>OY743144.1:4361694-4981936 GCA_963555695.1 Dasypolia templi
CGCGCAACTAGCATATATACAACGACCCGACATCAATCGTCAGGCAGTTGCCCACCAGATACAACACCCATCTGGTCAAAGGATCCATCCTCCTTTTTCAAAGAGTATGTTACATCCTGTTCCTCATATCACATACTTTAAATTATTCTAAATTGTATGAGCTTTCTAAAAGTAAAATATCACGTTTATTCACACCAATTAAAGTCACATCACTTGGTTTAAATTAACGTACGTTAGCACCAGTTTATAGTCCTAAGCAGTCCCTATTTAAATTTTTGTACTCCTTCTGAAGAAGCCTGGGCTAGGTTACCATGTAACCCAGCTAGGACACCAGATTCGATTCTGTTACTGTTTTTATGATTTATCCCAAAATGTTTTAATTATATTTATTGTAACAGACTAGACTGTAGCACTTAGACTGTACACTGCACTTTTTTGAAAAAAAAAATGAGTTAAAAGCCGTGCACACAGCTACGGACAAAACTTTAGCAGGTATAACATAAAGTACAGTTTCCCTCTTTTCAATAATAATATGTGCACATTATGAAGACTCAAACTGTATAGGGTACTAGTATTGGTCATGATTGAGCAGACAATGGGGGTTCAAAATCAAAATCAAAATATTTTATTTCACATAGACCTACATGGGCACTTATGAAACGTCAGATTCTAGGTGCACGGTTCCAATTGGTCTTTTCCCATGGAGAAGAGCCGGCAAGAAACTCCATGGTTACTCTTTTAAAAATATGTCTTTTACAATGTTTTCCATTTACAGTGATTAACAGGTATGGGAGGACAGTGTAGGCCTGTCAACAGGTACCATATGTTAAACAAATAGACAATTGTCTATAATTTATAATCTACAGGGCCTACGACGTTCTCACATTTACAAAATGTAGGTAGGTTATCCACGTGCTAACGTTTACAATCCACATTGCTATTTATAGTCAAGACGAAATTTACTGAGAATTTCTCGTCAAACCAATGTATTAATTCATACACACAATGTATAATTAGGTATATCTATGTAATAACAGTCAACCTATGGTCAACTGAACAAAATGCTCGTCGAACAAGCTCACATTTCCCCACGGCCGTGAACAATACGACGGTAACCATCCGTCCCGTTTTGAAAGTTCGCAACTTTAATCCTGACTAACGTAATTGCTAAAGTTTGAATACAAAACCTTGTTCACGGTAACGCGATTTAGTGTCAGACATTTCGTAATTGATGTAGTGGCTTCGCCCTTTTGCAACAGGATCGTGCTGTGAGACAGAATAAGAGAAACAGATGTTTGCTGTTCAAGATGATGATTTGTTTCTAGTTGGCATTGATATTTCGGTAGGCAATCATTTGTGGTCGGATAAAGTGGAGTTCACCGTTGTCCTGCTTAGCATAAGCCCACGCTTAGCACCGAGAGTTAACCCAGTGTGTTTTTTGGACGCGCTTTGATGCACTCTGTTACATTCTCAACGTTTCAACGTTTCAACAATGGGTTGCAACTCCAGTGTGCGATAAAATCCCGCCGTTATATTTTTACGTACGTGCATACGTGGGCAAACTCTTATGCCCGTTTTCACTAACCCTCTCTAAGACCACCGAAATGTAATGACTAAATATTAATGCACGTTAGATTTTCAAATTACAGCGCTGAGCGAAGCGTTGATCAGTGCGCTTTTGCAGGCATTAGTTTTAGGTAGTGTACTAAGTGTACGTGCATTAGGATTTAGATTAAAGCTTGCTGAGAGTAAGCAGGAGAACGGTAACTGGCAACTGAACTAAGCATTATAAGCTATGCACCACATATAAAATCATGCAATATTATCAAGTTACAGTTTTAAAAGTTTGTGTAATTTCAAATGAAAAACAAAACACCAATTAATCAATATGTGTGTGATAATAACAAAAACATATTTAATTTAACAAAATGTTCACTTATTGATTCTGCGTACTGCACTGAATATAACTGACACTGACTCAATAACTACAAAATTAACCCCATTAAAAGTTTGATGAAGCTTAAATTAATACAAACAATTGGTCATGATAAATTCTTTTAATCCAATTATAATTTATTCAAATGATTTAAAAACACCCGTCTAGATTTTCAACAAAATAATAGCCACATTGAAAGCTTTTCGATTTATAAAACTAACTGGAAAGTGTTTGCAAAATAATTTATAATTAGCCGACTGCTTAGTTGGTCCAGTAGTCGGAAGCGCTACTGTTGAGCATGAAGTCCTAGGTTCGATTCCCAGCTCGGACAAAATTCGGTTTTCTACCAGGAATCTATGTAGCACCCCGGAGTCTGGATTTGTGCCCGGTTAATGGGAATAGGCTCGCCACCTATTACATGGGACTATAACATAACTGGCCAAATGCTATAGGTACTCCTCTGCCTATTCCTTCTTGGAAAACAATCGTGATGTTATGTGACGTTATTTGCAGACCAGTGGTCAAATGCTTGTTAGCCTAGTCTGATTAACTGTCAACTAGGTGTCAATTAGGACTAGTACTAATTGAAGATTAAGTTGGAAGTTGCACATTTGGTCATGATTAAATGCAGAGAATCGATTGTTGTGGCTAAATGCTATGTCCAGCAAAATAATTCAATTACATGAGTGAAATTAATTGATTACGGCATTTATTTCACAGTAACACTTGCTTAAGTATCTGTATCTTACTTATATTATGCTACATTGGTGCCTGCCTGTCATATCTAGCCAACGGTATTTTTAGGGTTTCGTACCTCGAAAGGAAAGGAACGCGTGGAGGTATCAAGCTGGAAATTATATCAAATACTCAAGTCTACTGTCCCTTGGAGCTGTGAAAAGAATCAAACTTCTAAGCCAACGCGCTCAAAAGATACAGCCATTTATACCTCAAATTTTCGCAAATATTCGCCACTCGCGCTTTCGGTGAACTCTTGTGAATCTTGAAATTTGGTACGAAGCAACAAAAATATTTATAAAAAGTATTTTTAATAATTTTAAACTTACTACCCCTTTCCTCATGAACGCGTGTGAACTTTTACTTATATCCCTACAGGTTTATACGGATTCCTCGGTGCGCGAGTCCGACTCGCACTTGGCCGGTTTTGTTTTTGTCTCCGCAAAACATTCTAGAATATTTACCAAGACGACATATGGTTCCGTGTTAAAATTAATTCTAAATTGTGTGTGTAGTAGTGAAAGTACTGCATTATTTTAACGTAAACTATTAATGGTTCATACAAAGTGACTATTTCCCATCATTATAGCAGACTTTGGCCGTACAACGTTAGTCAACATCTACAAATTGCAGATGTTTTCAAAGTCTTATTTTTATTTCTATTCGTAAGAATCACTGTCCATTCCAAGGTTGCCTGGAAGAGATCACAGAATTTTTTTGGTAAGAATTTTTGTCGTGTACAATAAAGTATATAAATAGGGTATAAGGCTCTAGGGTTATATTCTGTAGGTAAAAATAATACTAAAACTCCTAGAATAGGTGGTCTAAAAATGCATAGTATCGGAGAAATAAAAAAAAAGGATGATTGAAACATAATTCATATGCCAGTTGATTCTTTGATGTGGTCTTAATCACACCCTAGAGTTATGGAATATAAAAAACACGTTGTATAAATACGACCTTTTTTTGTTGCATGAAATCGTAAAGCCAAATAAACGTTCAATTTTAAAATATTAATGAAAACACGATTTCTTTCCTTTGTACCTCTCACATTTGGATATGAAATCAGCTTGTGCAGCGGAGCCATTGTTTCATATGCATTGAAATCACGGAATAAAATTAACATCTCATTACGGCAATCAGTGTTGAATTTATTTCGTGAAAGCCACTTTTTGTAAATGCTATTGTAATAACTGGTACGAAGCTTTATGATTTCTGGCACACAATGAGCTATGACAAAGGCATTCTTTGAAGAGACGAAAGGGGTAAATGCCATATTTATTTTTTGTGAAGAGATACACACATCTTTACAGGGTCAGATTAAGTTCGATACCTAAACATGGTTAACATAAAAGATTTTTGTTTTTTGTGTCAACGGCCTCAGGTATTGTAGTTACAGAGTTTAGAATATATTTGTTAAGTTTTTTTTGTGTTAACTTCAAATACACGATAAAACAAAAAAATTACATTCTAAACTGGTTCTTCAAATAAACTACACTGCCAGTGAACTACCTAGATGTATAGTTATTTCATAGTCCGTTCTTGATTTGGCCGACACCGCGTTTTAAACCGTAAGCGAAACCCCTCCACGAAAACACGTGAAACACAAACAGTTCTTAATCAGACATATCAGGTTTATCTTACACAGAACTGCTTTCTGTTCATTATTTTAAAAAGTGTCACGAATTACGCGAGTGTAAACCACGTCCCTTTTCATGATTGCCACATCAGCAAACCCGAGACATACACATACACTATCAGCAAGCCAATATAAAATACCGCCAATTGTCGCTGCCAAATTAATAGGTACCTAACGTTTTTCACATTTGTCGTTCGTGCATTTTGCTATTTTTGGCAACGTATGCCAATTTCGGGGGATAAACGCACCCGAGGGATGACCGATAAAAAATTACGACACCACAGGGAGTCGGAGTTTTCAAGAGAATTCAATCGACACCGCACACTAGTCTTTTTTTAAAGCGACGGACGCTTGAACAATTTGTGGAAACTAGACCGGAATTTTGAATAGCTCAGTTGGGCTTGCTGCACTCGAACGTATAGTTTTTGAGTGAATTTTCTAGTTTCTTTTTTAGACTTTTTCGTGATAATATTTGGAGTGTATGAAACACTTTCCTGTGTTTTAGAGGTATCACGTCAAATATTTATGTTCCTTTTTTTTCCTTGTCAAAATGTTGAGCGGTGTGCAACGAAAAATATTTCTGATTGAAAAAATAAACTGGCATTCACCGAACAAAACGATTGGTATCTCGACTGTATGTCATGTAACTGATACGATTTCGAAGTTAGTTTCGTAGTTATAAACGCTTATCTTAGTCTTCACCCGACAAAATAAAACTCCAAAGACGTAAAAAAAATCCCTTGAAAATGAAACAAACGCAAAGAAAAAAATACAAAATTAACAAAAAGAGCAAACGATTCCTTCTTTAGAATTTTAAACCGATTTTTTTCCCACAGAACGATGATACGTTTGCGAACAAAGCATCTGTTACCATTGATTATGCGCATTCAATACAGAGCCGATTTTTTCCTTTCTTTTATTTGTTTACGATACAATTGTTACGTGATTATTTTATCGCGCCTGTTATGTGCTGCCGTTTCAGAAGAAAAACCTCAAAAGATTACACTTGTTTACTTCATGATCAAATATTGATAGATTGACTTGAATGTGCCTTGGCGGCTGATAGTATGGCATGCTCACTCAAATGTCTCGCTGACGGTGGCGCGTGTGTCGGATCATTTAGCTCCCTTCAAAATGGTTGAGCTGAATGGTGCTGATCCATGCGTCATGTTCGAGAACGGGCGCCGTCAGTTGGGACTGGTCATCTCTTAGCTGCCACGGCTTATTTTAATAATTAATTAGCTGGATTGTTTTTATTATGTTTTGATGCACTCTGGACGCTTTTAACGTGTACGGTTTTTTGTACATCGTTCTCACTTATAGTGTCAACATTAATCGATGTAACTAAGATATATGTAAAAACATTATTATTTAAGAGAGTGTCCATGGAGTTTCTTGCCCGTTCTTCTCCATAGGTACCTACTACGCTTTGGAATGGGCAACTAACTTCATATTTCTGACTGACCGACTCCTTGACAATTCAAAAGTGCCTGTAAATGGTTTAATTGAAATAAATGATTTGAGTTTGAGTTTGAGTTTGAGTTTGAATTGTCTCTGTCCTGTAATATGTTGCGCCATTTCTTCTTACCAGCTTAAGCACTAGGAAATGGTGAAGGGCGGGCGTTTTGGGGGACTGTCTTATGTAATTTTGTGGTTTAAACTGGCTGATTCTCAGACTAATTTGAATAAATGACTTTTGATTGCGATTTGATGTTAAAGGTTGGAGAAAGATATAGTACTGTACTGCAGCGGCCGACAACAGAGGCATTGATGGACGAACGTATGCGTGCCGCCAAAGTTGCAGCCAAGGCTCGTATAGTTATTTTCTCAAATAATGAGCTATATTTTCTAAGCCAGTTCGAGGTTAAAATAAATTTTTTGATAAGTAAACTCTTTGGTTGCCATGGGTTGAAGTAAAAAGTTCGTTCCATTTTTAAATTACACGATGTGTATGAGTTTAGTGTTCATTTATGCGGCCGCTAAACAGGACGGATATTGATTTTCATACTAACATTTCCTGCCGCTGCTCGCATGTGTTTGAACAGTCCAACATTTTTGATTTATCTCGAAGAAGGTTGTCAAAATAATGCTGCAATTTCCAACCATGTTTGAGAAACAACACTCAACAACAAAAAAAACGTTCAATCAAATTGATTATGTGTATGTCAATAGGTCATTTGCAATTTTGATCAACATCAACGGATAAATAACTGGTACAACGTTTATAAGGTATTTCGTTCATTACTCAATACTTTTGATGCTACGAGACTAATTTGGACCAGTGCTAATGCCAAAGATTTAACAAAGCTTCTTCAGATGTTATCTGGACGATTACTGTGAAATACCTTGCCCTACTCTCTCCAACTAAAACCTCAAAACTTCCCTAGAAAAACACACCGCAAAAATGCTCAATTTTATTTTGAAATTATTCTGCGAAAGCGAACCATTCCGTACAGTGTTTTGTGTTTTATGGTAATCATAACTCCTGGAAACAATACAGGCCGAATATTCGGTGCCGAGAGAGCCGCCGTAAATCATTTTGGGAACAAAGTGTGTCCGCTGCGACGGTGATTTGTCAAAGGACTTGCATCGTACTGTCTGTGTGAGGAGACGTCTGGGGAGGCAGTTAGATAGACTTCTCTTTTGCAAAATTTGGAGGAGAAAAATATGCATAGAACGAATGGAAAAACAATTCGATTGCGTCTGGATTCGACTTTCCATGCTTTTAATGATTTTTGTAAATTACTTTTAAGTAGTCGCAAGAGCTACTGCTGAGCAAGAGGTCCTGCGTTCGATCCACAGGGCGGGACCCAACGTGTTATTGGGTTTTTCTATCTAGAAATTTTCAGTAGCAGCCCGGAGTCTGGATGTGAGTCCGGTTGATGGCAATAGGCTCGCCCCCTATTACATGGGACTTAAGCATAACTGGTGAAATGTGGGTGTACTATAGGTACACCTCTGCCTTACCCTTCTGGGATAACAGGCGTGATGTTATGTTATGTACTTTTTACTATGTTATATTTAATATTCCAAATTTTTTTTCAGGTTTCAGAACCGACGCCTACCAGGGCCAGTTTTTATGAAAAATGCTCTGCATTTTCTTTTCAGTAGGTCATTGGTAGTATCAGACTTACATTGTATTTAAACAACTCTCAATGTTACTCTTAATCTGGTATTTGGTTAGCAGTATTAACAGTTTTCCTGTCTGCGATATTTCACTTGGTATGTCATCAATGTTTACCTTTGGAAGGCGAGCGAGGAGCCGAAGCCAAGGTGCAGAGGCCTTTTAGACGTTTTTAATTAAATGAGGCATCAACCGACAATTATTCCTATTTGCACTATGCAATGCACCCAAGGACAACCCTCGGTTGGTGTTAGACTGTTGCAGGATATGTAAACAAAGATATTAATAAGGATTATGTGTTTAAGTGGTTAAGATGGACTGGTTACTAAGAATTATGGAAGGGCTATGGCCCCTGCGTGATCAATGTTTTATGCAAAAATACACACATAAAATGGCAGCTGACTAGCATACTCAACGCCCTTATTTGGTATATTATTATGCTAAAGATTGCCATGCTGTTCTGTAGGTTCTGTGTTGGAACACAGCTACTGCGTAATACGATGTTTTATTTTATAAAATATATTTATTCGAAAACGCTCTTGGGACCACACAGACGTGACTTTTGGAAGAAAAAAAAAACGTTTTAGCCGACTTATAAAAGGAGTGAATCTTAATTCGCGAGTTATTTGTGTGTCGCCGCTTGTTTCTGCCTTAATGCATGTAAAACAAGTATCTACAAAACCATGTAGTCGGTACGATTTTTTTACAGTCTTAAAAACGTTTTTTTTATCTTGATTTTTTTTTCGGGGCTTTTTATCCATACGGATACGTCTACCCCATATTGCATTATCCAATCTACCATGCTACCACACTTCCATGCTGCCTGTGTTGTATTCCCATTAAGGGCTGTCTTTACCAGTCAGTTCTTCAGTATCTTTTATCCGTGGAATAAAATTGACGTCTGACAGTTCTATTACGGCAAAACTGTCAATAATTCAAATTCTTTCTTTATTCTTTCTTTATTTTTATTTAATCTGAGTTTTTTTTTAAATTTATGACAGTTTGAGTCTTAAAAGACTTATTCTAGATATACAAGTTTAATTAAATTCGCTCTAAGTGTTATTATTTTGACCTGAAGAGATCTTCACATCTTTTTACACCTTCTAACACAAACTCACAAACACTGATCATAACAACAACTCCAAACAGTTCATTCATTATCACATCACATACCGTTATAGCGTAATTTGCGTAACGCTGAAAAAATTGGTAATCAAGTTATAATTTATTAATGTCAATCCCAGAAAATCTCTTTTCTCGGATAACCCAAATCGGCGCGTACTTCGATGGCGCGATGGCGCCGCAGCGGAATGTTGTCATGTTACTTGGACCTATTATAAGGTTTTTTTTTTTGGAATCGCTGTGGTGCCCTAATAAATTAAGGCCTCCAGCCAGGACTTAAACTTACGTACTAACTAAAAACTAAGCGACTTCACGCTAAGGGCACCCCCTGTGGGGTACGAACCTCGGCTTAGGGCACCCCCTGTCGGGTATGGACCTCGGCTTAGGGCATCGTTGGAAGAGGGCAGCGAGGGACTGGCTGGATCATGATTTGAGTGATTTTGGGACGAATTTAAAGCTACAGGCTCAGCGGCGCGGGCTGGCTTGACCAAGGGTCGGGAGGGACGTGGATTTGGGCGTCGCGGTGGGCCTCGGCGGCGAGGACGGTAGGACGGCGATCGGGTTTTGGGTGCGAAGAGTGCTGGTGGCCTTCCTGCTCTCCTGGAGGAGGGTAGAGGCGTCGCGTCGTCGGGGGCGATTAAGTTATGCCTTGGTCGGCGAATACGGCTAATGCGGGAGGGTCTTCCTCTAATAATGTGTACAGTAATTTTAATTTTTTCGGTTTGTTGCTCTGTTTGTTCATACCGGGCGAACATGAGTCACAGCATTATGCTGAGCGCGTTTGTGCAGCATTATTTACCCATTCCTTTTCTATTTATTTGTTTATTTTAAATTTTATGCGCCATAATATTAGGAGCCAACCAACCAACAAACTTATTCTACTTCCTTCTTACATTAATTTGGAAGATTTTTAATATGTTAAAAACTACTGATTACAATCAATTCATCCCGCTTCAATTCAAACAAGAACAAGCCGCAATTTTCACTAATATCAAATTACCTTCCGTCAGCTTGTTCAGCAATTAATTAATTACGCTGGTTTCCCTAACGTGTTTGTGGTAATACAGTCACTCGTAGGCAAATAGGAACATACAGCAATTACATATTACATGTGAGACAAGTTGAGAGCTGTTCGTGTTTCGAGGATGTAGGGGCTGATGATTTTTTGATTATCGTTTGGGTAGATTGACAGGCATTGAGTAAGATTATTTATGTGAGTCTTATATGCAAGCATGACTGTTTTCCTTTGTAAAAGTCTGTTGTCCGGTCCTGACCTCTTTTTCTATTTGTTTGTGTGACACATTCAAAGAAAAACAGGACCATTTTCTATCTCCTTCCATTTCATTATTCTTTTGCTTACAGGATGGCACCAATGGCGTAAAGTCAACACACGTAAAAAAATTAATCTGTATTCATTTGTAAAAAATCAAAGGTGGAAGATTTTAGTCCAGTGGGATGGTGAACAAATGTTGCCGTAAGGCACACAAATAAGCAAAAACCTAAGCAATCATAGAAACTACCGACAGAAGCGAAAAATATAAAGTGTATACATCAAATTATAATATATTCACTTTCACTACTGACCAAGCGCGTGTTGCCAGCCAACTCATAGCTACAGCTGATATATTGTCAACATTTAGCATGTCGGTGATGCGAACCCATAAGAGTTTCCCCTACGTAATTTTTCACTTAAATAATATAATCCTACTGATATTATAAACGCGGAAGTTTGTGAGTATGGATGGATGTTTATTACTCTTTCACGCAAAAACTACTGAACGGATTTGGATGAAATTTGGCACCCTGGATTTTTGGTAACCTGGATTAACACAGAGTACGTTTTATCCCGATACTCACCCGGGATCAAGATTTATGCGGTTGAAACCACGGGGAGCAGCTAGTTTAATTATAAAACAAGATGATAGCTCTCACGGTCACTTAATCAAAAAATGGAACAGCATTGTTTCTTTGCTGCTGAAAACAAAGTGTGCAGATAAAACGTCCCCCGAATTCTTCAACAAAGAATTCTACTGTCTAATGCAATCTTACGTAGATTGCATTAGACAGTTTAATTGTAAAACAAGATGATAGCTCTCACTGTCACATAATCAAAAAATGGCACAGCATTGTTTCTTGGCTGCTGAAAATAAAGTGTGCTGATAAAACATCCCCCGACGAATTCTTCAATCAAGAGTTCTAATATCTAATGCAAGAGTGGAACTCACTACCTGCGTTTGTGTTCCCGAAGGCATTCAACCCGAATCTCTTCAAAGTTAGAGTGAACAGGCTTCTTCTGGGTAAGCTCCGTCTATCGTAGACTGTCTCTGTCACTTCTGACCTGTGTTACATCGGTGGTGATCGAGCGTGATGATCATACTCGCCTTCTCTGTATGAGAAAAGCCTTTCTAACTGACCTCCATAACTTAATTATTGGGTAACACGATAATCTAATGATGATGATGAAAGTCTCGACATGTAATGGATGGTTTATTATGTGACATGTAACGTTTATTTGCGGTGAACATGACACAGTGATCGAACATAAACACCATAGAGAACAAATTGGACGAAAATATGCGTCACATCCACGCAACCTCTCCCTTATTCATAAATCAATTAAAATGAAGGAAGACTACCTTTAAAATTGCATTTCATCTACCAAAATACCGACGATATCACTTGACCCATATAAATACGATTTTATCGCAGACCCGTACATTTATTCTGTTATGTTCATGACAAATGGCCGCCATTGCAATTACTTTTTTTCGGAAAATGCGATCCCATTTAAGTGTCATTTAAATCGATTCAATAATAAATCTGATTGTTAATTGTTATACTGCAGATGGCCTCTTCTGGGATATACAAGTACATAAAATGATCGATTCCATTCTTTTATGTATGAGAGGAGGTCCACAGCTTTGGGAGAGTCAAAAAGGTTTTTCAAATCGGGTATTCACAGTATTTTCTAACAAAGTTAGTTTGCTGTAGTTTTCAGACAAAGTTATACCACGTTTAAAATTTACGTGTACAAACTTTTCAGTTCAAAAACAAGCGCAAACCTCGCAAATTAAAAATCATCGTGAAAGCCATAGAATTGCCAAAATTAAACTCGTTATCAGGGTCAACCGGTGCGAAACTTTGCCAACATAAATTCAGAAACTTAAACGATCGAATAAAATTTTATTGTTGCCTATCTTGTCCGGGTTGACCGGGGCAATTAGCCATTGTTATGCCCGGGTTTATGGACAAATACCCGGGTACGTGGCACTTCGGGCAGGCCTCTATGATTTATTGGCCTACGTGGCCTCGCTCGGCCATTGTTCGATATTTCCGAGATATTTGATTTTGATATTCCGATTTAGATCGAATCGTGATGTTCAGGAGGTTATTTGTGGGTGATTTGTCACGTGGCCAGTGAATTGTGTGATTTATTTTGTTAGTTCCTTGTTGGGTTGTTTTGGTGCAGGTGAAGCGAAAAGTTTTGTGGCTCAATTGTTATTTGTTTGATGCTGTGCGATGGAGAGTACTAAATCTGGTTTGAAACATGATAAGAACAATTTTTGAATTTACCAATGACTTGAGCAGTGGTGGTCCAGTGGTAACAAGCGCGACTTACTAGTTGAAGGTTGTTTCAAAACCAGGAAGGCGCTTTACTTCGTTTAAATTATTTCTTCACCACTACTGCCGAAACGGTGAAGCAAAACATCGTGAGGAAACCGGCATGTCCTAGAACCAAAAACTCGAAGACATATGACTTCTATCATCCCGCACTGGGCCAGCGTGATGAATTACGGCCCCCTCCCTCTCACAGTGAGGAGACCTGCGTCCCACCAGTGGGAACAGTATAGGCTAATTATGCTAATTATGTTGCAATGACTTTAGTATCCTTGTCGTAGTTCCAGCTTTGGAAAATACCTACTCAAATAGCATCAATCAGCTTCGGAATAATATTTTTACACAACAGATTTAAATGGCACTCTAATTTATTTCTAAAGCTACTAATAATAAAAACAGCCCAAAACCGGGTTAAAACCAACAGTTAAATTTAAGAAGCAAGACTACACACAACCTCACCTGCAGATAAAATTAAGAGCGGATCCTTCAGAGACGTCAAGACACCTCTGTGGATGACAGGCGCATGATAAATTACTTTTATTTAGTAGATTTGTCATAAGAGCCATCTATCAAAACCCATAACGATCGAACAACGAACTTATAGCGTTAAATCCAGATTGATTTGGGAATCTGGGCGGAGGAGATTTTATGGCTGAAGCTTTTCAAGGTTACAACATTTTTGGCTTTAGGTTTTAGTATGATTGGTTGAGGTAATAAATTATTTGAAATACGAGCTGTCAGCGACATCATTGTTGTGGAATATTGACACTGTCACTGGCTCTTGAACACGGTTTAGATATGATAATCGCGTTCAGTTTCATTTGTGAAAACCAACCAAAATGGTTTTCGTTTTATCATAATGACGAACTTACTTGAATGGCCCACAGTTTTTTTTTTAATACATTACGAAAGAAAAGATACTGCAGCAAATTCCCTTAAGGTGTAGCATGGTTCGTTGCCACACCGCATATAATTAGGTCAACCATATCGTCTCAAGGGAGCTGTAAGGAGTAGGCTTATCAGGCATTTATTTCAGGTCAATTTACCTGGGGATATTTGAAATGGTGCTCATTTTAATTATCTGTGGGGAAATTGTTTTTGATTTTTATGACTTTTATTGATGTCTACTCAAATTGCCTCATGATTCTGGCTTTCTTATAACGTAGGTTGTACGATCAATAGATAAATTTTCATTTTTTTTTCAGGAAATAACATCAGGTTTTTCTTTATTTAAGGGACATGTGACAAAACAAAACAATACTTCTCTGTTTTTCTACATTTATTTAAAGCAACAATAGTGTTTCATAAGATATTGCTATTGAATTTTCGGTTCATTATCCTGTAGACGCATTCTAGTAAGCAGTTCCGTGGTCTAAATGCCTACACAATAAAAAAAAAACTATCAATTAAGCAGCCTAAATATTGTTTACGTAGGAAACCAAAACTTATTAAAGCTGTCACAACAATTATAATTGCTCATAAATACAACACTCCCTACATAGTACTACATTTTACTTCGCCGGCTCTCCGACGTATGGTGCAGATCCTGTCCAAGTAACCTTTGCATCCTGCCATCTGTAATAGAATAAAAGTTTTTTTTAACTTACAACATGACGAGTATTTTTATTATAGTGCGTGAAACGTAATAAGATACGGTCTGAATACAACCAGTCTGTTTGTTAAAATCTCACGGTCAGAACTTATGTGAAATGAGTTGTTATTCCACGTGACGCCAGGGTTTGACATTATTGACCGCTCAATTCAAGCTGACTTCACCAAGTTTTCACGGTGAGATTTTTACTTATAGAAAATAATACTAAATTCAAAAATTGATATAAATATATCAAATTAATACTAAAATCGAATGAGTATCACCACAGTAATTAGATAAATTGATGACCATAGTTATTTATTTTCAACGAAACCTGAACCGCCCCTGATTCATGACTAAAACGGCCTGTGCTGAGTAAGAAGTAGGAAACCAACCGTATTTTAAAAGGGAATGCTATTACTTGCTAAGGGCCAGTTCCTCGAACGAAAATTATTGTTTAATTTATGTGACAAATTGTGAAACGCGCGTAAACTGCAGCAATTAGCGGTTAATAAAAAAAATCGCAAAATTTGCAAAAATTTTTGTTCGAGAAACTGAACGAAAGCTACGCTTTGCCCAGAACCGCTCGAAAAGCAAATACATAAAAACTACGAGGTAAATTTTTGACCCTAAATCCTTCTAACTTATTATATGTCGCTCTAGTCTTCTACACCTACTCATAAATGTCAAACACTCATACACTTAAGTACAAACATAAACAGGACGGCTTACTCTCAAGGAACGCGCATACAAGCGCCGTTAAGTAAACCTAGACTTAAGAGTACTTCAATTTACGTACGTCAGAACAGAAATAGGATGCATGATGTTTATTTTTCAAGTGTCTGTAGCTATCTCATTAAATAGTTATTTAATTAAACTCTATAGTTTAATGAAACAACTATTGGCACAGATTCGTTTTGCGTAGCCTCGTATTTTTTTCGTATCCTGTTTTTTTTATTAAGATTTATATTTCTTTTTCTACTTTAACGTCTCCTATTTATAATTTTACCCATGTATAAAATCAACAAAATAATCACGTAAATGTGTGTATAGTACTGTACACTCTCGAAATAGCCCTTTGGCACACAAACACACACATGCACGCACAGACATGTTATTTCTATAGCAGCTTTGTGGAAAAAACTGTCTTGCCAATTTATTTAGTGTTAGAACGCCCAAGCCTATCTGTGAATTTGACTAACAGCGAATGTTAGTCAAATTCACAGATAGGCAAATACTTCATTTTTAATTTTATCTTATACAACATTGAATAGAAGATCCTCCTACTATCAGTCCCACAAAAAGTTTTCAATATTAACATAATAATTCATACCGTGCTTTTTACAAACACCCTTAAACGACAAATGCAACCTTAGATATATTTTAAAAACACGATACAAAAATAGTATATAAATAGTTTATATCATAAATATTGATTAAGTTTAATATAGTTTAAGGTTTGGGCTTACTTGGAATGTATCAATTTCTCAAGCGGAGTAGCATTGATGTCGTCACTACGCAGTGTACCAACTACGTCATCGTGGGCTCGAGTGTCCACATTCAGCAAAACGCTGCAACCACCACACGTATAGTAGTGGATATCGAACCTGAATGCAAGATAAATAGAGTTTAATTTACAATGTAGAAAAATGGAAACCTTTCAAATATTTAAAGAGTAACTGCGAAAGGATAATACGTAAACGAGGCGATCTGTTTGTGGGTGGGTGTATCGGTTATGTAGTGTTAAATTTATTATGATCTTTGGATGAGGGATATGTAAATAAGCTTTAGCATGTATACGTAATTAGGTTTCAACTTGATACCTTCGCTCAGCATGATAATTTCGAAGTAGTTCACGATTGGTGTTGAAGAGGACCCCATAGTGTCCTGAGCAGCTGGTAACCTGAAATAAAAATGAAAAGAAAATAATGTGTTTTACTTAAAATAATGTGTTTTTGTAGATAACTTAAATAAATAACCTCAATTATGTTTTCGACTCGATTCTTTTACAGCACAGACATAAATGTTTGCCCCCTAATATTGGAAATGAATGATCCCTAATGATAGTAAATGCATACTCGGCCTATAGCAGTCTAAGCTGGAGGTAAACTTCTGAGAACGAGTGGAGCGAGGAGGCAAACGAACGGGTGTAACTCCACTGCAGCGAGAAATCACGGTATAGTGAACAGAACTCCGGCGAGATCTCATAGCGTCATGGAGGGTGCGATTGTCACAATCCACTGCTGGGCACGCCACAATAGCTGCGATAAGTCCCTGCTTTGAGGAGTGGTTGGAGAGGCGCCACGGCGTCCTCACCTTCCGCCTGACACAGATCCTCACCGGACACGTTTGTTTCGGGAGGTTCCTGTTCCGCATTAAGCGGGATATCGCCCGAAGGACACTCTGGAGCATACGGTGGAGTTCTGCCCAGCTTGGGCGGACCACCGCCGTGTCCTCGCAGAGGCGGACGGTGGCGGGGATCATTAGCGTCCGGCTCTGGTCCAGGCCATGGTACGGAGCGAGAGTGAATGGGAAGCCGTCACCACATTCTGCGAAGCAGTGATGCTCGCAAAGGGGGACGCGGAACGTGTCTGGGAGACGCAGGAGACGCCCCGGGCGTCAGGAATAGCCAGGCCCGGGTTGACGGCGCGACGTGTTTCACGCGCGCCTCAAAGAGATTTCAGCACTAACTGACGGAGTCCGTTAGGGCCGATGCCTGCCAGGTTCGCGGGTTGTTCGACACAGATACGGTGGGCGCTGCACAGGCAACTGAAGGAACACGGTGGGTTTTAGTCAGTAAAGGTCTGACACGCCCTCTCGATCCGACCAGAGCGGGAGAGAGTCATTTGATGATTTCACACCCAAAAAAAAAATGTGCACGCAATTGGGATCGATGCTTGGCCGCTCGATCATCTTTTACCTATTCATATATTTAATTGAATGAAATCCATAGTTGAGAATAAGACTAGGCAAACGATGTTGATCATTAATTGCATGATTAAAAATAATAATAGATTCAATACTAACCCAAATAGGCAATGCTGGAGTTTTCAGCCTCGATCCAGGATACTGTTTATTGATGTTGTTCTTAGAGTTCTCTTCACCACCATACCACACCAGCAGGCCGACGTAACTACGAGCCAAAATTCCGAATTGTGGCATTGCCTAAAATAGAAAGTTATGGTTTAAAAAACCTGAAACTTGATGGCTTTTCAACTAACTGCAATAATGTTGTAACTTCTATATGAATTCTCGCGATTTTTGTGGAAAACAATAGAACATTGATTTAAATGTAACACTTTAAATACACCGATGGATTTCATGCCATCATCCGCAAAAAAACGGCCTCACTCCTGAGCAGAATGAGGCAGTCACAATAGCATCCTGAAAGCTGTGGCGGCAGACACTTCCTCACCATTAATTAGGCAATTTGTGAGAAGACTTATACCCTAGTCTCTATATCTCGTTATGTCTAGTTTGGTGGGTGGTCTTCTCGTGAATTCGTCTTTAGTTTTAAGTTACTAACAATAGTCTTTTTAAGTGCAACTGTTACTAACAATTTATGGATCTTTTTTAGTTGTCCGAAATAAAATGATTTATTATTAAATATCTAAATATTTATTTTAGCTTGTCAAAGTCATTGAATAATACTAGTAGTTAAGACAGTCAAAATATGTATTTTGTATTTCATCACGGTGCACTGCCACGCTATTGGATGAACAAGTGGGCAAGGCATATAAGTGTGAAGCATTAGTACACAGCACAAAAAGAATTGCTGGCAAACGATTTTTTTAGAAACAGGGGTCATTTTGAGTTGTGTTATAATTATCAATAAAAATGTTTAAAAAAAAAAAACTTCTGTGAAACTTGTAATTTTGATAAAATATCTCTGTAACTTTTCTCGTAACTGTTCTCAAGTATGGTCCGTTACAAATAAAATATACCATGACGAGGAGTACAACTGACTCTCGGCTTCCTCAACTCAAGTGTCTATTTACACCCGATATACTACTATAAATTTTGCGTTTTACATGTACCAATAAATAGGCTTAAAAACAAAACACTTACGTAATGGTCTTCGTCACCAACGTAGAGCACTCCATTATGAAGATACGGAGTTGCTCGACCAGTTAGCAGTAGCGTAACAACGTTGATGGAACCCTCCACATGTGCAGACACCAGGTGAGTTAGCTTGCCGTCCAGGTCTTTCATGATGCTATACAAAGAATAATAAGTTAAAAATAATATTTCTTTAGTACAGTACAGAGGACTTAAACAAAGTGACATTCTATTAGCGATACCGATGATGGAAAAACCTGACTTGTATTGGATTGACATAAGCTACCGAAAACCTTATGTCAATACTGTTGAAAGTCGTTGTAGAAATACGAAACGCTTTGAAAGCGATTGTCACTTGTCTAGGCCTGCTGGTCTGCACCCTAATTGCGTAACAACGTTTTGAAGGATTTTGATAATTTATTACTATATTCGAAAACTTTGTATGTTCAAAAACGTAAATAACGCAGTGAATGTTGTTGAATGTTCCAAGTGAAAGCGATTGATAGTGTGATAGAAGTGATTATCACTTCTCTGAATTAATTGATTAGTGGTTTTTGAGGCTGCATTTCATGAGCCTGTACTCATTTCGTTCGCTGCTATAAAGGCGCTACCCAAACGAAGGACAACGTTAAACTATGATTTTTGTCGCACAGTTAGGCGTAATGGTAATTTTTTAAATTACTAAGCGGATGACCCCAATCACCACAATAGAATACTGAGTAAGTACCTAACAAGAATAATACACCATTAGCTATGATTTTATTAAGTGACTTATCCCTATTTACAAACTCAATTAAACAATCCATTTTTCCCATGCATTTTTCTCTTTATTTAATTTATCGACCACAAGAAACGCTCGCGCGCAATCAGTCGTGCGGCGCTTTACCCCGTCCGGTCACATGTTCATGTGGGTACTAACGTACAACGCGCGGCAAAAAAAAAATGTTTCTTTGGGAAAGTTGTTTGTTATGATTAGTACAATCATGTGTTTAAGTATGGTCACTAATTACCAGTCACCCTATATACTCTCCTATTGCAGGTATGCTGGAAGAGATTTCTTTAGAAATAACCATCACCGTTGTACGCTTTTTTGTGGTCTTTTTTTTTCTTGTCTGTTTATATGTGTATACATAAATCGTTACATTAATAAATAAATATAAATTACTTACTTGTCACATCCTCTTGATAACACACAAGCGTATAGCAACAGCAAAGCTCCAATACCATCTTCAGTTTGAAACTATCAAAAACGTGAAAATTTTACTTGCATGTCTTACAGAAATGTCTTTATCTCTAATCACGTGGTCCAGCCTTTTTCTACCTCTGTTGGGGACGAGTCTAACTGAGAGCAACTGATTACCAGTATTTTACATTCTGTCAAAAAAGTATCGGGAATGGATGATTTGTGGGTTTCAAATTCTTTTCTGTTGTTAGATTGGCACAACGGTTTTCCATTTTGGTGCGGAGTTTGAGTTGCAATCATATTTAGATTAAATACAGTGCTGTTTTTTGTCAGATCATATCTAGTTTGTATTGCAAATGTTATAAATCATTGTGTATGCGACAAAAACATCGAACAAAGAGTTTGTCTTAAATTTTGCATCGGCAATGGATTTTCGTGTTCGGAATCACTAAAAATAATATTTTAGTGACTCCGAACACGAACATCCAGTACAGATACTTACAGTACAGTACAGAGGCTTACGGTGAATCGACTTTATCAAAAACACGTACTTATAAGTGGTACAAAGCGTTCAAAAGCGGTCGAGATGTGATGGAAGATTTTCTCCGCTCCAATAGGCCATCAACGTTTTCAAATGAAGTTATCATCGCAAAAAAGAAGGAAACAGTGACTGAAAATCCTCATTCAAGTTTGGGAGAGATAGCCGCTGAACTTTCTGTGTCTCACGAGTTGATCCGTACCATTGTAAATAATCACATGGGTATGAAACACGTTACCGCTCGGCTAGTCCCAAAATACCTGAATTTTCTCCATAAAATCAATCGCATAAGAGTCGCTGAGGACATGCTAGAACGAGTCAATTTCGTGTGTCGAGACGTGCGTTATTGAGTTTGACATTCAAACGAGTCAACAAACTCCGGAGTGGCGCCTTCCAACTGAACCTAAACTGAAAAAAACACACCAAAGTCGATCAAAAGTCAAAGTCATGTTGAGTGTTTTCTTCGACTATTTATTTATTTATTTAATACTTTACGCACAAGGATGTACAGAGGCGGACTTAATTTCATAGGCATTTTCTACCAGTCAACCTTTGGGTGATGCAGAGACAAACAGTGGTAGGTGCAATTTATAAAAAAACATTTGGGAATAAATATTTAAATATAAAGATACCTAAACTATAAATATAATGCATATAAATACCTCATTATATATACATACAAGCACAAATAAATATACATAAATATATGAATATACTAAAAACAAGTAAGACAAACAATAAGAAAACTATACCGTTATGATGATACTGCCAGCTTCTTGCGAATGTGCTCACGAACTTTTACTTTAAAGGCTAATCGGTTGGTTACTATCCTGATTTCTTGTGGGAGTGCATTCCACAGAGAGATAGACTGAACGAAGAAGGAAGAGTGAATGAAGTGAGTGGGTCATTGAATAAGACGATTGTGTGATGAACGAAGATTTCTATTTTGGTAGGCGCAAATGTACTGAAAGTGGGTGGCTAGATAACCAGGGGAAGAGGTAGATTCAAGAAATGAAAACAAGGTGGTCAGCGACCTTTACTCTCTGCGCTGACATTTGGGTCACCACTTTAGAAGCGACCGATGCGCAGAGACATGGTCATATTTACGCAGATTGAAAACGAATCGAATGCAATTATTGAGAAGATGGTCAAGTTTGTCGAGGAGATCTGCATTCAGGTCATAGTAGCACAAATCACCATAATTATTTGATGATGGGGAAAATTAAGGACTGCACAAGCATTATCTTCGTACTCAATGGTTATAGATTTTTCAATCGGTACAGAGCCCATAACGTTCCGGTAACCTTCTGGCTTACCCGGGCAACTTGAGTACGCCACTTCAGGGCACTATCAATGTGCAAGCCTAGGTCCTTCACGTCAGTGCTAAAAGGAACGATCGTACCATTGAAGAGTACTGGTGGCAATATTGTACCATCCACCTCACTAATGCTACGAGAACTGCCAACGATGATGGCCTGACACTTCGTAGGGTTTACTGCTACACCAAATCTGTCAGCCCAGGTTTTTATTGCTACCAAGTCCCTATTTAATCTGTCGATGGTGTCAGGTAATTCATCAACCTTCCCGTGACAGTACAACTACAAGTCATCGGCATACAGATGATACGCACAATGAAGTTTGGAAGATATAAGATGAATAAAAATTGAAAACATTATAGGAGAAAGTATACCGCATTCAGTCTCCAAATCACACCAGCAAGAAGAAGAATCCCCAACATTTACGGACAGCAGTCCGTACATGTCTTTCTTAAGGTAAACCATTCCAGTGATTCCGGAGAGACCATAATATAAGACAGAATGGCTAACAGTATGTCATGATTGACGGTATTAAAGGCATTCGAGAAATCAACCAACACCGGAGCACTAACTTTGGTGTCTTCCAGTTCTGCCCTTATATAGCCAGTCACTTTAAGAAGGGCGGAAACAGTGCTGTGCCCAGGCCTACACCAAGATTGAAGAGGACTAATAATTGAGTTACAATGAACAAAGTTGGAAAATTGTTTGTGGACATGGGCCTCGAGCACTTTGGATAGGAAGGGAAGGATAGAAATCGGACGGAAGTCAGTAGGAAGAGAGGGATTAGAAAATTTTGGATTAGAGGTGTGGATCAGGTCGAGCCAGGTGTCATCGCCTATAGTGTTATGATGAGTAGGTTTAAGCGGCAATACATAAAGACTACCTGACTCGATAAGGTGGGGTCGAGGTCGGGGGATCGAGGGTAGTTGTGGGCAAGGAGGTTTGTGTTGAAATCACCCATGATGATATGATGTGCATACTCGGAACCTAAAGATTCAAGTACCGATTCAAATTCAGTGAAGTAATCAACAGTGGGAGGACAGTAGACAACACCAATAATTGTTTTCGTTCCTCTGACACAGACTTCAAGGAAAATAAACTCAGCAGAAGCAAAATAATTTGAAGAGGAAGTAGCAAGTATTTTATAAGGAAAACTATTATGAAGGTATAGGTATAGCTACACCACCCCCTCCCTTACCAATCCGAACATTTCCTATAAGAACGAAACCACTAAGAGAGTAAGTGGTGGACAGGAGATGTGGTTTGAGCCAAGTTTTAAAGATCAGAATGGCGTGAACATTGCTGTTATTAAACGCGTCGTACAGCTTGCTGTAGTGGCTCGGAACACTTTGTGCGTTAATGTGACACACATTCACCAACCGATTAGACAGATCATTGAAATTTTGTTGCAAAAATTCACCTTCACACTTCAAGTGTAGCTGAAAGAACAAAAGCTATCATCGCTAGAAGAAGTAATCGTACGTAATCTGTTTTCAGGCTCCCGGCTGCATCAACACTTAGGGCGATTAGACGGGCGGGCGACTTAGGCGATACAATAAATTTGTATCGCATATTTTGGAACATTTTGTACATTATTGATCTTTTCCCGGTACTTTGTTGACAGAGTAGTATATCCAGCATGACCTCCACAACTTAGTTACTGGGTAACACTAAACCTCTTGGTACGACTAGATGTCAGACTTTAGGGTTTCTAAATACCTGTAACGACTGTCAAAGATCTACGGATGACAGCCAGGACCTACGACTTAAAGTGTTTTGCAAGGCGTGGAGGGGTTTCGATATGTGATGGATGGTCACCCATCCACAAACCGACCGCGGAAACCGTACACCAAAATATCTTTATCTCCATTCTAATATAAAAATAACCAAAACTTACCAAATATAAATACCGCTTCAAAAATATTTGGAGATCCTCCAAACTCGTGAATTCGAAAATGTGCAGCTTGCAAGAGAATTTAATTTATGAAAACTTCTGAAAATAAAATGAAGCTTGAAATACTTTGTTGGTTTATTTAATACATTTTGGTTTGAGTACTGCTTTTGAAACATTATGTCCTTGCTTTTAATAAAATGAATGACTGTTATTTTGTTGACGTTTTTTTTTTTGTAAAACCCGTGTTTTTTCAATCAATTTAATTAACATCCTTTAATATACAGAGTGGCAGACATATCGACACACAACCGAGAGTCAGTACATGATTTTGGAACTCTCGGCGATAAAATTGGTATCGGCAAAAACAGCTGTTTCCTACACATTAAAAAAAATAAAAAAATGTTTAGGACACAGCTGTTTTTTTATTGAATCTATGGTAACAGTTTCAGCGTCGATGTTTCATGCCACTCAGTATTTATCACGCACGAATTATAATTATTTTTTGTGGGCTTAAGGCTTTTGTATTTTAATTTCATTTGAGGGCTCAATTTTCATTATTATTGTTTTCTTAACAAAAGCTATGTTATTAATACTTAAAATTAAAACTCTAGAGATGAGAGAACCTGCTAATTAAATTAAGCCTTAATCTTCACCAAACAAAGATACATAAACGCAATATCACGTCTGTTATACATAAAGGGTTAGGCAGAGGTGAACCTATAGGCGTTCACACTGGGAATCGAACCCAAGATCTTTTATTCAGCAGAAGTGCTTAATTCAAATTCAAAGGATTCTATTTAACATCAATCTATGCAAAATTATTTTCTTAATGTCTGTCCAGAACTTAGTATTTTTTTGTTGTTTAAAAAAAATTGAAAATGAGACCTTCTCAGTGATCCCATCTTGGTAGTACGCCGAGCTATGCTGCACGTAGTTATTCTCGCTGGGAAGTGCGACCATGGCCTTTGGTTCCACTGGTGCCTGGCCGGTGATGCCACCGCCTCCGCAACGCCATATGACTTCACTGCAGGCACGCCAGAGTGCTTCTTCTTGACGCTCTTCGGAAGGTCGAAGGTACCTGGAAGTATAACAAAATACGGATGCTAATAAATAGTGAAGGGAAACTTAATATACATGTTATTTTTTAATATTATGTAGTAGCCAGTTATCCAATAATAATAACTTAATCTATTAAATTGTCGTTTAGTATACATAAAGTTTAATTCATTTTTATATAAATATTTTGTATTTCTTTCAATCAAACTATGCACCCATGCTGTCGATGCATTTCTGCCAGCGCAGTGGTAATTTTTCAATGCCCTTCTTGTGGAAGTCAGGTGTACGGGAGCCAACAAAATCTTCAATGGTATTTTGTATTGCCTCTCGGGTACTGATTTTTTCGCTGCCAAGAAGTTATCCAAATTTTGGAAAAGTAGATGTCTGTCGGCGCAAGGTATGTTGAGTACTGTGGACTGTTGAGAACGTCTGTTTTGCCGTATGAGTTCGAGCGTTGTCATATAGAAGCAGCGGTGACGAGCGATGAACAAATAACGAGTCGTGCTTTCGTTTGTAATGTTCACTCCGTAAAAGTAATTAAACGCGACGGAACTCGTATCCCTAATTACTCGTATTTTTATCGTATCCATGATGATGAAAAAGATAGAAATGTAGCGACAACAAAAAATCTTTTTTTTTCAAATAAAATTCTTTCATTTTAGAATTTATTGCCAGCCATACATAAATTACGTTTCAAATGACCAGTATTGTGAAACGGCAAATTCATAGGTAAAGACCTAATTTAATTTATCATTTATCATCTACATATATTATTCATACTTTTTTTGGGTTGGAAATCATCAAAAGATTTCTCCCGCTCTTCGTGTCAGACTTTTACTGACTAAAACCCACCCGTGTCCCTTCAGTTGCCTGTGCCAGAGCCACGGTATCTCTTGCGAACAACCCGCGACCCTGGCAGCCATCGGTCCTATCGGACTCCGTTACTTATTGCTGACAACTCTTTGAGGCGCGCGTAGAACACGACGCGCCGTCAACCCGGGCCTGGTACGCATGCCCGCACCTACGGTGGCCGGGAATCTGCTGGCGATTCGCGACGCCCAGGGCGTCTCCAGCGTCTCCCTCACACGTTCCGCCTCCTCCTTTGCGAGCATCACTGCTTCGCAGAATGTGGTGACGGCTTCCCATTCACTCTCGCTCCGTACCATGGTCTGGACCAGGACCGGACGCAAGATATCACCGCCACCGATCGCCTCCGCGAGGACACAGCGGTGCCCCGCACAAGCTGAGAAGACCTCCACCGTATGCTCCACCGTGTGCTCCGGGCGATCCACACTATAGTGACACCCGGGCGTCTCCTCCCGCCTATTGCGAAACAGCAACTTCCCGAAACAACCGTGTCCGGTGAGGACCTGTGTCAGGCGGAAGGTGAGGACGCTGTGGCACCTCTCCAACTACTCCTCAAAGAGGGGACTTATCGCCACTATTGTGCCGTGTGGTGCCGGCCTAGAATTGCACCACCTAAACTCTTCCCGTGGGTGTCGTAAGAGGCGACTAAGGGACATACACAGGGGGGCGGGCAGCAGCGCCCCCCGCAGAACAATTCCATCACCAAACTGCGTTCCCCAACCCGCATGCCCAGCGTGGGGATTATGGGCATTACCCCATTATGAATTTTCAAGCCAAAAATGTGCCCCCAGTTCCCGGCCACCTCGCTATTCCAGCTCGAGTAAATCGAAAAAGACAAATTGACATTTCTTTATCTCGCAACGAGAAACCGATGTAGGAAGTTATTAAAACAAATATTTTTTTATGATTGCAACATCGGTCGATTTTACTCATGGAATTAGTATTTACTATAATGATTTTACGTCTTCCTCTTTCAATGTGTGTTTCGTTTGTTGTAACCGACTTTTTTTACTTAAAATTAAAATACAAAATTAGTGGCGTTAGTTATTATGTTGCGAAAGTTTGATATTGCCATACACCCAAAACCTCCTAGATTTCGATAATCACCATAATTGGTAAAGAGACTAGTTATTACTGCACGTGATGCTTATCCATGTAATAGTACTCCCCTCCGCCAGAGTTTTTTACTCGGCCGCCGCAATGAACTTAGTTCCAATGTAAATAGTAGTTAATAACTAAGAAGTTTTATTAATATTTTGTTTTATAATAAAATAATGTGTAAAATAAGTATAATTATGAATTTGCTATTTCATTTTGAGTTTTTATTTTAAATTTATTGTATCATAATGTTGTGTACTCTTCTCGTCCTCTAAATTGAGGACTTTTTTTTAATTTTTTTATTTGAGATGGGTTTCCTCTTGACTCTAGTCTATGTCAGAAGTGACAGAGGCAGAGTCTACGATGGAGTGAGCTTACCCAGAAGAAGCCTGTTAACTCTAACTTTGAAGAGATTCGGGTTGAATGTGTTCGGAAACACAGACGCAGGTAGTGAGTTCCACTCTTTTGCCGTGCGCATTATGAAAGATGTTTGGAAGCGCTTAGTGCGAATTGGTGGAATGGCAACCAAGTATGGATGGTAATTAGCAGTACGTCTAGATGTCCGATGGTAGAAGGGGCCAGGTGGGATGAGGTCGTGGAGTTCTTGCGCACACTCACCGAAGTACAGTCTATAGAAGACCGACAAGCAGGCAACCTTGCGGCGATGAGCTAAGCTGTAAAGCTTAGGCATCCACCAGTTTTTCGCCTATGAGCCTCTTAGCTCTGCGTTCCACTGAGTCGAGCGCGGCAAGTTGGTATTATGAGGACGACTAAATTAGAGAAAATCGGTGATTTTCACATGTTGAATTGTCAAAATGCGAGATTAATAATGTGTCATGTTAGGGTTTAACGAGAAAACATCAAGTTTGACAGAACGAGCCGAATATTTTGTATGTCAGTGGTGTCAGAAAACGAGTAAAGTGACGGTAAAGACGCGACGACAAAAAACAAGAGTGAGTTATTGTCGCCTCTTGCATGTTAGCCCTGCTGGCCATGGTAGCGGCCATGGTAATGGCGGGGCAGGGGGTGCCAGGAATCCCCGGGCTACGGTAGGCTACCATTCATTACTGAAACAATTGACCCTGGCGACGTATAACGGACGAACTCTGAGGCTCGACCATAATCTAGCGCAGTTGGAAGTGGAGTTTGAGAACATTAAATGGCATGTACTGGGGTTATGTGAAGTCCGTAGAGAGAGGGAGGACACCGTAACCCTAGACTCGGGTCATCTTCTCTACTTTCGCGAGGGCGATAAAACATCCCAGGGTGGCGTAGGTTTTCTCGTTAATAAGGCCCTCACTAACAACGTTCAAGAAATCTCCAGTGTGTCGAACAGGGTAGCGTACCTGATCCTTTGGCTATCCAAGCTGTATAGCATGATGGTAATTCAGGTATAGGCACCGACCTCGGCACACTCGGATGATGAAGTGGAGGATATGTATGAAGACATATCCAAAGCCTTACACAACACCACTAAGGCTTACTTCAACGTTGTTATGGGGGACTTTAACGGCAAGGTGGGAACCCGGACTGGCCCGCATGGTTATGGAGTTAGGAATCACAGGGGGCAAACGCTTGTCAACTTCCTTGAGAAGGAGGGGCTTTTCTAAATGAACTCCTTTATGATACGGCCCCGAAAGAAATGGACGTAGAAGTCCCGACAATGTGACTAAAAATGAGATCGACTTCATCATGACGGATAGCAAGCACACATTCAGAGATGTCTCAGTGATCAACTGGTTGGGGTCGCATGTTGAAGAGCCGGCGCGACGGCGGCGGTCTCACTGACGGTGAGCCGCATATGGTGCCTCGGTCTGGAGGTGGCCCTCAACAAGTCGGAGGCCATGGTGTTTAATGGCTCCCGGCGGGCGCCGCTGGCCGGATCACACATTGTGGTCGGGGGGGTCCGGATCGCTGTCGAGCCGACCATGAAATATCTGGGATTGGCTCGACAGCCGGTGGGACTTTGGACCCCACTTCCGGCGGCTGGCGCCCAAGTTGTTGGGCGCGGCCGGGGCGCTGGCAACGCTGCTTCCCAATCTGGGGGTCCCGAGCGCCGCCTGTAGGCGGCTCTATATGGGGATCGTGCAATCCATGGCGCTCTACGGTGCGCCTATCTGGGCGTCTGACCTGACTTCCGGCTGCATAGCTGTCCTGCGCAAGCTGCAGCGGGCGATGGCCGTCAGAGTCATTCGGGGGTATCGCACGATCTCCTTCGAAACGGGTTTTGTGCTGGCCGGATCACCGCCCTGGGACCTGGAGGCGAAGGTGCACGCGTCACTGTACCGGAAGCGCGAGGCAGCGCGGGAGTGAGGCGAGCGACCGATGCAGCAACATATCGAGCAGCGTCGGTTGCAGCTCCGCGAGTTCCTGGTGGCGGAATAGAGGGTGTGGCTGTCACGCCTCAGCACCATCGAGGCGATCCGGCAAGTGCTCGACCGCTGGCTCAGGAGAAGGCACGGCTCCCTGACGTTTCGGGCGACGCAGGTGCTCTCGGGGCATAGTTGCTTCGGGAAGTACCTGTGTCGCAAAAACAGGGAGCCGGACGCCCGGTGTCACCACTGCGTCGACTGCCGGGAGGACACGCTGGCAGAGTGTGCCACTTAGGAGGAGCCGCGCCGTGCCTTCATCTTAGAAGTAGGCAGTGACCTGTCGCTGCCGACCGTGGTGAGTTCGATGGTCAGCAGCTCCGAGTCCTGGGACGCGGTGGTTTTTTTCTCCGAAACAGTCATCTCGCAGAAGGAGGCTGCGGAAAGGGAGAGAGAGATTTCGACTCTGGACCTGGTCTGCAGCAGACGCACCGGGCGTCGAAGGAGGGCGGAAAACGCCCATTTCCGGCCCCCCTAAATGGGTCCAGGAGCGACGGATTCGGGGACATCCGTCGCCCCCCAACATCAGGACCCGAGAAGGTGGCGCGCGTAGTGTTCCGCGCGCGCCACTCACCGACGTTGCGGGGGTAGTACACCTCACTCCTCCCGCCCCGCGGAAGAATTATGTGTTCCCGCGACCCCGGCGTAGGTGAGTGATGGAAAATCGGGTTGGTTTTTAGACGGTAAGAGTCCGATAGACCCCCCCGCCCCGGGGGGGCCTGTCGGACTCTTACGCTGGGGGAAATCCATGAGGATTTTCCAACCCTAAACCAAAAAAAAAAAAAACGGGGTATTCTTCTCCCCGAACAGAACTCTCGCCGAGTTCCACAACTTCCTAGTGGAGTTGAGAGTCGTCGTCGTCGGGTTTCTTTCATTCCCCGTGCTCGTCCTCGGGGACTTCAATGCCAAGAACGTGGCTTGGGGTTCCCGGTACACGGACAGGCGGGGCAGGATGGTGGAGGACTGGGCTCTGGAAACAGGCCTGGTCGTCCTCAACCGGGGTTCTGTCCCAACGTGTTTGCGGATGCGGGGTGAATCAGTGGTGGACATTTCGTTCGCCAGACCCGCTCTGTCGCCTGACTTCATTGTCTGGTGCGTCATGGAGGGGGTGGACACCTATTCCGATCACCGGTACATCCGGTTCGACGTCTCCGCCCAGACTTCGAGCGCGCCGGTCCGACAGGCCCCGAGTGGTCCGCGGTGGGCGTTGAAGCAGCTGGACCGAGAGCTCCTCCTGGAAGCCTCGATCGTGCAGGCCTGGGTGTCACCACCGGACAGACCTGCTGACATCACCGATTAGGCGGAGTGATTCCGGGAGGTCACGTCCGAAATTTGTGACGTGGCAATGCCCCGGGTCCAGCCCGGACGTGCCTGGCGCCAGGTGTGCTGGTGATCGCCGGAGCTGAGTTGCTGGAGACTCTGAACAGGGATACGTGGGGATGCCCCTACAAAATGGTGCGAGATAAACTCCGCCCATGCGCTCCCCCACTGACGCAGAGTCTCCGGCCCCAGCTCGAGCAGGACGTGGTGAGCGCTCTGTTCCTTTTGCGATGGGAGCACACTCCCCCGCCCAAGAATCCGCCTACTACGGTGCCGGATGCGGACCACACCGATGCTTCGGAGGTGACCGAGGTAGAGCTGAGAGTGGCGGTATATAGCCTTATTGCCAAGAGTGCCGCCCCAGGACCCGACGGCTTACCTGGAAAAGCCAGGGTTCTGGCCTTGGAGGCTTCCGGGCCTCGACTAAGGGGGCTTCTAAGCGCATGCTTAGAGGGGGGCCAGTTCCCACTTCGCTGGAAGATGGGGAACCTGGTTCTCATTAAGAAGTCGGGGCGCCCTGCGGACTCTCCGTACGCGTACCGGCCCATCGTGCTGCTCGACGAGGTGGGCAAGCTCTTTGAAAGAGTAATTGCAAACCGCCTCGTCGGGCGGCTGGTGCGGGTGGGGCCGGATTTGGCGGAGAGCCAGTTTGGTTTTCGCAGGGGATGCTCTACGGTTAAAGCCATCATGCGGGTGCGAGCCCTCATGACGGGGGATGCTATGGCCCGGGGTGGGGTCGTCTTGGCGGTGTCTCTAGACATCGCCAATGCCTTCAATACCCTGCCCTGGAGTTGCATCAGGGAGGCATTGCGGTATCACCGGATGCCGACCTACCTCTGTCGCGTGGTCGAGGCCTATTTGGCGGACAGGGCAGTCATCTACGCCGATCACCGAGGAGAGTGGAACCGGCGAGAGATGTCGTGCGGTGTCCCACAGGGATCGGTCCTGGGGCCACTTCTGTGGGATATCGGTTACGACTGGGTGCCCGCTTCTGTGGGATATCGGTTACGACTGGGTGCTGCGCGCCGATCTCCCTAGTGGCGTCAGCGTGGTTTGCTACGCTAATGACACGCTGGTCCTGGCACAGGGGAGGTCGCACCAGGTGGCGGCCGAGCTAGCGACACTCGGGGTTGCGACAATCGTCGAGAGGATCCGGCAGTTGGGACTGGAGTGGCCCTGAACAAGTCCGAGGCCATGTGTTTTCATGGTCGTCGGAACGCGCCACATTCGAGTTCCCAGTTAATAGCGGGAGGGGTTCACATCGACGTCGAGTCGACGATGAAGTAGCTGGGACTCGTCCTCGACAGCCGGTGGAACTTCGTGGAGCATTTCCGACGTTTGGCTCTCAGACTGGAGCGGGCTGGGGCTGCCTTGAAGCGGCTCCTGCCCAATCTAGGGGGTCCAAACGCCTCCTGCCGGAGGCTCTTCACGGTGGTAGTGCGGTCCATGGCCCTTTACGGGGCACCGGTGTGGGCGCCTCCTTTGAGGCGCCGACCAGCCCGCCGGTTGAACGCGACCCAAAGGGTCATGGCCATCTGGCTGGTCCGGGGATACCGCACGGTCTCCTGCGAGGCGGCGAGCCTCCTTGCCGAATTGCCGCCATGGGATCTGGAGGCAAAAGCCCTCGCGCACGTATGACAGTGGCAAGAGGAGGCAAAACGGCGGGGTGTAACTCCGCTGCCGCGAGAAATCACGGTACAGCGGACAGTGCTCCGGCGGGATCTCAGGGCAACATGGAGGGTGCGATCGTCGCAACCCAGTGCTGGGCACGCCACAATTGCGGCGGTAAGTCCCCTCTTTGAGGAGTGGTTGGAGAGGCGCCACGGCGTCCTCACCTTCCGCCTGACACAGATCCTCACCGGACACGGTTATTTCGGGAGTTTCTTGTTTTGCATAAGGCGGGAGGAAACGACCGGATGTCACCATTGTGTGGATCGCCCGGAGGATACGGTGGAGCATACGGTGGAGGTCTGCCCAGCTTGGGCGGAGCACTGCAATGTCCTCGCGGAGGCGATCGGCGGCAGCGATCTCTCGCGTCCGGAAGAGAGAATGGAAAGCCGTTACCTCCTTTTGCGAAGCAGTAATGCTTGCGAAGGAGGAGGCGGAGCCCGTGAGGGAGAGAGCCTTGCGCCCTCACGCCCCTAGTCCCCGCAGCTGACCTTCTGGGCGGCGGGAGTTGCCTGCAGATTCCCGGCCACCGTAGACGCGAGCTTGCTTACGGTAAGGACCAGGCCCGGGTTGACGGCGCGTCGTGTTACACGCGTTCCTCAAAGAGATGTCAGCACAAAGTGACGGGGTCCGATAGGGCCAACGCCTCAGGGTCGCCGGTAATTCTAAAGAGAAAACCGTGGCCCTGGCTCAGGCAACTGAAGGAACACGGGTGTGTTTTAGACTGCGGTGCTCCGCCCAAGCTGGGCAGACCTCCACCGTATGCTCCACCGTGTCCTCCGGGCGATCCACACAATGGTGACACCCGGGCGTTTCCTCCCGCCTTATGCGAAACAGGAACCTCCCGAAACAAACGTGTCCGGTGAGGACCTGTGTCAGGCGGAAGGTGAGGACGCCGTGGCGCCTCTCCAACCACTCCTCAAAGAGGGGACTTACCGCCGCAATTGTGGCGTGCCCAGCACTGGGTTGCGACAATCGCACCCTCCTCGTCGCCATGAGATCCCGCTGGAGCTCTGTCTGCTGTACCGTGATTTCTCGCGGCAGCGGAGTTACACCTCGGCGTTTTGCCTCCAGATCCTATGGCGGCAATCCGGCAAGGAGGCTCGCCGCCTGGCAGGAGATCCAGAGCCATCCTGACACGCCACTATACCAACGAACTCCACGACATCAGTCAAGACGAAATCGAGTTAGCTCTGAAACAGCTTAAAAATGGAAAAGCCCCCGGTGAGGACGGCATAACGTCAGCGCTTTTCAAAGCCGGAGGAGCTCCTCTTATACAGGAACAACAGAACCTCTTCAAAGCTGTCTTTAACAGTGGGAGAACTCCAAAGGCGTGGAACGGGAGTTTGGTGGTGCTCTTTTTTAAGAAGGGAGATAAAGCCCGCCTTTTAAACTACAGACCCATCTCACTCCTGAGCCACGTCTATAAGCTGCTCTCACGAGTGGTCACGGACCGTCTCGCCAGGAGTATCGACGAGTTCCAGCCACCAGAACAGGCCGGGTTTCGCGGAGGATATGGCACCATAGACCACATACACACAGTGAGGCAGATTATACAGAAGTCCGAAGAGTATAATCAGCCCCTGTGTCTGGCCTTTGTGGACTATGAGAAGGCCTTTGACTCTGTCGAAACCTGGGATGTTCTGGAATCCTTACAGCGATGCCAAGTAGACTGTGGTTATATCGAGGTACTGAGATGTTTTTACGACGCCGCCACCATCAGTGTGGTGGGACAGGAGTGAGACAGGGGGATGTTATATCCCCAAAACTGTTCACGAGCGCGTTGGAAGATATGTTTAAGACGCTGGACTGGAAAGGTCAACGCATTAACATAAACGGCGATTACATCTCACACCTGCGATTCGCTGATGACATAGTCTTATTGGCGGAGTCGTTGGAGGAGCTGAACCAGATGCTGGACGACCTAGCTTCAGCCTCGCGACGCATTGGTCTCGGCATGAATTTGGATAAAACCAAAGTCATGATCAATGGTCTCATTGATCCGGTACCGGTCGTCGTACATGGCCACCCTCTCGAAATTGTTTCCGAGTACACTTACCTTGGTCAAATTCTGCATTTAGGTAAAAACAATTTTGAGAGGGAGGCCAAGAGGAGGATCCAGCTAGGCTGGGCAGCGTTTGGAAAACTACGCCGAGTCTTCTCGTCATCCTAAAGTTTTCAATCAGTGCGTCCTACCCGTCATGACCTACGGAGCTGAGACGTGGACACTCACGATAGGGCTGGTCCACCAGTTCAAAGTCGCTCAGTGAGCTATGGAAAGAGCTATGATATGCTATCTATGCTCGTAGTCTCTCTGAAGGATAGGATTCGCAACGAATACATCCGACAGAGAACTAAAGTTATCGACATAGCTCAAAGAATTAGAAAGAATTAGGATGACGATCTGCGAAAGACTGCAGGCAGATGCTGGATGCGTCAAGCTGAAGACAGGGCGCTATGGCGCTCATTAGGGGAGGCCTATGTCCAGCAGTGGACTAAAATAGGCTGATGATGATGATGATCGCCACTATTGTGATGTGCCCAATAATAGCCATCCTTAAAACTACGTTTGAGACCACTTTGGTAGTCATTTACCGTTCAGTCTGGCTAAAATTTCATCAAGTACCTTTACCTACCATAGCGTGAACGTTGGCTTTCTTTATCAATTGACAGCAATAAAGTAAAGGGGTTCTTGTATTGAATTAATATCATATTAATTTATAAGGATCTTGTATAACTTTAAGACTTACAATAATCATATCAAAATTTATGTTTCTATTTGTTTGCTCACAAAGGCAGTATTGGATGGCACCTTTTGACAGTTTAAAGAAATAAAAGGGCAATCGACAAGGTAAACACAGATTTTAAATTAGAAATAATCGTTACACAAAAATTCAAGAGAAAACGCCATTATCGAAAATCCGAAATTTTTTACACAAATTATTTAAAATCTTCAATTTTTTACAAACCTTTTTATAATCTCAGGCTATAAAATAAATTTTGATTAAGTAAAATGATTAATCAAAACAGATTTATGTTTGAATGAGACGTGACGATAAATTCTGAATAGATCCTTTAGCGATAACAATAAATTATAATATTGCTAGATTAATCCGAGTTTGAAATGTTTCGTAATGATTTAAGACGGAAAATTGTTTCGTTGTTACCTAACAAGAACTCACCCCTAGAGTTTCATCCTTGTATTCAATCAAAACTATTGTTATAAACAACACATTATAAACATTTAATAACGTTGGTTTGTTCGTTTGTTAAACTTACAACCGGCATAAAAAAATTGATGAAATTTGGCACACGCATAGAACACACTTTTTCATCCTGAATGGCATACAAAGTCGCGGGCTACAGCTTTGTTCTTTAAAAAAAAAGCTTATTTATGTATTGTAACTTAGTAGGTATGCATTTGGCATTTGGACATTTCTTTTTCAATCAAATTGTTCATCACAAGGACCAGTTGGTATTGGCAATAAATGACGAAAAATTCAACTAATTTTCTATATCTCTATTCTGAGATCCACGAAACAATGGACAATTGCAATAAAATATCTTTCATCGCCGTGTATTTGAAATATACAGCTATGGTAAGACCATAAAATCGGCCATTTGAACTAAAATATTGTTCGGCCATGCATAGTGCAGATTTATGCCAAAACACGTGGCGTTCTCGAGAATTATGATCGAAATTTTGAAGCTATGCTGTAAGCCTTAGCGCACAATATACGTTTTACGTCAATTATTAAATTTTAAAAAGTACCTAATCATGTAGTACGTTAATTTCATTATGTGCGTCTAATTTGTGCGGGAGAAAACAATTTTGTCTTTTAATTTTATTATTAGGCCTTGGGGGATTACAGGTGTGAATGTTATGTTTTAAAACAGTTTTCATTATTTTCTAATATAGGTTATTTCATAACTTTAGTTTTCAGAATCATTCTTAAAATCAGAAAGTTCCTAATTTTTTACTTCATCATAATCAGCCTATAACGTTCCCACTGCTGGGACACAGGCCTCCTCTCTATGAGAGGTAGTGAGCCGTAATCCACCACGCGGGCTCAGCAGGGACCGAATTACCGTTATTTTTTTTATAACGATACCAATTACCGTTATGTTAACGATAACAAAGTAACGATATTAATAACGAAACCCATGAGTCAGTTAACGTTATCTAACTACCAGTATTAGTACCGGTAAAAGTTACTATTCTTTTACCGGTAATTTTAACGCCTATCTCTTTCTAACAATGACGGCCGAGAGACAAGCATCTTTCGGTGTTAACGTTTAAGGGTCGACCATAGCTACCTTTGTTTTCTGTCAAAATGCAGTTCTGTATGTTGATATCGGAATCATTGATACGACATTACGCCCATATCTAGTCTATCCACTAACAACTGCTAACTCTAACACTTCAACGAAGGACATTCATTCGGAGTAGTAATATTTTTGACAGAATTAAAAAGGTATCTATAGCTGACACAGAATAAATACGACAAAGTACGTTAGAGAGTAGAAAAATATTTTAAAATCAACGCGAGTTAAACTAACCACCGTCTATCTTTTCTTTGGTGAACAACCACAGATAAAGAACTATGGCGATTTTTGCTTAAGCTTCGTTTTAGGATAAAAAAGTGATATGTGAAAAAAATACGATTTAAAATCATTAATTAAAATGATCACTAAAATATATTATTTACCTCCATAATTGAAACTATAGCACCTTACTTAGCCTTAATATTTAATTTGTGTGTGGATCAAGGAGTCTTCCCGGATCTAATGAAATACAGTAAGGTAATACCACTGTTCAAATCCGGTGACAGTAAAGACACTAATAATTATAGACCTGTGTCCGTGTTGCCGGTTTTCAGCAGGGTTTTTGAAAAGATAATGCTTAGTCAGATGCTCAATCATTTTAATACTAATAAAATCCTTCACGAGCAACAGTATGGTTTCACCAAAGGGCGTTGTACGACCGACGCTGGTGTTACCTTATTAAAACATATTTTTAACGCGTGGGAAGAGGCTCAAGACGCCATAGGAATTTTTTGTGACCTCTCCAAGGCATTTGATTGCGTCGATCACGAAACCCTGCTTTTGAAACTTGAGCATTACGGACTTGGAAAACTTGCGCTTAGTTTAATAAAATCTTATTTAAATGATAGACAACAGCAAGTTCAAATAAATGGTGTCAATTCACTTGGTTTAAAGGTAAAAATGGGTGTTCCACAAGGCTCGATATTGGGTCCTTTCCTCTTTTTAGTATATATTAATGACCTACTCCATTTATTATTAAATCAACCACAGATGGTGTTATTTGCTGACGATACTTCCTTAATTTTTAAGGTAGATAGACGTGCTTCAAATGTTGACGACGTAAATAACGCCCTACTGCTGGTCCAAAATTGGTTCACGGCTAATAATTTAGTACTAAATGGAAATAAAACTAAGTGTATAAGATTTTCTTTACCAAACGTCAAGAGTAGTGATTGTGAGATAGTATTGAATCAAGAGAAGCTAGAATTCGTCGATAAAACGGTTTTCTTGGGGATCACGCTCGACTCAAGGCTACAATGGGGTCCTCATTTAACATCTCTAGCAGGACGGCTAAGTTCAGCAGCTTACGCTGTCAGAAAAATCCGTCAATTTACAGATGTAGATACCGCGAGGCTGGTCTATTTTAGTTACTTTCATAGTATCATGTCTTACGGTATTTTACTTTGGGGACGGGCTGCAGACATCGAGTCTATTTTTATTCTGCAGAAAAGAGCCATCAGAGCCGTATATAATCTCCGCAGGCGCGATTCTCTAAGGGAATTGTTTAAGGATATTAACATCATGACTGTACCTTGTCAATACATCTATGAAAACATCATGTACGTAAGAAAAAATTTACATCTTTACAGTAAAAGAGGTGAAAGACATAATTATAGTACTAGAAATCGGGACCTATTAGTTCAACCAGGTTTCAGACTGGCTAAAGTAGACTCATCTTTCATGGGATACTGTCTAAAATGTTATAATAAAATACCTCCCCACATACTTCAACTGAATGAGACAAAATTCAAATCCTTTGTCAAACGCACACTATTCAGGCAGGCATATTATAGGTTGGAGGATTACATAACTGATAAAAATGCCTGGCTTAATGCCGGTCCTGCTCCACACCACAACTAATTAATTGACATTCGAATCACTGTTGAAGCTGCTGAAGATAGTAAGAATTTATTTGCATTATATAAATTCAATCTCCTTTTTATTATATAGATGCATTGCACAGATGTGAGTACTTTGTACTATAGAGCTACCATTTACCGGGTAATGTCATAGATTGACTTGAATGTGCCTTGGCGGCTGATAGTATGGCATGCTCACTCAAATGTCTCGCTGACGGTGGCGCGTGTGTCGGATCATTTAGCTCCCTTCAAAATGGTTGAGCTGAATGGTGCTGATCCATGCGTCATGTTCGTGAACGGGCGCCGTCAGTTGGGACTGGTCATCTCTTAGCTGCCACGGCTTATTTTAATAATTAATTAGCTGGATTGTTTTTATTATGTTTTGTATTATGTTTTGATGCACTCTGGACGCTTTTAACGTGTACGGTTTTTTGTACATCGTTCTCACTTATAGTGTCAACATTAATCGATGTAACTAAGATATATGTAAAAACATTATTATTTAAAAGAGTGTCCATGGAGTTTCTTGCCCGTTCTTCTCCATAGGTACCTACTACGCTTTGGAATGGGCATCTAGCTTCATATTTCTGACTGACCGACTCCTTGACAATTCAAAAGTGCCTGTAAATGGTTTAATTGAAATAAATGATTTGAGTTTGAGTTTGAGTTTATTTTATTTTTTTATGAGCACTAGTTAAACACTAACTAATAAAAAAATGTACTGTTTTTATACTAAAGGATTTATATTTTAAAATTCTAATTGTCTAATTATAATCATACGCCATGTTTATTAGTATGAGTATTTGAATTCAAAATTGCACCTAAAATCGTAGTCCATATTTTTTTAGGAAATGTTGTTTATTTTTTCAAAGTACATATTTTTTTAAGGTAAATTTAATCATGGTGTGGCAGTTTGAGTAATTTATGCGGACTACCCAAATATCCTGTCTTTTGTATTGTTCGTCGAATCATTGAGCTCCTTTGTTCTGAGTTGAGCTGCATAATGATTGGCTAATGTGTGACAGAGAAAACCGTGGCCCTGGCACAGGCAACTGAAGGAACACGGGTGGGTTTTAGTCAGTAAAAGTCTGACACGACCTCCCGCTCCACCCAGAGCGGGAGAAGTCATTTGATGATTTCCTACCCAAAAAAAAAAAAAAAAAAAAAAAAAAAAAAAAAAAAAAAAAAAAAAAAAAAAAAAAAAAAAAAGGCACCAGTCTACAAGATCCTCATATGAGCTGACCAAGATTATTTTCGGATTGTTATATACACTTTCACATTGATGGACAATTTATGTATACTATGACATGAAAATTTACTTTGTGAAGTATTATAATATTTAAATTATTGTGAATAACAAATAATAAAAAAGTTTATTTAAATAAAAAGGGACACATTTATCATAACAATTAAAAAGAGCAAAGTTGCTAATTTGCCTGAACTAGGTTGAACCTGTGTTTCAGGTTAGAGAATGTAAAGATAATGTGAATATGTTGTTTATTTTTTCAAAGTATTTAAAAATAAGTTAAATTTAATCAGGGTCTGGCAGTTTGAGTAATTTATGCGGCCTACCCAAATGTCTTTTCTTAGGTAATGTTCGTCGAATCGTTGAGCTCCTTAAGTTCTGTGTTGAGCTGCATGACTACTAATAAATGCGTGCACTGACTGGACAGGTCCACTCATTCTGTGTGGTTATTTCCTCTAAAGACCGTTTCAGACACCAATCTACGGTCTTCACATGATCTGACCAAGATTATGTCTGGACTTTAAAAGAGACAGTGACCTCTGAGTTTGTTTCGGCCTTTCTACTCAGAGTAGTCAGATAGGAAACGCCGATCTCATCTAGGTTTTAAAATATGATTGACTTCTAAAAGTGTAACCTACTTACAGAAATAAAATAATTGATAATTCATGATTCACATTAAAATAGAAACTTACGTTTTTGGTTTCCCAGTAATCAAAAATTTTTGTCAGTAGAATGAAGTAACGGTTTTATTTTAAAAGTATCTATTTCGTCTATATATTTATTAAAGTAAAACTATTGTTTTCTCTGACCAAGCGGACTGATAAATCATCATCATCCTTTTCTAAATATTTGTTGTTTATGAAATCTTTCCTAATTGTGCTTTTTTGTTCCCGGACCTGGGTGCCACTGCCAATTCACTAGAGCTTTCTTTTTGTAGCTCTTATTGAGCTACAAAACGTATTATTAGTATTATTCCAGGCCACTCAGAAGTATTGCAAAAAATGTTTTTATGTATGACAGACTGGCCAGTTATAGTCATATCAAAATTTCCCTCCACATTGTTTGCGAGTTAATTTAAAATATCTTGTTTAATAAAAAAAATGGATCTGCGCCGGTAACATTTTCGCGCTATGATTTTTTACGATTTCAAGTGTTGCCTGAAACAGGAAGAATCGTACGATATACTTCAAATGACATTCATGGATGAAGGCCATTCTAAGGCAACCGTGTATCGTTGGTATAACGAATTCAAGCGGCTAACTTTGGGGGATGAAGAAAGAAGTGGTCGCCTTTTTACGGCTGTTACGGAACAAAACGTGCTAGCAGTGAAAATTTTAATTCAAGAACTCAAACTCAAACTCAAATCATTTATTTCAATTAAACCATTTACAGGCACTTTTGAATTGTCAAGGAGTCGGTCAGTCAGAAATATGAAGCTAGTTGCCCATTCCAAAGCGTAGTAGGTACCTATGGAGAAGAACGGGCAAGAAACTCCATGGACACTCTTTTAAATAATAATGTTTTTACATATATCTTAGTTACATCGATTAATGTTGACACTATAAGTGAGAACGATGTACAAAAAACCGTACACGTTAAAAGCGTCCAGAGTGCATCAAAACATAATTAAAAACAATCCAGCTAATTAATTATTAAAATAAGTCGTGGCAGCTAAGAGATGACCAGTCCCAACTGACGGCGCCCGTTCACGAACATGACGCATGGATCAGCACCATTCAGCTCAACCATTTTGAAGGTAGCTACATGATCCGACACACGCGCCACCGTCAGCGAGACATTTGAGTGAGCATGACATACTATCAGCCGCCAAGGCACATTCAAGTCAATCTATGACATTATCCGGTAAATGGTAGCTCTATAGTACAAAGTACTCACATCTGTGCAATGCATCTATATAATAAAAAGGAGATTGAGTTTATATAATGCAAATAAATTCTTAATATCTTCAGCAGCTTCAACAGTGATTCGAATGTCAATTAATTAGTTGTGGTGTGGAGCAGGACCGGCATTAAGCCAGGCATTTTTATCAGTTATGTAATCCTCCAACCTATAATATGCCTGCCTGAATAGTGTGCGTTTGACAAAGGATTTGAATTTTGTCTCATTCAGTTGAAGTATGTGGGGAGGTATTTTATTATAACATTTTAGACAGTACCCCATGAAAGATGAGTCTACTTTAGCCAGTCTGAAACCTGGTTGAACTAATAGGTCCCGATTTCTAGTACTATAATTATGTCTTTCACCTCTTTTACTGTAAAGATGTAAATTTTTTCTTACGTACATGATGTTTTCATAGATGTATTGACAAGGTACAGTCATGTTGTTAATATCCTTAAACAATTCCCTTAGAGAATCGCGCCTGCGGAGATTATATATAGCTCTGATGGCTCTTTTCTGCAGAATAAAAATAGACTCGATGTCTGCAGCCCGTCCCCAAAGTAAAATACCGTAAGACATGATACTATGAAAGTAACTAAAATAGACCAGCCTCGCGGTATCTACATCAGTAAATTGACGGATTTTTCTGACAGCGTAAGCTGCTGAACTTAGCCGTCCTGCTAGAGATGTTAAATGAGGACCCCATTGTAGCCTTGAGTCGAGCGTGATCCCCAAGAAAACCGTTTTATCGACAAATTCTAGCTTCTCTTGATTCAATACTATCTCACAATCACTACTCTTGACGTTTGGTAAAGAAAATCTTATACACTTAGTTTTATTTCCATTTAGTACTAAATTATTAGCCGTGAACCAATTTTGGACCAGCAGTAGGGCGTTATTTACGTCGTCAAAATTTGAAGCACGTCTATCTACCTTAAAAATTAAGGAAGTATCGTCAGCAAATAACACCATCTGTGGTTGATTTAATAATAAATGGAGTAGGTCATTAATATATACTAAAAAGAGGAAAGGACCCAATATCGAGCCTTGTGGAACACCCATTTTTACCTTTAAACCAAGTGAATTGACACCATTTATTTGAACTTGCTGTTGTCTATCATTTAAATAAGATTTTATTAAACTAAGCGCAAGTTTTCCAAGTCCGTAATGCTCAAGTTTCAAAAGCAGGGTTTCGTGATCAACGCAATCAAATGCCTTGGAGAGGTCACAAAAGATTCCTATGGCGTCTTGAGCCACTTCCCACGCGTTAAAAATATGTTTTAATAAGGTAACACCAGCGTCGGTCGTACAACGCCCTTTGGTGAAACCATACTGTTGCTCGTGAAGGATTTTATTAGTATTAAAATCATTGAGCATCTGACTAAGCATTATCTTTTCAAAAACCTTGCTGAAAACCGGCAACACGGACACAGGTCTATAATTATTAGTGTCTTTACTGTCCCCGGATTTGAAAAGTGGTATTACCTTACTGTATTTCATTAGATCCGGGAAGACTCCTTGATCCACACACAAATTAAATATTAAGGCTAAGTAAGGTGCTATAGTTTCAATTATGGAGGTACAGACTTTAATAGACATTCCCCAAAGATCTTCGGTCAATTTGATCTTGATTTGCTTAAAAGATTTTATTACTGTTAAGGGGTTAATATGCTTAAAGTTAAATTCAATCGGGCAGGCAGAAACATTCGCCCTCATTAAATCAAAAGCACGCGAGGGCGAAGAATTTAAGATTTCAGTGGTTTTTAGTGGGACACTGGTAAAGAAATTCACAAATTCCTGAGCAACTTTTTTGTTATCGCAAATGAGACCACGTGACGTCTCCAGTGTGTAATCAGAATTTTGCTTTTTGATCCTGTTCGTTTCATTATTGATAATTTTCCAAACCGTCTTTATTTTATTGTCTGCTGATTTTACCTTGTTGCTAATGTATAAGGCTTTAGCAGCCTTACAAGTGATCTTAAAAATTTTTGAGTAAGAAGCAACATACTTATTAAAAGTTTCCGTGTTAATATAAGGCTTAAGGCCATACAGCTCGAAAAGTTTTTCCCTACTTTTCCTAAGTCCTTTAGTTGCCCAGTCACTAAATAAAAACTTAGGGCTGATACTTTTAGACTTCTTCTTAAAAATATTATTAAACTCGGTTTGAACTACCGAAAAGAATTCTTTATACAAACTATTAACATTATTCATTGTAAGGTCCTGATTACTTAACTTACAAATTAAAGTGCTTTTAAATTTATTTAAATTGACAAATGTTATTGGTCTGGATTGTATCTGCACTTTTTGTATCGCTATGTTGGACTCAAAAGTTACGGTTTGACCGCTGTGATCTGAAGGGAGATAATTAACGATAGCTTTATCTAAATAGTCGCAGCAACAAAATACATTATCAATACATGAAACAGAAGTTGTAGTTGTTCGGGTTGGTTCCAAAAACACATTTAACAAATTGAATGATTTAAACAAGTTCAAAGACAATAGGCAAGTAACGTATCAAGAGATTCAGCTCATACGGCAGGTTCGATCGGGAAGCCTTCACGAAATACAACATGTGCGTCTTCGCGTGAGGAGGATAGTTTCACGCTGGTTGCCGCACAACCACACCGATGCTCAGAAGCAGGCCCGGGCGGAATGGTGCCGTGATATGATAAACAAATTTGCAGCAGGCTGTTCTCGGCGTGTTTACGAAATTATTACAGGTCTGCGGTTTGGGTGTAGCGTCAAAGTGAAGCGATCTAGAAGCGCGGGGTAACATTTTGTTATTTTTATTTAATTTGACTGGCAACTTGGTGTCAATTCCTTTACGGAACCAAAGAAGCATCAACGCTGAATGCTTGGCAGAAGTTTCCTCTGTTGTGCGCAACAAGCGACCGCACACCGCACTCAAAACGAGGGACTTGCTGGACAGCACGCTAGTCAAACTCCTAGGTCACCCTCCTTACAGTCCTGACCTAGCACCGTAGGACTTCGTTTTATTTCCGAAAATAAAACATCCGCTCAAAGGGATATACAATTTTCATCTCCGGAAAATGCGGTGTCAGCGTTCGAATAGGCTGTAAACGAGGTGTCTACTTCGGACTGCAAAAAGTGGTTCGAAAACTGGTTCATACGCATGAAACTTTGTAAAGAGGCTAGTGTAGAAAGTACTTTGAAAATATTTAAAAAAAAAACTTAAAGAACCCCATAGTCCCACGTATTTGTAAGTTTCGTTTGTTTTCAGTAAGTTTTGGTAAACTGTTGTGAAGTCGAATCAAGTTATTATATGTATTAATTCGTTGAACTGTGGGAAGTGTGGAATTAACTCTGGAATCTAGAAATACAGCATTAACAAAACAGTAATTCTGAAACAGTACTTCCTCCCTTTCTGTCATATATTTAGCAACAAGGTGGCTCAGATTAAAGTTAATTACATTTAAATTTATTTTTCACAACAACCAATGCAAGTAAACATCACGTTTAATGTTTTATTGCACAATGTGCAAGTAAATGTTAAATGATTTTATTTCGGTAAGTAGGTTTGTACAAACACTTACACGTCAACACTATTTTAAAAGCTAGATGAGATCGGCGTTTCCTGTCTGACTACTCTGAGAAGAGAGGCCGAAACAAACTCAAAGGTCTCTTTCAAAGTCCAGACATAATCTTGGTCAGATCATGTAGATTGGTGTCTGAAATGGTATTTTGCGAAAAGAACCAAGCAGATCGAGTGGACCTGTCCTGTCAGTGCACGCATTTGTCAGTCATCATGCGGGTCAACTAAGAACTAAGGAGCTCAACGTTTCGACGAACATTACCAAAGAAAGTACATTTAGGTAGGCCGCCTGAGTTACTTAAACTGCCAGACTATGATTAAAACTAACAGAGAAAAAAAGACGTAAATGTATAAAAAAAAAAACACATTGTATTCACATTCACAATAATAATAATAACATTACAAAGTAAGCTTTCATATCATTGTCTATAATATATGTTTAGTCATCAATGTCAATGTGTATATAATAAATAATCTCGGTCAGATCATTTGAGGACCAAGTTGACTGGTGTCTGAAATGGTATTTTGATGAAAGTACTAAAAAGATCGAGTGGACCTGTCCAGTCAGTGCACGCATTTGTCAATTATCGTGCAGCTCAACTCAGAACTAAAGGAGCGCAACGATTTGACGAACAATACAAATGTCCTTTACATTTGGGTAGGCCTCATGAAGTACTAAAACTGCCAGACCATCAGTAAAAGTAACTGAAAAAAAAAACAAAAGGATGACCCATACAGTCCTCACATTCGCAAAATTAAAATAATATAATACTTTAAACAGTAAATACTCATGTTATTGTTTATGTCAAAATATATAAAGGTATAGAAAAAAAAAACTGTATATTAGTTGATTCATTGTTTTCTTTGAAAACCTTGAGATATCGGTACACTTTGTTGTACTTCTTTCGGCCCATAATAATATTTTTACTAAAGCAGTTGCATTAGGAAAAATATTATTAGTTGAAAATAACAGGCAATAGACGTATCGGCGTACGCGATGCTTGTGTGCCGTATGATTATGAAATGAAACACGCGGGAGCGCGTGACGTCTCGTATTCGTATCTTTCCGATCGTCGCAAGCGTAACAATAACGATAAATGCTAGTGGTTGCCGCTCCGCTTACAATACAAGAACCGAACGCATAGCACGCGGCGTCCGTTTCGGTTTGGCAACGTCGCATCAGATCTTGCTAGATTTTAGCGAAATAACGCTATTAGTAACGCTATTTTAATACCGTTAAATCCAATGACTTAACGTTATTTGTAACGTTAAGTATTTAACGTAACAGAACAAAATGTTTTGGTAATTATACCGGTATTTTTTTGGTAACGGTAACTGTCCCTGGGGCTCAGTGCGGGTTGTTAGATGTCACATGTCTTCGAATTTTTGGTTCTAGGACATGTCGGTTTCCTCACGATGTTTTCCTTCACCGTTTTGAGAGCAGTGGTGATTAAATTATTTACACAAAGTAAAGCGCCTGCTTGGGTTCGAACTCACGACCTACAACTCGTAAGTCGGGACCGCTACCATTGGGCCACCACTGTACTTCATCGCCAAAATTTAATTTATTCGCTTTCATTTTACATTATGTTATTGACAAAATCATGTTACTAAAATGTTTTCAAATTCAATTTGCAATATGCAAATTCAATATGTAATTTGTTCAATATTAATTTAAAATACCAAAGCTCACTATTGCTTGTTTTTCTATTGCTGTGGTACACCATAGTTCTTGTGGTTGCTCTGGCCTCGACTGTGTTCGAGGACGTGCGCACTGACGGCTTCGCTGCGATCAGGCGCGCAAGCGTACCATAATCAGCCTCTATTGCTCCCACCGCTGGCACACAGGCAGTGTTGCCAAAAATTTTGTTTGATTGACTATTAAAACTAAAACAAACGCGTTAGGCGCGTAAAAAACTAAATTAGTCGATGATTAATTTTAGATTTCAATTTTGATTAAAACTTTTGATTGAAATAGCAATGTGAAGGAAAGTAGATAAATAATTGAACAAATTGTTTATACACATACATAGTGTGAAAACAAGCACTTAAACAGGTATTTAATCAATCTCTCTGTTGGTGGAACTTTCCTTTTTCTGTTATTCCCTCTACTAGTAGAATATAATTAATCCAACAGGATGATTTTCTCTGTACATAAACATATTTTTAAATGCTTTTACTTTTATTATTTTTCTTTTACCCTTTTTCAAAATTATCTGAACTTTTATCGTTGTTGGTTCCCATTGAGATTGATCAAGTTAATAGATTTTTCTGATTTTAAATTGATATTCGTATGAACTGTGTACGCTCCATATAAACTATCATACCTGTTTTAATTCAATATTTTATTACACTTCGTAAAATTCGGAAATTCTTGCGGTCGCCATCTTGAATTTTTATTATAATTCGACTTTTAATAAAATCCAAGATGGCGACCGCAAGAATTTCCATACTATACAAAGTTTTAAAAATTTCAAGGTTTTCGAGGAAACTTAAGTCAAAAGTGAGGTCCAAGTTAAAATCCAAGATGGTGGCGATAAACAAACATGAGAAAAAAAAAATCGCAGCCGCCATCTTAGGTTTTATTTTGAACTCACTTTTCTTATGGGCACCCACACTCGAAAACTATGAAAACGACGCCCATGATGAAAATTTTGAAAACTTTAACAGCCGTCATTGTGTATTTTAATTTTGACCTCACTCTCGACTTTAGCACACCCTCGAAAACGCTGAAAACGACACCCATGAAGAAAAATCTCGAAATTTTCGCGGCCGCCATCTCGGATTGTCGTCGAAGGGTTTCACGAAGGGTGGTATAACAAGACCAATAGTTATTAAATAATTTTATAAAGCACGCATGATCGTGGACCATTTGGCAATTATTAGCAGATCTATTTCAGAAGGCAGATTATATAATAGAACAACAATTGATAGTGGCGCCGTGCTATTAATCTAATTGATCTTCCAGATGAATAGCACCGCGTAATCTTTATTATGGTATAATGGTTTTTTTTCTCCGCTAACCAACTTCCATAATCCATTCCTATAAAACAATATTGCCAACGAATACGTCATACGGTTTACGAAATTTTATGCTTAACAATGACCCAACCATTTGTTAGTGGTAAATTAATAGGTTGCCCATTTAAATTAGCAATAATCGATTTGTGGCAATCCCATAATAACTTAATGGAATTATTTTACGTACATACCGTTCATTTAATTTTGCATTAACAAACGCTCAATTCTACGGTGTTGCGGAGGTGGGTTCAGCTCCACGCTGAACTTTAGTTGTTTATGTTTTGTGTTTGTACCTAACTACCAACAGTTGATATTAAGTTAAATTGTTACAAACTAAGTCTGAAATAAAAGTTTTCTAGTCTAAAGTGTAAAGAACTTGAAACCTTTCCCACACTGAAGTCAGATTAAAATACTAACATTATTAATGCAAAAGTATCTTTGTTTGTTTGTTACGCATTCACGCCAAAACGGCTTAACGAATTTGGATGAAAATTGGCACACAGATAAACCGTGACCTGGATAAAGACAGGCTACTTTTCTATCCTAGATCGCAAACGAATTCGTGGGCTACAGCTTGTACTGTTTAAGAGGTGGTGGTAGGCTGTCTATTGTTATAACAACAGGAAAGTAAATAAATAAACTTATAAAGTGTAGAAACGCAAGCAAACACTAAATCTATTAAAACAATCCTCATAAATCCAACACTTTTTTCGAGCATTAAATTGACACAGCCTACCAAAGATCTGCAGAAGTATATCTTCGAAATCGAAGAAAGTATTTTTATATCTCGATCGTCAAAATAACCGCTGTCTCAGTACAGATTTGAGCGTAGTTTCAGACTGGTATCGTTTGTTATAACCTAGGTATGAGCATGTAAGGGAATGCTTGTCATTTTAATACCAACGCTTCTTGGTTAGAACAATATTGTCGGTACATTTTTAGGTATGTGATAGATTGATGATATTGATATTTATATTTTGCTTTCTTTATAATTAAAATTATTGTTTTCGAGAGATTGGGTTCTCGCCTGCTCGTGTGATTAATATTTTGTCACTGGATTTTACTTGTTGAACATGCTATGGTGATAAATTGGTCTGTGTCCAGAGGCTGTGAGTTCATTTAAGTGGAATCATCTGAAATGGTTGAAGCTGTAGTCCGATTATTTTGTCGAATAGAAAAAATCTTATGACAATCACATTTAGAGAAAAACACATACATAACCTCACGCATTCTTCCCATGGGGGTAGGCAGAAACTACAGAGCGTCACTTGCTACGAACCGAACATTTTTATTTTCTTCCTATACGTTCATACATCTGTAAGGCTAACATGACAGGCTCGAGAACGCTCTCTATCTCGATTTGTCGAAATTTGTCTACAAATCTGACGTGATTAGAATGCCTAACATGACCGTTATGCTCGAGTAAACTCGAAAAAGGCACTTTGACATTTCTTTATCTCGCGACGAGATGTCGATGTAGCAACTTATAAAAAAAAAATATATATCATTGCAACATCGGTCGATTTTGCTCATGGAATTAGTATGTACTATAATGATTTTGCGTCTACCTCTTTTAATTCGTGTTTCGTTTCTTGTAACCGACTTTTTTTTACTAAAAGTTTAAATACAAAATTAGTGGCTTTAGTTATATAACATGTTGTGAAAGTTTGATATTGCCATAGACCCACAAACTCCTAGATTTCGATAATCACCATAATTGGCTAAGAGACTAGTTATTTGTGCACGTGATGCTCATCCATGTAATAGTGCACCCCTCCGCCACAGTTTTTCTCGCGGCCGCCGAAAGGAACTTCGTTCCAATGTAAATAGTAATTTTTAACTAAGTATTTTTTATTAATATTATGTTTTATAATAAAATGATGAGTAAAGTAAGTATAATTATGAATTTGCCATGATATTTTGGAGTTTTGCTTTTATTTTTATTGTGTCATAATTTTGTCTACTCTTCTCGTCGTCAAAATTGAGGACGACAAAATTAGAGAAAATCGGTGATTTTCTCATGTGGAATCGTCAAAATGCGAGATAAATTATGTGCCATGTTAGGGTTTAACGAGAAAACGTCAAGTTTCACAGAACGAGTCGAATATTTTGTAGGGCAGTGCTGTCAGAAAATGAGTAACGTGAGTGAGTAATTGTCGCATCTGGCATGTTAGCCCTGCTGGTCATAAACACACTCCGGTTGCGAGAGAAACACAATTAAACATAATAGAATAGACATAAAATAATTTAGTTCTCAAAAAAAAAAAACAACTGCTCACGTATCTGGAGGGACATCACACTTGTTATCCTTAGTCTGTGGCCTCGAATCGAACAGCAACCACTTGATCACGTGAGCCTGAAGAGCAGACAGCAAAGACCTGCACAGAAACAATAACCTGAATTACAGCAAAATATTTAACTTCTTGTTTTTATCCACTACGATAGTACAGTAGAGAGCAACAGAGGGAAATATGATATCAAGAGCATGATAAATACAATCACAACAAATAAAAAAATCAGTTGTTTGCCTATCAATTTAGACATTTTTCTAGCACATACATCTGCCAAACCACTTATTGTACGGACTTTTTGAAACGAGGCTCACTTATTACGCCTGATATTATTATAATAGCAGTAGTATGTTCTCGTTACCTGGCTCCATTCCGTGGGGCAGCAAGTCCATAACCAAGGGGCTGATCAGGCGACCTCATCGTCAGAGGGGTCCGGATCCATTCTCCTCGAGGTGGGCTCGAGGCTGAGCTGAAACAGGTGAGACGAAGTTCCTGTGAAGGAAACACACGACAATAATTTAGAATAATCTGTCAGAGTTGAAATTTAAAAAAATAAAACGTACTGTTTCAAACTTTATTAATAGCGCTAACAAATAGATATATCTAAAAGTTTTACAAAAAAAAATATTAAATATTTTGGAGTATTTTCGTTTCAACAAGGACCAAAACGAAAGGACGAGTCAAAGATAAAACCCACACAAACGTCAGCCTACTACAAAAACTATTCCTATGCTTTGAGAACAAAGAACTGTACCCTACTTGCGTAATACAAAATCAATCGGAACCTGAATCGTTTTCAAACAGATTGCTAATCCATTGCTTCATAAGTTCGATAAAAAAACCGCAATGAATGTTGTTGAACTGTCAAAATCAAACGGATTAGTCGTAATCGTTTTACGAAAATGATTACGCAATTAGGCTGCAGGACATCAACATCGTACTCACGGTCGCTAACTCGTCAGTTATCGGTTTCCCACCGACCACAGCTGGTCTAGCCCCATTCAATAACTTGTTCCTGGCATACAGAACGCGCTCTGAAAAGGATTTATAGTTTAATTCCTTTGCCTTTACATTGACAGCTTTCGATTTTGTCTGTGGTATTCCGGATTAATCTGGATTGGAAAATTTAGCGTCGTAAATTTTATAGCGATTGTATTATAGGTATTACGAAAAAAGGATCGGAACTGGTTATGGAATCAAACATAAAATGTTTTGTAGGTAGCGTAAAAATAAAACGAGCCAGAGCAAAAAGTAATCCATGAGAAACAGGGTTAAATTAATTAGCTAACGAAACTCCACAAACGTGATTGATATCGATAATTTTATAAACATGATAGAACAAAAAATTAATATTATTTGAAAATAGAAATTAATTTGAAATTAATTAATTTCATTATCATTTGATATTATTTGATTGATTGAACTTGTGAAAATTCACAGACGGGTAATGTATCGATATTTCAACACGCCAAAACATATTTTCTTTACTCATATATAATACCACCAGCGATCGCTGACCCCTACAAAGAGACACAACAGCTTTTTAATTTTATCGTGTTTAGATTTCGCTTGCTAATTTAATTTGAACCCGTAGAGAAAACTGACACTATGACGATAAGTCATTTTAAAGATAAAATTAGTTTGACAAAAAGTTTATGTTATCTTTAAAAGTTATGCCCTGAGACCCCTGATATACTTGTATCCAATGTTCTTCCAGAATCAAATTAAATAAACTTACAACTTATTGATGAAAATATAAATTTTGCGAATATCACTTACAAAATACCCAATTTTTAAAGGTAGTCAAGAAAACCGTTTTCGTTCCCCATACCTGCCCAACAAATCCTTACTTTTTCATATAAATGGACCTTTAGATCCTGTTAGCTGAACCATTGTTAGGATCACAATACATTCCAATTACGAAGGTTTCTTACCAGATTTTCTTGCTTGCCTCCGTAACTTGGAACGAATTTAGGAAGAAAGAGGAAAATAAAATGGACAGTATCATCGCATGATTTCATATTTGCAATGGGTTTTGGAGATTGATTCATTTCGTTTAGTGTTCAGAACAATGATTGCTTTATTTACATCCTTAAAATAATACCAAGCATTACTCTCCTCGTTGTTGTCTTCTTCAATTACCAAAACACCATACAGATTATCCCTCATGTTTTATTTAAAAATATGGCCATTAGTTCTAGAAACCTCAGCAATTTGGATTACCCGCAGAAAAATTTCACAATAGATTTTCGCAAGGTAACGCCTGAGCCCATCAATTACCAAAGTAGAATGATAAGACGAATTTGTTTTCAGGAATAACAACTAAATGAAAAAAACTTCGGAAATTTACATAGTTACAGTCCCCAAACGTTTTTCCGTATCAAAGGGCCAAAATTGGATCCAATCGAATTTAGAGTATCTCAATTTGTCTTCATTTATTTTGATCTTGACCTGGGAAGTCTTCAAGTGACTGTAAATAAATTGGATGTAGGGATTTAAATTATTCTGAGCAGCGTTCGCTTATACAATATACGTTTTTTCTTGGATTCGTAAGCGAATTTTCAAGTAATATACATAAAATCCGTCTTTAGTCGTGTAAGGATAAAATTGAATAACTAACAGATTATTTGAACACTATTCGAATTATCAAGCGTCATGTTACAATTGGGTTTTCGCACTTTACTGGCCACTTAACTTCTCAGTAGGTTTTGCAAGTACCAAAAAAAGTATACAGGTCAATGCAGCATTTGACAAACATAGTGGACTTGAAAGGATTTTTACAAGAGGTTTTTTTGTAAGTCTGAAAATTTGCGCTTTCTGTGCGTAGCTTGGCACCTTCAGATTTATTCGCGACTGCCGCGGAATGAAATACAGGTGACACATTTTAGAGTGCGAATAATACTGCAATTTCGTGAAAAATGTAAAAACTAAATTATGAATGCATTGCCATCTGATGTATTGCCATCTGAAAGCTTATATGCATCAAGGGATAAACTACAATGAGTTCCATTCTGAAAAAAAAAACGATTATCTATAAAAATAAAAAGCCCTTCATGAATCATGCAATGTACCACATTTAATAGACTATGGCCGTCTGATTTGTGAGTATTTAATTATTTAAGGAATAAAATAATACAATCCTCATTCTAACATATATATCCTTCGGTGTGACTGCGTTGTTCTTCTAAACGCAACAGATTTTTATGCGGTATCCAAAATCATTTAGATATTTTTTCCGGAGTGTTGACGATATTTTGTCAAAACAGCGCAAAGCAGGTGCGGGTCGCTAATGATCTTACACAGCTGATTAAACCGTACAAAAAAAAAAACTCGAACCATAATACTCGTCCTGGACTGTTCCAAGTATGCCCTTCCTGAGCATACCGTCTTGAATTTGGTAAGGGAAATATAGATAGTGCTGTGATACACTCATGAGTTCTTCGGTGTCCAGTAGTAACAGATCTTCACAACTTGGAAGCCCACTTCGGAATAACGAGGGCAACGAGCCGGCTCTTCAAGTCCAATGAAATTGGACGCAAACTTTAGGTACGGAGTAAGTCCGCGTTTGGTGTAAGCTGAATACTTGAAAAGGAGCTAAATTGTTTTCTTTGTTTGTTTGTGATTGAAACTAGAATTTAGCGTAGTTATAATTCTATGTTTTTCGTTGTTCTATGTTAACGCTATTCGTAACTATAGAACTCACTTTCATATCACTAATAGTGAACTTCAAACTTTTTTCTTGGTTAATTGGAATTCGAATCAATTTGCTGTGATCTGAGTATCGAATACTGATATGCATATAAATTAATCGAAAACGTTTTATTACTTTTCTATTTAGTATGGTGATTGGTCAATTTATCATGAATAATTTGATTTACGAAAATATAAAACTTTTAACTGTATTTAAATAATAAAATTTTGGAATTAAAAAGTAAATTTATCTTGGTCCAAATCTTTTAAGAAGACTTGGATACAAAAATCTGAATCCTTTCCTGCCAATTATTTATAATGAGAAAGTCGAAGTATCCTATGAGACGGACCTATGAGTAAATCAGCATTAAAGTAAAAACTGTTTCTTTTTAAGGAAACGTATTTGTTTTCGAGTTGGAAATTATTTGTTAGTTCTATTTTTTTTTAATGTTACACATTAGGAAGTGGGAACCGGTACCCACATCTTACGAGGCAAAGAAAACAGTAAAATTGAATGCAGAACGGAATTTTCACTTTCGTATATAGTGTGAAATAGGTAGCTGAAGTAATTGTATTCGTGCCACACGCTCTTTCAAGGGCAGACATATAAGCTATATATTGGTTTTTGAAGGCTGCAATGGTGTGGAAGTACAAGTAGATGAAAAAGTCATAAAATTCCAAGTTTTTTTGTAATAAAATAAGACTTGTTTGTAAAGTTTCAGAAGGTGGTGACATGATGGATGACAATGCATTTTTTTGTAAGAAAATAGTGTGATTTAAATGTTTTGATAGCTAAAGACTGGCTGCATCATCAATAATAACCAACCTTTACGGGTTACCTGAAACTTAGGCGAAACAAATAAACTGATAGATTGTTATGCAGGAAAATGTGCAAATGACAATTAAATTGGTTTAGCACGATAAAACAAATAATATTTACAGACACTATTAATAATTGTTTCATTAGAGATATAGATAAGAAACTCATTCCTTGACAAAATATGTTTAACGGTCGACTAAAGAAGAAAATTGCATATAATGTAAAAGATGGTAGTTTTAAAGTTATAGGAAGAACCTTATTCTTCTCTTATTACCATTCACGGATAATAAAGGTTTTAAATGATATGTCGATCACTGTGATGGACGCGTTACAATCGATAAATCTACATGGTAGACTTATGACTTGCAAATAATTGAAGAGATTATAGATGAAGGAAGAGGATTTATAAATGGCTTAGTGACAAAGAATTATTATTCCTGTCTGGTCAAGACGAAACAGAAGAAGCGATTATGTAAAAAAAACATACAGACGAATTGAGAACCTGGACCTTTTGAAAGTCAGTTAAAAAAAGGTGAATGAGATACAAAAAATACACTAAAATATTGTGGTGGACCAGAACATTGTGATAGCAGTTTTTGTTTGTGCACTTGCAAGGTAAGTTTTATAAAATAAAGTTGGTGTTTAACTTGGAGGTTTTTCTTTCACATGAATATGATTTTGCTATAATGTGGCAATGGATTTACCTTCAAATGTAGCTGCAGCACCTTCCCGATAGGTTCGAAGCATTGTTTCAAAATTGCTACAATAATAGACTTTTTTATTTCAAAACAATTTTTTTTTTTTGATTTTTATACAATGATATGATATAAGAAAATAAAACAAAATTGTATTAGAAACGTTGTGTAGTCTAAGAAATACATTTTCGGTTAACTGCAAAAACTTTCGAATACTTTATTTCAATAAAAGTTACTACAAAAACCTACCAAGATTAGAAACAAATTGGGCATCTAATTAAAAATCTTTGTTCGTCATGATGTATGTCAATCAAATTTAACAAAATCACAATAGAAGCCACAATCAGAAACAATAAAACTCACCTTTGTCAAAGAAAAATCGCTCTTAACAAAACTGCACAAAGTTCACAAGTATAATAAAATGATGCAGAAATAATGCACGTCAAACCAGCGTAGGTGATTGTTTGGAAATGGTTGCATTTGGTTCACGCCGTTCCCTTGCACATTATAATGCTGATAAGCTTGGGTGTACCTACGTGTTAAATAAAACTGCAGTATATCAGTGGATGAGGCAGTTTAGAAAAAGCAAAAACCAGTGGAATATTTCGTTAAGATAAGAAACTTGATAAGATTTTTAAATCTGCAGATACGATAAAGAAACTACTAAAACAACAATTAAATTTTAAGATAAGAAAGCTTACTATTTAAAGCAGTAATGATACAATGAAGGAAATACAACTGTAATTACTGAAAATTATGACATTGTAGTTAATCTGGTAGGTCATGGATAACATTTTCGAAGTAATTAATTTTGTTGCCAATGCAATTATGAATAGAGTGAGGTTAAACATAGTAGTAAAAGTAAATACTGTGGTGATATTTCATTTAAAATTTATGATAAAACTATTATTTCCATTGAACAAACAATTACGTTGGTAACTAAAAATAACAAGTAGTACCAATCTGTGTAAGAACCCAATTGTTATTTTGACGAGAATCTGATAAGACAGAAAAAAAACAAGAAAAAAAAAGAGATTTAAAAAAAGAAAACTTACAACAAAGTTATTTGTGTTCAGCCGACTGTAGGTTCAAAGTAAAACCTAACTTTAAAAACCTATCACATGAAACATAAATCCTAGACAAAACTTGGTATTTGTACCTTACATCACTATTATCGGTTGCCACCGTGCCACCTACCGACCTCATAGGAAATTTATATTTTATTTTTAGCGCCAATATCGAGCGTGTGTTCGTGTATCCTTGCAATAATATGGCGTGGCCATATTTTAAAATGGCGTCGGGAACCTTTTAAAAATACCGTTACTGTCAGTAGGGTTTTAGAATTGTTTTCCTTGTTGATTTAAGATATTTCATTATTTGCTTGTCAGTTTCCTTGGGTTGAATCTAGTATCGTTTGGCAGGAGTTTGGGTGTAAAAGGGTTAGAGATGGTAGGGCTGCCTGATTATAACGCTACCACTCTTATTACAAGGTAATGCATATTTCTCGAGAAATTTATAAAACATGTTTCTAACCTCAAATTAGATAAACAGAGTAACGAAACGTTAAAATCGATGATTGACAACCAAATCTGTACTAGTGTTTCTGTAGTCTTTGGTGTAAAATTTCGTGCAATATCCTTGAAACGGAACGTAAAAAATTAAAAACGCAATTTGTGTCATGTGTCAGTTTCATTTGTTTACGTTCATTCCGCTTCTCCCCGAGTTGTGAGAAGTTAGTGTACCCCCACTTAATGGTTAAAATAGGTCGACACTGTTCACCCGACTCCACGTAGTCTTTTAGCTCATACCCATACAGTGTTTATAAAATCCGGAGGCGCGAAGGGAGGGAAGGGACCTCCACAGCTTCGGCTTACTGGTCGCCTCCGGCAGCCAGCCACAGCCGCTGCGGCTCGCACGGGTGCCTATGCTTTGTTACGTAAGGGCGAAGGGGATGCGCTTCCCGCAGCGCCGACGCGCCGGAGACGTTGCAGAAGCGACATTAAAGTGTTTTGGTTAGGTTACACTGATTAGTTTTCTCAACTTCGTGGGAAGTTGCTACGTCCCCGCAAGGCGGCGCGGCGAGCGGATCCGGGGCTATGCCCCCCGGCCGCGGAGGCTTTGCGTTGGCCCGTAAAAACGGGCCCCTCATTGTGTGGGCTACAGTGGCCGGTAAGATGATTGGGCGCGCGAGCAACGCGCGCCCATGTGAGTGATTGCTATTTTTTTTCTGTAGGAGCGTCGCGACGCTTATAGTGAAGCGTCGCTTTCTTCACGACATCCCGGCGGTCTGTCGCCGCCAGGTGAGACCCCTAGTTACCTAGGGGAGGCCCGGCGACAACGACCAGCGACGGAGATGCCGACTCGACGCGCCTACAGAGTAGGTGAGTGGTCCCCGCCCGTCCAGGTCACAGAGCTAGCCGTTCACTGTCCGGGCTAAGGGACCGTCGTTATGAGTGTGTGAGCGGTATTGTAGTGTGTCACACCGCCCAGTGTCTACGCGGATCGCGGTCCACACCGCGCCTCCGCGTGTGAGTTTAGGTGCCTGTATAGTGGCGGATGTCTGTGTTTGTTTACGTAACGCGCCTATATTAACCTAGGACACGTTACGCAACAGATGTGTATTATATGTGTGGAGTCAAAGTGTCACAGGTAAGCTGTGTGTAACCTGAGTACAGCTTACCCGGGCGTCAATCCTGTGCGATGGGGGCATGGTCCGCTATCAGGTCGCGGGGCAGGGGTCTCGCGTCGGGGGGGCGCACGTGCCAGGGCGATGTCTTTGACATGCGTGAGGTCCGAGGCGTCGGCACGCGCGAACATTCCCTTCGCGAGTCGCCGCACAAACTCATCCAGGCTCTCAATACCGAGGTCCCGCTGGATGACATCGTTCCTCACGAAGCGAGGAGCATCTACTATAGTCCGCAACGCCTGGTTCTGCTGCGTGCGGAGCTGCTTGCGGTTCGTCTCGCTCGTGAGGGCGAACCAAGCGGGAGCGGCGTACGTCAAAATTGGGCGAATGTACAGCTTGTACACGCCCAGCTTGACGCGCGCCGGTATGCGGGACGAGAGCACTGGTTTAAGGAGGTGGCGGACGACCTTACCCTGCGCGGCGACATTGCGGACATGCGTCCCCATCGTGAGCCGACGGTCGATGTTGACCCATAGGTATTTGACCCGGGGCGTCCACTCGATGTCGGCTCCTTGTAGTTTCAAGGGTGGTGGGAGAGGCGCGGACCCGGTGACCATGGCCTGCGTCTTACCCACGTTCACGGACAGCCGCCACTTGGACAACCACTCCGGAAGCAGTTCGAGGGCGCGCTGCATTTTGACCGCCGCGTACTTCGCATTGAGCGATGTAGTAATGTACGCGGCGTCATCTGCATACAGCGCGAGTGTTGTGTGTGGCGTGGTGTGGATGTCGTCCGTGTAGCGCGAGTAACACGCCGGCGAGACGCAGCTACCCTGCGGCACACCCGCGAGCACCGGGCGGGCGCTGGACAGCGTTCCGTCGACCACCACCCTAAAAGTCCTGTTGGAGAGAAAGTCAGAGACCACCTTCACAACGCGACGGGGCGCGTCCGATGTGGCCAGCTTGTACCTCAGGCCGTCGTGCCATACACGGTCGGTTTTCTCAAGAACGGTGCGTTACCTTTTTATGGGAGTGGTACCAGGGGGGAGGGAGCACCCACCCCACCAAACCCCACCACCCCCAACCTCCTCCTCCTGCCGAATGATACAAAATTTTAACCGTTTCCATTAAAATGGGTTTGAGATTCGCAAAAAAAAATTGGTGCTAAATCTTTTCAGTTTTGGGAGTAAAGTTTGTTTGAGATTTAAATTGTTCGTTTTAAACAATCAATAAAATACTTAAAGTCAACTATTTCTGTTTTTACTTGTATTTTGTTGCATTCAGCCGTTATTAAAATAAAAGAAATATTTTATAAATAAAAATCATGCAGTTCAGAAAAATAGTTCAAAGGCAAAGCAAGGTTGTTAGTAACAAGAATTTTGCATATGACTAATGTTAGTGTAGAAGACGTCTTCGCTGGCGTCAGCAAACATCCTTCTTTTCATCAAAATTATTATTATCTCTTCTATTTTGAAACTAAAGTAAAAGATTTTTTTTGGATGGTAAGAGAAAAATTGACTTGATAATATATAGTTATGTCCCTAACGATTGCTTAAATTATATTATAAAACAGCGTCATATTTTAACTGACGCCGTTGTCTTTTGCACTGATAATTTGACAGTTATTGTAGAGTATATTGCAGCTACTCAACTAATTCGCAATATAATTCAATTTTATTCCTGACGACATTTAATTTTGGTTAAATTTTGCGTGTTTTTTCGTATTTGTTTTGACTAATTTAACAATAGTTTGAATGTCGATTTCATACCTTTTCGTTCTTTCTGTATATTAGGTCCGTTCTGCATGTTGATCAGGATCACACCAAGTAGCACTGTGGCGGCAATGAACTAACTAAGCCGATGACTTTAATGCCGAAAATGTTAACCTAATTTATTACAAGTGGACGAGTATAAGCGAAAATTGGACCTCTCGACATAGGTACCGAACTATATTCAAAAATCTAATCTACACCAAATAACGCGATAAAATATGTGTTTAGTCACAAAGTGAAACATAATTAGGTTTTTATTTCTTCGTGAGTTTTAAGATGGATGTCTTTTGTCAGACCACAATATTCAACAAGTTTATTTTCTTCAAATATACTGTTTTTCATTTGAAAAAACAACTAAGTATTGTTTGACGGGTTTCGTGGAAACAAGAACTTTAAAATCTTTAAACTGCGAAATTACTGAAACAACATAAATCACTAAACTGAATTTATATCTTAGTAGCCTTAGACCTGGAGAAGGACACGGGCTACTTTTTATTCTGATCACAGACGAAACTCAAAATCAAAGAATTTGTTTCAATTAACCCATTTACAGGCAATTCTGAACTGTCAAAGAGTCAGTCAGTTAGTCAGAAAGTTGAAGCTAGTTGACCATTCCAAAACTCAAACTCAAACTCAAAACTCAAATCATTTATTTCAATTAAACCATTTACAGGCACTTTTGAATTGTCAAGGAGTCGTTCAGTCAGAAATATGAAGCTAGTTGCCCATTCCAAAGCGTAGTAGGTACCTATGGAGAAGAACGGGCAAGAAACTCCATGGACACTCTTTTAAATAATAATGTTTTTACATATATCTTAGTTACATCGATTAATGTTGACACTATAAGTGAGAACGATGTACAAAAAACCGTACACGTTAAAAGCGTCCAGAGTGCATCAAAACATAATTAAAAACAATCCAGCTAATTAATTATTAAAATAAGCCGTGGCAGCTAAGAGATGACCAGTCCCTACTGACGGCGCCCGTTCACGAACATGACGCATGGATCAGCACCATTCAGCTCAACCATTTTGAAGGGAGCTAAATGATCCGACACACGCGCCACCGTCAGCGAGACATTTGAGTGAGCATGACATACTATCAGCCGCCAAGGCACATTCAAGTCAATCTATGACATTACCCGGTAAATGGTAGCTCTATAGTACAAAGTACTCACATCTGTGCAATGCATCTATATAATAAAAAGGAGATTGAGTTTATATAATGCAAATAAATTCTTACTATCTTCAGCAGCTTCAACAGTGATTCGAATGTCAATTAATTAGTTGTGGTGTGGAGCAGGACCGGCATTAAGCCAGGCATTTTTATCAGTTATGTAGTCCTCCAACCTATAATATGCCTGCCTGAATAGTGTGCGTTTGACAAAGGATTTGAATTTTGTCTCATTCAGTTGAAGTATGTGGGGAGGTATTTTATTATAACATTTTAGACAGTACCCCATGAAAGATGAGTCTACTTTAGCCAGTCTGAAACCTGGTTGAACTAATAGGTCCCGATTTCTAGTACTATAATTATGTCTTTCACCTCTTTTACTGTAAAGATGTAAATTTTTTCTTACGTACATGATGTTTTCATAGATAGAAAAATATATAAAACGTAGATCTATATGGAGAAGAACGGGCAAGAAACTCATTTAAATCAAGATATTACAAAATCTTTAGTACATTAAAGTTGCTGCTTCTATAAGTGAGAAGGACTTAAATTATTAAATGAAGAAACCATAAAAAAAATAAGCCGTGGCAGTTAAGATATGACCAGTCTCAGCCGACAGCGTCCGTTCACGAACATGACGCTTGGATCAGCACCATCCAGCTCAAACATTTAAGTGATCATGACGAATTCACCGCCGGCAACAGTGTAGTAGTGGTTTTAAAACTATACGCTAGTTTCTCATGCCTTGCTCCTCACAGACTACAAAATGTGCATTCATCAAACTAATCGAGAAGATAAGCATAAACTTGCAGCGTTTGAGTCTAAAGATCTTGAGTTCTGTATTATGTTTGACTTTAACTGGTTTTTATGTTATAAAAACATTACAATTATGTGTTTCTTGCAGTTAAGCATGCAATAAGTTCTTAACAGTAGGCATTAATTTTGTGAACCAAACTGTACAGTACTAATACTGTACAGTTTGGTTCACAAAATTAATGCCTCTTGCCCTGCATCATTTATCGAAACTAATATTTTTAAGAGAATAAGATTTGTATGATTGTTTGTTATGATTTCACGCTAAAATGGCTAAACAGATTTGCATTAAATTTAGCACATGGGTAGACCATGACCTGGATCAAACAAAAAAAAGTTAAGCAATATAATTATTTAAAAATAATACATAGCGTCGTAGTCTTTCTGAGATGATTATCATCATACCTCTTCTTGCTCATCTTTGAATACGATAAAATGTTCACTTCTATCTAAAAACAATTGTTTTCTGTTTTCAAGAACGAATTTAGCATACATCCAAGTATCAAAACCAAGAATCCAAATTAAAGCAATCTCACTGAACGGCTAAACGGTGTTAACCACGAAGGTGTTTCGAAGGTTACCTACAATGAATACGAGGAAATATCACATGTACCAACATACTTAGTTTGTTTTCATGGAAACTTCCTTGGAAATAAATTTTCTGGAGAATCGTAAATTGAAAATTAACCTTATTTTTTGGCGTTCAATCAAGTCAGTCCATTACAGTCCACTGGTGGACACGAGCTCCTCATAAGTTACGCCACTACACTCGATATCCTTTCATATCTTCATAGATTCTTGGTTGGCTGGTAGAGAATGCGTAAGGCAGTCCGCCTTTGTGCCTTTTTGTGTTCGAAAAGTTTAAATAAATATATGAAAATTAAAATAAAGTCTCACATACTTTATTTTAATTTCGTCAATTAAGAGTTACAAAGAATATATTGATTCGGCTTAAATTTTCTAGTTTAAAGCCCAGTTTCACCATACCATGTTAGTTTAATTTTCTGTCAATATTTTAACGGGACATTAAGAGTACCGAGTGTTTCACCAAGCCACCTAATCCATGAGTATATGTCTGAATCAGGCGTTAAATTTAATTGCTGCTGTAGAGGTCCGTTAACTTACTAATTTTCTACGACTTCTTTATGATTCGAAATGAAGCTAATTAAAAAAATCTCATTCGATAAGTAATTACGCCCACGTTCATGCGTTTTTTTGCGTTACATACATAGTCAGCCTTTAATGTTCGCACTACTAGCACACAGGCCTCCTCTCGGTGAGAGAGAGTGGGCCGTAACCCACCACGCGGGCGAACCTACGACCTACAACCCGTGAACCCGTAATCCGCGATCGTTCCCACTGGGCCACCACTGCTACACCGCAGCACACCTACGATTATCCCTCTTCGCACTGTGCAAGTGTATCTGAGGACAACCCCCAAACGGTGTAGGACTGTTTCAGGTTTTGGAAACAAAGATATTTCGATTACGGGTTGGGGTGGCTAAAGCAAACTGATTATCTAGGATTTTGGAAATGCTGATATACTGACTAACGTTTTATATAAATAAACAGATAACATGGCAGGAGGAGACTTGCACGCTCAATAATGGGCTCCCGAAAACGGATTATTATTATCTCCTTTATTTAATTATATAAATATAAATTGAAATATTATTAAAATATTTATAATTATAATAAATATAAATATTAATTATACAACAAAAAAATAGTAGCCCACTGGTATCAGGAACATGGTCCAAGCTACTGGCGGTCAAGGTTCCAGAGAGAGAAACCTCCTGACAATGCGAGTCGTGTCCAAAAGTACCGCTTTCTGAATCAAGCCCTTGATCCAGCTGCCCAACGAGAGCCTCCTCAGGTGTTGGTCGAAGCTCTTGTCTGTCATGACTATGAGCACATGATCGCTGAGCCCACATCCCACGTCTCTATTCTAACAATAGAAAAACACCACGAACACCACAAAACGATATCAAATCACATTTTATGCAAATTAACGATTTTTAGTTGATTTGTTTTGAAAATTTTAATATATGATATCGAATAATGTACCGAAACAAAGAAATTTTACAAGAACACACTCAAACTTGACTCGGCAACTGACATTTAAATTTTGTTTTTTTTATTTAACACGAGTCTATAATATACACATACATACATACATAAACTCACCCCTTTTTTCCATGGGGGTAGGCAGACACCACAGAACGCCACCTGCTACGACTTACTTACAAACTCCTTTTGCCTCGTTTACTTTCATACTTCTGATCATACACGAGCGCCGGTTGCGAGTACTACACACCTGACCTTTCTGAAGAACATCGCCCAGCGTTTCCACTCACATCTGCCTTGTAAATACATTTTGTTAGTCTCCTTTCATTTATCCTCTCAACATTACCAAACCATCTTAGCATACTCTTTCTAATGTTTGTCACTACACCTTCTTTTAACACGCAACATTGCCTTATCACATCATTCTTCATCCTATCGTTCATAGTCACACCACATATGCTCCGTAAGGAACCCATTTCCACAGCATTTATTCCGCTTTCATGCTTCTTTTACCACACCCAACATTTACTTCCATACATTAGCGTAGGCACCAGCACACCATTGTGAACTGTGATGTGCTGGTGACACCATTGTGAACAGCCAGTCGTGCCATTTAGGACATCAACTGGTTGGTCAAACTCAAACTCAAAGCTTTTATTATAAATAAACCAATAACAGGCACTTTTGAAATGTCAAGGGGTCGGTCAGTCAGAAATATGAAGCTGTTGCCCATTCCAAAGCGAAGTAGGTACTTATGGAGAAGAACGGGCAAGAAACTCCATGGACACTCTTTTAAATAATATGGTTACAGGAAATTTGTTACATCAGTCTTGTTGAAATTATACATGTGAGAACGATGTAGAAAGACCCGTAATAAAAACATAAAAACTATAAAAAACGGAAAAAAAATAAGCCGTGGCTACCAAGAGATGACCAGTCCCCACCGACGGCTCCCGTTCACATGACGTATGGATCAGCACCATTCAGCTCAATCATTTTGAAGGGAACTTAATGATCCAACACACACGCCACCACCAGCGAGACATTTGAGTGAGCGTGACATACTCTCAGCCGCCAGGGCACATTCAAGTCAATGACAGACGTGCCCAGTATAGGGTAGCTTTATAGTAGGTACTACATAGTGCTCACATGTGTGCTTTGCAATTATACAATACTAAAAGATTGAATTTATACAGTGCAAAGATAGTTTTTACAATCTTCAGCAGCTCCATCAATATTTCCGAATGCTAATCAATTGTTTAGACGCCCTTGTGGAGCAGAACCAGCGTTGAGCCAAGCATTTTTGTCAACGCTCCACATTCTTATCATTTATTTTCACATCACACACCGATACAACCGCTTCTCTTTCAAACACCATGACCTTTCGTAACCCATAATAAAGTTAGAAATGAAAGGGACATTAGAGAAACGTATTTTTTCCGATATGTTTGCATTGTGGTACGTTGGGCTAGTTCAACTTGCACTTGGCCGGTTTTCTTGTTTAATAACCCAAAGATAATTAAATATAGATAATGGTTTTTACCTTCATAATCACTTTCACGGTCCGGCGATAGAAGACGCAGTCTCTTGTCAATAACTCCACCTCTCTGCTCACTCTCTTTCTTCTGTGCTTTTATAGCGTCATAGTCCATATCATTACGACATTTTGGAGTTCTATTATACACTAGGTATTTTGTTAGTTGATCCATTAGATAGTTTTTTTTAACACTGGATTTTTTAAACTTTTATTTAGTAGTTTGGGGTTATTGTTTTTTCACTGCTTTATATATTTTATTTGACCCAATAAATATTTATTACAAACTATTATAAGTCTTGAAAGCTTCGTTTTCATAAAATTCTTTTATTTGTGGAAAATAAATGTTTATGGTTTTAGTGGGCTTTGCTGCAAAACTTGTTTTAGCTTTATCACCTAAAACTATTTCACAATCCGCTACTACTCATACCTACTGGTTTATCTCTGCTTATTCTAATGTCTTCAAGTTTATAATTATTCATTTACATTGCTAAATGATATCAAGTTAAGTCTCAATCTTCAAAGAAACCACAACTGAGTTATATCAGTCACAATGAAGTATAGGAGTTATTCGGATAATGCCATAATAGAAAAAAAGCGTTCGTCACAGTCATCACAAAAATATAATTTTAGTACCAAGCACTAATAAAACTCAAACGGAATTAAGTAAATCCCGGAACACCACCCAATCCGCGAGACAGAGTAATTCTCTTCGCGTCAAGCAATGCCTATGCAAATCACAATTTACATTAACCGGATGAGTGGGCCTTGGCGTCGCTTGTCGTGTGACGACTGCCTAATCTGTTTGTCGTTAAGATGTTTGAGAGTTTCAAGGCGTATGTGTGGTGAAGTTTATGTGGTGCATACTGCTATGGAGATGGGCTGAATTTTTATTTCTTATTCATTTTTAGAGTTCCGTACCCAAAGCGAGTGCCCCTTTTGGGGACGAAACCCTAAAAAAGAAACCCTATTACTAAGCCTCCGCTGTCCATCCGTCCGTCTATCTGTCAGCGGGCTGTATCTCATTAAACGTAATCGTTAGCAGGTACTTAAAAGCACCTCCTTAAGTGTTACAGAATTATTCCTGTTACGTTTTGAATTGATAACAGTATCAAATATGTAACACTATTATGTGTTTTTCAATGTGTTAACCCAATACTAATAAAAAAGTGTAACAGTACTAAAATTTAGTACTGTTACACTGTTACATTGCTAACACTTTAGTGTTAACAATGTCAATAAATTTAACAGATAACGCGGCATTGCCAAAATAGCCGCAATCCCGACTGGATTGAGGCTATTTTGGCAACGCCGCGTCTGTCTGTTCGCCGCTCGTTGTTGTGTTACCGTGCTACCTAAAACTGCTTATTTCTGTTACACTGAATACTTATTAACACAAGTAAAAGGTTACACTTTGATTTTGTAACATTATTATTTATGTTACATTTATAAATGTGTTTCTTTTCAAAAAACGGTGTTAAAAACACTTATTACGGTTGCAGTTTAAGTCAATGTTAAGTAGACGGTTGACATTTTCACAGAGTGTGTCTTTCTATTGCCGCTGTAACGACAAATAATAAAATATAATAAAGTTAAAAACTAGAGGGAATCTCCATATGTACAAGAAACGTGTTTTTCTACGTTTTTTGTTTTTTGGTACGGACCCCTTTGTGTGGGAGACCGGCTCACACTTAGCCGGTTTTTTAATCTACTACTAACCGTGAAACCAACCTAACCTAACGGTCTGCTATAGACTTTCGAAGTTTTTCTGCGTAGCCACAGTCAAAGTATATCAGTACCCTTATTGCGTAATCCACAATGAATCGGAATCTGAATCGTTTTGAAAAAGATTGCTAATCCATTGCTTCATAAGTTCGATAAAAATTCTTGTAAAAAATGTACATAAGGCAATGAATGTTGTTGAACTGTCAAACGGCCGCAATCGACTCGTTTACAGAGCACGTTCAATCCGTATTGAAGGATTGTTCACGGGAAGTTCCGGTGATGGAAGACCATCGCTGGAAACTATCTACTGACGTACGTGACCTGATAACCGAGAAGAACGCGGCTATTCGTGCCTACGACTCTTTCCCTTGTGACGCGAACAAAGCCCATATGCGCCATTTACAGCGTGCTGTAAAGAAACCAGGTTCGCTATGAGGGCTGGAACAAGCAGCTCAGTGAACTCGAGCCCACTCATCAAGCCTTCTGGAAATTACAGAGGAAATTGCGTTCTTCCGAAGAGGTCTTTATGCCTCCTCTCATCCGCCCCGACAAGAGTGTCGCTTTCGACAGTCCCGATAACGTTGAATGTCTTGCTGACAGCCTAGAGTCCCAATGTTCTCCCAGCTCTCAACCAGTAGACCAAGCTCATCTGAACAAGGTCGACAAGGTCGCTGAAGTCGAATGGAGAGCCTCCCTCCCACCCCTCGAAGACCCCGATGATCTTCTGCCTCCCCCCACTCCTGGTGAAGTGCACGACATCATTAAAGGGCTCCACGCACGGAAAGCCTAAAGGTTCGGACGGTATTACCAACAAGGTATACAAACTCCTTCCTGCCCCTCTAATAATGCTTATGACCGCCATCTTCAATGGCGCCTTGGGCAACAACATCTTCCCACAAGCATGGAAAGAAGCAACCGTCATCGGTATCCCAAAGCCAGGCAAGCCAAAGTCTGAGCCCTCTATCTACTATCTATTAGCTTACTCAATGTTCTCGGCAAAATCAACGAGAGGCTTATTTATAAGAGTCTTGAAGAGATATGAGGAACAGGGTGTAAAGTTCACTCATACTCTTGGAAAAGGGAGGATCCTCCGACCAGATGGATGTCGTAACTGGTGGGCAACTGCCCAACGTTTGATTTCAGGAAGTTGTATATGTGCTATCTGCGCGGTAAACCCTGCTTGCGCGATGCAGGATTTGTCTGACGTCAGTGTGATGCGTTTGTTCGCATGTGGCGGTGTAGGTGCCTCCACATCACTCCCCTCGGGGACCGGAGGTTGATAGTGGGCTAAGTCTTGTATCTTGCGATGCTTTTTCCCAGTGCCAGCTGAGGCTCCAGTGGGTCGGAACCGGGTGTCGCATATTTTGCGGTGAGTCGGAACTGTCTGCGAAGATGCCCCCAGTGAATCGGGGTGGCGCTGCTTGTGCTCCAGTGGGTCGGATGTGGTACAGCGCCGGGTTGTGGCTGGCTGCTGCTGTTCGACCAAGAGAGGGATTAAGGGCTCTGCTTGTGGACCCGCCGAATGTGCAGTGTCCTGTGCCATGGTTGCTGATGAGGCTGAGGGTGATGACCAGGTATGCGCTCGCGCTGCACGCTGATGGTCAGAATACCCGTTGAAGCCGTGGTTGCTGGCTGTGTGACTCGCCGCTCTAAAGCTTGCGGGAGTGATGATGATGATGTCACGCTGAAATAGTTGCACGAAGGCTGCGCTGTCGTTCATATTCGGGGTCACCAGTGAAGAGATATGAAGAACGGGGTGTAAAGTTCACTCATACTCTTGGAAAAGGGAGGACTCCTCCGACCAGATGGATTTCGTATCTGGTGGACAACTGCCCAACGTTTGCTCTCTGCGCGGTAAACCCTGCTTGCGCGATGCAAGATTTATCTGACGTCAGTGTGAAGCGTTTGTTCCCATGTGGCGGTGTAGCCACAGTCTCAAAGACTATAACGAAGCAAAGAGCCTAATTCCCAACGAGCAGTTTGGTTTCCGAAGCCAACACTCGGGTACTCACTAGGTCCACCGTATCGTAGAGCACTTGTGTGCCGGTCTATAGCGTAACGCGACGACGGGTGTGCTATTCATTAACATAGTGAAAGCCTTCGAAAAAGTCTGGCACACGGCTTGATATACAAGCTCTACCAACTCGGAGTGCCAGATCGTCTCGTGCTCACCTTACGAGTCTTTTTGTCGAATCGTACCTTCCGCTATCGCATCGAGGGTGCACTCTCGTCCCCTCACCCTATTCGCGCCGGTGTCCCTCAGGGTCGCTATTCACCAGCGATATCCCAAAATGTAAAAAGGCTCAGTTGGCTCTCTTCGCCGACGACACTGCCGTTTACTATACCTGTCACTGTCACAAAGCTAAAGCTCGTACTCTCCAAACCTCCGCAAACGTTTTAGGCGCTTGGTTCCGGAAATGCAGAATAGAGGTCAACCCCAACAAGAGTCAGGCGGTTTTCTTTTCGAGACGTCGTCGATTCCCCCTCCCCATTCCCAGTCCAATCACTATGTACGGCAAGCCGATCCCTTGGGAAAAGCAAGCCAAGTATCTAGGCGTGATCCTAGATCAGAACCTTACCTTTAAGGAACATATCAAAGCGGTTCGCGCTCGCGCCTCCTTCGCTCTTAGTAGACATAACATAACATAACATCACGCCTTGTTTCCCCGAAGGGTTAGGCAGAGGTGTACCTATAGTACACCCACATTTCGCCAGTTATGTTTAAGTCCCATGTAATAGGGGGCGAGCCTATTGCCATCTACCGGGCACAAATCCAGACTTCGGGCTGCTACTGAGAAATTCCAGATAGAAAAACCCAATAACACGTTGCCCGACCTGGGAATCGAACCCAGGACCTCATGCTCAGCAGTAGCGATTGCGACCACTAGTAGACTCCAGTTTATACTGACAGCCCTAAGCAAACTGTCGTTAAAATGCAAACTGCGCATATATACCGCAGTCATTAGTCACATCGTGACCTATGCCTGCGTTGTATTTGCACACGCTCACCCACGCCATCTCCATAAGATGCAGACCCTCCAAAACCGGTTCCTCAGAAGGGTTACGGGTGCCCCTTACTATGTCCGAAATATAGATCTTCACGTCGACCTTAAAATGCCAACCATAAACCAATTCATGAAACGCTTATCTAAGCATTTCTTCGACTGTGGTTTCAAATATTCAAACCCCCTGATTTCAGCGGCCGCCCGCTATACTCCCTCCCGCATTAGCAGTACTCGCGGACCAAGGCATGTCTTAATCGCCCCCGATGACGACGCTACCCTGCTCCAGGAGAGTAGTAAGGCCACCAGCACCCTAAATAAGCCTTAAACCCGAACGCCGTCCTACCGACCTCGCCACCGAGGCCCGCCACGACGCCCAAATCCACGCCCCTCCCGACCTTTACTTGAGCCAGCCCGCGTCGCTGAGCCTGTAGCTTTAAATTCGTCCCAAAATAACATCGATCCTGATCCAGCTAGTCGCTTGCTGCCCTCTTATAGCGACGCCCAGGTTCGTACCCCACAGGGGGTGCCCTTAGCGTGTAGTCGCTTAGTTTTTAGTTAGTATTTAAGTTTAAGTCCTGGCTGGAGGCATTAATTTATTAGGGCAACCACAGGCAAGTCCGCTTAAGAAGACGACAACCTCATAGGTTGACCTGCGAGATACCAAATAAACAAACAAAAATTGAACTGTCAAAATCAAACAGATTAGTCGTAATCGTTTACGAAAATGTGTTACCCAATTTGGCTGCTGGTTCATCGCGAAGGCATTGACTGGTTTTCATGAAACATATGGAAAGTTTGCTGTAAAGTTATTATTTTGATTCTATAATGTATGAGTTCTTAAATGTGTTCAATTTTTGTGAGATTTATTATCTTTATAGATTTAATTGTCAATTTTAAAAGAAATAGAGATTTGTTTTAACTACCTACACAAAAAATTTATAATCCATAACCAACTTACCCTTTCAGTAAAATTAAAACATTATGCAACACATTGCATAATCTAATTTCACTAACTATAAACCCTCGTACTCATACCAAACATTGTTTTAATTACTGCTTTGAAACTAATTGGGGCTCCGCTTACCGCCCAGATCCTAAGCGTGATTTAATGTGTACCTATGTTATACGAGCATTTTCACAGAATGTGTACAGAATAAATATTTAACTAGTGATGCCAGAACTGAATGTACAGTTGCGGACTAAAATTGTCTGACACTGCGGTCTGCAGTAATTATGTGCACATTTGAGTCTTAAGGTCGGTGTGACAAAAATAAAGAAAGACGGCGATACTTTATTTGACCTTTTATTTATAAAAATAAAAGAACATTGACTATGGTCGATGTTTTACAATTAAAGTAATACCAAATTATCACTCATTATTTTCTGTTGAAATTCGATGACATTACATGTACCAACTCGCACTGGGCCCGCGAGGTATTCTTGTATTTTCGATCGTATTTGTGAACAAAGCAAATTTTTTGTAGTATTTTTATTTTTTCCATACTTCCATAATGGTGCCGATTCTCTTCTACATAGAACTAAACTAACTAAACCATCACTAGAATTCCTTACTTTTGACTATGAGAATCTTAAAGATATTTTGCAAAAACAAACCCTCCAAATCTAAATATAATTATGACGTAACTAAAATCGAATTCGACAATCGCGAGTCAACCTGTTTTTTTCTTCTTTGGCTTCACAACGTGTTTGCCCTAACCCGTGAATTTTTGTTAGTGCTGGAAACGCGCATGGGGTTTTCTTTTTGTGAATGGCATCTCGCAGGTCAACCTATGAGGTTGTCGTCTGCTTAAGCGAACTTGCCTGTGGTGCCCTTATAAATTAAGGCCTCTAGTCAGGATTTAAACTTAAAAACTAACTAAAAACTAAGCGACTACACGCTAAAGGCACCCCCTGTGGGGTGCGGACCTCGGCTTAGGGCGTCGCTGGAAGAGGGCAGCAAAGGACCAGCTGGATTATGATTTGCGCGCATGGGGGGCAGCCTCGACGTTTTTATATGGAAGTTTGTACTTTTAGTAAGGCAAAAAAAAATTGTTTAAGGGTTTCCTAAAGGTGGACGAAATTTTCGAGATATAAGCAAATAAAATAAAAAAAAATCTGTTTTTGCATGTCTGAAGTCGAGGTGTTGATGTAAATTTTAGTTCACGGCAACTTATTTTATTCCACACCTTTCCAATCGCGATTAAAAAAATTCAGATACATGTTTAGATTTAGTTAGACAAACAAAATTTTAGGTGACAAACGTCAAATTCAGAATAGCAAAATTGCCATTTTATCACTACATTAATAACTCGGTATTATCATAATGCTGTGGAACTAAAATATTTATTTGTGTCAATTTAGTCAATTCCATGGGAAATCGTCGTTTGACAGGATTAAACCAATATTTGATGATTTTTTGTCTAGTTTAGAAGCAATTGTGACAAGAGAATCGGCACCACTAATATTATTTTGAAAGTAACTCTGTCTGTATGTTACCATTTCACGCCTTAACCAATCAACGGACTTCGATAAATTTAGCAAGGAGAAAGATAGCATTCTGGGAAAGGACAAAGTTTACTTTTAGTCCCGGTAGCACATTCCCGTTCCATTCATTCTAACGATAAACGTACTGTTAATTCCTCTCTTAGTGCTGTGCACTTCCGTAAGTGGAGAATTCACAATTCCAAAAACTGTAAAATTATTTGATTTTTGTTGAAGTACCTTATCGATACATAATATCCTTATCTCGCCCTCATTTCGCCCGTTAAAAAGTAACATTTGTGTTAATAATGCTGCTTAATTGAAATCTGCTAAACATTTTTAGTCCGCGACCGTATCAAGCATTGCAGTGTTTGTACATATGTATAGGCATTATAATAGGGTGATTTTGTATGTAAAGTGAACACCTGCATCGCTCGCTTATCGCTGCTAGGCTTTTGACAGTGATGGCTTTGTAGTACGACCTAATGTGATTGATACTTTGGAACAATAGCGGTGAAATGACAATAGCGTGGTCAATGAGAGATAGCTGTCAATGTGTTGTGATGTATCCTGTTGTGAGTGTGTTTATAAATTGAAGGTGGTTTTGACAGTAAAATATAATTACTAATTGCAAGTTTAGTAATTATGTGAGTGCCTACTTAAAAACTAAACGGAAACATTGTTTTCCTTTATTTTCAAATAAGTGAAGACTTCGTCAAGTATGAATTTCGTTCCTACGCATGTATCAAAACTCTTTTATCAGTGTAGATGTTTAAAATCAGAATGATTTGTGATTAGTTTACACCGCAAAGTATGCCTTCGGTTTTGCATATACTAAGCTAGTGTACATAGGAGAAAATCAAGGTGAAACCTAAGGAATTTTCGTTTTTGATCACCTGCCTTCAATTTATTTAGCAACTACGAAGTGTTGACTTGTAGCAAAGTTTCTTTTTCCAAAAACATTAACGTTTTATTTGAGTGTCTTTGTACTAAAAGCTTCCAAGATTGAATACTCGAAAGCTTTCAGTTACTGTTCATCGTGCATTAACTTTTGGTAATGCTTAAAATAATTTTCGTTTCGCAATATTTTATTAATTTTCGAGTAAAAATTGAATAAAACAAATGGCTTCTGAAAACATTTCAGGTTTAAAAACAGTTTTCGACCGTTACCAGCGACTATCTTGTACTTTAATCATTTTTAAAATGTACGCCAAATATAAATTATAATACCATAAGCCTCCCAAAGGTAGCCTTTTACTCTCGAATTATTATTTAAAAAAAGCAGTTCTTTTTACAATAAAAAGAGTTAAAACAAGAGTGCCGCAGGTAAGAGCGCATCTTTAATAGATTTATATACTCTCTTTTTCTTCTTTGAAAAAATGTCAATCTGCAGTAAAATTATAATAATATCAGAACAGCCGTCACCTGCAACGCTCTTGTTTTCTTTTAAACTGAATTGCTTGCAAGACTCAAATTTAGAAAAATACACATTTCACAGAAAACATTATCCATTTTGAAACCGGTTAGTGACCTACAAATAAAATATTTGACAAACTTTCTAGCGTGTCCCAAGTTCCTAGCAGGTTTTGGTATAAAGAAAGACAAGCTGATCCAAATTTTTTTGCCCCCATAAATAAAGATGTTGGTTTACAATAAGTACGGAATACACGCCAAGTCCGTTTAGAGTAGAAAGAGAGAACTGACACCGTCTGAAATCCATATGCTATCCTAATATTATTATAAACACGAAAGTTTGTGAGGAAGGATGGATGGATATTTGTTACCCGTTCACGTAAAAACTACTACACGGATTTGAATTAAATTTGGCACACAGATAGTTTATGAACTGGATTAACACATATAATACTTTTATCTCGGTAGTACGTTCCCATGGGATAATTTCCGACCTCAACGCGGGCGACGCCGCCAACAAAAGCTAGTTATTTTATAAATGCGAACGAATAACCTGGAAATTGAACCCAAGAACTTATGCTGGACCGTTGTGACCACTAGAACAAAGAGGTTGTCTACTATCATCAACATCTTTACAACATCTTTATTTATACTAATACAAAAAAATCATAACATAACATCACGCCTTGGTTCCCCGAAGGGTTGGGCAGAGGTGTACCTATAGTACACCCACATTACGCCAGTTATGTTTAAGTCCCATGTAATAGGGGGCGAGCCTATTGCCATCAACCGGGCACAAATCCAGACTCCGGGCTGCTACTGAGAAATTCCAGATAGAAAAACCCAATAACACTTTGCCCGACCTGGGAATCGAACCCAGGACCTCATGCTCAGCAGTAGCGGTTGCGACCACTAGACCAACGAGTCAGTTTTGCAAAAAAATATTTTTTACAAAAAAATCGTGAATTAACAATAAGGAGAAATAAGTATAGTTGACACTATACCTACAACACTGGCTGTTCCCAGTGCGTAGCCAACATATAAAGTTTGGGAAGACTCGTGCACCTGTCATAATAGAATAGAATAGAATACTCTTTATTATGTACACCTTAAAAATTACAGACATTTATGTAGAAATTTTAAATTGGGGGATCTTTTACAGACAACATTTGGATGGATTAAAGGGAGAAGGAGAGACAATACTGCAGGTAGTCAATGGTGTACCATATACATATTCATTAAATACATACATACATTTATCTACACATATATATACAATAATAAACACTAAACAAGACTCAGGAAACTATATCTAATAATGATTAAGGATTGAGGAAGTGTTTTTTTACTAGAAATTTAAAAGTGGACAGTGATTGAGCACACCTTGTCGACATAGGCAAGGCATTCCATAACCGTACTGCTTGAACTGTAAAAGACTTGTCATAAAAACTGGTGGAATGCATTGGCATCTCTAGTCTTAAGTTTTCCGATGACCTCAGATATCTGTTATGTGTGTCATGAAGGAACTTGAAACGTTTTTTTAAGATAAGAGGGGGTTGTAGGGTTGAACAGAATACTGTAGAGCTGAAATAAGATATGAGAATTCCGGTGAAGACGTATGGGAAGCCACTTGAGCTTTGTACGAAATTCAGAAATGTGATCATATTTGCGCAGGCCAAATATAAATCTTATGCAAAAGTTTTGAAGTCGCTCAAGTTTATCTAGTTGTGCCTCAGTGAGATCGAGATAACTGACATCAGCCTAGTCAAGGATGGGAAGTAAAAGGGATTGTGCAAGCGCAGTTTTAGTGGCAGTTGGAAAAAAGTTCCGCAATCGTCTCAGGGACGTACCAGATGCAAAAATTATGCGACTTACTTCCTGTAACTGGGGACCCCAAGAAATATGTTTGTCTATCCAAACCCCAAGGTTCTTAACCTTTTCGCTGACTGGAATAGCAGTTCCGTTAAATTGAACTTGGGGAAGCTGCGACCTGTTTATCTTGGGGGTCATCCTTGAGCTGCCAACAACAATGACCTGAGTCTTCGATGGATTAACCTGCAACCCATGTGCCTCACTCCACTCGCAAATTGAATCCAAATCCTTATTTATGATATTAATGGCATCAGCCAAATCCAAAATGGTTACTTGTGTATATATTTGTAAATCATATACATAAAGGTGGTAAGAAGAAAGAAGTTTTTTGGAAATAGTGTTTATAAATATTGCAAAGAGTAAAGGAGTGGTAGCTTTGATCTATTTTTAAAATATATCGACACATATCATCGATACCGTCTCCCACATCACTTACTGATATACGACTAATAAAGGCGATGCGACTCAATGACCGGACTTTTTTTTTACGTTCGTTCGGAACGAGAAAAAGGTAGATTTACAACGAATCACACTCATTTCACGAAGCTCATTTGCATTTAAAATATTATAATTATGTCGAAATAAATTTTTATTTTATCAGTGTTACTTGTAACAATGTTTTTAGTTTGTTAAGTGTTATAAAGTGCGTTTGTGTCTAATCATCGCGCTGTACAGTACAATATTTATTTAACGCATGTAATTATGATACCTCTGATTCATAACAAATAAGATGTATTATACTTTACTACATCTTCGTAAACGTTTTATACAGGCTCCGTAGTCTGCACAAAACACGCAATTATAATATTATATGCTTTTAGAATAAGATCTAAATGTAATTAACTGTTTGGCTTAAGATAAAATAAAGAAATTTCAAAATCAAATCAATCAGTAGCTTTGATCCTTCCGTGTCTTCTCGGAGGCAGCAACCCATACTAATATTATAAACACGAAAGTAACTCTGTCCGTATGTTACCTTCTTACGCCTAAACCACTGAACGGAATTGGCAAGGAGATAGACGATACCGTGGAGAAGGATATAGGCTACTTTTTGTCCCGGTAGAACGTTTCTGCGGGATAATTACAGAAATTCACGCAGCCCAAATCGCGGGGAGAATCCACTCTAGTATCCGTACAAACATACTACCATAAATAATATATTCTAAAGTCAATCTGTCTTTAGACAACCTTTTCACGCATACACCACTGAATGCATCTCTATAAAATATAGCCTTTACTACTTCGCCTTGAATGTAATTTTTTGGCAATATGACAAAATGTAATCCGGTTATGAGTCTTTTGTTGCACTATTTCCGCAAACCGGAACTGTTGACACCTTGTCTCACTCTTACATCAACTGTCCTTTTCTAACATGCCTTAGCTATTTTATATTAGTGTCCTCATTATTATAGAAAATTTTAAACGTAAATATATCTCACCAGTCTCACTCAAAAGCAGATTAGGCGGTTTGTTCACCTCAGGATCGACTGTAGCTCGTCCAGACATTTTTCCGAAGCGTTTTCGCCAGTGGAAATTTTTTCAATAAGTTTTTGACGCTGCCTTGACAAACCGAACACTCGACTACCGTGTGTGTCTGGCGCGATTAGCCTAATAACAATATTGGTTTACATGGCTAGGAAATGACAGGAACGCCAAAGAAAAAGTTTTAGTCACGCCATTTTATTTGGGGAAATTAAAACTGAAAATGGCGAAGTTACTTTGATGGTCTGCTGTTAAAGGTTTTGGAGTAATTAAGAAAACTTTTTATAAGGTTAGGTTAGCTTTGAAAGAAGATGTTTCTTTTATGGTAGGTACTTAAATGCTGGCTGGAAGACATTTGATTAGAAAGTTTATGGCCGTATGTTGTCACTGGTTGAGTATAGAGTATGTGTCTCACATATATGCAATAATTGAAACCATATATTTGATATCGCCTTTGCTGACGATACACAAAAAATTAACTATATCGGTCCAGCAATTAGGTCAAAAATCTGTCAATAGGATTTTTAACTTTGAGCAGTTTTGAACACTGTAGAATTGGATCACTAGGTCAATGATTCAATGAACTTGAATCCTTGAACATTGAAAAGCGACGTTGCCACGAAATGCAAACTATCACGGTGTTCTGTTACCTTTTCTACTTATTTGCCTAAAATGAACAATAGGTACACTTCAACGACAGGCTGCAACTTAATGAAATCCGCCTTTGTACGTTTATTGTGTGCGAAACATTTTAGTAAATAAATAAATGTAACATGTGTGTTACATTTATTTATTTATTTGAGTCGCGTTGTCGCGTCGCGCCAGTGTGCACGAGCCTGAATACATTTTAGTTAAGGGGGCTAGTGACTAAGCAATAACAGCTGCAAGGATCGATCGATCAGGTTAAACTTCGCTTGCCGCGTTTGGTCCGTGGATGGATCTTTACATACTAAGACTCCTCCGTGCCTCGGAAAGCACGTTATGCCGTTTGTCCCAGCTGTCATTAGTGGATCTTTGACAGACGATTATGGGCCGTCAGAAGCCTGAAAGTCTGACAACCAGTCGTACCTAGGTTTATCGCATTACCCAGGAACTGGGCCTGTGGGGATCGTTGTAGGCTGGTTATTCAATTTAATGTTATCGTTGGTTATTTCGGTACATTGGTACTTGAAATTTCCTAGTTATGTGGCGCTTAGACATAAGTTTGCAATATACAAATTTTAAAGTAACAGTGTACCTACTCATTGTTGAAAAGGCTAATAATAAAGCGAAATCGAATTGTCGCCGCCTTTGACAAATTAACAGCCATGGCTCTGGATCCTGAACGAAATTTGTTAAGCAGGCTTCGGGACAACATTGTGCGGCCATTTTGAGCATTTTAAAATGTAGATTTCCATTAATTTTGGAACTAATGTGCAATATTGAACTTAGTACGTTCAGTTTAGTTATCGCGAAGTGAAAACGAGGCGGAAAAAATGAACTTAGTGAATTGTTATTTCGTCGCCTATTGTCAAACGGATCAAAGCTGGCGCCAACAATATCTAAAGCCGCCATGCCGCGACTGATACAAAACTTCTACTGTATATAAGCCTACCTGCCTTATGAACAGTAGCAGTTTTGTATCAGTCATAAAGCAATATTCTGCTACAAAACATGAAAACATAAGCCACGCAGTAGATATATGCAGTGTTGTTTAGAAAACAAGAACAATTATCTGGTCCCCGAACAGTGCGATCACTGCAACTAGTTTCAAGAAAGTGCCAAATTCGAAAGCCTATAAATAGACGCCTAAGATAATGTGATCAAAACGTAAGGAAAATATAATAGATCAGATTATTAAAACATAAAATCGACAAGCAAAAATGGGCATTATTACGTTAGAACAAGGATCTTGAAAAATTGAAAGTCTCGTACGAGTGAAGCAAGCTTGGATTTGTCACCAATTAACTGCTCGAAGATTGTGTGAAATCGAGATAATTTTATATAGGAAAATTGATTTTATTAAACTTCTGTAGAACGATAACGATCAGTTTACTACTAAAATAACATAACAACAAAACACCACTCCTAATTTTCTCCAAAGAGTTGTTCAGAGATGTACTTAGTATACCTACACCCATATTTTGTTAGTTACGTTTAAGTCCCATGTAATAGAGGACGAGCCTATAGCCATCAACCATCAAAAACAACACGGTTTTGTGAAGAAAAGATCAACAACCACAAATTTTCTGGCATTTACGGATTATTTGTTTAAAAATATGGATTCTCGTATTCAAGTGGACGCCATTTACACAGACTTTCGAAAGGCATTCGACAAAGTTGATCATGAGTTGCTACTAAATAAAATTTCATATAACGGTTTATGTGGTGTTTTACTTCGATGGTTCTCTTCATATGTTATGAACAGAACTCAAAGGGTCGTAGTTAATGTTTTCAGATCTGCTACAACTATTAATGTAACCTCCAGTATACCTCAGGGTTCGATTCTGGGACCCCTTCTATTTATCTTCAACGACGTTGACTCTTGTTTTCTAAATTCTAGAGTCCAGTTTCTAGAGTACAGTTTTATCTTATGATAATTTGCTTAAGAAGTATAAATTACTTAGTTTAAAATCAAGACGTACTCTCCTAGAGACGGTATCTTTGTTTGATTTATGTTGCATTGTATATGACTGTATTGATATCCGTAATAAAATAATTTACATAGTTCCTAGAACGACAGTATGTCGCGGGGTGCGCGCACGGCCATTATTTGCATTTACCTCTTGTCACATTATTGTAGTTCGTAGGTTTACTCTAAAATAGCATAGTTTGTAAACATGTTTTATTTTGTATTCCGTGAAAAATGTTATTGGTACACATTTAGCCGTATCTTTTTGTATTTCTTCCTACAAAATGTAATGTTTCACTGTTTTCCCTGATAAATAATATCAAAAATAAAATAAAATAAACCGGGCACACGTCCAGACTACATACTTCACCTGCCATAATCATCAGTAACTTCGAACATTCCGTGTCTGCTCGGAGGCAGCAATCCATACTTATATTATAAGTTCGAAAGTAACTCTGTCCATATGGTACATATGGTTTTACGCCTACAACACTGAATGGATTTAGCCAGCAGAAATATGGCATCCTGGGTAGGACATAGGCTACTTTTTGCCCCGGTAGCACGTCCTGCAGGATAATTTTCGACACTCACTTAGGAGAAACCGCGGGCAGAATCTATACTAATATCCATTCTATCCATACTTTCATACTAATATAATAAATTCAAAAGTAACCCTGTCTGTATGTCGCCTTTATACGCCTAATCTGTACGCTGACAGGAGTTAGTAATGTTTGAATCTTTTATGAGCAGCTTTTTACTACTAGTCTCTTGTATTCGTTTTTATATTCTACAAATTGAGCCTTGCAAGCGCTAAATTGAATCTAAAAATCTCACCTTTATCTTTAGAAAGATTCACAATTTTCGTTAGAGTTGCCGGCTTTTCTGTTTCTTTTTTTTCTTCTTTCTTTTCTTGTGTCAAAGCTTTAACATTTTTCCAACGGTTTGCCAAGTTTTTATTCATTTTTGCATTACCTACGTCACTGGTTTTTTGATTTATATTTTTATTATACCGATCGTCTAAAAAGGTACTGTCACGAGTTGAGGTTAGATTGAATGTGTTTTTGCTACTTGAATATGTTAAGCGATTTTGGTGTTTTATAGAGGGCCCGATTGGTTTTGATACTTGTGGTTTTTTTAGTTGGAAAATTAATGTCATCTCCTACTACAATGTAAATACGTTTCGTTCATGTGACATCATTCATTCTTCGTACATTGTTAATTCGTTGTTTTTTGTTTTTAGAAAGATCATTATTACGACCCTACAGATTCTTTATTTTGTGATTTATAACTAAACAACACTTTTACTTCGTTACCAAAATATTAAGTTAATAAAACTCCTCAAACTTTTCTCAATTTCAGTAAAAGCAGCCACACACGTTTAGATTCCGAGGTTGCTCCTAACGATCCATTAGCCAAAGTCTCAAGAATGTTCACTCCCATTATACATCGATTTAAGTGCCATACAAAAGGATGTATTGTTGCACCCAAAGGTCACAGGGAACCCATTATAGCCGACAAATTGTATGCATAGGGACATTCAGAAAACTTTTATGTTACACACAATGATGCTTGGTACTTTGAAAATGATTCGTGAAGTTTGAAATAAATCGACGTGTCACGTGGCTGACTTGCGGTTTTCGCCGTATTCGTTTTAGTTTATGTACTTGGTTTGTATGAGAAAATAATTGCTGCTTTGGTGGTGTGTGAGCAATTTTCGTGGAAATAATTATGTCGAATTGAATGCAGTGAAGTGTGTTTTATTGAGGTGTCAAAGTAATGAGCGTCTTATCGTCTTAAAATTCCTACTGGTTTAATGTTTTTTATTTTCAGTAATGTATTCATTTATAACCGCATTTAACCACGCTCATTTTTGTAGGTTATTTTTTTTTGTTATGGTTCACAAAACCTTGTTATAAATGTAAACTTAGGTACATTTATTCCTACAAAAAACTTAGTTTAAGCGTAAGCTTAAACAACCTAATAGATGCCAACTTTTAATTTAAAAGTAAAATAACAGCCAAGATTCTGGGAAAAACAAAATTATATAATTTCACACATAAATTACTTACTACTTTCTATAAAAACTCGAAATAGGCGACAATGGCAAAGCGTTTTCACCATCAGTCGTTATTTGGGTAACCAGCCAGAAACAAGCGGTATGGATACTTACTTACGATGCTTTCGATACATCTCGATTTATATCAAATATATTTAATTATAAGATTAAAATGGAAAACTCTTTATAATGTACACAAACACAATTACAAACAACAACAACAACACAACAACAATTATTTTTATTCTAGGATGTCCAGTTAGTGACAAAAGTCGTTTATTGAGATTTTTTGATGTTGGATTGAGCTATATTTAGTATTTTATTAAAATCAGAACAAATGGAACATTACTATGCGCTTCTATTTTTAGTATAACTCTTAGCTTTAATATGAAATTCATTCATGCACACATGCATACATAATCAACCTATAACGTTCCCGCTGCTGAGATACAGGCCTTCTATCACTGGGCTACCACTGCTCTACTGTATATATGAAATGACATGCTGTTATTTAATGTTCACGATGTGCGATTTCAGATCTTTTTCAGGGAGATCTCTGACCTTACCTACCTATCCTAATATGTTATGGTGTGGAAAAATAAAGATAAAGATAATTTTATTTGTCAAAACATGCGTATACATGCAAATTAAGCATGCCACAATATATATCTTTCGTACGTGCATGTTTCACCCGTAAGGCGTACAAATTTTTAAAGGTTACATTAAATAAAAAATTAAATTGAAAAAATGTCACATAATGCCATTCAAAAAGTCATCTACATTAAATTAGCACTTGTCTGTTAATAAATCTCGAATCTTTTTAAACAAATGTTTAAAAAATATTATTAAAAGAAAATGCTCAACAACTCTTGATTTTTCTAAAATTATTTAATTGTGTTTACTTTTCAAGCAATTATTGAACATCCACCACTGATTGACGGTGAAGGAAAATATCGTGAAGAAACCTGGAGTTTCTGAAATTGTCAACACAGTCAACTAGTCTGGAGTCAAATGCTCACGTCTCCCTTAGTAATTCATCAAAAGTCTCTTCTTCCCTGAAATGACACAGTTACAGGTCAGTATTATTATATCCTACATACACATACATAAACTCACGCCTTCTTCCAATGGGGGTAGGCAGAAACTACAGACGACGGTCGTTTAATACTTTTTTTGCTTCGTTTACGTTCATACATCTGGCCACACACACACGCCGGTTGCGAGTACAACACACCTGATTATATTAGTGGATTGGAAGGGATTGAATCCAGAGTAGGTTCTCTGAATATAGTCCCTTTCGGTATCAACACCAGCATGAACATATTCTACAAATACAAAAGAAAACTTATTAACCACTCTATGAGTCCACATCCGTCTAAAAGCCGTGTACTTGGCCATGCGTCAAAAAACTTCGTTGTTGGCTATTGACTAACTGTGACGAGGCTATTTTCTTACAAGTTCAGTGGCATTGACCTCAAAGATTCATTAGAGGTTTGAAGGGTAGTGACGTCAGCTAGTTATGGCTGATTGGATTTTAATAATGTTCACCCTGGTGTTGTACTGGTTTCTACTTGACTAGCTTAGATTAACTTAAGAGTTTAAGAGTAAAAATGGAAAACCTTTTAGAATTCACCACTAACTTTTTCTTCTACTTACTTCAGCCGTGTTTCTTCAACTTCATCGATGTATTAAGACTATCACAGTCTCAGTTTCAGAGAGTGCCAGTTGCACTCTTTCAAAGTCCAGTGGGACGGCAAGGCAATCTGTAGGAGATATTATAACGCACAAGTGTGTGCACTATCTCCCGCCCCAAAGGATACTTTCCGCTGTGAGTGGTCGTCATAGCCGAAAATTCTGTCTGGAAGACTATACTGCTGGATATTGTTAATTCTCAAGATATGCCAGAATACTCAATTCTCCGCTTTCCGCTCCTATTCAAGTTTTGATTCAATATTATCAGCATTTACTAGTTTACCAAGAAGAACAGGAGTTTTTAAAGATAGGCTGTAATTAAATAAGTCATTTCACGTAATTGAAAGTTTGACTGTGAATCAGCGACAACAGTTAATTTATTAGCCTTTTAACTGGCCATATTTTTAATTTTGATGAGGTTGTACTTTTAATATTTTGTCATTGAATTTGACATTACACCTGCTATTAATTTTACATTTTATTTATTTGTTGACTTGTTCTAAATGAATTGAAGCTAAATCTAACATTTGAAACCAATTTTAATTAGGCTTTTAAAATGTATTGTTTCTGCATGTAATAATTTTATTTCATTGTACGAGTAATGTATATTGTTAATTAATGAATTAAACTTTATAATTAAACTTCATAGACATACTTATATAAACTCACGCCTTTGTCCCATTGGAGTAGTCAAAAAGTAAAGTTGGAGTAGTCAAAAAGATTAGTAAAAGTCATGGAGTATATGTACGCGTATACTCCATGACTTTCACTAATCCTCTACAAGCACAAAATGCAGTTCGACCACATCTATCACGGAAAAAAAAAACTTCAAAATAAAAAATGTGCCCCACGTTCTCAATACAGCTATAATCACGCTGCAAATCCAACACGGTCGTGTAATACTTCAAGGCAGCTAATAAACTGGATATTATGTGTACGAAATAAGTTCGACTCGAGCGGATAAATGCGCAGTCTCAATCAACGTCTGGAGCCCAGTCTCGGGTATTTGTAATCACAGGTACCTGCAACAGAACAGATCCGTGGAGATGCTTTTGGTACCGTTCTTTTTGGTGTAAAATTATTAAAATGTCGTGGTTAAATGGCTTCGACGCGACAGTGCGTCACAAAGGCACCGCTCGTCGCGCGACACGTGGTGCTTTTCAGTCACTGTCTGGCTCCGTGCCCGAAAAAAAAAGTTTTGTCCAAAAACTTTGCGCTGAGGGTACAGAATTCGTATTTATTGCTCTTCCGGCAGATAAGCCGGTCAAGCGGCTTGGAGAATCCCGTAATTCAATACCCAATGCTACAGTTACCAAATTGCATACTTAACTATGGTCAGAAATAGAGGTTTGGACAAAGAGACATGCATTGCCTCAATACATAACAAAGATGAACTTACTTTTTGATCAGTTTACAACAAACAACAGCATTGACAGAAATAAGCACGCCAGGGGAAACCCCTTAACAAGAAGCTTTACTTTTGCGTAACGGATTAATAAAATCCTTTTTATAACTTCTCCAATACCTACCTAAAGTTTGATGACATCATGTTATACAGTGTCGTAGGTTCGAACCCAGACAGGCGCTTTACTTTGTGTAAATGATTTCATCACCACTGCTCTCAAAACGGTGAAGAAAAACATTGTGAGGAACATGAAGGACATGCCGGTCTTAGAAGCAAAAAAATTAATACATGTGACATCTACCAAGCCGAACTGGGCCCTTTTGGTTCCGTTGTGGGGGAACGCCGCTGATATTCAGATAATTCTCCATTCCGACAATCCTCTCTATTTTTATGAAAAAAAATGTATGGACAAAAAATATTAATCTGTTTAAAAATACTGTGATATCCATAATATAAATACTAGGAACAAACAAAAAAATATTGTTACTACTACCAGGATCAATAATATAGGTGGCTTGTTTAAATGTTCATGTAAACGTTTTTATAATAGTATTCCTATCCACATTCAAGAACTTAGTCCTAATAAATTCAACTTACAGAAATAAAATCGATTATTATTTAAAGAGAGGTTGCACTACTTTTTAACCTTCTTATAACTCTGTTAATGTTGACCAAAAAAATATACATAAAATTGAGCACGCGGTCAAGCACAGTGTGAAGACACAAACGTAAATTATAATAATTGTCTCAAAAAAAAATCATGACAGTGACTTTTTAATCACTATTTAAAACGTGTATCTTGAAGAGATTACTTCATGAAACCATGTAAAAGTTATATTAAAAGATAAGACTTATTGTTTTTTAAGGCATGTTGAGAACACATTTTAAAATTTTGTAATTATTTTTTAATAAAAAGGTTCCAAACCTAGCAGTTCAAGCGTTCGCACCGGCGCGGCCGGCCAGTGACCACCGACCTGGGCCTTAAGAGACTGTCAAGAGCTTAGCGCGGTCACGGTCAGACTGCATAGATAAGAAAGAGAAGCGCGATGGCACAAGGCTGGTAATTTATGACAAAAAATGAAGCAATTATCATTTACAAAAAAAACATTGATTGGACCAAAAAAATAAAACACTATTACGTAAATGTGTTGCTTGCAAAATAATTTGACAAAAAACAGAATTATTATTGCATGTATGTAAGTATGGTTTTTAATAATTAAAATAAATATTAAGAGATTTCTTCGTGTTTTTTTTGTCGTATCAAATTGGTTGTATTACGTTTTCAACACACTATCTAACCAACATATATCCTGAAGAATACCATAGATGTTTCCGTTTTTTTTACTGCAGTTGATCATATACTTTTAGGCATTATACAACATGCGTTTAGGTGCTGTAACTAGACCCCATAATAATAGTTCCACTGCACGTAGCACCAAATGCATTGGAACTGGTCAAAAACCACCTGTAGTGAGTTCATAAATTCGGTTTAGTAAATTATTTTAATAACTGCAATATTAATTATACCTGTTCTATTTCGCTACAGGATCGGATAATAAAACGAGCTGTTGAACTAGTGTTGCAAATAATTCGCGACATACCTTGGAAGTTTCGAACAAAAGTGGCGTGGAGAGGTTCCTATTTGTAATTTTTTAGGGCCTTGTCTTGTGCTGCAGTGGAGACAATGACAGCTTGATTTGTTTTTGTGATTATTCTGCTTTTTTTTTCTGTCGAGGCTTTAAAAATAACTATTACACAATATAAATTGCATGTACATATAAAAATGGCGCAGTTTTCATATCACATCAACCATCACTGGCATGGAGTGGATGATTGGCATGTTGAATAAAGCATTCGAGATCTAATTTAAAGAAGTTCACATCCATAAAATTCATCGGCTCCTAGTAATAATAACACTAGGTATGGGGCTGATTGTCTTTGTACAAAAGTCTGGATTTGTGCCCGGTTGATGGCAATAGGCTCGTCCCCTATTACATGGGATTTAAACGTAACTAACAAAATATGGGTGTAGGCACACTAAGTACATCTCTGCGTCAACATAACTAGCGAAATGTGAGCGTATTATAAGTACACTGCAACCCAACTCTTCGAGGAAACAAGGCGCAATGTTATATTATATGTATTAACACCCTCCGGCCATTTTTGTACTATCTGTCCCACAGCGTCAAACCCAATATAAAATTCAGTATTTCCAGATTTTCCCCATAAAATCGTCAAAACAAATGACCTATCTCGATCGTTACCCAGTCCCGTAGCCTATAAACTACGTGTGCACTGCATCGCATTGATTCACTGCCCGCACTGGAGTTGAATAGCAAACTATTTTTGTATTGGTTAAATAAAACTGGGGGAACGTGTGCTAGTTTAGAGTTGTGGCGAATACGGAATTAGGTATGCTGGAAAAGTTTTAGAAATAATATGGAAGCACTGCAACGTCATGTTTTCCGAGGAAACGCTTACCTCATTCATTTCTAGACGCAATTAAGAACAACAAGAAAAGACTCGAAAAGTCTTAGAGAAATTATTTAACAATCTTGAGCCCCGCAACGAACTGAATCTATAGGGGTAATAAGAAGATTAAAAAGAAGACAAAAGATATGCCAAAATTATAAGGACACAGGTATATCTTATTGGTTATGACTTTCAAAACGGTCAGTTGCGCAGTAGGCACCTTCTTTAGGTAGACAAAACGACAATAAGTCATAGATAAAGTTGAAGATATATTTATTGCATAAATTTACTGTAATTTGTTCATATTTTTTAAACAACATTTTTAGGCTCAACAATCTACCCATGTCGCTTGCAATAGTATTAAAATAAATGATGAAATACATACTAAGTAACACTATTTAGCCGAAAAAGTCATGCAGATTGTGTAAAACACAATGATGTATTATCAGTTTTTATTTTTATTTTATTTTAAACTTATTGCCATTTAATTGTTTAATAGCTGGCGGTAACTGAAATATACGAAAATCTTTACACAGGTACTTTTATAAAAAATCATATTGATAATAGGTAAATTAATGTCATAACTAAATAGATTACGAATGTTTCTATTTGAAATTAAAATATTGCATATTCGAAAATATTGAATTACTAAGACGAAAGTCATGGTGCTTGAAAGAGAAGAAGATGTATCGGTGTGTGATGTGAAAATAAGTGATATGAGTGTGGAGCAAGTAAGTGAGTTCGTATATTTGGGAAGTCTGTTTACAAGGTCCATATATAATCTCCGCAGGCGCGATTCTCTAAGGGAATTGTTAAGGATATTAACATCATGACTGTACCTTGTCAATACATCTATGAAAACATCATGTACGTAAGAAAAAATTTACATCTTTACAGTAAAAGAGGTGAAAGACATAATTATAGTACTAGAAATCGGGACCTATTAGTTCAACCAGGTTTCAGACTGGCTAAAGTAGACTCATCTTTCATGGGGTACTGTCTAAAATGTTATAATAAAATACCTCCCCACATACTTCAACTGAATGAGACAAAATTCAAATCCTTTGTTAAACGCACACTATTCAGGCAGGCATATTATAGGTTGGAGGACTACATAACTGATAAAAATGCCTGGCTTAATGCCGGTCCTGCTCCACACCACAACTAATTAATTGACATTCGAATCACTGTTGAAGCTGCTGAAGATAGTAAGAATTTATTTGCATTATATAAACTCAATCTCCTTTTTATTATATAGATGCATTGCACAGATGTGAGTACTTTGTACTATAGAGCTACCATTTACCGGGTAATGTCATAGATTGACTTGAATGTGCCTTGGCGGCTGATAGTATGTCATGCTCACTCAAATGTCTCGCTGACGGTGGCGCGTGTGTCGGATCATTTAGCTCCCTTCAAAATGGTTGAGCTGAATGGTGCTGATCCATGCGTCATGTTCGTGAACGGGCGCCGTCAGTTGGGACTGGTCATCTCTTAGCTGCCAGGGCTTATTTTAATAAATTATTAGCTGGATTGTTTTTAATTATGTTTTGATGCACTCTGGACGCTTTTAACGTGTACGGTTTTTTGTACATCGTTCTCACTTATAGTGAACAACATAAATCGATGTAACTAAGATATATGTAAAAACATTATTATTTAAAAGAGTGTCCATGGAGTTTCTTGCCCGTTCTTCTCCATAGGTACCTACTACGCTTTGGAATGGGCAACTAGCTTCATATTTCTGACTGACCGACTCCTTGACAATTCAAAAGTGCCTGTAAATGGTTTAATTGAAATAAATGATTTGAGTTTGAGTTTGAGTTTGAAGGGATGGGAAGTTTGATGGAGATGTGGAAAGGAGAGTAAATGCGGGAAATAAAGTGGATGGTGTACAACTATGGAAAATGTAAACAATTAATGATTTATTAAAGAAATTATAAAATAGACCGTTTTAGAACGAATCGCAAGATGCTAGCAAATAAAAGAATATGATACGGGACATGAATGGATGAATGATGACTAACGATGTAAGTATAAGTAGCATAATATATTTCTCCAAAATATTTTATAATATCTTTATTAAATCATTCATTGTTTACATTTTCCATAATTGTGACACAAGTCAATTGTCAAACTGTCATTCATTTTTCTCTTTTAGTCTATGAAGATTACTTTTTGGTTTATATAACTTGAATTATTTTTATCAATAGGTTTTAGCTGAAATATTGTATTTTCTATATATTTACCGATTATTAACTGAATTTCGACATCTAAAATAATTAATAAGGACACGCTCAGACTCGATCGTGGAGGTTTTATTACATCTTGGCCGAACACACAGGCTGGTTTTATGACTGGCAGATGAGATGTCAGAATGAATAAAAACAATTTTGAAAACATCAAAAATCGTCTAAAATTAATTCTGGAAAAGGAATATTTTGCCTATAAAAGAAAAGGCTGAAGCATCTGATGGGGATTCGGCATCCGGGCCTGATCACTAACCATCTGCCTGGGATTCGGCGTCCGGACCTGTTTCACTAAGCATCTGTCGGGGATTCGGCGTCCGGGCTTCGTTAACAAACCATCTTCATCCATCAATTCTACGTCTGCACTCTGCTGAGTAACCATCTGCCAGGAGATTCTGCGTCGAGGTTTGTCGAAGGAGACTGGCACTCTAAAGTGTCCCTTCGACACCTGAAGACCCTTTTTCTCCACCTCCTCCTCTTCTTTCCTTCACGAAGCCAATCTACGAAGATCCTTCATCCTCCTCCTCCAGACTTCAATTCAAGCCTTTATTAACTTCAGTGTCGTATAAACCGCGTTTGTAGTATTTTTATAGTCACACCTGTATTTTTTATCTCACCCATTAAATTATCTGTTCCAAGTCTATTTGCATCCCTTTTTGTAGATAGCATCCACCATTACGTTACAGTGCCTACGATTATGTATGGAAGTGAATATTGGGTGTGGCAAAAGAAGCATGAAAGCAAAATAAATGCCGTGGAAATGCGTTCCTTGCGGAGCATGTGTGGTGTGACTATGAATGATAGGCTGAGGAATGATGTGATAAGTTGAAAAAAAGATGTAGTGACAAAAATTGAAAAGAGTGTGTTTAGATGGTTTGAGCATGTTGAGAGGAGGAATGAAAGGAGACTAAGAAAAGGTATTTAGAAGGCAGATGTGAGTGGAAACTCCGGGAGGTGACGCCCTAGGAGGACATATAGTGACCTTGTTGGTGATGTTCTTCAAAAAGGTCTGGTGCGTTCAAAAAGCACTAGCAACCGGCGTGCGTGTACGTCCAGATGTAGGTTGTGTTCTGTGGTTTCTGCCTACTCCCATGGGAAGAAGGCGTGAGTATATGTATATATGTAGAAAATATTGTCGAAGATGTTACAGCTTCTGTTTTTTTTTTTTTTTTTTGACTAAAACCCATCCGTGTTCCTTCAGTTGCCTGTGCCAGGGCCACGTATCTCTTCCGAACAGCCCGCGAACCTAGCATGCATCGGCCTTATCGGACCTCATTATCATTGCTGACATCTGGCGGCGTGAAACACGACTCACCGTCGACCAGGGCCAGGTCCTTGCCGGACGGCGAGCTACCCATTGCTCGCCGTCCTCAAGCCCGCGCCTACGACGGCCGGGAATCCGCTTGTGATTCCCGACGCCCAGGGCTTCTCTTACGGCGGTGACTACGGGCGTGAGGGCGCAAGGTTCTTTCCCTCACGCGCTCCTCACACCTTCACACCCCGGCGTTTTGCCTCCTCGCGCCCCTCCCATACGTGCGCGAGGGATTTTGCCTCCAGATCCCGCGGCAGCAATCCGGCAAGGAGCATTGCCGGACCAGCCGGATGGCCAGGACCCTTTGGGACGCGTTCAGCCGGCGGGCTGGTCGGCGCCTCAAATAGCGCGCCCACACCGGTGCCCCGTAAAGGGCCATGGACTGCCGTTATTGGTTAGCTGAGGTCAGGAGAATTGGAGAATTGGAAAATTGCTCCCAGTCATGTTTTAATATTAAGCCATATCTGGTCGCACAAGAAGTATTCAAACCAAACTAATAATTAAATCTGAATTTTTTGCTACTATACCACTGCACTCGAGATTTCTTCGTATAAATACCTAATACCATTGTTAATCTACATTTAATCGTGCATAAAAACTGACACAATTAAGTTCCTAATGTAACGAAGCGTTCCTAATGTACCGTTGTTGCAACCCCCAAATATTTAACTAGAAAAGCCACCGCACAAACCATTACAACATCCTTTTACCATCCTTCTCCATAAAATTCCTTCTGTTCTTCATAAATCATCCAGCCGTTCAATATCCGTGTCCATTTCGATTTTCAAGGCACCAGCGCTGATGCGACAATATAATGAAATATGGTGGACAATTCACACTTACTTTATTGGATATCCTTGCTCTAACGTCGGGACGATCGACAAGGTTAGCGAAGATTTTAGATTTTATTCTTCGAAGTCTCTTTGTTGTATGTGAAGCTTATTGGGTAAGTTATTAGCTGTTTTTTAAAGTAGGACTGTAGATATTTAAACCTGCTTTTCTAATAGTTACGAAATTCTTCGCAGGTGGTTTTTCTCTAAAGAGGGACGATTGCAAAAATGTAGACAACACTAATTTTCAGTATTTCTCAATTATAACTTGTTCGGGCACAGGTGTTAATAAAGCTAGTGGACTGTATTATAATAGAAATTTATTAGATAGAAACCTTTAAAAAAGGTAATTAGGTCCGAGCGCGGTCGTGTCGGACGATCCAATGCCGCGACGCTGTTGCATCCCCGGTCCCCGCGCCATGCCGCGTCGCTGGTTGACGAAGTCGTAGTGTAATATGTTTGTATATGTGTGAACAAACTTTAAAATTGATCAAATGTAATTTCAAAATGGGTCAATTGTAACTTCAAAATGTATCAATTGTAATTTCAAAATGTATCAATTGTAACTTCAAAGTTTATCAATTGTAACTCATATTCATAAATGAAACTGCAGCTTTTACTATACCTACATAGTATAAACAAAAGTTGCTTTTTTGCGTCTGTGTGTGTGACCACTCAGCTTTCTTCTAAATTGCACAATTGGTTTGGGTGTGGTTTTCGCCATTATGAAAACAAACAGAACATAAAATTTTAGGATTCATATTTTACTAAGATTTGTAAAAGAACTCGCGGCGATTTGACAAGTCGCCATTCCACACATATAAAGTAGGGGCGGGTCGCTAGTTAACTTAAAAGTGACAGATAGGCCGTTACTAAAATGTACCGCGGTTGTTCGAGCCAAAATTAACCCTTTGTCAGATTCACTAATTATGTACACGTCTTATGTTAAGTTTCAAGGCATATTTTCAGCTAAGTCCACACAAGTTTCCACTGAGTTACAAACTCATAAAGTTGAAAGGTTACACAGTGAAATTAGAAGCTAGTGATCTCTCCATTCCCGACCATCTAAAACTTAAACTCCATCAAAGTTACAGAATACATTTTAATTACCCTTTCGAAGCGAGTCATTTTCAGCATAGTTTTATCACTATTTAGGGTAGTAGTACACGAGATTCTGTTCAAGACTTATTACATTTTGACTGTAAAAAAGTAGTGCTCACCGTGAAAACTTAGGTGAATAAGCGTGGAGTGAGCTGTCAGTGCCACTGATGCTAGGGATTAACCAATACGGGATGACCCTGACAGCTCACTCCACGCAAGCCATCACGGTGAGATTTTACAGAATCGACGTGCTATTATCGACGGGCTTCCGGACAGCGAGCAATGGGTAGCCCGCCGTCCGGTAAGGACCAGGCTCGGGTCGACGGCGTGTCGTGTTCCACGCGCGCCTCAAAGAGACGTCAGCACTAAGTGACGGGGTCCATTAGGGACGATGCCTGCCAGGGTCGGCATCGGCCTTAATGGTCGGGCGGGTTGTTCGAAAGAGATACCGTGGCCCTGGCACAGGCAACTGAAGGAACACGGGTGGGTTTTAGTCAGTAAAAACAATGTAAGTTAGGAATCGCTTTTTTTTTATGTGATAGAACTACAATTTAAGTATCATCGGATCTTTACTTGCGCTTTGAGACGTTGCTTCTCGCCAGATTTCATGATTCTAGGTCAACGGGAAGCACCCTTATAGGTTTTATTGTTAGATCGGGCTCTTTAGAAATCTTATGTACATCGAAATTTTTGCATGACATGGTGTGCACGGGCCAGTGATTAACCCCGCGTGCATTGTTTTCGTCCACCAATAGCGCTTCAGCGCACATTATAAAAAAAGATTCTGAACAAGTTAAGAAAAAACTATAAACATTAAGCTAAATAGATTGTTTTTTTTACCTTCCGTAGTTTTCGACGGAAGTAGGACCGACGCGTCGCAGATTTTTATTTGATTAAGATGACTAGTCATGTTGTATTGTTGTGATGTAAGGGCGTAACTGAAATGTTTAGGAAACAATAAGCTTGGAAATAATTGTTTTAGACTGTGCTGAAACTATACTAGAAGTAAATGTAGAAATTAGGAAAAAGCAAAACTTTTTTTGTGTTTTTTGGCTTAAGATTAATGGCTTGGTGTCGGCGAATGCGGCTCGGGTAAGTGTCAACTGAGTCAAGTCATTAAATAGGGTGGCGCTTAGGTTATCACATTAATTGAACGGACGTGTTATACATTACGTATTTTAAACATACACAATTAACCAGGTCAAAGACCCGGCAGGCAAATAAAAAAAGGCCGTAAAAAATCACAAAAAGTGTCCGTTACATAGAATCTCAGGGTGAGTAGCAGATGTTGAATTGTCGGCAGACAACACAATTACACATGTGGCGGCATCAACACCGCCACATGCGAACAACGCATCACACTGACGTCACAAAAATCCTGCATCGCGCAATCAGAGTTTACCGCGCAGCTGGCATATATACAACTTCCCGACAACAATCGCGGGCCGTGGCATCAAACATTCAAACCCTCTGATTACAGCGGCCGCTCGCTACACCCCCTCTCGCATTAGCAGTATTCGCCGACCAAGGCATACTTTAATCGACCCCGACGACGCCACTACCCTCCTCCAGGAGAGTAGTAAGGCAACCAGCACGCTACATAAGCCCAAAACCCGATCGCCGTCCTACCGTCCTCGCCGCCGAGGCCCACCGCGACGCCCAAATCCACGCCCCTCCCGACCCTTGCTCGAGCCAGCCCGCGCCGCTGAGCCTGTAGCTTTAAATTCGTCCCAAAATAATACCAATCCTGATCCAGCTAGTCATTTGCTGCCCTCTTCCAGCGACGCACTAAGCCGAGGTTCGTACCCCACAGGGGGTGCCCTTAGCGTTGTCGCTTAGTTTTAGTTAGTATTTAAGTTTAAGTCCTGGCTGGAGGCCTTAATTTATTAGGGCAACCACAGGCAAGTCCGCTTAAGCAGACGACAACCGCATAGGTTGACCTGCGAGATGCCAAACAAACAAACAACAATCAATCGCGGGCCAGTTGCCCACCAGATACGACATCCATCTGGTCGAAGGATCCTCCCTTTTCCAAGAGTATCAGTGAACTTTAAACCCTGTTCCCTATATATTTTTACACAAGTTCTACTCCCGGAACAACAAACAAAATATAGATACCCGGTGCCTAGCAATTGTTTTTACCAAAAACTTTCGCCATTAACTTTAAGTTTTTTTTTAAACCTTTCTGTTTTGTTTTTAATTTTATCCTCAATCAATGAAAGTGTGGTATATTGTTTCTATTTTAAAGCGCACTTTTGTCCAAAATTCATTGTCGTCCCATGTGTTGAAATTATCAGACCTCAGACGTAAAAGAGGTTTTCTTTCTCTCAGATGGGTTATCTCTGGATTTTTTTTAACCTGTGATAAACTATCGTCACTCTGTAATGTGGTAAAAAGGGCTATCTTCCTAAGAGACATTCGTCATCATTGGTCAAACTAAAACAATTAGCGTTTAAAAAAACGGTCACCCTTCATTCATTGGTCAAACAAAAAATAAACTACGATTTCAACGTGCAGCCGAAAATGTTTTGCAAAGGATCATGCATGACTCGTCGATAGTACGTAGGTAATACGAAGGAGGAAACGCCCGTTACTTCAGCCGAAACTAGGGATTAAATCTCCTATTTCTTTCACAATCCGAAGGATTTTGAATAAAAAACTTAATCCCATGCTTCATAATATGTTTGAAAAAAATTGTCTGCTCGGCAATGTAACTAACACAAATTATGGATTTGCATTGTCAAAATGAAAAGGCATAACCATTGTAAGCGTGTTGGTTCGCCCATAGGACTAATATTATGATTATTGTACACATTTTAGCGTGAAACTTTTGGTACAAACAACGACAAAGTTCTCAAAACCATCTTCAAAAAGTATCTCGTATACGTCACCCTTAACCTAAGAACAGTGACTGAACGCGTACATCGAAGTGCACTTACGACCAGTTTTCAATTCGCTCTATTTCGGCCCACTCTATGTCTCACACTGTTGAGCTTGTCTTGATAGCTGAGACAGTCTATTCAATATTATTAATAATTTGATTTCAGAATTAATTTACATTCCAGACATTGTTAGATGTAAAAATATATGTGATAAAGATCGCTTTTAGCGATAAGACTACCCATTATGTTACGCAATGTAAAATTTCAACATTTATTTCTGTTATTTTTAAGATGTTCATAATAAAGAGTATTCTATTTATCTACCTGTGTTCGTTTCGATTTAACCTTGAAAAAGTATAATCTCCTTTTTAACTTTCGCAAGATGGCTCCCTATTCGACTTCGTACGAACTCTCGAATATTGTGTCTGCTATTTAACATACTTCACAACCTTATAACGCCTCTTCCTATCAGCGGGAACGCTTCTGCTAAGTTCGTTCTTTGGATACGCCTGCAGGTCGGTCTACTCAATCATCTAGTTTTTAAAATATGATTGATGTGTAAAAGTGTTTGTACAAACCTACTTACGAAATCTAATCATTTATCATTTGAATTGTAATGGAGTGCCATAATTGGTTTAGTATTTATTATGTAAATATTCTAGTATGAGATTTTTATATATTCTAGTGACATTTATTTAAGAAGAATGTGTATATTCCCATGTTGTATGTTTATTTATTTAAATTAGAGAATTGTTTTCTTTTAAAATATTTTGTTTTCCATTCAACTCTTACACACGTTGTCTACAACTCTTTATAGATACTCTCCTATTGCAGGTATGCTGAAATATATTTCTTTTAGAAATAAATTACATTTACTTTTTCAATTATAATTTATTATTGTTATTCAGACAATAAATGTCAGAAAAGTTTAAACTTCAAACATTCTAAATTCAGATTAATGTGTTACAAATAGGAGTTCTTTATTGCTTAGAAATAGACTATAGAGAATACAACCTAACACTAAAAATATATAACATAATAAGTACATGTTTTTAAAGAAACAAAATGCTTCTACAAAAAAATCGTCCACATAGGTAGGTGCTTTGCCATGTCGGATGGCAATGCTGATTCTTTGACCTAAAATAAGGCAGCCCTCTGGTCACGTGAAGAGTCGGCCAACCCTTTGGCGATGTCCCAAAATACTCGATGAACACTCGCACCCCACGGTCCTAGTGTTTCAACCCCAAATGGCTCAAACATAAAGACCCCTGTTTAATTTAACCAAAACAGGGGTTTTCGCACTTTCTTCTACTTATGGCGCACAGACCTAAAGTAGTTTTTGCTTACCTAAAAGGGAAAAGGTAAGGTATTCGAGGCGACCTGTCTAGCATTTCAAAACATTTTTTTGACCTTCTCCTCCCCGAGCATTTTAAAAGATTGGAACCTGAAATCGCAGTGACCCCTGCAAATAAAACCAGTTATAAGGAATTTGATTGAACATTATCTGTAGCAATATTTTGAAAGCTTACAAACATACATTCACCTAAACACATCCATACATTCTGTCAAAAAGGATCGGGAATGTATGATTTGAATATGGTTACAAATTTTTTGTTTATTGTTAGATTGGCACAACTGTTTTCCATTATGGCGCAGGGTTTGCGTTGCATCTGTTATTTAGATTAAAGTGCTGTTTTTAGTTAGATCATATCCAGTGTGTATTGCGAATTTAATAATGGACAAAAACATTGTCTTAACTTTGGCATCGACAATGGTATTTCATTTTTGGAGTTACTGAAAATGTGACAGAAGGCTTACGCGCCTTCTAACTGATCCGAAACCGAAAGAACCACGCCAAAGTCGATCAAAAGTCAAAGTCATGTTGACTGTTCAACGATTATTTCGTTGAAAAAATTAAGCCAATACCTGTAGCAGTATAAGATCGAGTGCGTATATTTTAAATAAACAAAAGTCAATGTTCATGGCTCCATGTCAGCCGACACAAATATTTAACATTATAAAAGGTCTTAAAAACACTAATAGCGTAGGGTACGAAATTTCAACTAGGGTTATAAAATATGTTGCCGATTTAAATTCTAAACACTTAAGCCATAATCTTAACCTGTGTATCAGCCAGGGTGTGTTTCCTGACAGTCTTAAGATCTCCATAGTTAAACCTATTTCGAAAAAGGGTAATAAGCAGCTAATGCAAGATTATAGACCTATTGCCCTTTTGCCAATTTTCTCGAAAATTTATGAGAAGTATATTTATATTGAATTATACGCATACTTAGAAAAACGAAAGATTCTCTGTAGCGAGCAAAAAGGTTTTCGGAAGAATATGACAATTAATATGGCCATTTATGACTTTTTGAATAAAATTATGAATAATATTGATAAAAGACACCTGTTTGTGCTGTGTATTGTGATATGACGCAAGCTTTTGACTGTGTTGACCATAAAATTAAAAAAAACAAAGTTGAGTCCTATAGTATAAGAGGTAATATTCTGGACTTATTATGCACTTACTTTTCAAAAAGGAAACAATTTACTGCTAGAACAGACTTAAATTTAAAGACTAAAGAAGAAGTTACATATCTGTCCAAAGAACGCACAGTATATTTTGGAGTACCTCAGGGCAGTGTATTGGGTCCCTTACTGTTCTTGATTTATATTAATGACCTGCCCAATGCCATAGACTTCCCCATAACACTCTTTGCTGACGATAGTACGATAACAATACCTTGCAATATATCTGAATCATATGAACTTGATGTCAATAACACGGTCAACTCTTTAATTTCTTGGCTTAATAATAATAATTTAAGAATTAATCTTGGAAAAACTCAAATAATGCACTTTGGCCATAAAAAATTCAGTAAAAAATGGAGGTCCATTACGAAAATAATAAAATTCACGAAGAAGATAGTGCAAAAATTCTAGGCTTGACTATTGACAGGCAGCTCAACTGGAAGTATCACATTGAAGTTCTATGTAGGAAAATTAGTAGTTCATCCTATGCTCTGTATAAACTTGCTTCAACAGTTAACACAGATGCACTACTCACAGCTTATTATGGTCTTGTGGCATCTGTATTAAGATACGGTATTATATTTTGGGGTAACTCTACAAACAGAGAAGCCGCTTTTAAAGCGCAAAAGCGATCCATATGAGCCATGTTTGGACTACAAGTAACGGACAGTTGTAAACCATATTTTAAAAAGTACAGAATTCTGACACTACCGGCGCTGTATATCTATGAAACTGCCTTATTTGTCACCACATTGAACCCACATTTGTTTCCTCATCTATCAGATACTGTTAAACGTAACAGACGGAATGATATGTTACGCGGACGGAGAGCCATAACAGCCCTCATGTGGAAAAGCATATTCTGCATAGCCCCGCAAGTTTATAACAAAATTCCAAAATCTATCAAAGAGTTAAATTTAAATGGATTTAAAAATAAACTTAAAGACTTGCTATGTATTATATGTTATTATAATTTAAATGACTTTATGAATGATACTTTGACATCCTACTTGTAATCTATTATACTTTGACATTTTACTCTTTGATACTCTGACATTTATTGACATTTTTGACATCCTTAATAAATTGTATGTGTTATTATTTCTAACTGACATTTCTTAAACATGTTAATTGTAATTCTAAATCGTAATTAAGAGATCAATATTATTAATGTGTAGACTAACCATAATAATATTTGTTTTGTAATATATGTACACAATATTTGCATGCCACACTTGGCAGAATTTGATGATACCATTGACTAATCTTAAGACCATTATGTACCATATTCCGACAAATAATAAACAAAATACAAAATAAAAAAATTAAATACTGTTTCCTTTGATTATCGCGGTGTTGTTCACTCAGAATTCTCGCCAGAAGGTCAAACGGTACATAAAAAAATATTATTTGAGCGTTACGCGGCGTTTAAGAGAGCAAATTCGACAAAAAGGCCAGATTTGTGGAAACAAAATAATCTGATTTTGCATCACGATAATGCGCCTTCGCATAAGACCATCATTGTGAACAAATTGTTGATCTTAAACTCAACAAATACCATCGAGCAAGCACCTTATACACCGGTTTTGTCTCCAGCCGACTTCATTCTTTTTCCTAGTTTCAAATTACCACTTCGTGGCACCCGTTTTCATTCGGTAGAAGACAAAGGAGAATTCGCTGCGAGAACTAAATTCAATTGCGGAAAAAGCGTTTAGAAAATGTTTCGATGAAAATATTATTCGTTGGCGTAAGTGTATCGTTTCTAAAGGAGCATACTTTGAATGCGATAAAATAAATTTGCATGAACAACTAACATTTTGTGTATTATTGATCTTTTCCGGGTAATTTCTTGATAGATTAGTGCAAGTTACATTAGGTAAAAATACTAAAACAAAAAATAACCTAAATTATCTAAAGAAGCACCTCATAAAACAATGATTTTAGCTTAGTAAAAACTTTTCCTTAATAATTTCCTAACAGAATATTTCAGCATAAAATACTGTGACATACATTTCTGTGTTTTGCAAAAGTTCTAGGAAGTTTATTTCTCTAAGAAAAAGGCTTCAGAAAACAATTCCAAAGTTAGGGTAAAACCAACAGAAGTTTGAAATTATATTTTATTGCTTAACAATTTTGGAATTAGAAACATACGGGAAAGAAAAGGCGACAGTCGCGTTTTATTTTTTGATATAGAGACAGAATATAACCGTTCTAGTTCCTATTTCTAATAATAGTACCCGCCTATTATTAGAAATAGGAACATATAAATACACTACCTTGTGGTACTCCATAGGTGAGGAATGCTTCCTTACTAGTGTGGTGGCTCCTGAGAATGTTGATTTTACTCCTGTTATGAGCTGTCAAGATGCTGAAACTGCTGCTTCCATCATTGTCAAAATTGTTTCCTCCGTTGTTGATAAAAATAGTCGTGTTTCTGTTGTCCCGAACCGGAAACGCATTATTAAGCCGTGGATCACGCCTGGGATCTTTAGATGTATTCGAAACCGAGACAACATGTATCGCAAAATGAGGAGGGACGCTGATAATAATACTCTTAAAATCACCTATATTTGATATATTTTTTTTGCAACAATTTATTAAAGAAATTAAAACGAGAGTATGAACGACATGAATTTGAAAAACATCGCAAGAACCCTAAAGCTACCTGGAATATCATTAGAACTGTCTCCAATCTTCAAAAGAGTATGGCCTCGGCCAGTGAGTTGTTATCTATAACTCCTGACCCAACTCAGTCACTAAAATTGTGAACTCCCCAAACTATAACTGTACGAACAATTCTTACTCTGGCACTTTGGATGTCCACCCAAACACGATGGCTATTTTTGGCACGGACAATGAAGAGATAGATTATCTTATCCGTGGCCTACGACTAACTAGTGCTGCGGGTTGGGATGGTATCCCCGCAACTGTAATCTACTGTAGATTAGCTAGAAACACTCTTGTCCCAGTTTTCTGCCATGTTTTCAACCTTGCCCTTGCATCTGGATTATTCCCTAAAGTGTTTAAAAAGGCTGTTGTGCACCCTATTCACAAGAGTGGAGACAGAGACAGTGTCAACAACTACAGACCCATATCGGTATTATCAATTCTGTCTAAGCTCCTCTAAAAAGTAATAAACAAACGGCTGCTGGATTACCTTAGCTCACAAAATATTCTCGCAGATAACCAATATGGATTTAGATCAGGCAAAAACACAGAGGATGCCATATTAGAATTAATAGGTTCAGTAGCACAAAATCTAAACAACAAGGATAAATCTATAGCTATCTTCCTTGATCTTTCTAAAGCTTTTGACACTGTCTCTGTCCCCCTTCTACTCAATAAACTAGAAAGGATTGGTGTACGAGGCCTACCGCTTAGTTTGTTTAAGAGTTACCTTAGTGATCGCTCGCAAATCATCAAGATAAACCACCACACTAGTAAAGAAGTATTCCTCACTTATGTAGTACCACAAGGTAGTGTCTTAGGACCTACCCTTTTCCTGGATTACATAAACGAGCTCTGTAAACTTGATCTTACAAACACCAAAGTAATTGCTTACGCTGATGATACTGTTGTTCTGGTTCGTGGCTGTGACTGGAACGAGGCTCGGCTTCAGGCAGAGTCAGCGTTGCAAGTTATCATGAGATGGCTCACACATAATTTGCTCACCCTCAACGTGGATAAAACCAGATTTATAACTTTTAGTCCAAGGAAAGCGTCACAACCAGCCCCACCCTTCCGTCTGACAGCTCATGCATGCCATACAATGAGGTCTGCCACCTGTGGCTGCCCTGAAGTTATGCGCACGGACTCAATAAAATATCTTGGAGTCTGGGTCGATGACACGTTGACATGGAGTGGGCAAATAAATTAAATGGTCTCTAGGGTGAGAAAATTGATTTTTGTTTTAAAAAATCTAAGGACCTCTGCCATTTTTCATTTCATCGTAAACATGCACACCAAATACACGTAGCGTAGAGTGTGCTCGTGGGGTTACACAAGCGCACTAAACACTTACACCCTACAGACACGCACTACACTCACATACAACACCCCCACATGCACAACGTTAAACACTTAAAATTTCATTTTTAATTCTTTGTAACTGTTCTTTTTTAAACCCTTTGTATTTTTATCCCTGGAATTTGGAATGCCGTAGTCTCATTCTTGGAGGTTGGCGTTAATAGCTGCGCCACAGTTTGTAACTAATGTAGCTATTTACGTACGCAATCAATTTTGTAAAATGTGTTTTTGTTCCAAATAAAGATTATTATTATCTCCTCTATTACATTTAAAACCTTATAAATTACATTTTTAAATATACTTTCAAAACTCTGAAAAAAATACATTTAAAAATATAAAAAAATATTATCCCACCGGTATCGGGAACAGGGTCCAAGCTACCGGCGGTCAGGGCTCCAGAGAGAGGAACCTCCTAACAATGCGAGCCGTGTCCAGAAGTACCGCTTTCTGAATCAAGCCCTGGATCCAGCTGCCCAACGAGAGCCTCCTCAGGTGTTTTTCGAGGCTCTTGGCTATTAAGCCATTGGCTGTCACGACTATCGGCAAAATGATTGCTGAGTCCACATCCCACATGTCGACAACCTCGCGAGCCAAATCAAGATACTTTATTTCTTTATCTTTCTCGGCTTTCACGAGGTTACCGTCATGCGGGACCGTTATGTCAAAAATCATTGTGCGCCGCTCTACTCGATCCACCACCACTATATCAGGCTTATTGGCAACAATAGTCCTGTCAGTGATGATGGATCGATCCCAGTACAATGTGATATTTCCATTTTCGATTCGAGAACTGGGTCGGGCACGTACCTGTAGTACGGCACTTCCGATTCCACAAGGCTGTATTTCAGAGCAAGTTGCTGATGGATAATCCATAATCCTTATTATTATTATTATTATATTATGGTCTCACTGTAGGTTAAACGCCTCTTCTCATTCTGAGAAGGCCCGAACATTGATCGACACGCTTGCACAAGACGGGTTTATTTTTATTTTTTTGGTAATACCATCTCGCAGGTCAATCTATGAGGTTGTCGTCTGCTTAAGCGGACTTGCCTGTGGTTACCCTAATAAATTAAGGCCTCCAGCCAGGACTTAAACTTATATACTAACTAAAAACTAAGCGACTACACGCTAAGGGCACCCCCTGTGGGGTACGAACCTCGGCTTAGGGCGTTGCTAGAAGAGGGCAGCAAGGGACTAGCTGGATCAGGATTTGAGTGATTTTGGGACGAATTTAAAACTGCAGGCTCAGCGGCGCGGGCTGGCTCGAGCAAGGGTCGGGAGGGGCGTAGATTTGGGCATCGCGGCGGGCCTCGGCGGCGAGGACGGTAGGACGGCGATCGGATTTTGGCACAAGACGGGTTAGCGATTTCAGACTTATATTTATTACGAGCCTCTGCCCGCGACTTCGACGGAACCCGTCACAACGCATCGGTTGCCCACGCTCTTACTTCGTTTTCGCAAAGCGTTTTTTTTTCAGTATTTTCTTTTTATCATTTTCTAAGGGTCCTATCGAGATATTAAATAGCTTATAGCCTTCCTCAAGAAATGCCCTATGAAACGTATTTTTTCAAATACGACCGGTAGTTTCAGAGATTACCGCCTACATACAAACTTTACCTCTATACACGGTTAAATTTAGGTCGTTCTGGAACCGAAAGCCATGAACTCGATCATCGAACTTTTTGACGATTGAGACCATTATTTAAAAAAAAAAAAAACACGCAAAATCTATTTTTTTTTTTTTATTGTGAAATAATGAGAACTCGAAGTAACGCACACTTGCCATCAATGCGTAAGTGTGTAAAACGCATCGACGAATGGCAGCACAAGCGACCGTATCCAAATTTGTCAATTATTCACAATATGTAAACAATGAATTTGTTCATTTTTTTTAATAATGTGACACACATAAATAGTTTCGAGTTCGATGATCGAGTTCATGGCTTTTGGTTCCAGAACGACCTCAATTTAACTGTGTATAATATTAAAGTATACGTGAAGATAAGATCCTCACGATGATTTTCATCCACCAATGTCAGTAATGTCCAAGATTAACTCAGAATGTACATAATAATATGAATTGTTTCTAGAACTAACCCTGAATAATTAATTTTATCCGATGTAATATCCTGTCGAGTATTTAATTTTCCGTTGTTAATTCAGTTAATCAATCTAAACTACAGATAAAATGAACTGGGGCCTATTATGAGCTTTTATTTCCAGGCAGTTTACGGCGTAAACAGAACTGTGTTGCAATTTCGTATTATGAACTCGGCAAACAAGCCAGTCAGCGGTCACGTGACAGCCTGGCCGACTTCTGCCAGACTATTGCCGGACAATACCGTAATACGAACGTACGTTTGACATTTCTTTTCATATTTAAACTGTCAAAAAGTAACCTCACAATCCATTCAATGTACGCTGCTTCAGAGGAGCTATTATTCAATTGTTTTGGGTTTATTTGGCGAAATTATTGGAATGATATGAAAGAAAGAAAGAAAAAAACGTTTATTTGCGGTAAGCATGACGCAGTGATTGAACACAAACACCAAAAATAACAAGTTGGGGGAAAATATGCGTCACATCCACGCAAAACGGCCATCGCTTGTTATAATGTTTGTGAAATAAAACGTAACGTAGACGTATTGTTACAATGTTTGTGAAATAAAACAATACTTCCATTCCATTGAAGTTGTCGAATTTCCTGCTTACCTTCAAGTGGAATAAGTTCGGAAACTCGCGTTACAATTTACAGACAGAAAATATAATATAAATTAATTTTAAAAATTGCGTTCATATTTTCACCTACTTTAATACTGGAGTAACTAGATTAATATATTATATTTATTATTTTTATATAAAAGTACGTGATTTAAATGAAACCGTAACTTACCAATAAATATTTAATTGTGTTTCTGAACATTACGTCAGAGAATTACAAGCCAGCCATAGACACACTACCCAGCGTAAAGTTGCTCAGAACTAGTAATGTCATAATACGAAATTTAACCAGCCAGTGAAATGAATTGCCTGGAACTTGCCTGGTTTTTTTAAAAGTTTGTAATGGGCCTCCTGGTGCTCTTTTTTGTTCTAGAAACAGGTGTAAAAAATAAAACGTAAACTTTAAAAAATGGATTCGTAAGATTCATAATGGATAACCGATTTTCTAAAAAAATCTTACTGATTTCCTAAAAAGTATTCTCAATATTTATAACGAATAATATTTAACTGATCCTCTTATAAAGGATTCTAGAGATGTATAATGGTAAATATTGAATTGGTCCTATAATAACTTAATAACTTTCTAATGATAGAACATTTTTCAAATCCAACTTGGTCGCAGTGACTTGGCTATTTAGTATTTTTAGATCAAAAATAATCGCAAGTATTATATCGTATTTTTAGGAAAGCAACATGGAAATTTAATTTGAGATCCGGTTAAATACAAATCATTTGTAATAATTTTAATCACTAAACACATCATAATACTCAACTCCCTGTAAGGCATTTCCAACCCCGCAGAACCGCCCGGTTTTTTTTTCTTTATGTTCACAGATCGCATTAGACCGTTGTAGCTCTACTAATATAAATAAATTAAAAATCTCTGTACGTTCACTGATTCGTTTAGTCTTATTACTTCGACTTTGGAACGGAGCGTCCTTTTAATTTTAATTCAATGTCAATTACAATGCTCTCAAAGTTAAATTGAATATGTAACTTTTTGGATGGAATTTATTGTTGAAATATGAATTAAGTAACAAGAGGAATGTTTTCTCGAAGTATTGGTGACGTAACGTTGGTGAAATATTGGTTAAGATTTGAGTGTTGTTGAAAGCGTTTCTTGTAAAACTGGTGCCTATATGTGTGAGATAATTTTCTTAAGTTACGTTTGCCTAGAAAAGCAGTGGCCGCTTCTAAACGGCCGCCCGGCCGCAGTGACGACTGCCATTTGTTTTCAATGTGTTCTAAGAATATTTACTAAATGTCACCTAACGACCGCAGTGACAACTGGTTTCTCAGTTTTTTTTAACTCTAACAAAGCAGCTGCTTGAAGGTAGATAATTATGCTAGAAAAAATGTTTGAAAAAGCTGGTGGATGTTTAATTAAGTACAGTTTTATTTTTCGATTGAATGATCATGAGTGTTTGAAATCGCCTGCCGGAGTGTTTTAATGCATTGTTTCTTTAAAAATACACAAAATATCTTAGTCAATTACAACAAACTCGAGTTTAAGAAGCCCGTAGTTTTTAATGTTAATTTCACATGCATAGTGCGCTGTTTTAGCTTTAAGCGCAAATGGCACAGCAGTGTTACGTTAGAACGTCTCGAGAAAGGTTAAATCATATCGCTGAACTTTTGTGAATACTTGCTTCAGGCATGTATGAAAGAAAATTAAATGGATGTGATTCTTTAAAAGCTAGACGCTGTACTTAGTGAGTCTGGAAATGAAATGCTTTGTATGGATGTCATTTGAATGGGCGCTAAAGTAAATGCTAAGCAATTTAGTTTATTTTTCACTCCAATGTACTGAATATTTCAAAGGGACGAAGCCGTATTTTTTCTTGGATTGCAATCAATCAGGCGGCCCAGCTCATGAAAAGTGGTCACTACTGGCTATGGTAAATATGGCAATACCAGGGGTACTTGTAGGTGGGTTACCATCCCAAACACTATTACTTGGAATGGGGTTGCCAAGATCCAGTCAAGACCAGTCCACATCCTAACCAATATTATAAATGCCGAAGTAAGTTTGTTGGTGTGTTTGTTACGCTTTCACGCTAAAACTGATATTCGGATTTGGATAAAGTTATGCATATAGATTGAACATTGCCTGGATAAGGCTAAGGCTACATAGGCTACTTTTCATCCTGGATCACAGACGAAGTCGCGGGAAATGCTAGACTAAAATCAATGAATATTTATAAAACGAAAGTTAAAAAAAATGTGAATGGCATCTCGCAGATCAACCTATGAAGTTGTCGTCTGCTAAAGCGGACTTTCCTGTGGTTGCCCTAATAAATTAAGGCATCTAGCCAGGACTTAAAAACTTAGAAACTAAGCGACTAAACGCTAAGGGCACCCCCTGTCGGGTACGGACCTCGGCTTAGGGCGTCGCCGGAAGAGGGCCGCAAGGGACTAGCTGGGTCAGGATTTATGAGATTTTGGGACGAATTTAAAGCAACAGGCTCAGCAGCGGCTGGGCTGGCTCGAGCAAGGGTCAGGAGGTGAAAAAAATATACTCCTTCCATTTTTTAATATATTCTTGCATTCAACTAACACACACACACATGGGTGGTGTTAAGACATCCCAACATGACCTGCGTACACTCACTTTCCTTGATCCAGACCCCATTCAAGTCTATAAATTCACCAAAACTAAGCTAAGGTCTAGCTAGACCTTAATTTAGGAGATAAGACGGTTCGTATAATAACTAGAAGTAGTACAGCTGCAATACATAAGGGACCAACCGCCGAGCAACAATGGCGAAGACCCGAGAAAGTTAAAATGTCTTTCAACCGCTAATTGTTTAAGTTTACTATGTGACTGATCGTTATAAAATACTTGGGTTTAAAGTTTAGTTTTGTTTATGTATAAGAAAATTTGAGCTTCGGATTTCGGTAATATACGAGGTTTTTTGAATACCGTAACAAAATTTCTAAGTCAAATTCAAAGCATTTATTTCAAATAGGCACTAAAAGGCACTTTTGAACGTCAACATTTACATTTAAATAGAAATGATAGAGTTTCGTACGGAGAAGAAAGGGCAAGAAACTCCACCATTACTCCTTTAAAATTTTTAACAATATTTGCATACATTAATTTTATTTTTATATGTGAAGAATGCGAGTCCATACATAATCTTTTATTCAGATAGGTAGGTAGGTTTTTTCTTACATGTACCTACATTTTATACACACAATTGAAAGTAAAGTGCAGAAATTGAATCGTTTTGCGAGATTTATTAAATCAATGAGCTAGTGAAACTCCGCAGACGTGATGTGTATCGATATCTTAACATAATAAAACAAACAATTGGTAACTTTTTTTGTGAGGTCATCGACCGCAGCTATTGTATTCATTTGTAAATCAGTATTTTTTTTTGTGTAAACTGTACAGACGTGATTAGTATCGATATCTTAACATGATAAAATACATTTTCTCAACTCATGCTTCAAGTAACAACATAATTAACGGCCGTTGACCCCTACACAAAAACACCAAATCTTTTTATTTTCATTTTATCGTATTTAGATGTTGATATTCATCACGTCTGCAGTTTTGCCATTAGCTAGCAAAACTCTGGCGCTATTGCCGCGCAAAACCTTGCGATAGAGCGTTATTCCTAGGTTAACTTAATAATTAAGAGTATTATACTACATTTAAAAGCGTATTATTAACGACCGATATCTTATCATCACATTGCAATTGTTTTATGTGTTTTAAATACATTTAAAACCTCCTTGTAAAAAGTGACTAAAATTATGGTTTGCATGCATTTGTTGCTTAAGGTGACGTTCTTATAATTTGAGGATTACACTAATGAATAGATAGTTACAAAATAGACTGGTTTGTTTTAAAAAGATCGCTTTTCTCTTTTTATTTAAATATTTAAAAAAAATGCGAATTCTAAAAAGACTAAGCGGCGGGTCGGAGAAGGACCGAACACTCAAGGTCGTTTGGTCGGGTGATTGCCTTATTTTGACTCTTCATACCTCGCCTCATACGCTATCGAATGAATATACCCTCAATGTCTAAAAGGACATTTGTGGTCAACACCTACGGTCAGTAAGTAGTAAAGTCTCCGTCGGTCACTAACTTATCATAAACCATGTCTTTATACCAGCCATCGACTAAGTGGTACGTTAGCAGCGAAACGAAATAAATAAAAGAAACAAGCAAACAAGCTCAGAAAGACACTAATCATTAAACGTATATATCTTCACATAATTGAAGGAGATATAACAAAACCAACAACTAATTATTCCGTACACCGATATTCGCAATAATCTTAATTCACAACGCAAACGTGATCAGATTCAAACGAGTAATGCAAACTCAACATAAAGGGAACCTTTCATTATCAAACAATTCGGTGCCATATCAAGAAATTTGCTTTCTCACTTCTAATACGACAACATTTTCTCGCGAACATTACGCGGAACGAAATAGGCGGGTGCTTTGTTTTCCAACAAATGGATTGTGAAGGCGGTTGAAAATTCGCGCTGAAGCTGGGGGCTGCGAACAAATTTTTGTTTCGACATGGTCTGTTGCCCTTGGATTTAATGTGTTTGTGGTGATGTGTTGTTAATGATGGACGCTATTTTTAGCAATTTATATAAATAATTAAGTATTTTTAAGATATTCACAGTATTTTAGTTGATAACAGTAACAACTTATTTGATTTTTTTTTAAGTGCTTAAATGGCGCCACCGGATATTATGATGTCAACTGACTATTTGAATCTAATAAAGTGGAGGGAATTTCTAAAAGTGAGGTGGTAGCGCCATTTTAGCACGGGAGTGGTGGTTGAGCTGCAAAAGTGAAAGGATCTTGTAATACCCATGTAAGTACTGAGAATTGTAATAATATAAATATAAAAGTATTGCCGTAATGTTTGTGCTTTAATTTTTACCCAGTTTGAACCCAGTAAATAAATCTCATTTATTTGTTAAAATGAACGCTTATTAATCTTTTGCTCTGGCTAGTCCTACACTATAGTGGTTATAATAATGAAAGACTTTAATGATAAAATATCTTGGGTTTTGAGACCAAATATACCTTCTTTTTTCATTATCATCACCATCATCATTGCCAGTTTTGTTTCACCCACTGCTGAGTACAGGTGTCCACCCTTTTGTGTCATGATTCCCTGGTCCATCTTGTTTATTTAGAGCTAATTGCTTATTAAAGAAATACAATACCTCTTATTATTTACCGACTTCCAAAAGGTTCTCAATTCGTCTGTGTGTTTCTTTTTTGTAATGTTTACGCGATATCTCCGGAATTGTGAATTGATTTCGAAAATTCTTTTTTTAATAGTTACTTAATTAAGGGGTGGCCCCATTTATGTTATAAAATTTTCTTGGGTAGTTTTTTCAGTTTGGTTTAATAATACGTTTTTTTTTCCACTTAGTGTATATTGATTTGTGTGGGGTACAACAAGTAGTGTTATACGAATTTGTGTACAACTAAAAAGTAAACATTAAAAAGTTTTTTTTTTCAAAAAAAGAAACAACAGACATTGTAAAAAATAACAATAAAAAGCGAAAAATAACTTTAATTTCGGAAGTGGGTATCTTTGGTTTTGTATTTTAGTTTTTTTGGCGCCGACTTCCAAAATTAAGATTTTTTTTCACTTGGTAGTATTTTTTGCAAGTCGGTTGTTTTGCTTTTTTTTCCAAAGAAAAAAAAATGCTGATCTTGCTGTTGTTTACCACTTAGCCAAGTTGAGTATGGGACTTTAGTCCAAATGAAGCTTCACTCACAATCCCCAACTTAACTTAAATATTCTTAAATATTCCTGAAACATTCAGCTTCAAACTTTAACGGACATCCAAACGTTTCAGAACATTCAGCTTTATTATTCTATGTGTTGGTACACTAACAAAATGAGACGCGGTTTGATGAAAATAAAACGCGAGCTCATTATGTACGCAATTAATGTGAGCGTCACCAGTTTGTGTAACTCGTGTCAGGCGTAGATGTGTTAAACTTGAAACTGAAATAACATAATATTTGAGGTTTGGTATGAATAATATTTGTTTTAAGATTTATTCTTTTGTGTTGTTATATATCAGAAAGTTACTCGTCGTATTACGAGTTACTTTCTGATATAACAACACAAATCTATTATTGTTCCACTGCAGAGCACAGGCCTCTTCTCATACAGAGAAGACTCGAGCATTGATCACCACGCTTATCCTAGACGGGTTGGTGTTTTCAGGCTTATACTATAAAGGTTTCATTCAAATGTTTTTCCTTTACCGATGTCTTTTATGTCCGAGATAAACTAAAGAAAATTAATTATATTAAGGTAAAGAAAATTTATATTTAACACTGGTCATTTCACATTGGTACTTGCCCGGATTAGAACCCACATTCTCGTGCATGAGCCGAGGCCTAAACCAATCACGAGCCCATCGAGCAGGCCGGCTTTCAACCATACTCACACGGTAAAGCATCCAAGAAGAAGTGCCAAGTGTATAACCGTGCACATCTACCATGTGGCAGCGATGGAGAGCGTGGAACACGGCCCAATGCTCGACACAGTCGAAGGACATGGTGGATGTGCTGCGGGAACTTTACACCTCGGCCACTCTATAGGTCTGCATGGCTATCCTATCTAAACCCGTACCGATCTTGCGGAGAGTGAGACAGGGCGACACCAATTCACCAAAACTTTTCACAGCAGTCCTAGGGGACATCCATCATTATAACATAGTGAAAAGTTTAGCTTGGGACTATTGCGGTGTTAACATCAATGGTGCCTACATGTCCTACTTAAGATTTGCAGATGATCTTGTGCTTTTCGCTGAAAACTTCAATGATCTCCAAAAAATCCTTCAAAACCTTTATGATGCTTCTTTTACGGTAGGACTTATGAATATGGCCAAAACGAAGGTAAGGCAAACAACTTCAGCAATTCAAATACTTCTATTAAAGTTGGAAATGAAACATTAGAAATGATTGACCAGTTTGTTTATCTTGGCCATTTTCTTTCATTTGGCAAAGAGCATCAACAAACAGAGATATCGAGAAGAATACAGCTTGGGTGGGCCGCATTCAGCAAACTCGACGACATTCTGACATGTGCCAAAATTCCACAATGTCTGAAGTTCCGCCTCTATAACCAGTGTGTTCTGCCCACCATAACATACGGTGCTAAGACGTGGACGCTCCCGCAGGATGCTGTGCACAGGGTGAGAGTTGCACAGAGTGCCAACGAGCGTTCCATGCTTGGCATAAAGCTTATAGACCAAGTTCCAAACATCGAGATCCGAAGACGTACGAAGGTTTTTGATATCGGATAACGAGTTATGGAACTGGAGTTGGGCAGGACACCTGGCAAGGCGCAGTGATGGCAGGTGGAGTAAGGCAGTGACTGAGAGGCGTCGGACGTCCGGCGGCGAGATGGGCGGACGATATTATAGCCATCGCGGGTAGAACCTGGATGAGGCTGGCACGGGAGGGTGGAGATTGGCACAAGAAAAGAGAGACCTTTGCTCATCAGTGGGTGAAGTCGGGCTGTGGATGATGATGATGAATAATTAAAATCTGTTTTCTTCATAACGGCACCCGCCAATTAAACCTCCCAGGATGACCACTTGCTGGGCACGCCACAATAGCGGCGGTAAGTCCCCTCTTTGAGGAGTGGTTGGAGAGGCGCCACGGCGTCCTCACCTTCCGCCTGACACAGGTCCTCACCGGACACGGTTGTTTCGGGAGGTTCCTGTTTCGCATAAAGCGGGAGGAAACGCCCGGGTGTCACCATTGTGTGGATCGCCCGGAGGACACAGTGGAGCATACGGTGGAGGTATGCCCAGCTTGGGCGGAGCACCGCAGTGTCCTCAGGGAGGCGATTGGCGGCGGCGATCTCTCGCGTCCGGCCCTGGTCCAGGCCATGGTACGGAGCGAGAGGGAATGGAAAGCCGTCACCTCCTTCTGCGAAGCAGTAATACTCGCGAAGGAGGAGGCGGAGCGGGTGATGGAGAGAGCTTTGCGCCCTCACGCCCCCACTAGCCGCCGCAGGAGACGCCCTGGGCGTCGGGAGTCGCCTGTAGATTCCCGGCCACCGTAGGCGCGGGCTTGCTTACGGCGAGCAATGGGTAGCTCGCCGCCGGTAAGGACCAGGCCCGGGTCGACGGCGCGTTGTGTTCCACGCGCGCCTCAAAGAGATGTCAGCACAAAGTGACGGGGTCCGATAGGGCCGACGCCTCAGGGTCGCGGGTTATTCTACAGAGAAAACCGTGGCCCTGGCACAGGCAACTGAAGGAACATGGGTGGGTTTTAGTCAGTAAAAGTCTGACACGCCCTCCCGCTCCACCCTGAGCGGGAGAAGTCATTTGATGATTTCCCACCCAAAAAAAAAAAAGGATCACCACTTGCAAAGCATGACTTTTCTAAATGCATGATTTTACCTGTAATGCTCATGGGTTCCCAGAAATCTCTTTATTTTCAAGTAATAATCTGCAAGGTTAAGTTACACTTGCCAGTCACTTCTTGGATCGGTAACAATTCTTTAAATAAAACATCTATTTGTGGAAAACAATAACATGTTACATGTTTTATTATATTCACAAGTATAAACATATTTGCACACCATATTAGGTAATGAAGGCTTGGTACATCACCTTTGCTGCGACCGTGATGCGCATGGGCAACATTGTCCGTACAAGTAGTTGGCCATCAAGATTGACAAACTAACGCGAAGCGTTAGTCGTTCCGATATCGGCTCCAGGCGGCTTGTTGAGCTATACTCTCAGTAGTGCTTGTTGGTATAGGGGAGCTCTTTGTAACATCGTAGTAACATGGACTAACTCATAAAATTAGTTACAACTAACATTTTTTTCTTGTTTGTGTCTTTATTTCCATGTAAGGTGGGTAGGACTATAGTGTGGAATGCAACGTGTGTTGATACTCTTGGGCCTTCCCATGTTCCTGGCTCGACGTGCGTTGCTGGCACTGCTGTTGCGGCTGCAAAAAACCTCAAGTGGGGTAAGTACCATAACCTTATGGTAATTATATTTTCCGGGATCCGAGTGCTCATTGTCTCGGCAGGAAGTTTGGTTTACACTCCCCGTGACTCAAGGGCTTGGTTTTACCTTGGCTAGAGCATTGCCATACAACGTGGCGATGCCGCCAGTCTCTTGGGTATATTGCCAGTCACCAGTAATGCGGATGATTTTTTTGACGCAATATTTTAGATTGTGAATAGTTTTAGTTAAATTAGGATATAATTTTGTTATGATTCTATGGTATTTAATGACTTAAACATTTTTAGTGTATTACAAAAGATTATTACAATACACTTTTTTGCACACGCGCTATTTACTCCCACATCCATAACACACTAAAAACAAATACTCACTTCATTCACTACACTCAACACTATCACAAAACACCCCAGCCACTTCCTCATACAATCATCAAACATTTACTCTTATACAATACAATTTCACTCTTTACTTTCTCACTCATTTTTAAAGTCTACCACAACATGATGAAATGACACAGTCCACTGGCACGTCTGCCACAATACAACCATATAAGCATGCCCTATAGCCGGACACTACCCCCTATAATACAGGCCTAGCCTAGTTTAGGGGACAGGGTTGAACCTATTGTACTGATCTACCTAATGCTAAATGATGACAGCGATGCGGACGAGTACTTCGACGCCTGAGTGTTTATATATTCAGTTGTATGGGTAGATAGTTATTTAGTAATTTAATTTAGTTATATTTATTTTGTCATGTATTTATTTTTAAATATATTAAATACACTTCATACATGCCATTAAATGCTAAATTAAGAACATTAGTTTAAAAAATAAAATAAAAAGTGTTTTCAAATAAACAATTTACTGACAAACTTGTTAGTAGTATTTGCAAAACATAATGACTTTAACTACTCAGTTACTACTAGCAGGTAGCTGGCATAAATAGTAAAAGATAGGACAATCCAGTTTGTTAACAATGACACCCAGGAGACAGACTTAAGCCTGCAACTTCGTTAACCCCATACTCAAAATTAGCGCAAAATAAAGCGCCCGAAACAATATTAGGGGACGTACCAGATTCGATTATACAGTCACCAACAGAAAGCGGTAATTACCTAAGTGACATGTGACACAAAGCCTCTATGACATTGATGAGTACAATTGTACTAAAAACGCCAAACTATCAATGCAGTTCTGTAAATGAAATGCATTCGAATTTAAACTCTAGTGGTTTTGAAATAATAAGGCAGGGTTTTTTGCAGAAGTGCGAATTAAGAATGCATACGCAAATGACAATTTACAATCGGATTACCTCAAATTTTTTGTAAAAATGTGTGATTATGCATTGTTCGTTTTGTTACTGCAATTTTGATTTGCACATAAAATAATTAGAAAAAATGTTGGCTGATTTCTTGATCTAAGGCTGATCTAAGTGTTATTCCAGTTTCTAGTTCTGAAAAACATACGCCTCCTTTTTGTTTATTCTGAGCATACGTTTTCTTGATAAAACTAAAGAAATCTTGATTTCACAATAAAATTTCCACATGATCCTTTTCCTTCCAATATTAACATAAGGAAAAACCATTCTTCAAAATATAAGCGCAAACGATCGCATAAAACACGTATATCATTCAAGTTCGAACAAACATTCTTCAATTCTAAACTATCGCTTCCGAAGAAAAAAACCGGTAAATCAAACAAAATCACTAAAATATCAACCCAAAAATTTATAAACGTTCCGCAAAAAAGGTGCCAAGTGCGAGTCGGACTCGCGCACTATGGGTTCCTTCGTTCCTTGTTCAACTGTGTCGACATGTTGGATAGATTATAAAAATGCCTCAGACTCGGTGCCACATACGTGGCTCTTGAGGGTGCTGGAGTTGTACAATGTCGATACAACTCTGCGCACCTTCTTAATGTCATGTATGGGACAATGGAGGATGGTTCTTGGCTTTCCAGGATGTCGAAATATCTAGAGGAATAGTGAGCCCATAAGGATTGAGCGACGCATATTTCAGGTTGATAGTTTGAGCCCACTTTATTTCTGCTTAGCCTTGAATACTCTTAACAAACTGCTGGAGGATTCAGGTCTAGGCTATCGGCTGAGGAGAGGTGGTCAGGGTATAGCTTACCTTCTTACAAGAATGACCTAAAACTCTTTACCCCCAACAATTTGCTACAGAGAGTTACTGAAACTTTCAGTAGCGCCATCTGGGCGGAATTTGGTGTGAACATGCATGATAAAGCGAGGGGAGATTATGGAATCTATGGGAACCCAACTCTAGGATTCTATAAATCTTAGAGCCCTCTCCACTTACGAAACCTATAGGTATTTGGGTATATTGGAAGCGTTGAGGATCACCACCTACTGTCATTGGGAATAAGGCAGTATATGCCGCGAAAGTGTGGAGGTCGAGGGTTCTTAAACGCTAATACCCTCCACAATCGCAAGATATGCACACACAATCTCATGAAATATTACTGACTTGGGGATGCATCGATATGTGGTAGCTAAAGACAACTGGCGCAAGCCTGTAGTGCTTGACACTAATGATCACATGGAATATGGCATAGTAAGGAGCTTCAGGGACGCTTTTTCCGGGCCCTACATGGACTCGATGTAGATCAACTGGCCTGTACGCAGCCTGGCTGCGTTTTGGTTGGAGAAACCTTTAGATTTGGTCTGTGCAATTATGGACTAAATTATGATGACGAACAATTACCGGAGATTTATTGTGAAAGACGGCACGATTGAAATCTGTTGGGCGTGCCACCATCCGGGGGAATCAGTAAGACACATTATATGCTAGTCTAACTAACGAAGAATACTTAAGCATAGCATAATCAGCCTATAACGTTCCCACTGCTGGGACACAGGCCTCCTCTCTATGAGAGGTAGTGAGCCGTAATCCACCACGCGGGCTCAGTGCGGGTTGGTAGATGTCACATGTCTTCGAATTTTTGGTTCTAGGACATGCCGGTTTCCTCACGATGTTTTCCTTCACCGTTTTGAGAGCAGTGGTGATTAAATGATTTACACAAAGTAAAGCGCCTGCTTGGGTTCGAACTCACGACCTACAACTCGTAAGTCAGGACCGTTACCACTGGGCCACGACTGCTCACACTGGGCCACCACTGCTCACGAACACTCTGCTCTGCTCACTGAAGAGTACTTGCATAGACAAAATCTATGGTAGGCGTAAGAGGGGCCAAAGCCAAATCGCAAAGGCCTCTTAGAAAATAAAAAAATGGAATAAAGCATCAATAAACCTATTATCCCTGTATCTGTGCAAGTGCACCCAAGGACAAACCCCGGTTGGTGTCGGACTATTGCAAATTATGGAAGAAAAAAAAACTGAACTATGGGTTTGAGTGGTTAAGAAAGACTGGTTACCAAGAACTATGAAAGGGCTATGGCCCCTCCCTGCCATGTTTGATTCATAAAATACATGCATTAAATGGCAGGAGTGACGTGCACTCTCAATAATGGGCTCCTGGAAACGGTCGCTAGCACGAACTGTAGTAGCGACAAGGGGGCAACATGTCTTGAGGCGCTTATGAGGAGTAGAGAGGTATTTCACGGCTATCAGGTGAATCCCGGAAGTACGGTCAAAATCCCTACCAGCATCTTACTGGAATACTTCCTTACTCCGAGCATATTTTGCTCTTGCTAATCTCCGCTGCAACCGGCCAATAAAGGAAAAATGAGGTGGGAGATCTGTCCCTCGTTATTGTTCACTCTGACCGGTCAATAAAGGCAAGCCAGAGATGAGGAACAAGACTTTTTTCAGGAGATAAGGCCCGTAGGGTCCGCTACTGCCCAAAAGCTCGCCATATGCAGCCCTGCGGGTTTCTATAGATATCAGTTTATTTTTTATGGTTATTATTTATTTACTCATTTTTTTCCAACGTTTGATAAATAATAATTGATTTATTTCTGTAAGTAGGTGTGTACAAATACTTTTACACGTCAATCATATTAAAAAAAAATAGATGATCGGCGTTTCCTATCTGACTACACTGAGAAGAAAGGCCGAAACAAACTCAGAGGTCACAGTCTCTTTTAAAGTTCAGACATAATCTTGGTCATATCATAATTATGAGGACCATGTAGACTGGTGTCTGAAATGGTATTTTGAGGAAAGAACCACACGGATTTGAGTGGACCTGTCCAGTCAGTGCACGCATTTGTCAGTCATCGTGCAGCTCAACTCAGAACTAAGGACCTCAACGATTCGACGAACAATACAAAAGAAAGGACATTTGGGTAGGCCGCGTAAAGTACTCAAACAGTCAAAGCCAAAGCACTTTATACAGTAAATATACATGTCATTGTTTATCTAAAAAGGTACGAATATAGAAAAAATCAAAAATCAGAATTAAATAGCAAATAAAACATCAACAATATCTGTGTAAACTTATTAGAGCAGCTCAATCCCAAGCCTTCTTGTCCTTAATATAGCCTTTTACAGTATAATTGGCATTCTGGCATAATTTCCGCTTCATAAAAGATTTGAATTTATTAAGGCTTAGTTCTTGAATGTGGCTAGGAAGTTTATTATAAAAACGTATACATTGACATTTAAACGAGCCACCTATTTTCTTGAGCCTGGTAGTGGGAACAACATATTTATGTTCGTTCCTAGTATTTATGTTATGGATATCACTGTACGAGTATTTTTAAACAGATTTATATTTTTATGTGCATACAAAAGATTTTCATAAATATACTGAGAGGGCTCAGTCATTATATTAATCTCTTTAAATTTGTCTCTGAGGGAGTGTCTGGGACTTAATTAATAAATTGAACCAATTGCCTTTGTAAAACAAAAATTGTTTGAATATCGGCGGCATTTCCCCATAAAAGATTACAAAAATTGTTTATTTTGTACAAACTAAACGCACATTTTAAAACTAAAAACACAAATTACATACAAATAAAGTAGCCAAAGGCCTCGTATTAATAATATATAAAAAAATAAAAAACGTTTTTCCTTTTTTGTCCATTGCCTGGGCCGCATTCCGTGCCAGACCATAATCGCCGACAGCGCACACATCGATAATTTGCGCTCCGATCCAGATATCATGATTATGACAGCTGAGAGCTGTCAACGATTCGCTCACAGTGATTTTATTTTACGGCATGGTCGGCGTTATCAAGATGGCGCATGTCATGACGTCATCTATGACGATTCACGGGACATCGTTATCGCGCTCACGCTAACTCGGAACGGGTGTAAGCTGGCTCAAATCGATTACAGCTCAATTCGAAATGCGGCCCTGATGTCACTCAGCCCCATGACCAAAGACAATACACATTGTTCCGTGTGTGTTGCGACATTGGCAAGTGACAATAAAATAACACAAACGAAACAAAAACAAGATTGCGAAGTGAAAAAGACTTCTTTTCTTAACAACAGTAATTAGAACAATAATTAAGCTGTGCGTCGCATCTGTGCAAGAACAGGACGTTGCTCAGCAAAATGCTGTGACTCCGGACCAACCTATCGTCAACAACGCTGATTTTCAGCAACTTCCTCTCGAACGACGTAAAGACTTCGTGTGGTGTGACATAATAAATCGGGTAAGTATAATCATAATTTTCCACAGAAATACGTGTGATTCTTGCTGAACATATTAATAAGTAAATAGATGTAAATACATATATATCTGTAAAAATAAGTAACTTAAGTAATTAAAAAGAGAATACTTTTAAACACATTACAATGAAAACAAAAATGCCTATTATTAACTCTGTATACCTATATAACTATAATTTCGATACTATCAATATTCAATTATTAAAAAGTGAAGTGAAGTGAATTCAATGATACAACATAATTATTTCTATGCACCATGGGAATTGCGACAGCGGCCATCTGCATAACGACATGCTTCGAGGCATGGCGTTGCCAAACGACGACCACGCTCTTTAGATCAAAGCGATAGATTAGCCAAGTGGTACAGCTTGATAGTGTTCTGTTGATCTTCATGGTAAGCATGACTGTAGGTATTAGTAGGTGTTGCATTACTTAACTAAATTGAGACAGAAACCCAGCCCAACAATAAATAAAAATTGGTACCTAAAGTGATACTTTATGAAATGTTATACCTACCTGTTGTCCCATCCAGATAATGCAGCTTTAGAAAGACTTACAACAAACACAACACAGATAATTGAGGACTACCACTTCTGCAACAATGACACAGACTTGACCTAAACAGGGAGAATTCAGACAGAGGCCACTCACACTGCTGGAAATCCATATCTATTGCCCGTAGGCCATGACCCTTGAGGTAAGTACAAATAGGTCAACTTTTGTTACTAGACTAGTTTTATAATCCTGTGGTCAAAAAATGCTTTTTTGTCCTCGGTACTCTTACTGGTGGAGGAATGTTATTCCAAGTGTGTGGCGGCGTATCTGAAACTCCCCCTGAATGCTGCGGTCCTATGTTGTGATGAACAAAGGGGTTTGGTAGAAAAACGTGGTTCGTATTTGCTCTGCCTCCAACTTAACTTTTCAAACAAATAGTGCGGTTTTTGTGTTTTGACCACTCCAAAAAGTAAACCGGCCATATGCAACTTTCTTCTAGGAGCCATTTTTGAAATATTATTTTCATTTATGAAAGGAGTGACATGACTCCTACGAGGTATCTTTACACAGAACCGTGTACACGCGTTTTGGATGCGTTGTATCAGCTTTTCTGTTCTGGCTAACAGACATGGTCCATACACGGTACCGCAGTAGTTAAGTCTCGATAAAATAAGGCTATCCACTAATTGCTTACGTAGATCAACACTCAGGTAGTCTCTAATTGAATAAAGAAGTTTCAATCTATAAAAACAATTCCTCTTGGAGTTACTGATGTGTTACTCAAATCTTAGTTCCGGATCCATTGTTAACCCAAGGTTGCATGCTATCTCCACTCTATCTATTTTTTCCCCCCTGATTACAACTTCTGGATTGTCTGACAGTATCACGCTGATCATTATCTTACTACCCAAAACCATAAATTTATATTTTAGTGGGTTTAATACTAGTGACTTATTATCTGACCATACTACTACTCTGTCAAGATCGTCATTGATTTTTTCCACTGCCTCCAATGTATCAGCTGGTTTAAAAGTTATATATACACTTGGGAGCAAATAAATCGAGCCACTTCCTTTTTCACGCATTATGGTTATTATTTTTGGTATTATGGAACGCATCGATTCGAAACATATATCGCCTAAAAGGGTATTTAATAACCTTTACAATGAGGGTAGTTAGTTGTCAAAATTTCATTTTAATTAAAGTTTAAAGGGTAGAATAAAATTATCGCATTTAATTTGCTTATGACATTTTTATTGTACTCTGTTAAGAAAAGATTAAATTTGAGGTTTTTGTTAATCATACCCATATTACTTGTTATTGTTGTCTTTATCTGTGTCTGTGTAATCAAAATAACCTGATAAAATGGATACTACACCGACGGAAGCTGCCCAAGTTGTAGCTTTACTTGAGGTTGGACACGGACAACGTGAAGTGGCACGCAGACTTCATTTGAGTCGTTCAAAGGTACAGCGGGTATACCGCAGGTATCTGGAGACTGGTGCTTTTGTTCGGCGACCTGGAACTGGCCGACCACGGGCAACAAAAGAACGTGACGACCGCTTTATTGCAACCAATTCGTTGCGCGACCGTGGACTTAATGCTGTTCAGCTACAGCAAGCGTTACGTGACGTTCGAGGTGTCGCAATCAGTAGGTGGACAGTGAGACGAAGACTAAAGGAACGAAATTTAACATCACACAAAACTGGCCCAAAATTGACTGTAGCTCATCGCCGATCTCGCTTGGAGTTTGCTCGAGAACACATTAATTGGACGTTAGAAGACTGGAGGTCAGTTTTGTTTTCTGACGAGTCAAGAATCTGTCTTTTTAGCAATGACGGGAGAAACCGAGTGTATAGACGTCCTGGTGAAAGATTTGCCCAATGTTGCATTCGAGAAACTGTGAGTTTTGGTGGTGGTTCTTGTATGGTGTGGGGAGGAATTTCTCTAGACGGAAAAACGGAACTTGTCTTCGTCGACCCCGCCAACGATGGCAGTGGTAGACGTGGATTAACAGCTGACCGATACATAACTGACATTCTTGAAGACCACGTAATGCCGTATGCTGGTTTTGTCGGAGAAAATTTCTTGTTTATGCATGACAATGCGAGACCTCATACCGCGCAGATCGTTACGGAATACTTGTCTGCGATCGGGATTCAACAAATGGTATGGCCAGCACGAAGTCCCGATTTGAACCCGATCGAACACCTATGGGACGAGCTAAAACGGAGAGTCCGAACCAGGGTTCCCGCTGTTTCATCCATTCCCGAGCTTAAAGTCGCTGTGCTTGAAGAGTGGGAGAACATACCACAATATGTCATCGTAACTCTGATCAGATCGATGACTAATAGGCTACAAGAATGCATCAGGGCACGGGGGGGTAATACCAGTTATTAAGAATATATTTTTTGTAATAATTTAGTTTTTTATTGTTTTTATGGACTGTTTTAGCCCTACTAAATTTTGTATCAAAATTACCATTTTTCTTGCAGAGCCAATAATTTATCATTCAATAAGGTTATTATTCAATAATTTACCCTCATTGTCAAGGTACTTAACTTTTAAAAGGTACAAAACTTAACTTTTAGGCGATATATAGTTCGAATTGATACGTTCCATATTCCCAAAAATATTTACAATTTTACGTGAAAAAAGGTAGTGGCTCGATTTATTTGCTCCCAAGTGTAGTTGGATATCATCAGCGTACATGTGAAACCTGCAATGCTGGAAAGAATGGATCTCTGAGGCACACCACGTGGCAATTGACGAAGGGGGGATGACATCTTTGATCCATCCTCCTTCTGAATTTCAACGAGCTGTGACCTATTTTGCAAGTAGCTAGCAAACCACTGTATTGTTTCCGTAGTAAAACCATAATAAGCCAACTTAGAAAGTAACATTGCGGTGTTTATTGCATCGAAGGCCCGTGAAAAATCAAGAAGTGCAAGGATTGTTCCCTCCCCCTTGTCCCGTGTTTCTAGAATATTCCTTACTACGTCAGAAAGGGCTGTGTCAGTCCCACGGCCTTTCCTAAAACCAGACTGAAGGTCGGGAAGCATGTTGTTTGATTCTAAGTATTCTAACATTTGGTTTTAAACCACCCTCTCCAAGACTTTCGACAAACAAGGCAAAATGCTAACAGGACGTAGATCTTTATAAGTACTTGGGTTACTGCTTTTAGAGGACGCACTATAGCGCACTTCCATAAGTCAGGGAAAGTGTGGGTATCTATTGACTTATTTACTATTGTGGTGATAGCCTGAAGGGTGGTTGGTAATGATAACATTATCATATCCAGACCCACTCCATCAATCCCTTTAGCATTTGACCCCAAGCTCTTAATAATTTTGGAAATTTCTTCCTCATTAATATTTCTCAGCTTATATTGAGTTTCACCAAACCTATTCGTATTAAAATATGAAAGCTGCGATGCGGGCAGTATGCACTGTCCTGGTACATTTAGAAATGCCTTATTTATCTCATCTGGGTCATTAAAATGTTCTAGAAGCATACCTTCACTATGTTCTGAGAACACATCAGATTTGAGATTATTCCAAAGTTTTTTGGGGTTTTTTATCTGACTATTAATGTGTCTATCAAAGTACACCTTCCTTTCCTGCACCAGTGCTGTAATAGCTTGTTTTTTTTTTTAAATCCAAGTAATCTTTTTTTGTGGTACGAGTATCTGGCTTGTTCTTATGATAATTATTTTTTGCCTCATCTCGCAGCTTAATCATCGATTTTACATTGTCTGTTATCCACGGCGTGGGACGGTCTCTAAACATCTTACTTTTTAAGGGGACATGTAAGTCAAATAATTGGTTTATACAGAAATTAAAATGTTCGATCATGCTGTTAACATCTGGCAATGACCCAATTTCCAACCATGGCATTAATTTCAGGTCTCATCATCAGCCTATTTTAGTCCACTGCTGGACATAGGCCTCCCCTAATGAGCGCCATAGCGCCCTGTCTTCAGCTTGACGCATCCAGCATCTGCCTGCAGTCTTTCGCAGATCGTCATCCCACCTGGCCGGAGGGCGTCCTACACTACGTTTGCCAAGTCGCGGTCTCCACTCAAGAACTCGTTTACCCCAGCGGTTGTCGGTTCTTCGCGAGATATGGCCGGCCCACTGCCACTTCAGCTTGCTAATTCTTAGAGCTATGTCGATAACTTTGGTTCTCTGTCGGATGCATTCGTTGCGAATTCTATCCTTCAGAGAGACTCCGAGCATAGCTCTTTCCATAGCTCGCTGAGCGACTTTGAACTGGTGGACCAGCCCTATCGTGAGTGTCCACGTCTCAGCTCCGTAGGTCATGACGGGTAGGACGCACTGATTGAAAACTTTAGTTTTCAAGCATTGCGGTATGGATGACGAGAAGACTCGGCGTAGTTTCCCAAACGCTGCCCAGCCTAGCTGGATCCTCCTCTTGGCCTCCCTCTCAAAATTGTTTTTACCCAACTGCAGAATTTGCCCAAGGTAAGTGTACTCGGAAACAATTTCGAGAGGGTGGCCATGTACGACCACCGGTCCCGGATCAATGAGACCATTGATCATGACTTTGGTTTTATCCAAATTCATGCCGAGACCGATGCGTCGCGAGGCTGAAGCTAGGCCGTCCAGCATCTGGTTCAGCTCCTCCAACGACTCCGCCATTAAAACTATGTCATCAGCGAATCGCAGGTGTGAGATGTAATCGCCGTTTATGTTAATGCCCTTACCTTTCCAGTCCAGCGTCTTAAACATATCTTCCAACGCACTCGTGAACAGTTTCGGGGATATAACATCCCCCTGTCTCACTCCTCTGCGCAGTTGGATGGGTTTGGACTGCTGGTCCTGTACTTGGACACTCATGGTGGCGGCGTCGTAAAGACATCTCAGTACCTCGATATAACGACAGTCTACTTGGCATCGCTGTAAGGATTCCAGAACAGCCCAGGTTTCGACAGAATCAAAGGCCTTCTCATAGTCCACAAAGGCCAGACACAGGGGCTGATTATACTCTTCGGACTTCTGTATAATCTGCCTCACTGTGTGTATGTGGTCTATGGTGCCATATCCTCCGCGAAAGCCGGCCTGTTCCGGTGGCTGGAACTCGTCGAGTCTCCTGGCGAGACGGTTCGTGACCACTCGCGAGAACAGCTTATAGACGTGGCTCAGGAGTGAGATGGGTCTGTAGTTTTTAAGGTGGGCTTTATCTCCCTTCTTAAAAAAGAACACCACCAAACTCCCGCTCCACGCCTTTGGAGTTCTCCCACTGTGAAGGACAGCGTTGAAGAGGTTCAGTAGTTCCTGTATAACAGGAGCTCCTCCGGCTTTCAAAAGCTCTGATGTTATGCCGTCCTCACCGGGGGCTTTTCCATTTTTAAGCTGTCTCAGAGCTAACACGATCTCGTCTTGACTGATGTCTGGCAGTTCGTTGGTATAGTGGCGTGTCAGGGTGGCTCTGGAATCGTGGTGGTCTCGTTGGGAAAATGGGGCATGTGCAGCGTATAATCGGCCATAGAAATCCTCTATCTCGGCGAATATCTCCGGCTTCGACAATACAGTCCTCCCGTCGTGCGTTTTAAGCTTCGTCAGGTGGCTCCTGCCAAGCTGCTGAGTGAATACTTTGGACCCTCGGTTTCGCTCTATTGCCTCTTCAATGAGGCGTGTGTTGGAGCTCCGAAGGTCGCGCCGCACCATCTTCGCAATTCGCTTGTTCAGGTCTGACCTATCTGACGAAGTCGCTTGGGTGGTTTCCCGTCTTTTTGCCAGCAGCCTGAGAGTCTCATCCGAGAGTTTGGATTTCCTGCCAGTGCGCTGCTTTTGGCAGAACTTGATGCCCTCGTCTCTCAACGTTTCGACCAGATTGTGTAGGGTCTCGTCGGCGTCATCAGTGGGATCCAAGGCAACGAATCTATTTCCGAGAGCCTGCTGGAATTTCTCGGTGCCCGCCATGATTTGGGTTGGGTTGGGTCGGAGCGTGGACTTCAGCAGACGGTTTCTTTCAAGCTTTAAGTTGATATTCAGAGAGCCTCGGAGCAGTCGGTGATCAGATCCGGTATTGAACCTGTTGATCACTGAGACATCTCTGAATATGTGCTTGCTATCCGTCATGATGAAGTCGATCTCATTTTTTGTCACAGTGTCGGGACTTCGCCACGTCCACTTCCTTTGGGGCTGTTTCTTAAAGAAGGAGTTCATTAGGAACAGCCCCTCCTTCTCAAGGAAGTTGACAAGCGTTTGTCCCCTGTGATTCCGAACTCCGTAACCATGCGGGCCTATTCGGGATTCGTTGCCAGTCCGGGTTCCCACCTTGCCGTTAAAGTCCCCCATAACAACGTTGAAGTGAGCCTTAGTGGTGTTGTGTAAGGCTTTGGATATGTCTTCATACATATCCTCCACTTCATCATCCGAGTGTGCCGAGGTCGGTGCGTAGACCTGAATTACCTTCATGCTATACCGCTTGGATAGCCGAAGGATCAGGTACGCTACCCTGTTCGACACACTGGAGATTTCTTGAACGTTGTTAGTGAGGGCCTTATTAACGAGAAAACCTACGCCACCCTGAGATGTTCTATCGCCCTCGCGAAAGTAGAGAAGATGACCCGAGTCTAGGGTTACGGTGTCCTCCCCCTCTCTACGGACTTCACATAACCCCAGAACATGCCATTTAATGTTCTCTAACTCCACTTCCAACTGCGCTAGATGATGGTCGAGCCTCAGAGTTCGTCCGTTATACGTCGCCAGGGTCAATTTCAGGTCTACTACAAAGTAATCTTCCAATATATCCCTCATAGGTCGTAAACAACTAGCCTAGGTTTGCTTTTTACTTTCCTAATGACAGTATCACATACAATAAACGAATGATGACCAAGTTCACTGATATGACTGACTAGCACATTACAAACCCCTATATCGGTACAGACCACGTTTATGAGAGTACTACTATCCCCAACAAAATGAGTTGGTGACTGTGCTACCTGATTAAGGTTGGTATAATTTAGGAATTCCATCATATCTTTAAATTTTGTATTGTTTGTATCCAATAGATTAACATTGAAGTCACCTAGTAATACCAAATGATCGTAAGGTGCCAATGCGCTTCAACTGTCAGTTATTCCATCCAGAAATTTTGCCACTTCAAACCAGGGTGGCCTGTATGAAGTGCCAATCAACAACTTTCTAGCATTAATAGTTAGGTTCAACCACATTTGTTCCACTTCAGACTGCTTCGAGTGTGGCCGTACGCGCGCCCTAACTCCCCTTTTAATGTAAAATGCTACTCCTCCGCCTCGCCCCCCACGTATAGTCACAGGGCGCGGCACATGCTTTAACGTATATCCCGGAACCTTGGGCGCACGTCCGTCCTCCCCAGGTCTCAGCCACGTTTCGTTGATTGCCATTATATCCACTGAGTGTTGTGACATTGCAGATTAGTTGCCAGAGAGCCTGCATTGAATAATACAAACTTTAATCATTTTGACTTAGTCATGTTATGTAAAAGTAATGTCTGTGTAAGTGTATTTATACGAGTATAGTAAAGATAGTATATTTTCATATGTGTATAATAGTAATTTTGTAAAAGTAATTTTTGTGCATAAGTTGTTGTTGAGATAGTAGACAATGCTCCCAATCGTTGTGAACTGGAATAATGTTTTTTTTTTTTTTTGTTAAAAGTGTGAAAAATATGTGTAAATAATGTAACTATGTCCCTCGTTTTATAGCAATACTCACTCTGATATTCCCACCTACCCAGATCACGACAGATACGACACACAGACACCATGATTAATATACGATTACAAATAGTAATAATATTAAATAGTTTAAAAAAATGTGCAGCACAGAACAAATGTTCATTAATGATTGTCCGTGTATGGATGGTCTTCCCCAGATGTAATCCTGTGAGTGGACTCTCCAGGCTTTTGCCGGACCAAGACGCGGCCACGCTTCGTCCATACGAACTGCCATCCATGGATCCCTGCAGCGGCCCTTGTCTGACGAAATAACTGCTGGTCTAGCTTGGTCATCCTCTCGTTGACAAAGAAGCGTACAGGTTTCCCAGTCAGTCGAAACTCTGTTGTAGCGTCACGTCGCACGCGGGTATTGTTCAACACGGCGTCCCGCTGATCACGTCGAGCGAAGCGCATAATAGCACGAGGACGGGGCTCTGTTGAAGCTATGGGGCTTGTCGCTTTGATGTGTCTGCCACCGACTCGTTCTGCGCTCACGATGTTGCGGTCCTCTAAACTGACTCCGAGCTTAGTGACAATAAGCTGGCACAGGTGTGTTGGGACGGGGGCCTTTCGTAGGGAGGCCGACGCACACTCTGTGATAAGCGACGGCACATTTAGTGCACCTCGCTGTTTCAATTGCTGACAAAAATTTGCCGCATCCACTGCACTTTACCGGCATTCTTGCAACAGGACTTGCTCTTATCTCAATACTCCTCTTTTAAATTGGTACACAAAGTGTTTACGTTGTCAATCTGACGTTGACTCCGTTGACATCTACAACACTGACAGTTTCAATCTTCAGTCTCAATGTTATTTTGAAATTTGTGGGTATTTAAATATAGTTTTGAGATTTGGTATTCGTTTACGCAAGAATTATGCACTTTAGGAGAACTCACATAATCTCACTACACTGTATATTATGTATTATGTTGATATACACTTTATTAAAAACTTTTTAGACACTAATCTTCGTCCTTTTATTTTATTTCCGCGAAAAATCGGGCAACGGTCTCAACAGTACAAACGTCAAAACGTCAATGTTGTCTCTAAATCAGTTAAATTACGAATTTTTCTAACGGCGCATGCTGAAGAACTTAACTTTTTTGACAATTTATCTTTATGGGGGCCCCATTGAAGCTTGGCATCCAAAGTTATGCCTAAGAATACTGTGGTATTTTCGGGTTTCAACTCTTCACCCTTTATAAGAACACTAGTTTCTACTTGTTGCATGCATTAAGTTTTTCTCCTTTAGAAGTAGGCTATTAACATTAATCCAGTTAACCTTAGCGAGGGCGCTATTTTCATTTTCAGTAACGAGCTGCTGACGTTTCAGTTTAAATATAAGTGAAGTGTCGTCTGCAAACAACACTATATCATGATTATCCTTTATGAGGTAGGGCAAGTCATTAATATAAATAAGAAACAAAAATGGGTCAAGAATTGAGCCCTAGGGAACCCCCATTTTTACACAAGATCCAGGTGTTATTTTTTCGTTAACATCAACTCTCTGAATCCTATCTATTAAGTAAGAAGATCCAGAGAGGCGTACCGGATTCCGAAGTTTTGCAGTTTCCTGATTAATGTTTCATGAAGAACACAATCAAATGCCTTGGACAAATCGCAAAAGATGCCCAAAGCATAGCATTTGTCCTCCCCTGCATTATAAACATGTCCTTAAAGTTCAACTCTAATCTCTAAGAAAATCAGTAGTTGAACGACCCTTGCAAAACCGAACTGTTTGTTATGCAGTAATTTGTTTATAAAAAAATCTTTGCATTTGATCTAAAATAAGTTTTTTTTATACTAAAGCACTGAAATAGGTCTTTAATTAGTAGGGTCTGATGTACTACCCGATTTAAACAATGGTATTATTTTACTGTTTTCATAAGATCAGGAAACTCACCACGGTCAAAACAATTATTAAAAATAACAGCTAAAGTAGGTGCTACAATATTTATAATTGACTTAGCAACGTCCACAGAATTACCCCATAGATCTGCGGTCTTTTTAACATTTAATGTGTGAAAGGTTTTAATTATATCTTTACAGGTGACATATTGGAAATAAAATTCAGAATCACAAACCGGAACGTTTTCTTTAAGTAAAGACTCTGCAGTAGTGGGCGATGTGTGTTTGGTGGGTTTGAAGATGGGAGGCAGGAGTTTATACTAAGTTGAGCCTGTCCTACGGGTCTCCTGGTGTCCTTATTTCGGATACTATATTGAGAGCTGCGCTTCTAGCTATAAACAATAAAAATTAAATTATTAAATTAGAATATGAAGTGGTATTCTGTACCCTAATTGCGTAATTCACAATTAGTCGTCGAATCTGAATTGTTTTGAAACAGATTGCTAATTCATTGCTTCATAAGTTCGATAAAAAATTCTGCTCAACAATGTAAATAACGCATTGAATGTTGTTGAACTGTCAAAATACAACAGATTAGTCGTAATCGTTTACGAAAATGTGTTACGCAATGAGGCTGCTGGTAAGTTTGGGCGTTTGTTGATGGGTGTATATTGTGTAGTAGTTTTGTGGGTGTGATGTGATATACGAGTTGTGCTTGTGATATTGTGGGTGTGTGTGTTGTACATGTATGTTATACTTTTCTGTAGCTCACATGCACATTTTTATATTAATTTTCATAGCGAAAATTGTTTGGAATGACTTGTAGGATCACCCTTTTGACGGATGCAGGTGATTAAATCTCCAGTTTACTACACCCTTTTTAACTGAATTGATATTTTATACCATGAAAGAGACTGTCTTTATAGTAACAAGTATTTTGAAACTTGCAACTATGTTCTCGTCCCTTTTACTTGTATTTTTGGCGTTAAAAACTGGCTTTTAATGGTCTAATTTAATTTTAGGTTTTAATATTTGACTGACTTTTTGTAAAACTACCCTGTAACAGACACACGAACGGATGGACAGACATACGGCGTCGGCCTAGTAAAGAAGATCCCATTTTCACGCATTGAGAACGGTACCCTAAAAAGGTTCTACGGTTATTTGGCCCCGAAATGGGATACATGATAAAGGAATAAATCACAGGGAAGATATGCGGAGAAATCTTCCGGGATAACTTTTGAGAGACGCGCTGAAAACTGTACCGTGTACGTGTTTACGAATATATCATGTTTTTGGAATTTGAAAGGGTGGAACGTTCCTTCTTTGTTTGAAAAGAGGTCTATATCTTGCCGTGAAATAGTAAACTGAAGGTTACCATACAATCTTTTAGCAGGTCAATGTTATGAAAAATGTATAGACCTGCCCTGCAATTATTACGGTATAGGCCCATGACGTTTCTTTCTTAAAGCGCGTTTGTTGAAACATCCAAAAATCATTTTACGAGCAGAATTCCCCATACTAATAAAACAAGTCCAAATACATTTTTCTGAATGAGTTTTTTTTCTAAAGCGCGTTTTCTTAATTGTGTTGTGTTTGTTGTAACATCCAAAAAGTATTGATTTAGGAGCCAAATTCCCCATACCCATGAAACATGGCCATATAATTTTAATTAACATAAACAGCACCCTAAAATGTAACCAAAACGATACAACTAGCGTAAATCCGTTTCGTAACGTTTGTCGTAAAATAATCCGATCCCTTATCCCCTGCCCCCGTCCCCTCGCCCCTCCATCCTACGTTGGCTGTCAACCCCATTACTCGTACTTAACAACTAAATAAAATAAATACGGATTACGGGAATGTCTCTTTAAGAGTAGTGATGTGAAGGCATCGATATCGAACGGTATCAAAAAAAAGAAAAGTTCGTTATTTTGGTTTGAGGACATTTTAGTGCTTGTTGGAGTTTGTAGACCAATCAATTAAACGTACAAATACATGATTCTTAAATTGTTTGACACATAAATCAATTAGGTACAAAATATCACTGATATAAGGCAATTAATTTGTTACTGTGCCAATCGCAACGCCTTTACATGTAAAGGTTTGTTAAAACTGCTTTTTAATGTGATTGCTCAATGTGAAATTACTTTTTGCTAACGCCTTATCGAAATATGACATTTTGATGAGACCTGCAATTAAAATTATTTCACAAGGATGTGGATGAGGTATGCTGGAAGAAATTTCTTTAGAAATAAGCATTACCTTTGTACTTACTTTTCTGTTATCTTTATTCTTCTTGTCTTTTTATGTGTGTACATAAATGGTTAAATAAATAAAATTAAATAAATAAAAGATGTTTGCCTAATTGTGACGTCAGTTTCCTTCAAGAATATCAATCAACTAAATCATAGCCTTTTTGATCAAAACATTGACATCTCAGACCTACATATACAGACTACAACACTATTTATTACAAGCATGGGTAATTTTTTTATATTTCTCTCTGACTTTCTGTAAGCTTGTACATTAGTTCGCGCATTACTGCTGAGACCCTAACCGCTGTGCCGGGATATTAATGAGTCTTGTTCTTCTTAATTAGTGAGTAATATCCGCACTAATTAATACGCTTGATGTGCTTTTTTTTTGGAAATAACGTTGTTACTACAGGCTGAGGTGTCTTTTTTGTGGCATTATTTATTTACTTAATTATTTGGTTAATCAGCTTTATCACCAAAGCATAATCAGCCCATAGTGTTCCCACTTCTAAGATACAGGCCTTCTCTATACAGGGTTACAGAAATGATAACGTTTTTTTTTTTTTTTTTTTTTCATTACTATTACTACAGTCTGCTTCTAAAACAGAACGTGTGGAAATCAACTTACACCGCACCCGCTTGTAATTAAGTACTTGTAACATTATTTGGCAAAGCAAAAACACAAACACGAATCCGCATTAAGGCTCCTACAAAAAGGCGCCACACACGAAGCGAATCGCGCGCGACTATAAGGCACGTGTTAGAGTTTAAGTTGCGTGCGATTCGCGTCACGTGTCACGCTAGTCTGTACGAGCCTTTATTGTATTGGCACAAGAGCAAATTTTGAATTGAATGTTTTCATTTTTATTTTTATTGTAAAAATAATAAATACAATAACGATATGGTGGATATTACATATCTTCAATGTTTTAATGCCGGTTCAACTTTAAAAATTATCACTTTTTAAAGGTTGAATTAAAGATGTATAAACGCTAAAACTATGTAACCCTTTTAGAACCCGATTATTTACTTCAGGCAAGATTTAAAACATTTTGAGATTTAACTACATGAAACTCACATTTTCTATTTACCCACGCATACCATATGTACGTGATACAACTAGGTATAAGAGATATGAAATTCCTTAGTGAACGTCTGCGCAAAGGAATCTAGGTACTCTCTCGGTTGTCTGCTTGTGTAAAACGACGTGTGCAATGTGCATCGCTGTAATTGACAACACTGCGTTCCAATAATAAACAGATACAAAACTTAGTATCTACAACTACTTACGGAAAATGGAAACACATTTGAAGTTATTTGAGATATCAAGTCACTGAATGATAAATCTAACTTCAAATTCACGTGTAGCTGTAGTGATTGGTTCGCAAAAACAAAAGCAACGAATCAAACTCAAACTCAACTCAAACTCAAATCATTTATTTCAAGTAAACCATTTACAGGCACTTTTGAATTGTCAAGGAATCGGTCAGTCAGAAATATGAAGCTAGTTGCCCATTCCAAAGCGCAGTAGGTCACTATGGAGAAGAACGGGCAAGAAACTCCATGGACACTCTTTTAAATAATATTGTTGTAATAGGATTGTTAAAAACAATCCAGCAAATAAATTATTAAAATAAGTCGTGGCAGCTAAGAGATAACCAGTCCCAACTGACGGCGCCCGATCACGAACATGACGCTTGGATCAGCACCATTCAGCTCAACCATTTTGAAGGGAGCTAAATGATCCGACACACGCGCCACCGTCAGCGAGACATTTGAGTGAGCATGACATACTATCAGCCGCCAAGGCACATTCAAGTCAATCTATGACATTACCCGGTAAATGGTAGCTCTATAGTACAAAGTACTCACATCTGTGTAATGAATCTATATAATAAATAGGAGATTGAGTTTATATTATCACTTGACTCACTCAAATCACTTGACATGAGATCGACAGCAAAATAATTTAAATATCCTTTCTAAAACCAGGAACATTCAACGCTCCTCCACATGTTTCTTAGAACTCTTTATAACATCCATGAAAGTTACATACGTTCTATTTAAAAAAAAATACAAAAAACTTAACTCTCTTTCTGGGTCAGTAGGATAAAAACTCACGACCATCTCAGTTGTCATTAAATCGTCTTCAGCTTAATATGCTCTCACGAAGGGGGGATCTGAAGAATTGCTCCGTCCGATAGCCCATCGATCATGACAGTGACTTGCTAAACACTGATGTGCTATTAATGTGGGCTATGAAGCTTTGTTGCAATTTGTACGATACTTATTGTGTATGGATTGAGATGTGAGGATGGTTAGGTATAAATATCCTAGAGAACGCGGTTTCGGGACCTCATTATTATGTTTTTTAAGCAGATTGCTTCGCAGTACTAAAGGAAGTTAATGTTTTCGTAAATAAATGCAACGCGCAGACCAGACATTAATATTTCAGGGCATTATCACGTAAAAACTTCGTATTCAGTCAATTTTCGTCTAGTCGTCCGGTTATTACATGATTTGTTCGCATCCGGTCTGTCAGACGCGGGCGGACGTCGGACCTCCGGTCGATTCCCATTTCGTGAAATGCAGCTACGATTCAATGATAAAATTACTGGAGATATTCTCTGCAAGATTTGATATAGATTTTTGAAGATAATGTTTAGATGGTGGAGCGGGGATTAAATCAATATTAGACTGTGCGTAAAAGTAATCCCATTGTTTGGGTAAATGATGTATTAAATCGTTTCATTTTACTAGAAAAGTGGAAGCTGCTATCTTCCCTTGTTACATGATCCGGAAAGTCGATATATACGAGTATAAATTTTTGCCTTTCATCTTTCACTCGAAGTGAAAATTCAGAACACAAGTGAATCAAAAGTGAAAAGTGAACTGATACAGCGATGTTTTCGGCACTTGGCATGTTTTTCTCGCCTACCGAATGATCGATACATGAAATGAAAGGAGCAGAAGAACGATCATTTCTGTACAGGGTTAGTTTTCAAAGACCTGCCAAATTTAAGAGTGTTGCGCAATTACGATGTTGATCCCATGGAGTATTTTTTTCAGTCTGATGGTCTATACTACCTTAAATTTAGCAGGTCTGTGAAAACTAACTCAGTATAATTTTGTTAGAGTCGTTTGGAATGAAAAAAAACAAACAAACAATTACTCGAGCGAACCATCAATCAAGTACAGCGTCTGACGACTTGAGCGTCGTCACAAACTAGAGTAGTCGACAGGTTGCTCCATTTCACGCCAAATCAGTTGAAATTCAACGACTGCCTCGTTGGTCTAGTGGTCGCAATCGCTAGCATGAGGTCCTGGTTTCGATTCCCAGGTCGGGCAACGTGTATTGGGTTTTTCTATCTGGAGTATCTCAGTAGCAGCCCAGAGTCTGGATTTGTGCCCGGTTGATGGGAATAGGCTCGCGCCCTATTACATGGGACTAAAGCATAACTGGCGAAATGTGGGTGTACTATAGGTACACCCCTGCCCAACCCTTCGGGGAAACAAGGCGTGATGTTATGCTATTTTATGTTATTAAATGAATACGACGAATCAGACGCGCTGCAGTAACCATACGCGCCAAAGACATCGCATTTTATCAATCTTTATATGAAACTAGCTGACCCCGCAAACGATGTTTTGGTTCTTATTTTTTTTAAATATATGTTCGCCGATTCTCAGACCTACCCGATATGCACACAAATTTTGATACAAATCGGTCCAGCCGTCTCGGAGGTGTTTCGTTACAAACATTGCGACACGAGAACTTTATATGTTAGTAGACTAACTGACCCCGCAAACGTTGTTTTGCTTCTTTATACGCGGCTTCTTCGGCGCTTCTAGGTCCTTGTTAATAATCTAGGAAAATCGTATAATTTTACAATATTTGTAAAAATGTCAGCAACATGTATCTATCACATAATTAATCTATCTGTCTTTGCTTATTGTGGTACAGTAATTTAATTCTTGGTGCATCATCATTACATATTAAAATACTAAATATTGTAAAACATTTAAAAAGAGTAACGGTGTAGTTTCATGTCCATTCTTCTCCATACGTAACCTTTTGGAAGGGGCGACTAGAATCAATTCTGTTAGGTAATGTTGACGTTCAAAAGTGCCTTTTTGAAATAAATGCTTTGACTTTGACTTTGCGTCCTCCTTTAGATTAACTCCGTATTTTCACAAATGACCACTTAACGAAATGATTTCATAACTTGTCGATGAAAACGCAAAATTTGGTCCCCCTACGTAACACCTACTAAACATCGTACTCCAAAATCCTCGCAAATAATTCAGGAATCAGTACGAAACGCAATCGTACACTCCGGTGCAATAAAACAGGGAACGTGAACTCCGTCTATACTATTACTATTCAGAGCGGAGTTTGTGTGAGGGGCTCCGCCATTTTAAAATTCACAGCACGCTACCGCAGGTGTACCCAATTGTACTATCGCTCGGGTCACTGAACACGCCATGAAATACTGTAAAGTATTTTTGAACGCATGTGTATTTATTTGCCACTGAAGTTTTAAATGTTTTGCCGTTATGAAATTTGGTGTAACATTTTATCGCTTTTTTGTTAGTTTTCTTTTATGGGTTTGAATTTTATGTTTGAAAACTGAGTAAGTACCTACTGGTGACCGTTATGATTTTTAACTCCGAAAAATAAATATAAATCATGACGCGTTGCTAGCAGAATATAATATAACTTTTGCTTGATATGTAATACTCATCAGAGCAAATGTTGGTTGTCTCCATGACCTCTAAATCTTTCAGATAAACAGACTAATATCAATTACAGCTATGACGGCATTGCTCCCATCAATATCAATACGATAGTTAATTAATATATTGGCCTGGGTATGTAAACGTACATTTATACTAATCTCCATCTTGACCGCCTCGTTGGCGTTAGTGGTCACCAATGCATCCATTCGCAGGTTGAAAACTTCTCAGTATCAGCTCCAAGTCTAGATTTGTGAAAGCTTAATGGTAATAGGCTCTCTCCTTATTCAATGGGGCTGTGACTGTCTGTCACTTATACCTATTTAATAACAAAATATCATATTTATTCTAAAACCATGCACATGGTTCGGCCCACTTTAGAAACACATTAAATCTTAATTTAATGTGTCTGACAGCTTGACGCGTTACCCTAATAAATAACAAGATATCCTAATTCTTTGCACTTGTAAAACAATATTGGGCCACTTAGAAATCTATTAGGAAACAATTAGGAAATAGAAAAATGTGTTTCAAGTCGAAGTTTACAAAAAAATAGCGTGGGAAAGTACCGAGCCCCGATTTTGGAGGTTGTTGTAGGAGAGCGAATTAATATTAAATAAGTTATATAAAGTTGTGTTGAAGCACAGATTTAGTTTATTATTATTCTATAAACTAGTATTAAACGTAGTATGTGTGAGTGTTTGTAGATGATATTGCAATTAAACGAATGAAAGTTTAAAACTCATGTTAAAAAACACTTTGTAAACAAGCATATTACAAATTAGAGGATTATATCCTAGATAAGTATGCTCGGAAACATGCTGATCCTGCTACATAGGACACAGTTCAGTACAGTATTTTTATTCTTGGTGCATCGTCTTCACATATAAAAATATAATTTATGCATACAAAATATTGTAATACATTTTAAAAGAGTAACGGTGGAGTTTCTTGCCCCTTCTTCTCCATACGAAACTATTTTTTGGAAGTGGCGCCTAGAATCAGTTCTATTTTTAATGTAAATTTGACGTTCAAAAGGCCTTTTTATGGGCCTATTTGAAATAAATGCTTTGACTTCGACTTTGATTTTGAGACTGGGTGAGTCTCTATTATTAAAATTATCCTAGGTTGATGGAGTTGATAGTCATTATAACTAATCAGACAAACACGTGTTGCTGGGGAGTTTGTTGCACCACTTCTTCTTCCCAGCATTAACACTAGGAAGTGGTAAAGGGTGGACTCTTTGGGGCTGTCTGTAGACTTTCAAGAGAGTTGATTCATAACTCTATTAATTATGCTTGAGTTTAATTATCTACTCTCATAACAAGTAATTCTTGAATGTTGTGTTCGTTGCTTTTGGCCGGTACTAGAACTCTATTTAATAATGATCCTTGAGTTTCGATTTCTCAACTCTAATTATCTAGTAATTCAAAGAATATCATATTCTATACCTTAGACTAATTACTCGGTCAGACTGACATGAGCACGTGTCTTGCAAATATGCTTGTTGTGCAAAGAGTTACTTTACAGGGGTTTGAGTGACCACATTTATCTCTTATCCAGTCTAAGGACTGATAGGGACCATGTCTCCTTAAGAGCATGATGCAGACGCAATGCCGCTACAACGAGCCGCTCCGTTGCTAGACAAGGACAGTCGCACGGTTGCCGCAGGAAAAGCCGCTTCGTCAAGTTTATCAGTTCGAGAGAACTGCTAGGGGCCATGACTCCAAAAGAGCATGATGTCGACGCTATGCCGCTGTAAAGCCGCTTGCGTCACTTTATGGAAGTGTATCTCTGAGTACTCCGAGTGTAGATGCGAGGTATTGTGTGAGTTACGACTGATCAAATACCTATTACGCGCTAGCGTTTGGGTTACTCACAAGTTTATATAATAATTTACTCTGCATCCCTCTATTATTTAGCTTTCTAAAATAACATCCAATATATTTCATAACTATGAATTCCTAAGTAACATCTGACATTTGTTACAATTCATTCCTGGCCTTATTATTAATATCAAGGCATTTGACTTCTATATATTTGGGAATTCATTTCTAGTATCGGTGGGAGAGTGACCAAGTCTGGTGACGAGCTCTACAGGGCCGCACGGGGTTGGAGTGCGGCCTTTTCCCCTCTGGGGGAAACCGACTCGCGGAGGCGATCGGCGGCGGCGATCTCTCGCGTCCGGCCCTGGTCCAGGCCATGGTACGGAGCGAGAGAGAATGGAAAGCCGTCACCTCCTTCTGCGAAGCAGTAATGCTTGCGAAGGAGGAGGCGGAGCGCGTGAGGGAGAGAGCCTTGCGCCCTCACGCCCCCACTAGTCGCCGCAGGAGACGCCCTGGGCGTCGGGAGTCGCCTGCAGATTCCCGGCCACCATAGGCGCGGGCTTGCGGACGGCGAGCAATGGGTAGCTCGCCGTCCGGTAAGGACCAGGCCCGGGTCGATGGCGCGTCGTGTTCCACGCGCGCCTCAAAGAGATGTCAGCACAAATTGACGGGGTCCGATAGGGCCGACGACAGGCAACTGAAGGAACACGGGTTTAGTCAGTAAAAGTCTGACACGCCCTCCCGCTCCACCCAGAGCTGGAGAAGTCATTTGAAGATTTCCCAGCCAAAAAAAAAAAAAAAAAGGGGGAAACCGACCTCAATGCTAATATTAACATAATTAGGAAAAACTAAAATTTTATCAGCCTAGTGTAATTTAGGTACCGGCACAGGGCTTATAACATAACTGGCAAGAACTATGTATTTTAAACACCTGTGCCTACACCTGTGAAGAATGCAGGCGTGATGTTAAGCAATTTAAATGTAATCTCCTTTATAAACCTACAGTCACCCGTTACTAATAAAACAAAGATACGCTTCTAACCTCGACCTTCTTATACTTCTTATCAATGTTTATAGTCAAGATAAAACACCAGAAAGCATTTAGACTACAATTTACTTTCATTCTTACGTAACCGTGTAATGTAACGAGGTATTAAAACAATGTAAGACGAGTATACACCATGTTATATAGGAAAACAGGGTAAAAGTATATTAGTATAAGTAAACTACAATGCCGTTCGTTCGGCCGGCAGTGTAAATAGCCACCTGCAAGTCTTGCAACCGCATTATACAAATGAGAGTATATTTCTTTTGCTTGTACTGTGCAGTGCAGGCCGAGAAAATGTGAACGTGAATTTTTAACATGTGTTTTTTTCTATAAGTGTAAGTGGAATTATCTTTTATTAAATATTATGTCGGTTTGGTTAAGATTCTGGCAATGCAGAAAATGGAGCTTAGTGGTAGGTACAGTTTTTTTTATATTAAGCTGGGACAAACTGCTGCTAACAGCCGAACTGAATCACTTAAGAGCAGGGCGACGTCTGAATTGTCCATACAAACGTAATACCGAAACCATTTGCAATCTAAGCATATTTCCACCACATTATGCTTATATTCGGATTAAGACAGTATTTATCTAGGTTCCTACATCGTTTTTTATTGCAAAATACTTATCTAAAATGAAGTTTAAGCTAATTGGATTTCGCACTTTTTACAGCGTAAATGACATGTTTTCTTATCGTTTTTCTGTACAACAACAATATCTGTAATGTTGTTATATTTGAAACATAGCTTATATTATGTTGTTGCAAAAATAAAGATTAAGTTTTAATTCATTATTTTTGGTATTACGGAACACATCAAAATTTATCACAATTTTTCAATAGCTAGTAGTGCTATCGCGTCAAGCAAATGTCAATGTGTGCGTGGTCGTACTGCTCAGGGTAGTAGATGTGTATCGCTCGCACAAGCACACATATAACCAATTTACCGCAACGTTTTGCCCGCCGCGCGCCGAGGCTTTCCGTGTTTGTTGTCAGTATTGGACGATTACTTTACTGTCCTGGGCGTATTTATTTGCATAATTGTATTGTAATATTTTTGACACTATTGACTTATAAATGCTTTGAACTTGGATTTAGATTGGCTTTATATTTGATTTCAAGTAACCTAACCATTGATACATCAACTGAAATATTCTTTGTGTAATTCAATTACGAAGTCAACATTAATTTATGTGTGAGAAATACTTTGCAATTTAAGAAAATAAATATAACAAAAAAAAAAGTAAATTGTTTTAGTACCCAATAATGCAGTAAATTTGATGAAAATGTTGATACGTTACATTACAATACGGACTTTTCTAACGTTATTTCTTACTAGCTTCCGACGAAAAGCCTATAAGTACATAGACTACTTTCCCAGTCTTGAAACACAGTTCAGCGGATTAGCCGTGAAACATCACAGCCCCGCTCTGCGCGCGGTATCTTCCGTTCGGATAGTGGTAACTTTTGAACAATCCGTCCAAATTAATAAGTGTAATAGACAAAGTTTATCTACATCAAACAACAAAAGCGATAAAGGTATTAATTTTGATGAGAATTAAGTAAATACTGTAAAATGTGATTTGTAAAAATAAAAGCAATTCATAAAACATAAATTGTAGATGTATGCTGTCGCAGACTTTTATTTAGAATTGTTTATTACAAACAATCCCACGATACATTATCATCGTGTACTACGTCTACACGAACACCATACGGCTTAGACAGCGCACGACGAGATAGATCTCAGAGGGCTGGATTTTTTCCGAGTTACTTTATACTTATCATTATATTATGAACTAGCACTTCGCCCGCGACTTCATTGGCGTGGATTTCGAAAAAAAAAAGTAGCCTATGTTCATCAGACATAATTTCGTCTTCTACTGGTAAAATAATTTTTCAAATTGGTCCAGTAGTGTCTTAGCCTATTCAATACAAACAAACAATCAAATCTTTCCTCTTTATAATATTAGTATAGACAAATCACACAATCATAATAAATTATAGTCCATGTATTATTCTGATGTATAAGCTATATTACTGTAGTTTCTTGGTTTGAGTTTCACACTACTAGGTACCTATGTATATTTATTATAAATTATTATTTACCTACCTATCTACCTACGTATGGAGCTTTGTTTGTTGCGTTTCTTTAGACCATGTTTGCACGGACGTAAATATCTCGAGGCGGGATTTTATCACGTACTTCATTTTCAACTCTCGGTGTTGAACCGAGCATTGAGAATTACAAAAGAGTGCTGCACACTGTTGGATTTTCAACTCTCGGCGCTAAGCAGTGCGTTGAAGATCCAGGGCGCGAAAAAAATATCTCAAGGACACTCTATTACGTTTCGTTTTTTTTTTTAATAGATGAATCAACAATAACAATGGTAATAGCAATATTTATGAGAATATAAGAAAATAAATATTTATTCAAAATCCTTTATTTTTATTGTTCTGAGCTCAGGACGGTGTTATTGATGTACTCATATCACGTAAATAGGTATAAATTAGTGGAATATTTTTTATTTGATAATTTTATTATTTCACTTGTGTTCATTATTTATACATTGAGTAACATTTTTGGTTTATTAAAAGTAATAAGGACATAAAAAAGACAGAAGAAGCCTTAGTATTTTTAAAGAGGAGATTAAGGGAATAAATTATATATATCCCTATAATTTGTATTTACTCGAAGTACAACGTCGGCCGGTTCCCCCTAAAGCATCGTTCTAATAGAACGCGAATGCGCGATCATCGCAGGTTCGCGCGAATTTTACTAGTACGAACGCGCGATCAAACATATTGAACTCAAATAGGTGTCCTAACTGACAATCGCACGACGCTGTCGCGCGATCAAAATGTTTGTAAATCTATTCGTGCGAACTTAGCTCGTACGAACCCGCGATCAAACATACTGAATTCAAATAGGTGTCCTAATTGAAATTCGCGCAAATCGCGTCGGTGCAGCGGGACACCGCGCCCGCGCTCCTGTCGACTTGCCGGCCCGGCCGGCTGGCTGCCATTTTATTTCGTCGAGTCGTCAATTCGCGCGATGATCAATTAGGACACCAGTTTTTGCCATCGCGCGTACACGCGATGTTCACATCGCTTACTCGCGCGATGACCGCGTTCTATTAGGACGGTGCCTAGATCACGCGCGATGACGATATATAAGTACCATAAGTAGTACCTTATATAATTTATTGAAGAACACCAACAGCATACAGGTACTTTTCTTGATTTTCTCTACAAGGCCTAGATGTCGAAATATTCTTATAATTATGTTGAGATACCGGCATTATAAATTTCCAAAAAACGCATGACTAGTCTGTAGATTTACAAACGATTCTCCAAAGTCGTCAACAAAAACAACGCAATTCATGAACATACCTAATCACTAATAGATAGAAATATCTTCAGAGTCGTTACGAGTGAATGGAAGGTACAGTTAGTACAGTACAGCTCATAATAGCTGTCTATCTACTCACACAGTCACACTCACACGGCTGCGCACCGCGTCCCTCACTCCCTTCTTTTGTCAAACAGAGATAGCAATATTCCGAATCCGGCCTCGAATTTCTATAACGGGTGTTGTTCGTCGGCCCCTTAAACCAGAACAATTTTCGTGTGTTCGTTCGTTTTATTAGATTTGTAAGAAAGTAAGTTACGCGTGACAAATAACAAAAAAGACGTTCAATGTTGGGCTGCAGCTTTGATTGCATTGTCACACAAGGCTTGCTTTTCTTCGCATTGCTTGAAGACAGCAACTCAATTAATATGTTTTTGAGTAACTTAAAATAACGTTAACTCAACAAAGTCATACCGACCTACATATCAATATTTTGTCTTCAATTTCAGACAAAATTTCATTTTTGCAACTGTAGCGTTGCTGCATAAGCCTAAATAAATAAGCTTGCCGGCTCGTATCTCGGCCCAGAACTAATATCAGCGTTGTGTAAACATAGTGCGCCAAAATTGCTGAAATTGCGCCTGAGGCGATACTTTTGCAAGTAAGTGGACGGAGAGCGGAAGATGGGGGGCGAAGTCGAAATGGCTTCTTGGTTTTTCCTACGTTTGAATTTTTAAGGTCGAACGGCCGTGAGTTACTGAGTTTCCTGTTAGATGTTAGTACTTCTACTTGTTTTTTCAGTGCGCTGCTAGCACACAAAGTTTTCCTTTTCCTGCCAGTTTGTTCAGCGCAAATACAGCCATCCAGGCTCTCTTTTAAATGTTGTTACGTTTGACGGGTGAAACTGGTTTTTTGAGGTTATATTAAAATATTAATGTTGCCGACATTTCAAGGTAGTTTGATCTTTTTACATAAAATAAAATATAAAAATGAACTCAAGTCACTCTTCAATGCATTAGGTGTCAAATGATGATCATAGAAGAAAAAGTAAAATAACTTTTACTTCGAAAGTCGGTGTCTTTGGTTTTGCGTTTTTTTTTGCCCTCGATTTCCGAAATTAAAGTTATTTTACACTTTGTAATATTTATTTTGTTTGTGAGAAGTTGTCGAAATAACCTACCCCACACAATTTCGTATACCATTGCGGCCAAACCCAATAACCTAAGACAGATCGCTACTTATGATAGACAGTACAGTTCTATCTGATCCTGTCAAACAAATAGTTGTCAACCTGTTATAAGGTTGCATACTATAGTGGGACGTTAAAACCAGAGATTGATAGGTTTGGCCGTTACTTGCTAAGTAAATATCCACTACTGCTGAGCATGAGGTCCTGGGTTCGATTCCCAGGACGGGCAACGTGTTATTCGGTTTTTCTAACTGGAATTTCTCAGTAGCAGCCCGAAGTCTGGATTTGTGCCCGGTAGATGGCAATAGGCTCGCCCCCTATTACATGGGACTTAAACATAACTGGCGAAATGTGGATGTACTATAGGTACACCTCTGCCCAACCCTTCGGGGAAACAAGGCGTGATGTTATGTGTTGTTAAATAACAGTGTGTAAGTAGTGTAAGTGGAAAAAAAACGTACTTCAATATATAAGGTTTTTTTTTTAAATTAAAATAAAGTTTTAAAATGATTGTATTGAATTTAAATGTATTTTGTTTTAATGATGTAATGAATTTGTAACGATTTGAATATTGGGACTTGTTGCCTTAGTAAATAAATAAACATTTATTCATTAATATCAGTACAGTTCAGTACTCACTGAGGTAACAAACATAAAAAAAACAACCGAATAGAGAACCTCCCCTTTTTCTTGAAGACGGTTAATAACAAAATATTTGAAACAAAAGAAAGAACATCATTACAACCAGGAACAAATTAGCGAAATGTTAATAAATCGCCCCATTTCAGAATTACCACAGAATTATTCCTAATTAAACTTTTGAAAGGGGCTAAACGTTATGCAATCCTCCTTTTACTCTCAATCCAAGAACTTTTAAATGTAAAATGGTTTTGTAGAATAAATTCGCTTGACAACATTCAACTCTTTGGCAATTTGTGAAACAGTGAGTTATGTCGCCGACATTCTTGTGAGATGGAGTGAAATTGCATTCTGAACCTTTAGAGTTATTGTTCTGGCGGTTGGTATTTAAAACTTTACATATTCTTGTACCTATTCGGGTTTAATAAAATGTTCTTGTTCTTGTGTTGGAGATGTTTAAAGTAGTACTTAGTAACAGTAAATGCATGTAGTTCTAAAGGTTAACTTTTAAATCTTTTCTGGTCCGAGTAGTCAATAAACTAATGTAGCAAAATCCATCCCGGTTGGCGTTCTTTGGGGGAGGCTTACGTTCAGCATTGGCAATTGGCTGATGAGAGCATAACTGGCGAAATGTGGGTGTACTATAGGAACACCTCTGCCTAACCCTTCTGGGATTACAGGCGTGATGTTATGTATGTAGGTATGCAAATTTTCAACAATCCGCATATTCCTATCATAAAATATGTTAATAATGAATTGCCCTACATACCTCTATGACTCAACTCTCATAATATTTCCTATAACAAATGCGTTACATGCTACGTACAGTCAAACTCAAAATAAAAAACCGACCAAGAGCAATAAAGCGTTCCGAAGGTGGGATGAATTTATCCCAAGAAAAAATACACAACACATCGATATACGTCACGGTCAATTCTCCAACTGCAAATGTAAGTTTGAAATCGCAAAAAAGTATTTTTTTGTGATAAAATTACAAATTAACGACATACTTTTTCCTTTACTTGTGCTGTCAAGCAAGGTCTAATTGCTTCTTGCCAAATTAAATGATTTTAGATCATCGGGAAGTACCCGGCTTATTTTTTTGGAGCTTCAGAAGACGATGTTCATACCTCCAAGCCTTTCTGAGAAAAATGGTCTTGACAGAAAGACAGACGGACAACGACGTGATCGTATAAGGGGTCCGTTTTTTTCCTTCTGAGGTACATACAGCTCCCTTAAAATTTATACACAGAACGAGATTCATATAAATGTCCGCAATTTTTTCATAATATTGTGTCAATTTGTGGCTACTATTAAGAAATAAATGTGTAACTCGTGTTGTTGCTACACATTGATACAATAATAACCAAGCTTGTAGACAATTGAATGAATCTTTGTCCGTGTTTACATCTGTTTGAGGCTAACTGTACATCAGAGTCGGCTCATCACGTGGTGATGAAGTGTGGTCGTTATTAACTCGGACGAATCCCAAGCGACTGTGTTCCAACAACTGACCACTACTATGGGTTAAGTATCTCGATTTGTGTTTGAAGCAATGTGGTGCAATGTTGTGAAGGGAACACGTGGTTAGGTCACAGTTAAGCTGCTCTGGCCACTGTAAAACCGTAGATAAGTGGCTTCAACAAAATCTGTGAGAGCCTTCAATTGCACAATATTTTTGGCTATATTTCATACGGGAAGCCGGAGACGGTAATTTCGTTGGAACTGTGTAGGACACTTATATTATCTTGGTTGGTCTAGTGAACTCTAGTGGATAGTGCAAAATGTGAGCCCCTTGGCCACGAACCCAGGATTAGGAATGTGCCTTTGGGTTTATTATTAGAAAATTCCCGGTAGGTAGATTTGTGCTCAGTTAATTTCAATAAAATAGAGCCAGTTTTTTTATTTTAAGATGGGTGTACTCTTGACTCCAGTCTAGGTCAGAGGTGACAGAGACAAAGTATACGATGGAGTGAGCTTACCCAGAAGAAGCCTGTTCACTCTAACTTTGAAGAGAAGAATGTACCTACCTAAATTTCATGTATAATTAATACCTAAGTAGTGGCACCGAGTTGCCGTATCTGGCCATAAACAAATGTGAACAGTTTTTTTTGTTAATAAGTAATAAAATAAAATAAAAACTATAGTCTCATGTTATGATCGTGAGACTTACACCGATATTCTCTCAACTCTGTGAAATCTCAAGGTGTGCCTCGGAAGACCCTCAAAACCGATATTCATAGTCGTTAATCTGTTAAGGAAATTATGCGTTCCATCGAATGAGTGTGAGTCTAAGTGATACGCAACAAATACGTCAATATTCAATAAAGATATACGAACGTAATTTTTTGGTTAGAACTTTCCTAATGGCTTACTTAAAGAAAGCCTCAAGATAGATGCTGACGTACCTTATATTTGACAGTTGGTTCCTCAACTCAAACGCACATCGACTGAGCAAACTGTTTGAGATGAGGAACAAAATTGCAAGTATGAATATCAAACCACTTATGTGAGGTTGAGTCAATTCGAGGAAATTGACTTAGAATGGGTGCTACACAAATTGCTGGAAAAGGATATTTTGGCGCGTGGCCAAAATCGGAACTAACCATCTTGTTTTTTCAATACATATCGCAAAACCATAATTACACAAACGTTTACCGACAGCGCCCCCCTGTCAAAGGCATTGAGGGCCAAACAATTCTTGTAGAAGTGGTACTGGTACGGTTTTTTTTTTGTTTGTTTGTTTGGCATCTCGCAGGTCAACCTATTGGGTTGTCGTCTGCTTAAGCGGACTTGCCTGTGGTTGCCCTAATAAATTAAGGCCTCCAGCCAGTACTTAAACTTAAATGCTAACTAAAAAATAAGCGACCACACGCTAAGGGCACCCCCTGTCGGGTACGAACCTCGGCTTAGGGCGTCGCTGGAAGAGGGCAGCAAATGACTAGCTGGATCAGGATTGGTGTTATTTTGGGACGAATTTAAAGCTTCAGGCTCAGCGATGCAGGCTGGCTCGAGCAAGGGTCGGGAGGGGCGTGGATTTGGGCGTTGCGGCGGGCCTCGGGCATCCAACTTCTGTTGGGTGCCCGAGTGTTGGCTTCGGAAATCAAACTGCTCGTTGGGTATGAGGCTCTTTGCTTCGGCTTAGTCTTTGCGACGCTTATATATAAGCCTCTCGTAGATTTTGCCGAGAACATTGAGTAAGCTAATAGGGCGGTATCTAGAGGACGCAGACTTTGGCTTGCCTGGCTTTGGGATACCGATGACGGGTGCTTCTTTCCACGCTTGTGGGAAGATGTTGTTGCTCAAGGCGCCATTGAAGATGGCGGTCATAAGCATTATTAGCGGGGCAGGAAGCAGTTTGTATACCTTATAGGTAATACCGTCCGAACCGGGGGCCTTACGAGCGTGGAGCCCTTTAATGATGTCGTGCACTTCGTCTGGAGTGACGGGAGGCAAAGGATCATCAGGGTTTTCGACGGGAGGGAGGGAGTCTCTCCGTTTGACTTCAGCGTCGACCTTGTTCAGGTGAGCTTGGTCTACTGGTTGAGAGCCAGGAGAACATTGGGGTTCTAGGCTGTCAGCAAGACATTCATCCTTATCGGGACTGTCGAAAGCGACACTCTTGTCGGGGCAGATGAGAGGAGGCATAGAGACCTCTTCTGAGGAACGCAATTTCCTCTGTAATTGCCAGAAGGCTTGATGATTGGGCTCGAGTTCACTGAGCATCTTGTTCCAGCCCTCAGAGTGAACCTCCCCTATGCGTTTCTTAACAGCAAGCTGCAAATGGCGCATGTCGGCTTTGTTCGCGTTACAAGGGAAGGAGTCGTAGGCACGAATGGCCGCGTTCTTCTCGGTTATCAGGTCACGTACGTCAGTAGGTAGTTTCCAGCGATGGTCTTCCATCACCGGAACTTCCCGTGAACAATCCGTCAATACGGATTGAACGTGCTCTGTAAACGAGTCGATTGCGGCCGTTGTGTCGGCGACTGACACTATGTGATCGGGGATGGTGTCCAAGTGAGGCGACGTGGTGAATTTCAGTCTTTCGCTTACTTTCCTCTAGTCGGTTATCATCTGGGTCTGAGGGGGGCGGTTGGGGTCGATCGGGCCCGAGTAGGGTGCAAGATGCATGACTACTGGGCGGTGGTCAGAGTTAAGCTCGTGGAACGTCTCTATCGATTGCAAACGGAGGTTCACATTCTTGAGCAGCGCTACATCGAGAACATCGGGAAGGGGTCCTGGTACGGTTACTGGCTAAAGTATTTTAGGCATTCTATACAATTCTAGGCAAAAGTGTATACAGGTTGGTAGTGACATCGTCGCGCAAAATTGTAACCATGAATTTAGCATAATTATGATTCTAGACCTAGCGAAGAAATTTTACGTTGGTCATCACAAAACAAATTGCTGTTTCATAGAAAACTGCAATGCTACGCGTCATTCAGAATCACGTTTTGAATGATATTATGTTAGCTTAATATCAAACTAGTCTTTTTTGCGACTGCCTCGTTGGTCTAGTGGTCGCAATCGCTATTGCTGAGCATGAGGTCCTGGTTTCGATTACCAGGTCGGGCAACGTGTTATTGGGTTTTTCTATCTGGAATTTCTCAGTAGCAGCCCGGAGGCTGGATTGTTGTCCGGTTGATGGCAATAGGCTCGCCCCCTCTTACATGGGACTTAAATTTAGCTGGCGCAATGTGGTTTTACTATAGGTACACCTCTGTCCAACCTTTCGGGGAAACAATTAGTGATGTTATGTTATATTCTATTTTGCTAGTTCACAGTGTATGATTCGTAGTAGTGGTATCTAAATCAGCTCATAGAAAGTGAGTTAATATTTAATGTAGTGTGTGGTCGGTTTTGTGATCGTCTTGAGACCAATTCAGATGAAGGTTCGATTATTTATTGAAGCTCTAGGAGTGTTTGGTTATCATGTTTATGTTAGATCCGCTAGTGTTTCAAACTGGCCTGAAGGCTGTAAAGACTTATGAGAATCTACGTATTTACCTTTGTTTGTCGAAGCTGCGTTTAAAGATACCTTTATTATTTATTCTTAATTAGAGCAGGGGTGAAAAAATAATTTACACAAAGTCAAAAGCCTCTCTGGGTTCGAACCTACAACCTACAGCTCGTAAGTCGCGGCCGTTACCACTGGGCCAGCACTGTTCCAAAAGACACAAACGAACATTAATTTTCACAATCAACGGTTGGAATTATATAATACGAAGGTATTCGTTGGCTCCTAGCTTTTGACCATGTTTTACAAAGAACAAGGTTGCTTTCATTAATTTTATATTAATCTTGGTCCTATTGATTACAAAACAGCATAATTAATTATGTACATTAATATTATTTATGTTATTGGGTTTTTATATCTGGAGCAGCCCGGGGGGTCTGGATTTGGTGGGTGTATATAGCACACCCATATTTCGCACGGTACACCTCTGCTCAACTCTTCGGGGAAACAAGGCGTGTGTGTGTGTGTGTGTTCATTTATATAAATTATACATTTTTGTTACCATCGCGGGTAGAACTTGGATGAGGTTGGCACAGGAGCGTGTGGATCCTTGGCCCGCCGCCTGAAGTGGTGATGAGGTGGCGCAGAGAGGCGAAGATTGCCATCATGAGGCAATGGGCGGAGAGGATGGAGACCCCCAGCGCCGGTCACTGGACTGTTGGGGCTATCCAGCCTATCCTAGAGGAGTGGGTACGGAGGCGACACGGGACGTAGTCTTTCCGTTTGGTGCAGATACTGTCGGGGCATGGGTGTTTTGGCAAGTACCTGCACAAAGTGGCAAGACGGGAGGCGACCCCCGTGTGTAACCAGTGTAGTTACAACCAGGACACGGCCCTGCACACTATCGAGCAGTGCCCTGCCTAGGAGGCGCAGCGTCATATTCTGGCGGCAGAAATTGGGCAAGACCTGACGCTGCCGGCCGTTGTTAGAACTATGGTCGGCAGTGAAAGGGCATGGGAGGTAGTTGCGTCTTTCTGCGAGGATGTTATCTTGCAGAAAGAAGCGGCGGAGCGGGTTAGGGAGGCAGATTCTCTCACTGACCCGGTAGGACGGCGCAGACGGCGAAACGCCGACTTGATGCCGCCATAACAGGGGTCAGCGGACGAAAGATCGGGGACTCTATCGTTCATGTTGCATGACCCCTGGAGTTGTGGTGATGTCCCAGTGCACCCGGACATCGCCGAAGGAGAAAGAAGCCCGGAGGCGGGCAAAGAAGAGGGCGCCCAGAAGTGGGCCACGCTGCATGGGCCGCGAATGTCATGCGTAGCAGTTCTCGCAGCTCACCCATCAAGGCGAAAGTAGGTGCACAGGCGGAGTTTTTAGTGGGTGGAAGCCCCGCATAACCACGTAGTCTCCCCGGACGGCGCGGTATGCGATAGGCATTTTCTACGCAGAAAGAAAAAAAAAAAAAAAGGGAGTGTGTGGATTCTAGCGGAGGAAGCGGTTACCCGGGGCGGGGTGATGCTGACGGTGTCCTTGGACATCTCCAACGCATTTAACACCCTGCCCTGGAGCTGTATTCGGGAGCCACTGTGCTACCATAGGGTGCCCCCGTACCTCCGCCACATCGTTGGGGCTTATTTGGCAGGTAGGGGTGTCACCTACAGGGGACGCGACGGCGGAGGCCGGTTTAGACGTTACGGGGGCAGTTTAATACCTCACTCCCCCCCCCAACCCGAGGAGGCCCGCAGAGGCGGGCCGGCACCAGTCGGGGTTGCGAAAGAATCGTATGTTCCCGCGACCCCGACGTAGGTGTGAGATTGAACACCGGGGCGGTTTTGAGTCAGTAAGAGTCTGACAGACACCTCCACCCGCCCCAGGGCAGAGGATATCCATGAGGATTATCCAACCCGGAAAAAAAAAAAAAAAAAAAGGAGCGTGTGGATGCCAGATGGTGTGCACCCGGACATCGCCGAAGGAGAAGGAAGCCCGTAGACGGGCAAAGAAGAGGGCGCCTAGAAGTGGGCCACGCTGGATGGGCCGCGAATGTCATGAGTAGCAGTTCTCGCAGCTCACCCATCAAGGCGAAAGTAGGTGCACAGGCGGAGTTTTTAGTGGGTGGAAGCCCCGCATAACCACGTAGTCTCCCCGGACGGCGCGGTATGCGATAGGCATTTTCTACGCAGAAAGAAAAAAAAAAAAAAGGGAGTGTGTGGATTCTAGCGGAGGAAGCGGTTACCCGGGGCGGGGTGATGCTGACGGTGTCCTTGGACATCTCCAACGCATTTAACACCCTGCCCTGGAGCTGTATTCGGGAGCCACTGTGCTACCATAGGGTGCCCCCGTACCTCCGCCACATCGTTGGGGCTTATTTGGCAGGTAGGGGTGTCACCTACAGGGGACGCGACGGCGGAGGCCGGTTTAGACGTTACGGGGGCAGTTTAATACCTCACTCCCCCCCCCAACCCGAGGAGGCCCGCAGAGGCGGGCCGGCACCAGTCGGGGTTGCGAAAGAATCGTATGTTCCCGCGACCCCGACGTAGGTGTGAGATTGAACACCGGGGCGGTTTTGAGTCAGTAAGAGTCTGACAGACACCTCCACCCGCCCCAGGGCAGAGGATATCCATGAGGATTATCCAACCCGGAAAAAAAAAAAAAAAAAAAGGAGCGTGTGGATGCCAGATGGTGTGCACCCGGACATCGCCGAAGGAGAAGGAAGCCCGTAGACGGGCAAAGAAGAGGGCGCCTAGAAGTGGGCCACGCTGGATGGGCCGCGAATGTCATGAGTAGCAGTTCCCGCGGCTCACCCATCAAGGCGAAAGTAGGTGCACAGGCGGAGTTTTTAGTGGGTGCAAGCCCCATATAACCACGTCGTCTCCCCGGACGGCGCAGTATGCGATAGCCATTTACTCCGCTCAAAAAAAAAGGTGCATGTAGATTATAGGCCCTTGTTCAGGTGCAGTGGGTGATAATACTTTTTTAGAAATACTCTTTACATGAAATTCTTAGTTTATGGTTTTAACTGTCTCATTCAATGTCAACTTAGAATTTGATATAAAGAATATATCAACTCCAAATAATATAATTGCATACTACCTGTTGATCAAACTTTAATTATGAGACACGTAACACCAAAGCAACATAATGTATCCTTTTCCAATTTTGATTTAAACGTCGCCAGTCTCCAGTCATTGGGTCCTGGTGTAAAGTACGAGGATCCTAGGTTTCAGTTGAATTTGATTCAAAAGGTAATTAAAAACATATTCTAATAGTATAGAATATTCTTCTGCTGACCCTGGACCTTGTTTCATTTGCAATTAACCAAAGCCGCCCATTGTACCTATATTTTTTTAATAATTGTTTTTTTGTTAAATGTTTTTTGAGTTGTAATCAATAAAACATAGGTACAGGCTGTAAACACACCCATCACACAAACACTAACACACAAACCATTTTGTACATCAAACTAAGCAACACTGCACAAAATAATGGCTGGGGACCGACTTTTATTTTTGGTGTTAAAAATCGCTGTTTACGGTAGTGCGCAACCTAACGCGCGCAAGACATTGTGCTTATGAGTGCATAACATTAAAAACTACTTAACGTACAAAAAAACAGAAAGTTGGAATTTCTACCTTCAATACTTCAAGCTAGGCTTCAGGTCTGGTTCAGTACAAAAATTAAATTTCAATGACTGGGAGTACAAGTGACTCTCACCTTCTTTGTGTGTGTTTTTACACCCATTATTATTAAACAATGATTAAAATAAATACATAAATAATTACTCAGGCCACGAACCGAACGTTAGTGGTCATCGCCACTTGGAATATCTACAATACCAGAAGCATCGCCGCTGCTTAGCCATTGTCATGCTTGGCCATTTTATTTATGTAATCGATCGATGATGTAATCACAAAAGTGAAATGTCTCGAATGCATACGGCCCTCTCATGGATAGCAGGTCTGTGTATTAGCACTGGAAACATTATATGCTGAATAAGCTTATACTTTATTAACTACCTGACCCAGCGAGCTTCGTACCGCCTCAGAATCAATCAACGTTGACAGTTCCATACAAAATGAATGAGAAAATGAAATCATCTTCATTATTATGGTTTTCGTAAAATTTTCCCATGTTTTAATAGTTATTCTGTTAGTCGAAGACGAATCCAACAAATCAAAAATCATAAAAATCGCTCCCGCCGTTCTTCAGTTATAAATGGTGAAACTAACCCGACTTTGTTTTATTTATAAAATACTTCACTGTACCCCAGCAAATAAATCAAAACAAAAAAAACATTATGCATTACACAGCGGCCTTATCGCTTTCTTTTCTCTGTAAACCTGAGCATATTATAAACTGTCTCGTAACCGTCTCTCATTTCATTTTTCTCTCTCTTTTGCAATTAGAGCCCAATTCTTTAGGTAGGAGGCTAACTTGTTATGCAATCTCTTTCTGGACCTACCGTGGCATCTCCACCGGTTCCTGTTTATAAGAACCCAATCTGTGGCCATGTTCGCCCAATTCTGACGAGACATGCGGCAAATGTATTCTTCCTAGTAGCATAAATCATTGTTTTTATGTTTTCTAGAAAGAACTGCCATCTGAACGGCCGGTCATCCAATCAACTAAGTGTGAGAGACTGGCATACTACAGAGCATTTACATCAACGCAATCCAAAACAGAGATTGTTACGTCACGACAGCAAAATATTAACATGTAAGGTTCATTACCTAAAGTTTATTGTTTCTTGTAGGAAACGAGCTTTTTATTTAGGTTCTGATCTGGGCAGTGCTTCCAAATCTAGAGCTGCAACGGAGCAGCGTAGATTCACTCAAAGAGGCCAGCTTATACTGGGTATTGTTACCACTGAGGTGTGGACCAATATAGCTATGTATAATCCCTATTGTTTTCTTTTTCAGTTTTCTTTGGTTGTACGCTTTCAACGTGCTGTTTAAGAGCTTTCCTCATGGCTTTGTTCACTATTTCCTCGCTGCGTACGCACCGGAGGAGCATATGTTTGTTTCTAAGATGGTGCCTCTTTGTTATGGTGCGTTTTATATTGTGTTTACTATGCTAACTGCTTACCTTCTGTTTACTTTCAATATGACCATAATCAGCCTTAAAAGTACCCACTGCTGAGAGACAGGCCTCCTCAATGTGAGAGGAGCAGGCCGTAATCCACCACTGCGGGTTGGTGGATGTCACGATACGTCTGCCATTTTATATTTACAGAACATTGGTTTACTTAAACTAAGGCTAACTTAAAAACTAACTAAGACATCAACTGTACTGTGTCAAGCCTGAGCCCTAATACTATAGCAGTTATGAAGAATTTTAAAAATCTACTTGGTTTGTACTGAAGCACTCTACAATTTAAATCTGAAATATGTCAGCTAAATGTAGGCCTAACCTATGAAGGCTCGACTGTTTGGTAAACGATTTAAAATGATTTTTTCATTGCCTTCCTAACATCTTACTCTTACCATTTTTTATTTTTTACTCAAACACAAATACCAGGATATTGTTTGTTTCCAGGTTTAAAATATTTATTTCTTCTGGTTGGATTTCTTGAATTGATTTCATGTGTGGATTTGATGGTTGTGATGTTCCATTACACATCCTATGGGATAATAGCGAAGAATCCATGGAACAGGTCTGTACGTACAATCCATTATCTAAATGGTAAACTAATATTCAAAAGAAAAATAACTTTGTGAAGTAACGAAGTACCAATAAATTATTTTGAAACCCTTCCAGCTTATTATTTTATCGACTCACACTGTTAAAAGTTATCAGTATCAAAAACCATAACCTGACGTCAGAAATCCTTGAAGGGCTAGGCAGAGGTGTACTTATAGCACACCCACATTTCGCTAGTTATGTTTGCCCTTGTAATGGCCATGAGTAAGCAGTGGTAGCCCAGTGGTATCGGCCCAGTTAGGACCCAGGCAGATACTTTAATTTGTGTATTTAATTTCATCACCACTGCATTCAAAACAGTAAATGAAAACATCGAGAGGAAACCAACACGGCCTAGAACCAAAAAAATCGAAGACATGTGATATCCACCAACCCGCACTGGGCCCTCGTAGTGGATTAGGGCCCACTCCCTTTCACCGAGAGGAGGCATATGTGGCATATGAGCAGTTAGCATTATAGGCTGATTACGCAATTGAAGGCGAGCCATCAACCGAGGATCAATCCAGATTCCGGGCTACTACTGAGAAGTTCGTTCGCACGTTGACTGACCTGGGAATCGGACCCAGGACCTGCACATGAGTAGCGCTTGCGACCACTAGACCAACCAGGCAGACAAATAAAACTTTTTTTTTTGTTTTTTGTTTGGCATTTCGCAGGTCAACCTATGAGGTTGTCGTCTGCTTCAGCAGACTTGCCTGTGGTTGCCCTAATAAATCAAGGCCTCCAGCCTGGACTTAAACTTAAATACTAACTAAAAACTAAGCGACTACACGCCAAGGGCACCCCCTGTGGGGTAAGAACCTCGGCTTAGGGCGTCGCTGGAAGATGGCAGCAAGTGACTAGCTGGATCAGGATTAATGTTATTTTGGGACGAATTTAAAGCTACAGGCTCAGCGAAGCGGGCTGGCTCGAGCAAGGGTCGGGAGGGGCGTGGATTTGGGCATCGCGGCAGGCTTCGGCGGCGAGGTCGGTAGGACGGCGATTGGGTTTTGGGCTTAATTAGGGTGCTGGTGGCCTTACTACTATCCTGGAGGAGGATAGTGGCGTCATCGGGGGCGATTAAGATATGCCTTGGTCGGCGAATACTACTAATGCGGGAGGGAGTATAGCGGGCGGCCGCTGAAATCAGGGGGTTTGAATGTTTGATGCCACAGTCGAAGAAACGCTTAGATAAGCGTTTCATGAACTGGTTTATGGTTGGCATTTTAAGGTCGACGTGAAGATCTATGTTTCGGACATAGTAAGGGGCACCCGTAACCCTTCTGAGGAAACGGCTTGGCTTGATTTTCCCAAGGGATGGGCTTGCCGTACATAGTGATCGGGCTGGGAAGGGGGAGGGGGAATCGACGACGTCTCGAGAAGAGAACCACCTGACTCTTATCGGGGTTGACCTCGATTCTCCATTTCCGGAACCAAGCGCCTAAAACGTTTGCGGAGGTTTGGAGAGTACGAGCTATAGCGTTGGGACAGTGACCGGTATAGTAAATGGCAGTGTCGTCGGCGAAGAGAGCCAACTGAGCCTTTTTACTTTTTGGAATATCGCTGGTGAACAGCTTGAAGACGAGAAGAGATAGAACGGAACCCTGAGGGACACCGGCGCGAATAGGATGACGGGACGAGAGTGCTCCCTCGATGCGATAGCGAAAGGTGCGATTCGACAAAAAGTCTCGTAGTAAGATGAGCACGAGACGATCTGGCACTCCCAGTTGGTAAATCTATCTATGTATATCAAGCCGTTGTGCCAGACTTTGTTGAAGGCTTTCGCTATGTCGAATAATAGCACACCCGTCGTCGCGTTACGCTGCAGACCAGCGCATAAGTGCTCTACGATACGGTGGACCTGTTGGGTGCCCGAGTGTTGGCTTCGGAAACCAAACTGCTCGTTGGGTATGAGGCTCTTTGCTTCGGCATAGTCTTTGAGACGCTTATAAATAAGCCTCTCGTAGATTTTGCTGAGAACATTGAGTACGCTGGAGAGATTGGGCGGTAGCTGGAGAGCTCAGACTTTGGCTTGCCTGGCTTTGGGATACCGATGACGGTTGCTTCTTTCAACGCTTGTGGAAAGATGTTGTTGCTCAAGGCGCCATTGAAGATGGCGGTCATAAGCATTATTAGCGGGGACAAATAAAACTACCGATAACTATAGCTTTAAGTATGTTACCCGAGTACGGCGAAGCAAAAAGAAGGGTTATGATTTTGTATGTATGTATAAATGTATGTACGTAGGTATGTATGTATGTATGTAGGTACGTATGTATGTTCATCTGTTCCCTCATGACTTCTACACTACTTATCATAATTTGACAAATGAGTTGGTGTTGGAACTGTCTTGATTGTCCGCTGGTGATAGGCAATATGACGTCCCATTATTTTGAATATGGCGCCCTCTAGAGGACATACAGTCATAGACAAAAAAAAACGAGTTAGTTATCAAATGAAGAGGCATCAAATGCAATTAGCACATTTAAAATAATCATACATATTGTATTATAACCCCAAAATTATTAAAATTAAAAGTAAGTTCAACCCGACCAGTGAAAAATCACGGTCAAAAAAGAAAATATTTCAGACAAATCAAGATATAGCTACAAAAATGGTCAGTACCCACATGGTATACAAGCATGTAACCACGGCTTTACGCTGACCATTTTTGTACCTATATCTTATTGTCTTGAGAATTTTGTCTTTTTTTCGTACTTTTTTGAGAGCAAAGCTGAAAAGAAAGATTGATTTTTCAGTATTCAGGATTTATGAAACTGATTTTTTACAGAAACATAATGGTCATTATTATTACAGATGTAAAAATAAAACGTATTTTGACGCGAAATACAACGTTACAATTGTTTGCTATGAGATACAGGAATTTGCCAAGATGTTTATAAATAATTCTCATATGCTTGTTGGACCTTTCTACGTTCATAATAATACAGGCGAATATTTTCAAGTGTCCCAAGTAACGTACTATAGGTAATTTATTATTATTTAAATAATTATTTTTTTTATCTATGTTCGTTGTTTCATAATAATTATATTATATGACGGAGAACGTTCGTCTCTTTCGTTATCATCAGCCATGTATTAACTACTCGGGGCGTACTGTGGGAAGTGTTGGTTATAGCGCAATGAAAAAAACCAGTTTGCAGTTCAAAACAAATGATAATTTACAATAAATTCACACTGGCGAATCACACACTGAAGGTACACGACACAAACGGTACGTGTGACAGTTTCTAAACGTGAGAATCACACACTAAAGACACAACTATACGGTACGTGTGACAGTTTCTAAACGTGAGAATCACACACTAAAGACACAACTATACGGTACTTGCGACAGTTGCTAAACGTGAGAATCACACACTGAAGGTACACGACACAACTATACGGTACGTGTGACAGTTTCTTAACGTGAGAATCACACACTGAAGGTACACGACACAACTATATGGTACGTGCGACAGTTGCTAAACGTGTTCACTACTTGACCTCCACCAACAAACTGCTTAACTCTGGTTTAGCGTCATGTTTTAGATTCTGTCGAGCGCCACTTGGTGGCGCTGGCGACCCGATTAGTCGGGTTACTATTGTATTTCCGAAATATATAGTATATGTATAAACATCTATTTCAAACAAAAACAAATCAGGACCACATAAAAACATGTCCTATTGCAAGAAAAGGATTTTCTAAAGAACGATATTTCTTGCAATACCTTGCTCTTAATAAGTACAAAAAAAAACTGTATAGTTGTCTTTCCAAAATTGGGTTGATGGTTTGCTCAATGACTTTGGTTTAAACGTATTTAACAAAATCTGAAAGTTCACCTGGACCTATTTCAATTCTTATTTTTATATTACAGGGAACAAATGGATCGTATAGCGAATAGCTGGGACATTTCAGATTTCCTTTGTGTTTGGTGCTTTGTTCAAATTTTACAAATGCATGCCTGGAAGAGATACTTTTGGAAGGTTTAGTAAAATACCGATCAATCATTATTATTTTGAACTATTAGTGAATAATTTTATTTATTTATTGTGACCTTGAACTGAATGCAAAGATTATGAGAAAATAATTATAAGAATTTAAACTAATATAAAAAATACTTAATTTGCTATTGTAGAATTCAACCACAACAACAACAACAAAATACGATCAATAAATTTTGTAAATATAAATAAATAAATAAATTAGTCTGGGTTGTCCCACTGCAGGCCAAAGATCTCCATTTCCTTTTTCTACTCAACTCGATCTTGCACCAACATGAACCAATCCCGCATAAAGGCGTCAAGCTCGTCCCGCCATTTACAACTGAGTCCCAGATAACATAATACTACGTACAGATACCCAATCCCATACAAAGAAATGAAACCTCCCTAAGTCTGGCAATTGAGCTGGCAATTTTTAGTCGTCCAATTATTCAATTATTAGGTTTCTTTAATACTTCTATGTAACAAATAACGTAAAAGTAAATTCTTTATGTAAGTTGTTTAAGTAACATTTTGTTGTTAATAGGAAACTGTAAGTGACAGGACCAATTGAGTAAAACGCCATCTGTTGCAAAAAGCTCTTAACAAAGTGGTTAGCAGATGGCTATTTTTATCATTAAAATGGTTCGAATTGAAGTCAAAGGCTTTTTTTATTTTATTTTTAAAAACGTTAAAAATACGTTCATTATGACTTGAAATAGATAAATCAGCACTAAACAAGGAAGTTTTGACTTTAAACAGTCATAAAACAGCGAACATTCTGCCGTAACGCTTTTTAATTATTGTTATTTTCAAAATAATTACCTACGCTGCCATATAGGATATTTTTTCAAGACAAATTATAATTTGTTCGTGTTGAGACCCCATGCTTGAGTCTAAAATACATAACTATGTAAAACTAGCTGACCCGACTTCGTAGCACCTCAAAATATTATCTTCATTCTCACATCCTCATATATAAATAAAGATAATATTTTGAGGTTGAATTTTTGAATCTTTTCTTATTTTTTTTTAAATGTTTTAATAGTTATTCTGCTATTCTGGGCGTAGAAAAATCCAACAAATCAAAGATCATAAAAATCAGTCCAGGCGTTCTTGAGGTATACGTGGTGTACCCAACCCGACTTTGATAAATATACATAGATAACTATAAATATTAATTTACAGGCTCTTCATTACAGTCAATGGGGAATAAATTTCGTAGATCTTTGTGCTTTAGCTTATTTGCTAATTGTGCATTACGACAGTATGGAACCATCGATCAATAAAAGACAAACGGCACACCGAAAATTGAGCTTATTAAGTGACTCAGAATTTTGGGTTAGTTGACAAATAATATCTGTTAAGGAAATAAATTCCGATCTCAAATAAATTGGGACAAGAGCAGACCCAGGGGCATTCCCAGGGGGGTTGGCGGAAACTACAGAACGCCACCTGGCACGATCCTTACATGCATTTAGATAGATACGTTCACACAGTAATAGCTAGTAATGACTACTAGCCATTTCAGTGGTGAAACAACTAAAGCCTACATAATATATGGAATGGCTAAACGGAACAAAAGAAACTGAATCAGTTTCGACAATATGTTCATACACGAAACTGTGAAACTGTTGACTATTTTTTGGAGGTGAGGCAAACCCTGTTCCACTTGCTGCATTGTATATCATTGATTTAAATCGTTAAAGTTTTAAAACTATTTAAATCTTTCGTATCCAAAGTCACAGCTGCACTTTTGAGAACGTCATGGTGTTCTGAAGACGCATATTATTATAATCATTTTGTACTCATAACATCACGCCTGTAATCCCAGAAGGGTTAGGCAGAGGTGTACCTATATTACACCTAAATCCAGACTCCGGGCTGCTACTGAGAAATTCTAGATAGAAACCCAATAACACTTTACCCGACCTGGGAATCGAACCCAGGACCACATGCTCAGCAGTAGCTCTTGCGACCACTAGACCAACGAGGCAATCTTTTGTACTCCATCTGATTTTTTGTTTACCATTATGTCCTTATTTTGCTTATAAGCAGAATAAAAAAACTGGTAAAAGTATTATTTTCGTCTTAAACGTCGCCTTGTTGACGATATAAATATCATCATCAGCATCTGCTTGACTTTTACTTATTGTGTAGGGGTCAGCTTACAGGTTATCCGAAAGCACCAGTCGCATGTTGACGTCACAGCAAACCTCATTTATTTATTTAAATTTTCAGACCACTGACGTCGCAATGCTTGCAGAATCGGTTACTGCGCCTCAGGTAGTCCATGTTCTGACATCTAGAAGCACTCAAGAGGTAGTTTACTAGTCTTAAGCCTCCAATAGATAATGATTGATATCGTCTGCACATAATATAATCAAACAAAAATTTTAAAATATTTTAAAGAGTTACTATGTACGTTCTTGCCCATTCTGCTTCAATAGAAACTATATTTTGGAATAAGTACGCGCTTTAATGTGTTTTAAGTTTTTAGAAGCCTACTTGAAATAAATTATTCGACTTTTGACTTTAAATTTGATTCGACACAGACGATTTTTTCATGATTGTTTAGAAACTCAATGTGCCAAAATATTACCAATGTGTGAACCAACTAATCTATAAAATTGATAAACTCTGGCAAAGTTTCGCAACACGTGTCCCTTGAGATGTCGATCGTCACATCACCCGACTTTGCTAATAGATAACTTTGTCAAACATTATCTATTGTGAGGTTATTTGAAGTCCTCAGAAATCGGTTACTAATATATAGTACGTATTTACAGATTGATCCAATCACAGACAGTGCAACAATGGTAATATCTAATGCATTCATATACATATTCAGAGGCATACTGAACGTAAGAGTCAAAGTTTATTGTGAAGCGTTGATTCATACGGAGATGCATGATATCCAATTTAGTAAGTGGTTCACTACTATTAACCTTTTGAGATAAAAGTTTTTTCAAATGCCACCTAATATGGACATTTGCAATCCAGTACTTACACGAAACTACCGACCCATTACGAAACTGCGCGATACCAAAGTCAGGTCATGTTTCTAGCAAATCGTTATACCCGCAAGGCATGCTAACAGCTAGCTGGATTTAATACTTATCGACTGGTTGAGGTCGTGCAGTGGTAATAGACTAGGTTTTGCTTTTAATAAAATCAAAATGGCGGATTCTACACGTCAATAAAAGGCGAAATAATTTCAAAAAATTAAAGACCATGACCATTTGGGTCGTGTTACGTTTTTAGAATCATGTCCCCTATAATATATATTATAGCTAAAAACGTAGCACATAAAAAACTTGTAAAAATAAAAACAACAGAAGATCTGTTTTCAAGCATTCTGATGTAATTGGTGGCTGTTATTATTTTTATGTTCAATTTCATATTTGATGCCACCAACTGCATCAGACAGAATGAAAAGTGATATTGCTTTGAAGTTTGCGGTTTTTTTTAAATTACTTAATATTTTAATTTCAGATGAAAAATCTTGGTTCTATTTGTGGCCCATGCTTTGGCAGCAATTTTACTTGGGCGATATATTTAGCATACTTTATGCGGTATTCAATATGCTCTGCGAATCTTTGATCCTTGTAAGTAGCAAAGCCAGCCTCATCGGCGGGGTAATTGAGTAACACACTCACAATGGCAATGCCTTTAATTATAAATAATAAAATAATAATAAATTATTAACTTATTTATTAACTAATTTATAATTAATTAATTAATTTTATGTATTCATTATTATATTTTTATTATTTTTAGCTTTTTATTAATATTCCAGCTTAAGTAATACTTATTTATTTTAATGTAATATTGGTAATAATAGTTTTGTAAAAATTATCAAATATATGTAATTTGTAAATTTGTAATCTTGTAACATTTTGTAATCCTGTGACAATACTATATGGGTGTATTCCTGAATTCAAATGCTTTGATTTGATTATGACAGTTCGGCAACATTAATTGTGTTATTTACGTTGAAGAGCAACTTTTTCTTATCCTTATTAAAAAGAACCAGGTTCTTAATAATTGTTTTCTTGATTACAATCTAGCCTTTATGACTAATAATCAGTTTTAATCTAACTTAATTTTTTACTTGTAAATTATTTTTAAACATAGAATAGTGTTGATTGTACTTTACACAAGTCCGTTCCTCTTTCTTAAAGCCTCATAATTAATGGTATAAACACTTTGTTCATGTGTTATTGTCACTATTATTTCTACACTTTACACCACACTTGTCCAAAAGGTTTTGTTCGTTTTAGTCTTCGCACTTTATTTGTTTGGTCCAACAGCTGAATTGCCTCAATGTTCACATGTCGGTGGATTCGGTGTTCATGGACCTCAGCAAATTTTTGGATTATGTTGGTGACGGTATCCATTTTTAGGTCGCGAAGGAGGTCGTCATTGCTTATATACCAGGGTGCATTTATAATACTCCGGAGTACCTTATTCTGGAATGTTTGTTTAATTTTGATGGTGGTCGGCTTAGTACAGCCCCACATTTTGTTATGTATCGAAAAATAGTAGTGGATAAAGCAGCAGATGATTTGTTGAACGGAAAATGAAATTTAGATTGATAAGAAAGAAATTCTGTCACCAAACTAATTAAGGCTATGTTTACGTTTTTATAATGGCAGTGTCGTCCGCGAAGGTTGCGATAGTTTTATTTTCCAGCTCTGTTAAATCATACGTGTACAGGTAGAGGACAAAAAGCGAGAGGGATAAAACCAAATTGAAATCTTGTATAAAACGCACACTATGCAGCCGAGCATATTATAAGTTGGGGGATTACAACGCTGATAAAAATGCTTGGCTAATCGCTGGTCCTGCTCCGTAAGGACGCATCAACTAATTGATTAGCATTTGAAAATACTGCTGGAGCTGCTGAAGATAAAAAAAAAACTGTCTTTGCAATGTATTCACTCAATCTTTTAGTATTGTATAATTGCTTAAGCCATATGTGAGTACGATGTACATACTATCAAGCTACCATTTACTGGGCACGTCTTTCATTGTTAATAATTGAATAATTCATAATTGAATTATATAGCGCTTCATTCTAATTTCTGTAGTCTCTTGTCAAATGAGGATGCACTTCAATTTCTGGTTGAGCTTGTCCTCAAGACTTGATGATTGTATTCTTGGTTTAACGGCTTGGGCATATAAGACACTTTTAGGTGTAAGTGCAGTTATTGCGGATGTCTGTGCACTTTGTTTTGCTGTCTGTTTGTCAGTGTTTCTAACAATTTTCTTTTTTCGAAAGGGTTGTTAGGTGGTTTTTTTTAGAATTTTAGTTCTTAATTATTTGCATCTCCTTGGCAACTAAACACCCTCTGTAGTTGGCTTGGTGAGGTAAGCCACAGTGGACACACTACGGTTTTTCTTGTGCAGGTTGGTTGCAATCAGCTGTGAGCAATCCATTTGGGTATGACCATAAGCCTGGCATTTCTTACACTGCGGTTATATTTTCGACGTTTTAAGTGGGTTTATCACAACTTTACACCCTAGTATAAGTTTAATGACGTATATTTTACTGACATCTTCGTCATTCTTGAACGATAGTATAAATATGTTCAGTGGTTATTTTGTTCTAAAACTTCGCTAGTTAATTGTATTTTATATTTGGAATCCTTGAAACGTTAAATCTTCTTTAATCCGATTCGGTAGGCAGGAAAAATGCTATTTTTCGCCATTTCGCCATTCATTGACCTGGTCTGCTTATCAACATATGAGTGCCTTAAACAGTTATTTTTTCTGTTAATCGAGCAATCACTCTGTTTGTAGGTTTCTTCAGTTTTGGCATTTATTTAACACTATTACCGATAAAATTTTGGCGGTTATTGTTTCTACTGGCTTAGATTCAGTCAAAAAGGCGTAGAATGTTTGATAATTCTTTACACCGTCCACTACGATTGGAGGCGGTACTAGTTGTCTTTTCTTTGTTGTTGTTGAATTGCTGCTGCGGAGCGCTAGTTCTAGCTTGTTGTAGTGGTGGTGGTGGTGGAGTAAGGGAGGTGTTCACCTTCCTTTTCTTCCTGTTTTTCGCCCTAATCCACCCAGTTTATTTGGTGAGTTCATCCTCGTCCGTGCAGTACTCAACGTCACTTTTCGTATGCTGAGCAGGGGGTATGGTCTCACTGACCTGTTTATCTGAGGGTTCTTCTGTTTCCTATGTTTTTAAGCATTTTAATTGCTCTTGAACAACTTGTACCTGTTCCTGCAAGCTTTGTATGTAGCCGTTCAGTTGACGTACTATTTCTTGCAGGTTTTCTCTGTCCGTTTTCTTCTAGATGTAGCACTCATACAGCTAGTTTTCCAGATCAGATTTTATTTTAATAGACTGTTTTGCAGCCATTATTTAGTTTCAAGGCAAGCGTAACACCTAAACAATTATAATAAACACTTCATGACGATTTCCCCGATAGATCGACGTACACCGCGACGACGATATTTATTTTTATTTATTTGCGTCAAACATGGTATAAAAAGGTCTTACAGTACGAAAATGGAGCAGACATGTTTTGCAAAGATTAAACACAGCATGCAAATACTTGTAATAACAATTTCCTTAACCAAATTATTATAATATTACAACAACGCTATTTTAGTTCCAGGAATAGTTTTATACTATAGAAGTTGTTATAAATTAACCATTCACATAACATAACATAACATCACGCCTTGTTTCCCCGAAGGCTTGGGCAGAGGTGTACCTATAGTACACCCACATTTCGCCAGTTATGTTTAAGTCCCATGTAATAGGGGGCGAGCCTATTGCCATCTACCGGGCACAAATCCAGATTTCGGGATGCTACTGAGAAATTCCAGATAGAAAAACCCAATAACACGTTGCCCGACCTGGGAATCGAACCCAGGACCTCATGCTCAGCAGTAGCGATTGCGACCACTAGACCAACGAGGCAGTCATACAATTGTAATGCGTCTGCAAAATACTCTTTACGCGCGATCGGTACGTCCATTCATAATAGTAGTTAAACACTGAGACTGTTATTGAAGGTTGAAGGTGTGTTACACAATTAGGTTGCTGGTGTCGGATTTAACAAAGTCGCCTTTATTCGCTATACTTGTTACAGGTGGTAACAAATCTATGTATAACTGAAACAGTGGTTTATGAGTGGACACATTTGAAACGCTGGCACGTCACGATGGTATCAACAGTTGTAGGAATATTTTTTTACTGTTTCACTACTATCGATGTAAGTATGGAACTGTTTATTTAACTTTTTAACAACAAAATCTTTCAGTAGTGGTCGCTCCATCCGATGTTTTCCCGTAGGCCCTGAATCCTTAGGAGTGCTGCACACTTGGTCGGCTCGACGTGATTCGGCGTAGCCAGTCTTAATAAAAGGGTTACCCTCTGACTGGGTTGTGTCAGTTAGACAGTCGCTCCATGTCAAAAACGACCCCAACTATGTCGAGGACAGGCGATTGATTGACTATATATTATTATGTTAGGAAAAAGTCGCTTGGCTTAGCTCAAATTGTGCCGAGCCCACCCAAACGTGTTTCAGCGAGGGTAGTTGTCGAATGAAGTTTGCTGATCGACATGAGCCGAATGAAAGTTCAACATATGTAAGCCCGGAATTGGAATTCGATATAAAAAATGTAAACAAATGTGTTGCCATATTAAAATAATGACCTCAACTGTATAGTTTCTTGAAAAGTACTATAATGAAATGCTTAAATTGTATACATATGCAGTTTTCAGTTTTAAAGTGACGTAAGCTACGATTCAAGAATAAAATATAACTGTTTGAAATGAAATTTAAACACAAAAGCTGTTAAAAATGTATGATGTATTTTTTTATTAAATCAAATTATTGGACTGACTAAGAAAATGTTGGCTACCCCTGAAACGTCGCCTTGATAATGACATTTCTTTGTTTACATTTTTGTATACATTTCCGAGTTCAGTAATTGCTACGAGTCGGGTTTGTAGTACCACAAATACTGCTCAATCGAATGTGCCGACCCGAACATCAATACACAGGGTTCAATATCTTAAGAGATGAGGCAATTTTTTCTTTTTTGGCAGACTCGAGCTATACTATGGATTTATGGGAAAGGAATTGCAACTTTGGCGGAGATTTTATTTCTGTATCTTTGCTATCCTGTAGGAAGGCTTGTGGATGACTATACATTCCATTATGGCGTAGCACCCACGCAATTGAAAATGTTGAGCATTCGATTTGTGCCTGTATATTATACTGTAAGTATATTTAACGTTTTTTTTATTTATTTGATCAACTGACATAGGTTCGTCCTCGACAAGCGTTCTTGCGGTACTACTGAGCGAACATTTAATTTTTTATTTATTTTTATGAATGGCATCTTGTAGTAGACCTTGAGAGCTCGTGACTACTTAACCGGACTATCTTGTGGCTGCCTTAAGCGAACTCAAAGCCTCCAGCCTGGGGCGAAAAACTTACATTGCTAAGCGACTGCTCGCTAATGGCACCCTCTGTGAGGCACGGACCTCGGCTTAGAGCAACGTTTTATTTTTGACGATTACGTTTCATTTAATTTGTTAACACGCACACATTGTACTGTACTGTATATGCAATTTAAAACCAAAATTGTGATATAGAAAAGTTACTGGTGAACAGCAACCTAGGCACAGCCCATGAACCCACAACTAATGAAAGATCCTGCAACTTGTCCTCTAACTTGTTGTTACAGCTAAGGAAATGAATTGTAGACCAAATTGACTCCCTACATCAATTTGTCGTCTTAAAGTTATAATAAACCTACAACTATAAAAAATTACAGGTGTGATTTTATTATACAATCGGAACTTACATCATCATCTTGTTTTGTAAAGTCTAACGCCCCCCTGCCAATGTTATTCAGGCGCAAGAGATCCTTGTATAGTCCTCCGTTCACAGTTTTTTTTTACATCTCAGTTTGCATCACTGACAAAAACACAGTGATCTTTATTGTCGTAGCGATATGGTTGCTGTTGGGTTGCAGCCATTGACAAGTCTAACAAATTCATAATAATCTTTATAGCAGTTACAATAAGGTTGCTATTGGGTTGCTGTCTGTCAAGAGGTAAAATTACTGAGAATGGACTGTAGCACAAAGTATATTATGTTGGTTCCTTAAAAATTATTTCAATAATATGGGTGTTCGTTCCCCAGCTCAAGATTTACTTCATGCTCAACTCTCTCTGGCACGTTATGAGAACAGAATCCGTTGGTCAAGACAACAGTCATTATATTTGGTCCTGGTCACTTATGCTTATACCTATCGTAGTAGGCATAGTGATAACTATGTTTCGATACCTCGTCATTCATAAAACGGTAATTATCAACGTTGTTTAGTTATTATATTTTTTAATATTATTCTGCAACTTCATTAAGATCAATGAGGGTTTCCTAAAGTGACATTCACTAAGAACTGAGATGTCAGGTTCGGCACCTGAAAAAAGTGTCAAAGCACCATCTTAAGTCGTGACTAAATGGTCAACGAATGAATAAAACAAATGATGAACGTCATCATTTATTCTAAATTCATATTCGAAATGGAAGACCTGCTATCAAAGTGGTGCCAACCGGTGGCGTGAATTGTCATGAAAACCTTCATTGACAGGTGCCAAAATAACAAACCAGTTGGATTAAAGCGGTAACCATGACAACGAACTCAATAACATAACATCAATCAATCAATCAATCAAGCATTTATTTTGTTAAACATAGGTGTGGTTACAGATAATACGCGTTTAAAATATGTGCACTATGTTTTGCCAATGTATGGCGTACAAAAATAACATAAACAATCAATTACAATTAAGGTGGCATGTCAATAGATTACATTTAAAAAAATAATTCAATATAAAATATGTCAGTTAGGCGAACAGGTCACTACAAATATAAATAAATAAACACATTCAAACTAATCAATAAAATTAAATCATAAGTGACTTATTAGCAAGTCGGAATCTTCATACCTCCGTGTATCAGTAGTAAACTCAGTGATGGAGTAGTAACATCTGTCTATTAGGAATTTAAACAAAGACCTCTTAAAGGACCCCAGACCCTCTTTATTTCTAATAGCTGCTGGTATACTATTATATATTTTTGGGGCCATTCCTAGCACACTTTTGCTGAAAAATGCAGTTTTATGAGAGGTAACATGAATGGTATTCTGATAACGACGAGAGCGGAGTTTTTCATATAAATGCAGATTACAGCGAACAAACACTCCCATTTCATATATGTACATCGAGGGTAGAGTGAGCAAACTAAGTTCCTTAAACAATGGTTTACAACTATCAATCGATTGTAATTTGGTAAACGATCGCAAGCATTTCTTCTGAGCTTTAAAAGCAATGTCTCTGTCAGTGGAGTTGCCCCAGAAAATAATTCCGTACCTAACGCTAGAAGCCACATAAGCATTATAAGCTATTTGCACTGTTATGCGGTTAACCGTTTTCAATAGTTTGTACAGTGCATACGCGAATTGACTAAGCTTCTTTGACAAAGCGTCGATATGATGTTTCCAAGTCAGACGACTGTCTATGTAGAGGCCCAAAAATTTTGTGATGTCACTTTCAGAGATTGCTACGTTACCATATTTTATTTTCAATTTCGGTTTATTTGTTCTTTGATTAAATGTCATTATTTTATTTTATTTAGATTTATTTTTAGATTATTACTAACTAACCAATTTATTATATTTTTATGATCGTCATTTATGTCATTTTCAAGAATATTAATGTCATTATTAGTGTTGACGACGTTAGGTTGTTTTTGTGCTGTAGATATTTATTGGGTTATTTTTATAATAAAAGGACGCGACTGTTTGCTAGCTCTGTATTGAGGCAACTAAACATCAAACGATCGGACATACCGCCCACCAAAAGGACCCTGTGTCCTTTTAAAAATACTATTTCTGCTATTCTGCTTACATTAAACTTAAAACCTAACTTTCTCCATTTTAAAACAATAAAAAACTTACAAGTGGACTGTATGTAACAAAAAAAATAATTACAGATAACTATCCAATAGTGAACAGGTAAGTAACTTACAAATCAGTTTATTTCATGTTCATCGAACAACGTAAACAACATGACTCATTAAGGTAAGTACCTATCTATTTGTTTGACAACATCAATAGTTATTAGTTGTAGGTACATATGTAGTTATAAGCAATAGCATGCAGGTGGGAAGTTACAACATCGTAAAATAGTGTAGGAACTTGAATCATTCATGATGCCCATGAAAAGAATAGGAAGTTGAAACTTGAAATGGCTCAGATATATACTCAATACACTGATGCCATAGAAGAACGGGACAGGCTTCAACTTGTTGTGGACGGGTTCAGCCAGTGTAGCATAGAGTATGAACAAGCTCTTAGTCATAAACATCTACTACAACACCAGCTACATGAGGCTCATAGTCAAATAACAGAACTTCAGACTACAAATCATAATATCACTGCCTCGCTGAATCAAAGTCTGTTCAATGAGTTGATGCCTATTGCCACCTTAATGGTTTCTGCAAAAAAAACATCATACACTATAGATTTGACAGGTGAGGATGACACAAAGTCATGTAATTCATTGAGGGTAGTCACCAGTAAAAACAAACTCAAAAAATACATTAAAATTAATAAATACATTGTTAAAACTAAAAAGATGGTTAAAAGACATAAGTTCTTTATTAAAAATGTCAAACTTAATAGAGAAAGGCTAAACTTACTTAAACAATTAGATATGTATTCTTTTAATTTGGAACAAAGTACCAGGAGATACAACAATGACACAGAGGTCTTGCAATCTCAACTTGACCATTTACAGGAGAAACTTAGTTCAATGACTATCAAGTATAATACCTCTGAAGATCTCATGAGGGAATATGTGTTGGCAATGAATGAACTGGTAAACTCACAATCAAGCATCTGTGAGCATTGTAAAACACCATCCCATGTGTCTACACCGGACCATTCATTGTCGACATACAATACCACCTTACCGCAGCCTTGTGTTGATTTGACATTTCCTGTTATTAATAGTTCCAATAAAAAATGTAAAGATAGAGTAAAAAATGATGTAATATTATTTTGTGATGAGATTGGAAAGGACTTAGGCCACTTGCTGACAGGTGAATATCCAGGACACTCCATAATAAACTACTGTATGCCTGGCTGTTCCTTATTTGATGTTATGAAAGAAATTATTAAATGTAACTTTAACCAAGACACTACATTAATAATTTTCTTGGGTAATAGGGGAAATGTTAACAAAGGAGAATTTCTCCAATATTATAAAACATTGTGTAATCTCAAGTTAAGAAAAATTGTGTTGTTTACATTCCCATATAGTAACAGTTTGCCACAGGATGAAAATAACATTAGATTTAAAATAAATATGACATTGCATAATCTGACATTAAATAATAATCAATTTCATTTAGTAGATACTAACAATTATGTTGGTAGATTTGTATTTGACGAAAGATAGGTATAATATTTTTATGTACTATCTTTCTAACTATCACAAAAGACAGATAGCTGTGTCGCTATCATATTTTTTTTCAATTACAGCCAAGAATTTGGCTAAACAACTTGCTTCTTTTGAGCAATGCAATGACATCTTAAAATATTCTGCCAATAATTTGGATCCAATTGATGACATTGATTTTAATTTAAATTAGAAATTAGGACAATAGAGGTAGCCTCTTGCAAAAATGTAAAGAAAGCAAATAAGAAATCAAATGTGTGTGTAAAAAATTTAAATAGCATCAACCTGGTGCATCAAAACATTCAAGGGTTTTTAAACAAAGATTTAGAAGTAGAATTATTCCTGAATTGTAACAATATAGATATTCTTTGTATAACAGAACATTGGCTTAAAAGCCACCAGTTCATGTTCAATTTTAGTAATCACCAGGTTGGTAGTTCATTCAGCAGAGTTAATGCTATACATGGTGGCTCATTAATTTTTAGTAAATAACCAGATTAAATTTAAAGACCGTAAGGATATTGTGAGCCTCTCTGTTGAACGGACAGTTGAAATAGCCTGTGTAGAATTGGAGCAGTTCATTATATTAAGTGTGTACAGACCTCCTTCAGGATTGTATGATTGTTTTGAAAAAGTTATGGATGAAGTGTTAAACAAAATCTGTACTTCAAACAAGTCTATCGTCACTTGTGGTGATTTTAATGTTAATTTGTTGGAAAACTCTGGGATTAGTACTAAAATTATAAGTTTGTTTCAGTCATACAATCTTGCTAACCAATTTTTGGAGCCCACTAGAATAACTCCCACTAGTGCCACATGCCTAGATAACATTTATACAGATGTTAAACCAACTTAAAAAGAAATTATTAATTTAATAGACTCGGATCATTGCGGACAGTTGATCACTATTTCAAATATAAACAAAAAAGTTATTAAAAAAGATATCACTGTTAATCCAAAAACAACTAAACGTTTGGAAACATTTAAAACTAAACTTTTGAGTAATTTACTACTTTTGTCAACTAATGAGGACTCTAATCATCAATATAATGCTTTTTTTAATATGTATTGCACACAATTTGATAATACTTTCATTCCAAAGACATTCTCGGTTAATGGTAACGCTTCCTTCAGTGATTGGGCCACTGTTGGTATACATAAAAGTAGAAAACGTCTTTATGAGTTGTATGATGAACGGACTTGTATAAACACTGCTGAATTTAATTTATATGTTAGAAATTATTCGAAATTATTTAAAAAAGTTTGTTGCATAGCCAAGTCACGTTACTTGAGTTCAAAGATTAAAAATAGCAGTAATGTAATTAAAATGACATGGAATATCATTAATAGCGAAACGAGAAGATCATGCAACCGAAGTAGTGACTACAGCCTTGCAATTGATGGCAATTTAATTCAATCGGATTCTCAAGTCGCCGCGACCTTCGAAAATTTCTTTGCGGAGATTCCCGTTTCGATTACTAAATCTCTAAACTCATCGCCCACTGCTGCAGAGTCTTTACTTAAAGAAAACGTTCCAGTTTGTGATTCTGAATTTAATTTCCAATATGTCACTTGTAGAGATATAATTAAAACCTTTCACACATTAAATGTTAAAAAAACCGCAGATCTATGGGGTAACTCTGTGGATGTTGCTAAGTCCATTATAAATATTGTAGCACCTACTTTAGCTGTTATTTTTAATAATTGTATTGACCGTGGTGAGTTTCCTGATCTTATGAAAAACAGTAAAATAATACCATTGTTTAAATCTGGTAGCACATCAGACCCTACTAATTATAGACCTATTTCAGTGCTGCCTACCTTTAGTAAAATTTTTGAAAAACTTATTTTAGATCAAATGCAAAGATTTTTTAATAAACACAAATTACTGCATAACAAACAGTTCGGTTTTACAAGGGGTCGTTCAACTACTGATGCCGGAGTTGAACTTTTAGGACATGTTTACAAGGCATGGGAGGACAAATGCGATGCTTTGGGGATCTTTTGCGATTTGTCCAAGGCATTCGATTGTGTTCTTCATGAAACATTGATCAGGAAACTGCACCACTACGGAATCCGGAATGCCTCTCTGGATCTTCTTACTTCTTACTTAAGTGATAGGATTCAGACAGTTGATGTTAACGGAAAAAGATCACCTGGATCTGTTATAAGAATGGGGGTCCCCCAAGGTTCAATTCTTGGCCCATTTTTGTTTCTTATTTATATTAATGACTTGCCTTACCTCATAAAGGATAATCATGATATAGTGTTGTTTGCAGACGACACTTCACTTTTATTTAAACTCAAACGTCAGCAGCTGGTTACTGACAATGTAAATAGCGCCCTTGCTAAAGTAGTTAACTGGTTTAATGTTAATAACTTACTTCTAAACGAGAGAAAAACTAAATGCATTAAGTTTACGATACCTCATGTTAGACAAGTAGAAACTAGTGTTCTTATTAAGGGTGAAGAGTTGAAACCCGAAAACACCACAGTATTCTTAGGCATAACTTTGGATGCCAAGCTTCAATGGGGCCCCCATATAGATAAATTGTCAAAAAAACTAAGCTCTGCAGCATACGCCGTTAGAAAAATTCGTAATTTAACTGATTTAGAGACAGCCCGTTTAGTATACTTTAGTTATTTTCATAGTGTGATGTCGTACGGTATTCTTTTGTGGGGAAATGCCGCCGATATTCAGACAATTTTTGTTTTACAAAAAAGGGCAATTCGTTCAATTTATAAACTAAGTCCCAGACACTCCCTCAGAGACAAATTTAAAGAGATTAATATAATGACTGTGCCTTCTCAGTATATTTATGAAAATCTTTTGTATGCACATAAAAATATTAATCTGTTTAAAAAATACAGTGATATCCATAACATAAATACTAGGAACAAACACAAATTTGTTGTTCCTACTACCAGACTCAAGAAAATAGGTAGCTCGTTTAAATGTCAAAGTATTCGTTTTTATAATAAACTTCCTGGCCACATTCAAGAACTAAGCCTTAATAAATTCAAATCATTTATAAAGCGGAAATTATGCCAGAACGCCTATTATACTGTCAAAGGCTATATTGAGGACAAGAAGGCTTGGGATTGAGCTGCTCCAATAAGTTTACACAGATATTGTCTATGTTTAATTTGCTGTTAAACTTTTATTTTTGATTTTTTTAGATAAACAATGACATCTTTATATTTACTGTTTAAAGTATAACATTGTTTTAATTTTTGAGAATGTGAGGACTATGTGAGTCATTGTTTTTTTGTTCTTTCAGTTGTTTTAGTCACGGTCTGGCTGTTTGAGTACTTAACGCGGCCTACCCAAATGTCCTTTCTTTTGTATTGTTCGTGGAATCGTTGAGCTCCTTAGTTCTGAGTTGAGCTGCACCATGATTGACAAATGCATGCACTGACTGGATAGGTCCACTCAAATCAGTGTGGTTCTTTCCTCAAAAGACAATTTCAGACACCAGTCTACAGAGTCCTCATATGATCTGACCATGTTTATTCTCGGATTTTTACACTTTGACATGACGTGAAAATTTACTTTGTAAAGTATTATAATATTTTAATTATTGTGAATGTGAAGGCAGTGTGGATTTGTTGTTTTTTTTTTTATCTCAATCTATTTTAAATTTTTAAAATTAGTTTTAATCATGGTCTGGCAGTTTGAGCAATTTATGCGGCCTACCCAAATGTCCTTTCTTTGGTAATGTTCGTCGAATCGTTGAGCTCCATATGTGTTGTGTTGAGCTGCATGATTACTGACAAATGCGTGCACTGACTGGACAGGTCCACTCATTCTGTTTGGTTCTTTCCTCAAAAGACCATTTCAGACATCAATCCACATGGTCTTCACATGACCTGACCAAGATTATGTCTGGACTTTAAAAGAGACTGTGACCTCTGAGTTTGTTTTGGCGTTTCTTCTCAGAGTAGTCAGATAGGAAACGCCGATCTCATCTACTTTTAAAATAGTATTGACGTGTAAAAGTGTTTGTAAAAACCTACTTACAGAAATAAAATCATTTATCATTTATCATTTATCATTGAATGGTAAGTATATATGTGTAGGCACATATATTTCAGTAGTAATTGAGTAGTTAATGTAGTTAGTGTTATAAACTTATTTTGATAATTTAATGAATAAGTAACAATATTTAACGTTATACAAACTTAGACATGAAAACATAAAAATAGGTAAGTATATTAACAAACTTCGTTTCGAATAGCGTGCAATTATTAATTAAGCATCTTTAGGTAGGAATATTAACTTACTTAAAGGTCTTTTTAATTCACTTTGTCCTTTACACTGCACTGTAACCACTCTAACTAAATTGTCTTTTCCAGGATGCAGCGTTTTTATTTTTCCCATAAGCCACCTCGTAGGTGGCAGGTTTTCCTCTTTGATGACCACAATATCTCCCACGGTAGGTGACTGGACAGCTGATTGCCACTTCGTCCGTTGTTGGAGAGTGTTCAGGTATTCTGTATTCCATCGTCGCCAGAAGTCTTGAGTCATTCGTTGTACTAATTGCCATCTAGTTAATAGGTTGATGTTGGATTTTCCATAGTCGTCATCAGGAACACTTAGTAACGGCTCACCTATCAAAAAGTGTCCAGGTGTGAGTGGTGATATCGTCTCAATAGTGTTGTCCAACTGGCACAATGGACGAGAGTTAAGACAGGCTTCTATTTGTGTTAGCAATGTGGCCATCTCTTCATAGGTAAGTTTTGTATCTTTGCTAACCCTTGCTAGATGTCTCTTTGCAGATTGCACTCCAGCTTCCCAGAGGCCCCCACAGTTTGGCATTCGCGGTGGGATGAAATGCCACGTAGTTCCATCGGTTGCTAAGTTTTCGGAAATTTCTTTAGAAACGCTGTGTTCACCTACTTTGAAAAGGGCTTTAAGTTCCTTTGCAGCACCAACGAAGTTGGTACCGTTGTCGCTGAACAGATGAATACATCGACCTCGACGTGCGACAAATCTTCGAAATGCAGCCAGGAATGCTTGAGAAGTTAAGTCTGTCACAGCTTCCAGGTGTATGGCACGGGTAGCCATGCAGACAAATAGACAGATGTACCCTTAAGTAGCATGGTGCCCTCGCCCCTTTGATGTTCTTAAAAATACTGGACCTGCGTAGTCAACTCCACTGTTTAAAAAGGCCCGGTGTAGACTCACCCTTACAGCTGGTAATTCACCCATTAACTGGTTGTTTATCTTGCCTTTATTGATAATGCAAACCTTACAACTTCTTATGCATTTTCTTACTGCAGATTTTAAGTTAACAATCCAATAATTACTTCTAAGGTACGTCATCATAACTTGTATACCACCGTGTAAAGTTTGCTTGTGTGCTTCGGTGATCAACAATGTAGTGATATGTTGATTACTCGGTATTATTATTGGATGTTTGGTTGCGATTTGCAAATTAGCGTTTTGTAAACGACCTCCCACTCTCAGCAGATTGTTTTTATCTAAAAATGGGGTCAAGCTAATTAGCGAACTTGATTTTCTCACCTTGCCATTTTTCTTAATGTATTCTATATCTTTTTTATACACTGTCTGCTGATAGTATTTTATGCAATTTAGCAAAATTGTTTTCATTTCACCTGTAGTTAAATACTTCTCTTTGTGTTTATATTTTAATAATCTTCGGCAATAAGCGAGTACCCTTTTCATTCTAGTCAGATTAGAAAATCTTTCCCAAATTGGTTTTTCTTCATTTTCTTTATTTTTTGTTGTAAAAGTAAATGTTAATTTTAACTCTAAATCTGTGTCTGTATATTCTGATCTTCTCAAATTAACTTCTTTTTTTGATAGCCATTCTGGCCCCTTCCACCACATCTTCTCTTTCTTCAGATCTATTAAGAACATTCCTCTGGATGCTATGTCAGCAGGATTATCTTGTGATACAACATGATTCCACTCTGTGTTGTTTGTATTATCCTTGATTTCCACCACTCGATTTGCTACAAACGTCTTCCATTTTTGAGGCTCCCCATTAAGCCATGCCAGTACAATCGTTGAGTCTGTCCAGCAGTAGGTTTGATTACCAGGAATTCTCATGGCTAATGTGACTTGTTTTAGAAGCCTTGACAACAATAGAGCTCCACACAGCTCAAGACGAGGAAGCGATATTGTTTTTAATGGAGCAACTTTGGTTCTTGATGCAATTAAATTTGTGGATACACTACCATCCTCTTGTTCCACTCTGCAGTATACAACGGCTGCATAGGCCCGAATTGAGGCATCGCTAAATCCGTGCAGTTGTATTGCTTTTATATTGCTGCTGTACGAGTGTAACCATCGGTCTAAAATAATTTGTTTGACATTCTCGAAATCCTTTCTTATCTTCAACCAATCTAAGGCTAATTCTTCGGATAATGGTTGATCCCATTTTGTGCCAACTAACCATAGTTTTTGAATGAGCATCTTAGCGTGCACAATGCTTGGCGATATCCATCCTAATGGATCATAAAGTTTTTGTACACCTGATAGAATGTTTCTCTTCGTAATGGTAGATGGAGGTGAAGACAGACTGATTTTGTAAATAAATTGATCAGTACCAAGATTCCATGCTATACCCAACGCCTTCACAGCACCATCTAGGTTTATATTGAGTTGGATGCTTGAAGAAATGTTGCTTGGATCCATTGACCTTATCAACTCGATGTTGTTAGATGACCACTTCTTCAACTCAAAACCTCCCTTTCTTAACATAGCCTTGAGTTGATTACTAGCTTCTATGGCTTGTTCAACAGTGTCACAACCCGACATTACGTCGTCGACGTAGAAATCTGACAAAGTTATGTCAGCAGCTACTGGATAGCCATCTCGTTCTTCATGTGCGAGTTGGATCAAAGTTTTCACGGCTAGATAAGGTGCTGAAGTAGTCCCAAATGTCACGGTAAGTAGTCTATAATCTTTTATTTCTTCATTGCTATTATTTCTCCACAGTATTCTTTGAAAATCGGTATCTTCTTTATTTACCATGACCATTCTGTACATCTTTTGTATGTCTGCAGCGAAACAGATGGCGTGCATTCTCCAGCGCATGATTATACAACGTAGGTCTTCCTGGAGCACTGGACCAGGTAAGAGTTCATCATTTAATGATATGCCATTGGTTCCCTTACATGATGCGTCGAAAACTATGCGGGTTTTCGTAGTTTCTTTATCTTCACGCAGGACTGGATGATGGGGTAAGTAAACAGTTTTTCTTAAATATATTTCTTTTTCAGGTACTTCTTCTATATGACCTAAGTTTTTGTAGTCTTCTATAACCTTTTCATATTCCTCTCTCAACTTAGGCTGTTTTTTAAACCTTCTCTCTAATTGTATCAATCTTGTTTTAGCTATGTCTCTTGTATTTCCTTCAGTTGATTGAATACAATTTGTTTTAAATGGTAGTTTCACTATAAATCTTCCTTGGTCATTTCTTGAGTATGTTTTGTGATAAATGTCTTCACATATTTGTTCTTCTTTTGTATTATTTCGCCTTGTAGTTGTGTCTATCTCCCAGAGTGCTTTTAACATATTCTCAATGTCTACTTGGAGATGCATGACAAGAAATGAATGTTCTTTTTGTGTTGTATTAATTTCTCCAAATAATATCCATCCTAGGGTTGTTTTCTGTGCACATGGAGACCCTGGTGGACCCTTGAGTAACTCTTGTTCGACTATTCGTGCATACTCCTTAACACCAAGCAGCAGATCTATCGGGCCTGGGTGGTTGTACTCTGGATCAGCAAGATCGAGACCCTCCAGGTGCTGCCAGTTGTGAACAGTCATTGTGTGGTGTAGTATTCTCGTGGTCAGTTGCTTGGACATGACGTAAGCTTCGACGTGCATGTTGAATTTTGGTTTCCTTCTCGATAAAATGTTTAGCTGAACCACGTGTTTAATTGGTGCTTGCATAGAACCCACACCTGTTACAGTGCCTTCAATTGATTTTCTTTGTAGCTTCAGTAATTGAGTTGCTTTTTCACTAATGAAGCTCGCTTGTGAGCCTTGATCTACAAGTACCCTTAAAAGTGTCGCATGTCCATCTTTTCCTTTTACTTCGACTAGTGCAGTTGCTAATAATGCTCTTCCTGATACTCCGATACCAACATGAAGAGTTGTTATGGTCTCCTTGTTGGCTTCTTGTTGAGATGTCGATGGTTGTATTAGTTCTGTCTCTGTGGTATCCTTCAACTTCTCTGATTTGTGAAGCAAGGAATGGTGACGTCTTCTACATACGCGGCAAGTAACTGGTACCTTGCATTTGTAAACTGAATGACCCGGAAGCAGGCAGTTGAAACAAAGCTGTTTTTCTTTCACATAATTGTTACGTTGTGTAAGGTCCATTTTAATAAATTCTTTGCAATGACATAAGGTGTGTTTTTCACTACAAAGTGTACAGCTTTTATCTTTAACAACATTCACGGCATGGTAGGATCGCTCTTTGATTGTACGATCTTTATTTCTTACGGGCTGTATCATTTCTAGTGTTCCCAGGAATCGGTGTTAATTTTTAAGTTTTTTAGGTTATTCATGCACTCTGTCGTAGTATCTAATAAAGTCTTCACACTGTTAGCTGTCTGTGTTGCGATTTTCTTTTGATTAAAAAGTCTTTTCAAAACAGAGAACACAATAACACGTTTGTTTCCGTATCTGTCTTTTAACGATTGCCATGCTTGATCGTAATTGCTGTCCGTAACTTGAATGTGCCGTAATATTATTTCTGCTTCACCGGTAACACTAGACTTTAGGTAATGTAGTTTTTGAACGTCGCTGATTGAAGTATTTTTATGCACAAGTGATGTAAACATGTCCTGATATGTGGGCCACTCTTCGTATTGTCCCGAAAAGGTTGGTAATTGTATCCGTGGCAGTTTTACGATCGAACATTGTCCTTGACCATTAAATACTGAAGAGTTTGAGGTTTCCATGGCTGTTTGTTGATGTTTGCTCAACATATCTGTCAAGTCTGCTTGTAGACAAAGGTACAGATCTTCAATGACGAAATAGTCTTCATTGAGAAAGTAAGAAACTTCTCCACGCTTGTCTCTCGGAGTACACTGTGTCAACATTAGCGCAAGACTACTTGTTTTGCGTAAACAAGTAGTCTTATCTCTGGAATGCGGCTGCCTATTGTTCTCAGCTCGCTCGGACTCCGATTCACTAATGACCCACAGGTGTGCCAGCAGTAATAATCCGGCTCGATTTGCGACCATATGTTGACGACGTTAGGTTGTTTTTGTGCTGTAGATATTTATTGGGTTATTTTTATAATAAAAGGACGCGACTGTTTGCTAGCTCTGTATTGAGGCAACTAAACATACAAACGATCGGACAATTAGAGAATAAAATAATGCTGTCATCAGCAAATAAGACCATCTGGTGCTTACTGACCTTAGGCATATCATTTATGTAAATGTTAAATAATGGAGGGCCAAGAATGCTACCTTGGGGAACACCAAAAGTAGTTTTCCTAGGACGTGACATGTAAGTTATTTCAACTTTCGAGCTCACACATAGCCTATCAAGCGTTGTAATTTGAGTACGATTAGAGAGATAGGATTGTAATAGGTTTGGCTCTAGTTTGTTTAGCAGTATACCATGATCTACACGGTCGAATGCTTTAGACATATCCATAAACAAGGCCGCCACTGGAGTTTTAGAGTCAACACTAGAAACGATTTTATTGATAACGTCATAAATCGCCATATTAATGGATTTACCTTTCCTGAATCCAAATTGTTCTCTGGCTATGAGATCATGCTTTTCAAAAAACGACGAAAGGCTATTGTAAATTACCTTTTCTATAATTTTTGAAAAAATAGGAATAAGTGCTATGGGTCTATAGTTACCCATGATACTTTTTTCATCTTTTTTATGAATAGGTTTAATAATAGTCATTTTTAATTTGTCCGGGAAATGGCCGTATTCGATGCAAAGGTTGATGATATAACTCATAGCAGGTCCTATTAATTGCGCTACATGTTTGACCACTTTTGTAATGATGCCATCATATCCATGGCTTTAAGTATTGTTTAAAGCGCATATTATAGCCACTATGTCTGCTGGAACTGTAGGAGGAATAAATATGGAGTTACAATTAGCCTCAATATTTGCATAGGAAGGAGTAGAATTATTTGGTTGAATTTCGTCTAAAAAATAGTCATTCAAAGCTTGTGCAATTAATTGGGGTGTATGTATATTATTGTCATTTATTGTTATATATTCAGGTATATTCTCTTTAGGATAGTCGCTTTAGATTTGTTTCTGGCCGAATGTATGTGAAAGTCATTCTGAGATTTTTGGGTCAATGTAATAATTTTCTTTAAACGAGCAGTATATTGCTTTAATAAAAGTTTATTTTTAGAACTAGGGGCTCGCCTGTATTGCCATAAAATTTCTCTTTTACGCTTACTATACGTAGAGCGATTCTTACTTTCCTTAGAGGGAAGCAGAGGTCATAAAAAAGCATAAATAGGTCATAGAAACAGTTAAATGCTTCCTCAGGGTTGTCGTGTAGATATACTTCACTAAAACTAAGGCTATGAAGAGAATCAATGAATTTGTCTAAGTTTTCTTGGGAGTAGTCGCGCTTAAGAGCATACCAATGCTTAATAGAACAAGTTTTTTTCACAGGGCATTTGATTACTTGAGCAGTATGATCAGATAGCGCAAGATCAAGTACTGCACACTTACTACCTCTGACATTATGAACGATATTGTCTATGCATTTACCACTAGCTAATCGTGTAGGCTGATGAATTCAAATTTTTAAGTTATAGTTTAAGAGGAGAGTTTGTAAATTATTAGATGGTTTTGATTGTGTCAAAGTGTCAATATTAAAATCGCCACAAATAACCACCTTTTTAGAATCACCGAGGTTACACATTCGTAAAATACCATCCAAGTTAACAAAAAAGTGTTCCAAACAGTCATTCTTAGCCTGGGGTGGTCTGTAGATGCAAATCACAATTAAATTATGTATTATTAATTCTATGGCACAGCATTAAAGGACGTTAGTTACATAGAATTTACTTAAATCAATGTTTTTATACTTATGCATACGATTTATAAGGATGCGAGCACCACCACGCCTAGTATTCCGCATTCTATGTTAGAGGGTATGGTTTCCGCACTTAGTCCTACATGTGGACCATTGTACGTGGGCCATAGCGGCCGTCGGTGGTTTTTATTCCAACCAGCCCACCTCCCTCCAGAAGCCGATCAAAGCTTCTGGTCTGTTGAGAACCTCTGTGTAAGATCCGAGTGTCCCGAGGGTTTCTGTTCTAATCTGGGTAACGCCCGTGCACTCAAAGAGCACGTGCGCAACGGTCTCGTCCGACTTCATGCAAGCTCTGCACAGAGGGCTGTCCGTTATACCTATTGTGTAGAAGTGTTTATTTAGCGAGCAGTGTCCTGTGATGGTCCCCGTCATCAGGCGCAGGCCATTTCTATTCAGACGTAATAAACGTCTGGTTAGCCTGCCGTCTAAGGATGGCAAAGCTTCCTTAGACTGCCTGCAGCCTGGTGTCGAAGTCCACCACCTCTCGGCTTGTGTATGGGTGGACTCCTGCAGCCACCTGCGTATCTGGTTGAAGGGGATGGGTATGATGGGTTCAGGCCCGCATGCCGACGTGCTGGATGCTCTCCTGGCTAATTCGTCAGCTGCGTCATTGCCCAGCGATCCACTGTGTCCTTTTATCCATTGCAGTGTCACTGTGTTGCGGTTTAATACCGTTACTCGTTCTAGAGCCTTGTGACATTCTAGTACTATGCTTGAGGTAATATATTTTTTCCTCAATGATTGGAGGACTGAGGTGCTGTCGGAAAGTATACGTATATGTGTGTCCGTAACTTTCCTGGTTTCTATGGCGTACACCGCTTGTATAATGCCCACACACTCCGCCTGATAGACAGTGTTGAACATTCCCAGCGGGTTTGATATGTTTATGTTGAGGTCGTGTGAAAAGACTCCAACTCCGGTCCGAGATCCGGTCTTCGAGCCGTCGGTGTATACTCTCATCTCGTTCGGGCGTGAGTAGTCACACTGTTCTTCCGAGAGAACGATGTTGTAGTGCTTTTGGAAGTAGTGTTGCTTCGGGGTTTTGTCGCAGGGTGATGCTAACATCGGCTGTCGTTTGACTGCATCCTCCTTTATGCGTGTGTGCCTGACCCTAGAATCTTTGCTTAGGGTTCCCGATATATGAAGCCTAAAGGCAGCCAGGGTCGCCTCCTCCCGTACGATAAGATGTAGGGGTGGCAGCCCAAGCATTGCCTGTAGGGCAGCAGTGGGTGTGGTTCTCATGCAGCTAGTGATTGCGACACAAGCAAACCGCTGCAGTTTTTCGAGATCTTTTTGGGCTGTGCTCAGGTCTGTCCTAGGCCACCAGACTAACGAGCCATATAATTGATAATTGGTCTAATGACAGTAGTGTATAGCCAGTAGGTTACCTTGGGGTTAATCCCCCAGTTTCTGCCAAGCATTCGCTTGCACTGCCACAGAGATATGCTGGCTTTTGTAGTGATGTAGTTGGTGTGTTTTGCCCAATTCAGCTGTTTATCCAAATAGATGCCTAGGTACTTGGGTTCGGTTGATAGGCTTAGGGTAGTTCCGAAGAATCGTGGTAATTGTAGTGTCGTCAGTTTCCTCTTTTTCGTAAAGAGGATCAGTTCGGTCTTTGTGGGGTTGGCGGTTAGCTGGTGTTCGTTGCACCAGTCCTCTACTATTTTTAAGGCTTGGCGCATAAGGTTGCATAGGGTATTTTCGTGGGTGCCATTTATTATTATGGTTATGTCATCGGCATAGCCTACAGTAAAGTAGCCTTTGTCATTGAGTGTTCTGATGAGGCTGTCCACAACCAAGTTCCACAGAAGTGGAGAGAGAACGCCCCCCTGCGGGCAGCCCTTCGCCACAATGGCCCTTGTGGTGTCGTTCACTGTTACCTGTACAGCTCTCAATTTGAGCAGATTAGTGATCCACCCGCTCAGGGTCGGGTCTATATTGTGTCTGTCGAGGGCCATGTTGATGCTACCGAACGTGGTTTTGTCAAAAGCACCCTCGATATCAACGAAGACAGCTAGTGCTGAGCATTTGTGGTCCACCGCGCATTCAATCTTGGAAACCACGCTATGTAACGCAGATTCCGTTGATCTGCCTGTGGAGTACGCATGTTGTTGTTTATGAAGTGGTTTTGCCTGAAGTATCTATCACAGAGTCTCTCCAGGGTTTTCAGTAGGAAGGATGTGAGGATTATGGGCCTATAGGCCTTGGGTTGTGTGTAGTCAGATTTGCCTGGTTTGGGTATGAATATGACTTTCACTTCGCACCAAGCTAGGGGTATGTGTCTGAGTGCTATACAGGCTCGGAAGGTCTCCACCAGGCATGGTGTCATTATATCAACCCCCCATTGTAGGAGGGCTGGAAAGATGCCATCCAGCCCAGCGGACTTATAGGACTGAAAGGTGTTGATGGCCCACTTTATCCGGTCTTCTGTTACTATATTGCGGGCTCTAGACCAGTCTTGATCCGTTGGGGTCCATTCTGGTTCAGCTTCCCACACCTTGTCCTCTAGGAGTTTGCAGTCTGGGAAGTGAGTCTCGAGGAGGATCTTACTGGTTTCATGGTCATTTAGTGTGTATGAGTTGTCGGGTTTTTTCAGCGCGCCGAGGGTTCGGTCCTGATCAGTTGATAGGATTTTCCTTACCCTTGCGGCTTCATTATTGGTTTCGATGGATTCACAGAACTTCCGCCATGCTGTTCTTCTGGCAGTTCTGATTTGCTTTTTGTATGTATGTTGGGTCTCTTTGTATGACTCCCAGTCGTCCGGGTGTCTGGTGTTTTTGGCTCTGTTGAATTGCTTACGTAATGCACCTCTGAGCTTACTAAGTTCAGCGTTCCACCAGGGGTTCCTCTCGCTGTTAGTTTTTGGCGCCCTTAGTTTGCAGCATGCATGGTATGCCTCGGTAATATATTCTGATAGTTTGTTTACGGTGTATTCTAGTTGTGCGTGGTCTGTTATGGTTACTAGTGATAGGTGTCTGCCTAGTGAGAAGGCTAGGAGGCGCTTATACCCGGGTACATTGGTGCGCCGCGGGTTCCGCCTAGGCACTGGTTTACTCGTGTTGGTAGTTAATGTAAAGCGAATCCTTCTATGGTCTGAGCAAGAAGGCTCGTCGGATACGTGCCAGTTTGTGATAAGGTTTGTTGCATTTTCTGTTGCAAGGGTTAGGTCTATGATCGTTTGCCCTCGGACTGTGACCCAAGTGGGTTCAGCACCACGGTTAACAATGTTAAGGTTAGTAGAGAATAAATAGGTGGATAGTACCTCTCCTCTAGGGTTCGGTGCGTCGCTGCCCCAGAGTGGGTGGTGAGCGTTTGAGTCAGTGCAGATGATCAGGTCCAGATTTGCACGCTCGCAGTGTTGTACCAGGTCGGTCATCTCTTTTGGCGGGCAGTTTGCGTCCTCGCCTGGCATGTATACCGAGGCCAATACAACATCGGGAACGCCGCCTTCGGTCTGGAGCCTGACAGCTGTCAGGTCTCTGGAACAGAACTGAGTGAGTGGTGTGGTAGGAATTCCATTGGGTATGTAGGCGCAGGTTCTTGGTTTGTCTGAATTGTGTGTGTTGAGGATTAGCTTACCTTCGATGTTGCCGAGGCCGCATATTCTATTGTTCCTGATCCATGGTTCCTGGATCAGTGCGATGGTTCGGGGTTTTACCTCCAGTGCCCTGCGCAAGCTAGCCGTGGCAGTTTGACTATGCTGGAGGTTGGTCTGTATGACGTTTAGGGGCTTCGAAGGCAGTAGGGTGGAGTTAGTCGGAGATAGATCCATCTGACGGTATCTCCGCTTCCTCCACTCTGGCTTGGTATTCCTGTTGATCACATGGCGACGAGGCGAGGAGTTGCTCGTTCCAACCAGGTGATCCGGGCGATATGGTGACAGCATCGGCCATTGCCGCACGGGCCATGACCTCCTCGAGGTGGGCGATGTCCGGTTCAGTCGTCTGTGTCGATGTCAGTGCTGTCTCTTTCACTACTGTACCGTCAGTCTTTGTGTCGGCAGGCTGGGTCGTGGGCCAGAAGCGTACGTATATCGACCCAAGAAGGTACGATATCCGTCGCTCCCGGGCCAAGACCTTTTCCACTTCCTCCGGTGGCACACCCAGGGTCAAAAAAGTCCCACAGTTGTTGCCACCGACGGTAGTTGCCCTGTACAGCGACCACCTGGCGATGTCATACCAGGTGTTCTGACGAATCAGAACACTTTGGAGCCGGGCCACGTCACCTCCATAACGAGGGACGAAAAGCGAGGCTCGGACACGGGTGGGCACGTCAGATTGTCGTAGTACCGTAAGTGTGAGGTCGGTGTCTGGTAGTCGGATTTTGGGCGCATTTTGCGTCAACCAAGTCAGGGCATAGTTGTCTTCGCACCACATCTGCACGGTGCCTTCAGCTACCCGTGGGTAACCGGAAGGAGGGGAGTGGTGTCGTCGAGTCCGTGTTCATCAACAGCTCTTCGAGACCTGACTTTATGAGTTCAGCCTCATCCCTGGTCTGGTCTCTGGATGGGGTAGGGAAACAGATCGCCACGGCCAGCCGCGCAGGTATATCCTTCGTGGCTCGCGCGTAGGTTTTCTGCTCCCCCTGGGCGGAATGGACCCTCACACGTTTGGCGTCCCCTTGAAGTGCACTTGGTGAGGCTGTGTCGTCAGGGCACACTCTCTTCGCCGTGGATAGGGAGGGATGGTTTTGTTAGGCGTTCAGGTTCATGGGAGGTAGGGTAACTGGGTTACCCTGAGCCTGGGATTGGGCCTTCGGGAACTTCTCTTGTCCGGGATCTCTTACAAGATGCTCCGGCCGGGATCGACCATTCTAGATGGTCCCGCAGCCGGAGTTGGGCTATCCGCGACCTGCCCACCCGCTCGGTTGCAAGAGAAGAAGTGCCAGGCGATCCGGGTCGCCCCACCGCGGATGTACGCATACATTCGTGTTGGAGCAATCCAGCTCGCCCCGAGAGTATTCCGCATTGAAAACGTAGCTAATTCGTAGTTTGGGATAGATAGATGGAACTGGTCTCCATTCAACATATTGTGTTCAGTGATACATAATAAGTCAATGTTTTGTCCCTTGTCCCATAATACTTCTAAATGGAGAGAAAGTAGGTCCGACTTACCAATCAAGCCATTAACATTTTGATGTAAGATATTTATGTATTTATACACGAAAACAATTGCTACTACCAGCTTTAGGCACTTTGCCCATGCAAATAGACAGGTCGCAGTTTATAAGATTGTCATCAGGAATGTCACTAGTTTGGGTGGATTTGTCACAGAAATCAATAACAACGTCGCCAGGTATGTTAAAAGTTTGAGTTGATTGGTCACTTTTTAGCTTAGTGATATTTCGCTTTTGCTCAGTATAAGTCACAAATTTAGTTTTGAAATCAATATGTAATATTTCTTTCAGTAAGTATCTGCAAATATTAACAGTTAGAGGGTGCTGTCTTCGCGGTACAGATTGACTATAACCCATATTCACAAATAGACCCCTATATTTATTACATACGTGGCGCAGCGAACTGTTCAAGCTCCATTCATTTAAATGATTGTTGTAAGGGACTTCTGATACAATAATGTTGGCATGTTTAATACTATTAAGCCAAACACCGAGGTCAATTTGAAGATCCAGAGGATTGGTATCATTAGTACCTGGCAATATAATAACATAGTCATTTTTCGTCAGATTATCAAATTTATAAGAATTGGTTAAGACGTCAGTTGTTTTTGCACCCGCTTTCCAGAAGCATAATACTTGAAATTCATTGCCCAGTAGGGCTTGCAAGGTGTTTCGAATATTTCGCCCTTGGTCATCACCTAAAACAATGACCTTCTTCTGTTGCGCAGGTGTGTTGACGTGTGGTTTGTGGGTTGACGTCGTCTTCACAGTGGATATACATTCCTTTGAAGGAGTAGTAGTGCTTGAGTTCATATTATTTACAGGTCCCGGGGTCAAGATAGCTGCTGATGCTGCAGGGCCTTCTGACAGCATCTTGTTGATAGCAGGAGACTCATTGGCAGGAGTATCCATACCACATTTGTCAGTTACTGGGGATACTGCAACGTTTTGTGTAGGAGACGAAGTTATTAGGGTTGCTCTGTTCTTGTCATGCATGGATAGCCTTTTCTTCTTTCTATTTGATAGGGTTTTCGAAAAGTCAGAGCTATCCATTTTTTTATAAACTTCTATAACTTTTAAATACTTAGCTAATTCGCTTTTTAGAATGCTTATTTCGCCATGTAGGTTATCTATTTTTTTAGTCACAGTTACAAGATTTTTCGTTATTGTCTCAACCTTATATCGCAAGTCTTCACAACAGGATTTGTGCGTATTAATAGAGGTGTCCGGCAAACTTAACATTGTTGAGTCAAATATCGTTGTGTTTGATATTTCGTGGAATGATATAGATCGCCTCATGCGTCGGAACGTTACATTCTGCTGCTCATTATTATCCATTTTTATGAATGATTGTGTTACTTACACCACTCAAACGATATGTGTAACTAAGTTCAGAATGGAATGCGGAGAATTGTGTGACGAGAAAGTTATTAAAACACAAAAAGTGTATATATAGAAGTTAGGACGGAACTCGAGACATCAGGCGCACTAATTCGTCAACGTAGCCACGGCGCCAACTTGCAGTTACGGAGAGTGTTGAAATAAATGGTCGTTTTTAAGCGTTTGTATTAATTAAACGATCGTTAAGACTCACATTTGAATATGTAGATAATTTTACCGCAACCGTCAGTTTTATTTAATTCTCACAAACACTTTATTTCGTAATTAATTTATTGTTCCACTAATAGTTAATTATATTTTCACTGCACCTGTATTATTAAAACATTTCTTGTTCGAAGGCATCGAATTAACATAAAATGTAATTTTAATTTTATCGTAGAATTACCTTGAGATTCAAGTGGGATTTTTAAATTTCCTGAAACGCTTTGCTTATAAAAAAAATACATTACCGACCGTTTTTAATTTCTCTTCGTTACTGGCTGGAAAATGGTACAGCTGAGTGCAAGTAGAGCGATTTTGATGTTATTTTTTATGTTCAAAATCAAACGTAGTTTCTAGTAAAAAAGGTATCACACGTCAGTTTCGCGTAATTTTTTGAAAAATCCCTTTTAGCTACAAGCAAAAGAAATAACTCGACTTTTTAAATCACAAATAATTTTTGTTAAATTTATTTTCCTTTTCGCATAAAATTTATCAAAATCAGTCGATTTCGTGCACAACCCCTTAACACGAACAATGCATTCATGTGGTTTACTTTTCGATTTCATGAATGACGTTCAAACACAGTTATCGCGTCATGCCATCGTGATGTGTAGGACTAACATGACAGACACGACAGTTGCTCACTCTCGCGTTCTCTCGTCGCGTCTTTATCGCAAAATTAGGACAAATATAAGTATAATTATAAATTTGCTATGTTATTTTGCATATTTTTATTTTATTTTATTTTATCATAATTTTGTCAACTCTTCTCGTCGTCGAAATGTCAAAAATATCCTGTTCAATTATTTGGAGAATAAGCTCTGTATGACATGCCAGCTTAGGAATGTTGATCATGAACATGATGTTGATCTCGAAATTCAGTCATTTTCGTTCCGTATCCTGTAACACAACCAGTTGAAAAAAAGTCAGCCAAGTGCGAGTCGGATTCGCGCACATACTTCTATCCCATGAAATTATTCGCGGTTTAACTCCTGTCCATTGTTTGCCAGTGGTAACTTATAGTGGTAACGTACCTATTCTGTGAAATTTCAACTGGATTGTTTTTACGGTAGTAATATTGTCCCGTTGGCTCCTTTGGATACATGGTATAGACGACAAAATGACACTTAATTAAACTCAAAGCCGAAGTTTTATAAGTAAAACATAGGTGTGTGTAAAACATAAGTGTGCGCAAAAACAGGTGTTGTGAATAATACCTGTAAAGGTTTTGCCGTTGACAGCCTACAATTATAAATAAAGTAATATCTTAAATTATACTTATGTAATAGAACGAAATTTCCAAAATTTTTCTACGTTAAATAAATTGCATAATCAAATAAACTTAACGTTCAAAAAAAGTTCAACCTTTTGCGTAAATTATTAGAACAACACAACATTTCTCTTACATTCAATATTTTAGTATATTTCTATACGGTAACAAATAGAATTCAATCACAATATGTCTAACAACATTTATGCACATAATTTGTATTATTGTCTAGGTGTTCATTAACTATTACTTCAAGATGTTGTTTCAATATTTTTAAATATTTAATCTGCGTATATATAATTTCGATGTTAGGATTCAAACTCAAACTTATAAACCAATATCAGGCACTTTTGATTTGTCAAAGGTCGGTCGTTAAGAAAGATGAAGCTATTGTTCAATCCAATGCGTAGTAGGTAAGTATGTAGAAGAATGGGCAAGAAACTCCTTTCACATTTATTTCATAGTTCCAAAATACTCCCATCAGTGTGTTCCTTCAATGTCGTATTATCGTCTCGATATAAAATCTGAATATGTTCCATATGTTTTTTTTTTCATTTCAGCTTTGGAGTTTCGTAATACGCCCTTTACCAAAATGGGGACCGCGAGATTTTTCATTGAGACAGCTGAGAAAGCAATTTGATTCAAGATTTGTGAGTAGAAAGATAGTAGCACATTAGTATTTATTTATTTCCAAAACTTTGGATCAGCTTAATGCTTTAAGTACTAACTCAAGTGGCAGTGGAAGGGCACATTGTACGCAGAACATAATAATAGCCAATGGGGCCGAAAGGTTTTGGAGTTGCGACCCGAAGACGTAGCGTAGCGTTGGAAGGCTTGAACAAAGTGAACCGTTGACTTGGTGGAGGCCGCAGGAATCCGCTGGACGCGAACAGCACAGAATAGGTCAATGAGACGGTGCTTGCGGGAGGCCTATGTTCAGCAGTGGACGTCTTTCAGCTGAAATTATGATGATGAGGTAATGCTTTTTAGTGGTGTAGGTACTTTTCTGGATGTTATAATTATTAATTGTTAATCTTAGATATCGCATTTTACAAAATTACATAACATAACATCACGCATTGTTTCCCCGAAGGGTTGGGCAGAGGTGTACCTTGTGGTATTTTGTTACACCAAAATCACATCTTATTATCTATCTATTTAACACCTGAGGAGCTGTTGTGCACAGCAATTCTTTCTATGATTCAGTAGGTACTAAAGTTTTTATGAAAATTGTATGAAACTCATTTTACTTACATTTCTTTATCTGATAATTATTATTGTACTGCTGAAAAGCAAACCTTTAGATACCTCCGTCTATTTTCCACATCCATTTATCTCATTTCATGTGATCTCATATTGTTTTCCTTTTATTGAATGTTGTGACATTTTGTATCTAACATTGTCATCTGTCAGTTTTTCTTTTTCTATGGTATAGAGCTAAGAGGTCGTCTATTTTATTGTAAAGGTATCGTAAAACTAAGTTAAGCCAGGTTCTCACTGTAAGCCATCTTTATTGTTCCTGGCCGATAACCAATTAAGAAGTATTTGGATTGAAAACTAAAAAAGTCACTTCTAGAACGATCGGCCAGGGGCTATATAAACCATCCGATACTTTTCACCAGGTTCTGTTCTTTTTGATTCCGTCTTTTGACTCGTTATTTTGACACGCCCTTCTGGCTCGCTCTGTTGGCTTCTTTCTTTTCGTACTTTTTCTTACTCTATGTTTTTCTATAAGCTATTTAAATATAAACCTTTATAAAAGTTATTCTCAGTGAATTTATTACAAACATCTTGTGTGTGTAAATGTGTTCGACTCACTCGATCACCTCCGACCCTCCCACTTGCGTCTACGAGAGGAGTTCGAGACGGTTTGCATAGAACTAATAAACGTGGCGTGAGACACCGCCGCCGGAAGAAACACCAACCGATGCGAGCTCCCTCGCAACGGGCTGCGGGCTGATGGAGAGGCTGCTGCGAGCTCCCACTCGACGGACTGCGGGACGGAGGAGCGGCCGACGCGAGCTGATTCAACCGTGAGCTGCTTCGCGACTGTGAGCACGGAGAGGCTACTGCGAGCTTCAACTCGAAAGAATGCGGGCCGGAGGAGCGGCCGACGCCTCGAGCTGCTGCACGACCGTGAGCTCGCTCGTGTTAGACTGCGGGCAAGAGGATCGTCCTTGCTACTACTAATCGATTCCTATTCCTTAATATCTTTTTCTACGTAATTTTGTATTTTATAATCTAAAAATTATAATAACTTGTAACCACGTTTAGCCAGTCGGCTAAACGTTTCGTTACAACCTGTACACCCACATTTCGCCATTTATATTTAAGTCCCATGTAATAGGGGCGAGCCTATTGCTATCAAGCGGGCACAAACCCATACTACGGGCTGCTACTGAGAAATTCCAGATAGAAAACCCCAATAACACTTTGCCCGACCTGAGAATCTAAACGAGGCAGTTTTACAAAATTGTGTGTTGTAAAAACTGTTTTTTGGTTTAGTCATCGCAAACTACTGCTAAGCATGAGGTTCTGAGTTCGATTACCAAATCGGACAAAGTGTTATTGTTTTTTTTTTCGATCGGACTGAAACGTACCTGGCGGAATGTGGGTGTACTAAAATAGGTACACCTCTGTCTAAGCCTTGGAGGGGAACAGGCGTTATGTTATCTAGATACTTATTATTATAATTTGCGAGTTTTATGTAGGGTTTAATTTTCGGAACTACTGATTGGGCCTACATTATCTTTCATTAAAAGCTATGTAAAAAAAAAAAAAAAAATCTGCTCTACACGCGTGCACGTCATAAACACTATTTTTTTTTCTGTTTCAGTATATTGATTCTGGAGCACCAAGACTTCTCAGTCGCTACCTCTTATCTAAGAAAGAGACCAAAGTGTATAAGGTTGATGTTCGCTACGATTACCAGAAAAGGTCTGCGTCTAGCAAGGCAGTCGGCTTTGACGAATTCAATGACGATAAAAAAGAAAAGATATCGTGAACGCTGAACAATTTTATTTCAAAACCTTGCACAATACAACAATTAGAAACAGTTTCGCCACAAAATGTACTAGAAACTCATGAAACCAAACGCATCTACAATTCAACTATCTAAGTTATGCTCCTCGGCAAACTTCGTGTATCTGAATTATTCAGTTCGAAGTTCCAACTTTCGAAGATGGACGATTAAACTACGAAGTTTGACTTCGTACCGTCTTAATATATTTTTTGTTTACCATTGCTTTATTGATATCAGTATTATTATTATTATTTATTTAAGATGGGTTTACTTTTGACTTTAGTCTAGGTCAGAGGTGACAGAGACAAAGTCTACGATGGAGTGAGCTTACCCAGAAGAAGCCTGTTCACTCTAACTTTGAAGAGATTCGGGTTGAACGCGTTCGGGATCACAGGCGCAGGTAGTGAGTTCCACTCTTCTGCCGTGCGCATTATGAAGGATGTTTGAAAGCGCTTAGTGTGAATTGGTAGAATGGCAACTAGGTTTGGATGGTAATTAGCAGTACGTCTGGATGTCAGATGCTAGAAGGAGGCAGGTGGGATGAGGTCGTGGAGCTCTTGCGCACACTCACTGAAATACAATCTATAGAAGACCGACAAGCAGGTTACCTTGCGGCGAAGAGCCAAGCTTTGACGCTTGGCATCCACCAGTTTTACGTCGCCAATGAGCCTCTTAGCTTTGCGTTCCACTGAGTCGAGCGCAGCAAGTTGGTATTTAGCTGAGCCATCCAAAAGGTGACTGCAATACTCCATGCAGGATCGGACTTGCGCTTTATAAATGGTTAAAAGCTGTCCGACGTAAAGTATCGCTTCACTCTATTTAGGATGCGCAGTATAAGTTTAAATAAGTTTCATGTTTGATTGTTTTTTTCTTAACCAAAACCTCAACGGCCCCTTGTTTTAAAATTGATTTAATTTCAAAATTCGAACGTTAAATAATGCTCGAGAAAATCGAAAATTACTAAAAGTCTTCGAATTCGACGATCAGTAGGGACATAAATTACTGTTACTCGTGAAAAGATTGATTAAATCTTTATGCAATGTGAGATGGATAAAGATTTAATCAATCTTTTGCAGGAAAATTAAAAATGGTTTATTTTCGCACGATGTAGGACTATAATAAATGTATTGGAAGGTTTAAAAGAAAGTAAGAAAGAAAAATACATTTATTTGTCACAGAAACAAATGCACACAAAGTAACTCGTTTACAAAACTTAAAAAAAACAAAGAAGATTTATTCTTACGAACTCGGAACATAAATAGTCGGCAGCTGCACGCCGTGACTGTGACAAGAAGGCTTCCACACAGCTTGATGCTGTGCTATAGGGGACTCACAGCACAGCGCTGATTTTCAATGGTCACCCAAAAATTACGTCCAGTAACCAAGTCAGGTTTAGGGATTTAACAGATTAGATGAAAATAAGTACATAATAAATTAAAACAAATAAAACAGTAAGTAGGTTCTCAAAATGTATACAAGCTATATATAAAATAACAAAAAATAACCATGAAAAATAATTAAATACAGATAACTACCCAAAAAACCTGCCCAGTAATGTTCTGTATTTTGTCTCGCTCCCACTATCACCTTCACGTCTCCTGCGCGCGCGCACAATGTAATATCTATGTAAATGTAATGCATTGCCCTACTGCGCCTATGAGCGTGACGACGAAATGAAAAAGAAATGAAAATCATATTAATAACACATTATTGGCAAGCCAGTAATTCATGATGTATTCATAAGTAAATATTACAAAGATAAATAGACCATAAAGCGATATTGAATTATCTAAATACCAACTTATTCGATAATTTCTGACCCCAAAAGAAAAATTAAGCATATTCATCATCCATCTAATTCATATTTATACATACAGAATTTTCACAGGCGGATCACACGGCGTACATAAATATTTAACAGGGGCCCACTCCATCGTTCCAAATGCAAATACATAAATTCAATTCGGTTACTACAATCGCAATGGCACCAATGTTAATTATACCTGTTTTTTTCATTGCAAATCTAATACTAAATTACTGTATTGTTTGTGCAGTGCTGAATGGTTTTTTGTCAGCTACTGTTGAAACAGATAAGGGTAAAATATATGCTATAAAATTGGTATAAAAATGGAGCTGAAGAAAAAACGTTTACGCAAGAATTTGTTGAACGCCTTGGAATTTTTCGATTATGAATATAACATAAAACTCTGAGCAACAAAGTGTTGCATAATTTCTAATATAATCTCTTTTTTTCTATTATCTCTTTTAGTTTTTATTAAGTATTAACAGGAAAAAAAAGTCTTATAAGTACAGTTAAGTATGATGTAGTCTCTAAAATTATTTCTGGAAGGAAAAATTTACATATTATGGTGTGTTACGTTTTATTATAAATACAAAATTTGACATAAAACAGTTCAAGACTTTTTTACAGTTGGCCGCGATAGTTCTTTCCAGCATACTTGGACAGAGCTCCTAGCTCCTCCTCTATCCTGAACACTTGCTTGTGGACAGCCCCACCACCAAGTTAGCCAGGAACAAATCAGTAGTGTCTCCCCACCTATATAGGACAACAACGCCAAATCCAGCTGCTCTAATCAACTTGTAAGATTCGATTACCTCACTTAACGTACCCGCTCGATTTAATCGCAAACCTATTGCATGTCCCGCTTTTTTCTCGATGAAGGGTTGGCCTGGCACTGGGAATTCTTTAACGTTTTCAAATAAATTAAATCTATTCCAATTCTCGTATTTTAACAACTTTCGCAATCTCAATCTGTCTAAATTGCATACATGTTTTACATGTTTTTGACATTTGATTGTCGCCGAGGTAAGACTGTGACTTGATTTTGAACGTTTGTAATTGCGGGAGTTTGCCTACTGTTAACATCCTTGACTTGCATCACTTCACATCGCTTCATTTAATATTAAAAGGAATTTTCAACAGAAATAAACGGTCAGTGATAGACGATTATTTTTTATAGATATTTATTTTTTTTTGCTTGAGAAATCATCAAATGACTTCTCCCGCTCTGGGTGGAGCGGATTCAGTGTTTAACTGTTGATGCCATTTTTAATGCGATCTGCGCGCCAATACACAATTAAATGGGCGTTTAAGAGGATTATCGATTTGGGTTTGTTTTAGCGTTTTTTTTGTTGTCTTGTAAGAGCTTTGCTTCTTTTGATATATTTGTTTTACTTACATTATAAGCAAGCCAACTTTGACTGGATCACACAAGCCAGATTCAACGATTTTCTAACTCAAGAAAAATACAAAGGTAGATTTTGTGTAAATAAGAGAGATGTGATGTAGTCATATAAATTATAGGGACGCCAGCTTAGAAATTTTTCGTCGGTTATTGGGGCAATACCTACGCGGTCAAAATAAACTGAAGAGCAATTTTATAATATCCTTTCAGAATCCCGTTCAGAAGCATGTACTGAATGTATAGTAACAATTTGCGCAGCGATGTCCTCGCCAGCTTGTATTAATCTACTATTACAAGCACGGAACCTACCTTTTGTAGCGTGTCCCCTTTTTTTTGGGTGGGAAGTCATCTTTTCCCGCTCCGGGTGGAGCGGGTGGGTGTGTCAGACTTTTACTGACTAAAACCCACACGTGTTCCTTCAGTTGCCTGTGCCAAGGCCACGGTATCTCTTTTAAAGAACCTGCGTCCCTCGCAGGCATCGGCCCTATCGGACCCCGACAATTCCTGCTGACATCTCTTTGAGGCTTGCGTAAAAAACGACACTCCGTCGACCCCGGCCTGGTCCTTACCGCGCCTACGGTGGCCGGGAATCTGCAAGCGACTCCTGACGCCTATGGCGTCTCCTGCGGCGACTAGGGGTGTGAGGGGCCATAGTTTTCTACCTCACGCGTCCCGCCTTCTCCTTCGCGAGCATTACTGCTTCGCAAAAGGAGGTGACGACTTCCCATTCCCTCTCGCTCCTTACCATTGCCTGGACCAGGGCCGGACGCGAGAGATCACCACTGCCGATTACCTCCGCGAGGACACGGCGGTGCGCCGCACTAGCTGGGCAGACCTCCACCGTGCGATCCACCGTATCCTCTGGGCGCTATTACAATGGCGATCCTTACAATGGCGTTACTTGGGCGTTTCCTCCCGCCTCATGCGAAACAAGTATGTCCAGTGTGGACCTGTGTGAGTCGGAATGTGAGGATGCCTAGGCGCCTCTCCAACCACTCCTCAAAGAGGGGAATTATCGCCGCTATTGTGGTGTCCCCAGTGATAGACTAACCTAGGGCAGTATTTTTTAAACTGGAAAATACCTAATTTGTTAAAATCTTCCAATGTTATTACAATGAGCACAATCATCATCAACTTTGAACAAAAACATAATACAAAAACGCAATATTTAGAAACACAGCTACCTGTAAGCGTTAACTGTTATTGTGAAAGACATTTACCAACTTAATTGCCGACTGTCGGGTGAGATAAAGTAGATATTTTAGCTTTTAGAACGCGTTGAACGGCGCTGAAACTTCTCTAGAGTGGAAATGTGTTTACAAGTGCTCCTGTAAGCTATGATAGCCTGGTACTTTTATTTATGATTTGCTTAAAGTTTTCTTCACACTGACTTTCTCGACGTCGAAATAAGTTTATGTATAAATAAACTTATTTTCGCGTAGTTTTCGTACTATGGCGACAAGAGGGTAAGCAGCACTTAAATATGCTCGTCATAAGATCTGGGGTCACATATTCTCATCGGGATTAGTCTATTGACGCTGTATGGTTAAATGTGGGATCGCTTGATAAACTTGCTATTTTAGTTACATGTTTCCGAAAATTAACGAGAAGCGAATAGGGCTAGGCAAGTAAAAACGAGTCGGCGAGCAACGAGCAGCAAGTGCGAGACGGCGACGAGCCATTACTCGCTGGTATGCAGAGACCAAGCGTGAGTCTCTGTGTGTGCGTGTCTGTCAGCGAGTGTTCTGCCTGCTGTCGCTGAGCGAGTACTCATTTTGATAGTTCTTGCTGGTGGTGTGAACAGTCAACGAATAGTGAAAACGTACAAAGTGTAGCGAAAAAAAAACAAACTGAAATAAATATAAAATATTGCAATTCCATATATACGGTATTGAAACAGTTGCAGAACAGGTAAATGGCCTAAACGAAAAGAGAATACGGGAAAACCTAAGGTATATCGGATGGTAAATCTTTGTTACGTATTCGGTTTCCAAACTAGTGAATCGATTGCAATCGGTTGCTATGAGTAGTAAACTTTAAAATTTGTATTATCATATAAAGATTACTTTAAAGGCTTACAAGAGCTAAAGCGCGGTCACTGTCAGACTGCATAGAAAAAAAAGAGAATCGCGATGACACTACGCTGATAATTAATTGCAAAATGTGAAGCAGTTATATATGTTATCGTATTATACTCGTGGTAGATATCTTAGTACCTGTATCAAGTTTAATTATGTAGAAGTTTCTATAAGTTCACACTGACCAATTGAATTGATGTTGCCATTTAACTGATTTGTTATTCCTGTTTAAATACTAAATGATTGACTTTTAAGCTCCATTAAATTATGTTAAGAATATACCATGAGATTAATTTACTTATTAATAATATTGTTGTGAAGGCATTGATAAAGTTTTAAATAGAGCAGTAGGTATTACTTTTTAAAATAACGGTTTAGTTAATTTTATCTGTGGCAATATAAATGTTATAAAAGATCGTGTAACTTCATTTTTGTTCTTTTTTTCAGTACGTGTCGCTGGACTGGTAACAATATAAATACGCTGTAAGTCTTTGATTATTATTTATCGTCAACCTTCTTCCCAACACCGGCATCATATATTTAAAAAAAAAAAACAATTGATTGGACTAAAACAATATTTTAGGTTATTACGTTTTAATATGTTGTTTGTAGAATAATCTGATAATCCGACTGATTGCATATTTATTATTATGGTTTTTAATCGTTTATTTTATTGAGGTATCTTCGCGATTCTCTTCTATCGTATCAAATTAGTTATTTTATGTTTTAAACACACTATCTAACTAGCATATATCCTGAAGAATATCATATATTTATTTCTAATTTTGTTTACTGCTCTGGATCATTTACTTTTAGGCATTATAAAACTAGTTTTATAATTCCTAAAACGGGACACCTTATCGGATTACCTTTGGGTTGTCGGGATAACTTAGGAGGACTACAGAATTACAGGCCCGGGTCGACAGCGCGTCGTGTTCCACATGCGCCTCAAACAGATGCCAGCACATAGTGACGCAGTCAGATAGGGCCGACGCCTGCCAGAGTTGCGGGTTATTCGAAAGAAATACCGTGGCTCTGGCACAGTCAACTGAAGGAACATGGGTGGGTTTTAGTCAGTAAAAGTCTGACACGCCCTCCCGCTCCACCCGTAGCGGGAAAAGATGACTTCCCACCCAAAAAAACGGGGACACGCTACAAAAGGTAGGTTCCGTGCTTGTAATAGTAGATTAATACAAGCTGGCGAGGACATCGCTGCGCAAATTGTTACTATACATTCAGTACATGCTTCTGAACGGGATTCTGAAAGGATATTAAAAAAATGCTCTTCAGTTTATTTTGACCGCGTAGGTATTGCCCCAATAACCGACGAAACATTTCTAAGCTCGCGTCCCTATAATGTATATGACTACATCTCTCTTATTTACACAAAATCTACCTTTGTACTTTTCTTGAGCTAGAAAATCGTTGAATCTGGCTTGTGTGATCCAGTTAAAGTTGGCTTGCTTATAATGTAAGTGAAACAAATATATCAAAAGAAGCAAAGCTCTTACAAGACAACAAAAAAAAATAACGCTAAAACAAACCCAAATCGATAATCCTCTTAAACGCCCATTTAATTGTGTATTGGCGCGCAGATCGCATTAAAAATGGCATCAACAGTTAAACACTGATTTCGCAATAAAAACGCTACCAAAGGAGCTGGAGTCAAGATTTGTGATGTTTTGGGTATCTCAGTAATTATCTACGATGTAATGGAACAGGGTAAAAGAATTTACACAACAGGGATGCGATAAGGAAGAAAATTTATTATTGGTAAATGCAAATTATAACTCATTTTTCAAATAGATTACTTTTTATTGTGTATCGTGAAGTCGTAGCCATTTGCATAAATTAATACTGAATGCATAGAGTTTTGATTTGCTGCGAAAATATATGAAATTTTTAGTAGTTTTAGTTTTTGTGTAATTACGTAAATAACATAAATACAATTTTAATTGAATGATTTTGTAAAGTGTTTGTGTCTTAAAACCCAGCCCAGTCTAACACCCATATTCTAAGATGATACCTTGAAAGTTCTTGACTCACAACTCCGTCGAGGAGATCTCAAGACGTGCCTCGGAAGACCCTCAAATAATCATGTCGAGATCCTTACATTAATTTGTACAAATAAAAAACAAAAATAGCGAGTTCAAAATATTTAACCAGGAGTAGATTGATATACATTATATTTTTAAAACCCCGCATACTTAAAAATATCGAAATGAAAATATCAGTTTTTCGTTTTATCTCGTTATTTTTTTATTTTTTTGGGAACGGCATCTCGCAGGTCAACCTATGACCTATGTGGGTGCCCTTAAGCGACTACACGCTAATTGCACCCCCTGTGGGGTACGATCCTCGGCTTAGGGCGTCGCTGGAAGAGGGCAGCAAGGGATTAGCTGGATCAGGATTTGAGTGATTTAGGTACGAATTTAAAGCTACAGGCTCAGCAGCGCGGGCTGGCTCGAGCAAGGGTCGGGAGGGGTGTGGATTTGGACGTCGCGGCGGGCCTCGGCGGCGAGGGCGGTAGGACGGCGATCGGGTTTTGGGCTTACGTAGAGTGCTGGTGGCCTTACTACTCTCCTGGAGGAGGGTAGTGGCGTCGTCGGGGACGATTAAGGTATGCCTTAGTCGGCGAATACTGCTAATGCGGGAGGGAGTGTAGCGGGCGGCCGCTGAGATCAAGGGGTTTGGGTGTTTGATGCCACAGTCGAAGAAACGCTTAGATAAGCGTTTCATGAACTGTTTTATGGTGGGCATTTTAAGGTCCACGTGGAGATCTATATTACGGACATAGTAGGGGGTACCCGACATGGTTTTGGAGGGTCTGCATCTTATGGAGATGACGTGGGTGAGCGTGCGCGAATACAACGCATAGGTCATGATGGGACGGACTGCGGTATAGATGCGCTGCTTGCATTTAAGTGACAGTTTGCAACGGGCTGTCAGAATGAAGTAGAGTCTACCAAGAGCGAAAGCGGTGCGAGCGCGAACCGTCTAATGTGCTGTTTAAACGTTAGGTTTTGATCAAGGATCACGCCTAGGTATTTGGCTTGCTTCTCCCAAGGGATTGGCTTGCCGTACATAGTGATCGGGCTGGGAAAGGGGGGGGGGGTGGGACTCGAGGACGTCTCGAGAAGAGAACCGCCTGACTCTTATCGGGGTTGACCTCGATTCTCCATTTCCGGAACCAAGCGCCTAAGACGTCTGCGGAGGTTTGGAGAGTACGAGCTATAGCATTGGGACAGTGACCGGTATAGTAAATGGCAGTGTCGTTGGTAAGGAGAGCCAACTGAGCCTTTTTACTCTTTGGGATATCGCTGGTGAACAGCGTGAAAGCTAGAGGAGATATGACGGAACCCTGAAGGACACCGGCGCGAATGGGGTGAGGGGACGAGAGTGCACCCTCGATGCGATAGCGGAAGGTGCGATTCGACAAAAAGTCTCGTAAGATGAGCACGAGACGATCTGGCAGTTGGTAAAGCTTGTATAACAAGCCGTTGCGCCAGACTTTGTCAAAGGTTTCGCTATGTCGAAGAAAAGCACACCCGTCGTCGCGTTACGCTGCAGACCATAGCTCAAGTGCACTACGATACGATGAACCTGGTGGATAGTCGAGTGTTGGGGTCGGAAACCAAACTGCTCGTTGGGAATGAGGCTCTTTGCTTCGGCGTAGACTTTGAGACGCTTATAAATATGCCTCTCGTAGATTTTGCCGAGTACCAATGTACTCGGCAAAATCTACGTGTCTAGTAAGCTAATGGGACGGTAGCTGGAGGGCTCAGACTTTGGCTTGTCTGACTTTGGGATACCAATGACGGTTGCTTCTTTCCACGCTTGTGGGAAGATGTGCGCCTGTTGCTCAAGGCGCCATTGAAGATGGCGGTCATAAGCATTATTAGAGGGGCAGATAGGAGTTTGTATACCTTATTGGTAATACCGTCCGAACCGGGGGCTTTACGAGCGTGGAGCCCTTTAATGATGTCTTGCACTTCGTCTGGAGTGTCGGGAGGCAAAGGATCATCAGGGTCTTCGACGGGCGGTAGGGAGGCTCTCCGTTTGACATCAGCGTCGACCTTGTTCAGGTGAGCTTGGTCTACTGGTTGAGAGCTGGGAGAACATTGGAACTCTAGGCTGTCAGCAAGGCATTCGGCTTTGTCGGTGCTGTCGAAAGCGACGCTCTTGTCGGGGCGGATGAGGGGAGGCATAGAGACCTCCTTGGAGGAGTGCAATTTCCTCTGTAGGTGCCAGAAGGCTTGGTGAGTGGGCTCGAGTTCACTAAGTATCTTGTTCCAACCCTCTGAGCGAACATCCCCTATGCGTTTCTTTACAGCACGATGTAAATGGTGCATGTGGGCTTTGTTCGCGTCACATGGGAAGGACTCGTAGGCACCAATAGCCGCATTCATCTCAGTTATCAAGTCACGTACGTCAGTAGGTAGTTTCCAGCGATGGTCTTCCATCACCGGAACTTCCCGTGAACAATCCGTCAAAACGGATTGTACGTGCTCAGTAAACGAGTCGATTGCGGCCGTTGTGTCGGCGACTGACACTATGTGATCGGGGATGGTGTCCAAGTGAGGCGACGTGGTGGATTTCAGTATTTCGCTTACTTTCCTCCAGTCGGTTATCATTTGGGTCTGAGGGGGGCGGTTGGGATCGATCGGGCCCGAGTAGGTTGCAAGATGCATGACTACTGGGCGGTGGTCAGAGTTAAGCTCGTGGAACGTCTCTATCGATTGCAAACGAAGGTTCACAAACTTGAGCAGCGCTACATCGAGTATATCAGGAAGATGGTTCGGATTTCTAGGGAAATGAGTCGGACTCATTGGAGCGATGACGTCAAAGTTAAGGGATTCGCCTAACTTGAAAATGATCCGTCCTCTGGTAGAAGTCGTGCGTTTTATCTCGGTGCCCAGTGACAACTGACAACGGATCTATCACTACTGACAGACTCAAGAAATATGAGTTGAAACAGTATATTGATTCATCATTATTTGTGACATTTCCATAAAACGATGTGTAGATTGCGTGAAAGACGATAGCACCCATAAATTAATAAATACACTTAGAGGAGGGTATTAGACTGACAGCCGCCGTTTCGTTCTAAAATAATAAGCCGCTCGTTAAAGCTCTTCGTTAAACTATTTACTTTTAACGTAATACTTTTATTGCGGGGTTATAAAATATTGTAAATGCCTGAAAACACTTTTTAGACACATATGAGTATTAGAATCAAGATTCCAACTACTCAAAAATCTTTTTTCATTTTATTTTAAATCCCGCCATGATCTGGCCATGATTCATTGGTATTTAATTCATAGTCGTCATACTAAGGAAATTATGAGGTGCCTCGAATCGGTGTGATTTGAGGTGATACGTCATGAATACTTCAAAATTCGATGAACTCTTCAAAGTAAATGTAATGTATAATTTCAATAAAATTGTTAAAATAAACGTGTTTTGGTTAAAACTTCCTTGTTTACTACCTCAAGGAAGTTTCAAGGTATATGTATACGTACCATATATTTGACAGTTGGTTCCTCAACTCAAACTCACCTCGACTGAGGTAAATGTTTTGAGCTGAAGAGTAATATTGCAACTATGAATATCAAACCACCTGAGTAAGGTTAAGTCAAGTCGAGGAAAGCATGAAATTACATACATACATAAACTCACGCCTTCTTCCCATGGGGGTAGGCAGAAACCACAGAACGCCACCTGCTACGTTCCTTACATACTCCTTTTGCCTCGCATGCTAGTGTGACTGTCTGTCACTTATTCCTATTTAATAACAAAATATTATATTTATTCTAAAACCGTGCGCGTGGTTCGGCCCACTTTACGAAACACATTAAATCTTAATTTTATGGTCTGACAGCTTGACGCGTTACCCTAATAAATAACAAGATATCCTAATTCTTTGCACTTGTAAAACAGTTTAGAACTTCTTAGAAGTCCATTCCATTTCTATTTAATGGCACACGCAAATGACCACTTATGGCAGCCGTCGTCGCTTGAAAGAAATGTTTAGACAATCGAAACCCATAGTTCTTTACAAATTCTGAGAAAGTTAAAGCGAGGGCGCGTTATTGCAACCAGCTGTGAATCGTAAAAGCAATTAAGAAATAGAAAAATGTGTTTAAAGTCGAAGTTTACAAAAAAATAGTGTGGGAAAGTACCGAGCCCAGATTTTGGATAGTTGGCGGGGGTGTTGCTGTTGAGGGAGGGCAGTTGGTCTTAGGACATGACAGGGTTCGGTCGTTATAGTCTCAAGAGGGAAAGCTAGTTATGTTAGGAGGTTGGTGAGTGTTGTGAGCTGGGAGGACCTGTGTTCGAGGTGAAGTTGATACTGCGTGCGGCATTTCGTGAGTAGTAAACTAATCCCCTACAAAGATATCATTGGTAAGTGTTAAACTCTTTACTAATAATGTGTCTTTTCCATTGTATTGTTCTCGTAGGCTTATTTGTTTTATGATTTGTAGGTAACATAGATATTATCGCTGCAGAGCTATTAATAATCATTTATTCCAGCATAGCGACATTGCGCTATTAATTAACTCTATTTTCTATTGTATTACGTGTCCATCTCCTAATCCATACCCTGACAGATATTTGTCATTTGCGTTTGATTATAGGGAAACGGAGAAGGCCTTCCACTTTATTTGACACTGAGCACTGACGCTCGACTTTTGACGACTTTGACCTGTAATATGCGCAACCACATACGGAAGGCAGAACCGTAAATACTCTCAGTTCATTTAAAACAACATATGCTATAAAGTCGATCTAAATCGGCATTATAAAACAATCAAACGTTGGTGATAATTACTGCTTCCAAAAAGGTTTGGCCACACAACTCTTTACGAAAGGCTCGTCGTACGCGCATCTCCGGGGAGAGGGGTTAGGCTTCACACATTTCCCCAAACTGGATTGGTAGTCGTTCTAAGAACGCTAGGGACCGTGTCTCGATAAAACCTACACCCGGCATATGGTACGCCAATTTCTAAATCGACACTATTTATCGAAACACGTCAATTTGGACGCTTTGCCGCTGACAGCCGCACTGTATCCTCGAAATGGGAAGATTAAGGAGATGTGAGGTGACGAAATTACCACCTCGGCAGACACCGAGTACGATCGCATTGAGTTTTGCTACAGACTGAGTCTACGGTACGCTTGTGCAATATTTTCTGTTATTTTAGAAATGGGGCTAGGCTGCCGTAAAGGTGATATTAACATAAATACGCGTTTAGAACTTTATACTCAATACTTGTCTCACTCAATGGCAGTTGGGCTTCGTAGTTCACTGTCTCTAGGATTGAGTAAGACATTTATATTGTGTTTAGGGAACATGTTCTACTAAAATCGTATATTGTCTCAGAGTTTTTATGCGTTAGGTTTAGTAGAACACGTACAAAGAGACAAACGTTGTAAAACGGTTCCCCGTCTCACTGAAATGGGTACATCATACACAGATACATAAACGTAGCTATTATTGATTGATTAAAGCGCAAGCGTAACGATTCCCTTACCTCTTCACATTATGAAGATTCTGTTACAGGTATTATTAGCGCTACCTGCGAGAAGGAAGACAGACCGCGGTAGGAAACGGTCGGTGTAAGGCTAGGCTAAGAAAGTTAGGAGAATTATTGAGTGCCAGAGGCCTTGTCCAAGTGGGCTGTTGTAGGAGAGAGAATTAATATTAAATAAGTAAAATATAGTTGTGTTGAAGCACAGGTTTAGTTTATTATTATTCTATCATCTAGTTTTAACTTAGTATGTGTTAGTGTCTGTTGGTGAGACTGGGTGTGCCTTTAGTTATTATAGTTATCCTAGGCTGATGGAGTTGATAGTAATCAGACAGACACGTGTTGCTGGGGAGTTTGTTGCGCCACTTCTTCTCCCCAGCATAAACACTAGGAAGTGGTGACGGGTGGGCTCTTTGGGCTGTCTATAGACTTTAAAGTGAGTTGATTCACAACTCTATTAATTATGCTTGAGTTTGATTCTCTACTCTCATAACTAGTAATTCTAGAATGTCGTATTCGTTGCCTTGGGCCGATACTATAACTCTACACTCTATTTAATAATTATTCATGATTCTCTACTTCTCAACTCAAATTATCTAATAATTCAAAGAATATTATATTCTATATCATAGACTAATAACTCGGTCAGACTGACATGAGCACGTGTCTTGCAAATATGCTTGTTGTGCAAAGAGTGAACTTCCAGGGTTTCGGGTGACCACAACTATCTCATATCCAGTCTAAGGACTGATAGGGACCATGTCTCCTTAAGAGCATGATGCAGACGCAATGCCGCTAGAACTAGCCGCTCCGTTGCTAGACAAGGACAGTCGCACGGTTGCCGCAGGAAAAGCCGCTTCGTCACGTTTATCAGTTCGAGAGAACTGCTAGGGGCCATGACTCCAAGGGAGCATGATGTCGACGCTATGCCGCTGTAAAGCCGCTTGCGTCACTTTATGGAAGTGTATCTCTGAGTACTCCGAGTGTAGATGCGAGGTATTGTGTGAGTTACGACTGATCAAATACCTATTACGCGCTAGCGTTTGGGTTACTCACAATTTTATATAATAATTTACTCTGCATCCCTCTATTATTTAGCTTTCTAAAATCACTTCCAATATATTTCATAACTATGAATTCCCAAGTATCGTCTAATATTGATACACGGTTTCCCTGCCTCATTAATAATATCAAGGCATTTGGCTTCTATCAATTTGGGAATTCACTTCTATTATCGGTGGGAGAGTGACCAAGTCTGGTGACGAGCTCTACAGGGCCGCACGGGGTTGGGGTGCGGCCTTTTCCCCTTAGGGGGAAACCGACCTTAACGCTAATATTAACATAATTAGGAAAAACGAAAAATTTATCAGCCTAGGGTAATTTAGGTACCGTCACACTAGCATGAAATTTTGACTTAAAATATGGTTTTAGTGCGTTATAATACTAGTAATATATTAATGTTATATAACCTTTAAAATGGCTTCTCACAACTCTTAGTGTAAATGATACAGCTTTGTGTTATAAATTCAATAAATACAAAAGTATTAATAGTGGCTTTCTAGCTGGAATTACGAAATTCCTGGTCGCAACCGCGTTTCTTATTATACGAAAAGATGTGACTCAAGTAACAAGAATAAATGAGGAAAAAGTTGTCACAGTTCGTGATAGTCAGAATTTAATTTTATTCCTATTATAATGACACTCATTACGAACATCTCTAAAACATTAGTACGAAAGTAGGTTTCCATAAAATAATAAGTCTTCACTACGTTAACTTTTACTTAGGGCGGATTTCACCAATAAAACTAAACGCGATCAGCACATTTAAACCACGTTCAAGAGCTATCAGTGCTTCAAAACAATCCTACTTTATCCGATTTTCATGATTTCATATTGAACATTGACATTGAAATCATATTGAACATTGTATTCGCGACGTATGACCTCGACTCAAACTCATTCGAGGGACCTCATTATTTCCTTAATCTGACGACTATGAAAACCGATTTTGAGGGTGTTCCGAGGCACGGCTTGAGGTCTCCTCGACAGAATCATGATTCGAGTAGCTTTTGAAGTTACGACTTAGAATATGGGTGAAAAACCCTGTCCAAGACTCAATATTAAACAACAATTCTGACACTGACAGCTCCTAAATGCGGTTTAGATGTGCTGACCGTGATCAATATCATTGGTGAAATTTACCCTAAGTCAGCGCAGCGTATCATATTGTTTGACGAATGAACGAAAAACTTGTGCTTTACTATCTATAGTATGATGATTGCTTTATCTACGTGTATATAGGGTGACTGGTAATTAGTGACCGATACTTAAACACGTGATTGTACCCATCATAACAAACAATTTTTCCAAAGAAACATTTTTTTTTACCGCGCGTTGTACGGTAGTACCCACATGAACATGTGACCGGACGGGGTGAAGCGCCCACCAGCTGTGGGCGCTTCACCCCTTCACATTTCGCGCGCGCATTTCGTGCGGTCGATAAATTAAATATAGAGAAAAATGCATTGTAAAAGTGGATTGATTAATTGTATTTTTAAATAGGGATTAGTCACTTAATAAAATCACAGCGAATGGTGTATTATTCTTGTTAGGTACTTACTCAGTATTCTATTGGGGTGATTGAAGTCATCCGCTAAGCAAAAAAAAAACATTGTTTCTTTGGGAAAGTTGTTTGTTATGATGAGTACATGTGTTTTAAGTATCGGTCACTAATTACCAGTCACCTTATATAGTGAGCTCATTTGGTGTAGTCTTCAATGATTGAAATGATTCTTGCACGCACTTAAGTTATAACACAGTGAAGGTATAATACTGTGAAAGCCGAGTAGACTGAGTTTTTAGTAAGTAAGATCAAAATCGCTCACCACATAAGCCTTGTACCAAGAAACCAGCGATCGCTATCTTTTCACTAAATTAGGGGCGGGCGCAGGCAGAAAGGGTTTCAGTTTATCTCAGCCTTTAATGTGAGCCGATGCGGGTACATGCTATTGTTTACTTACTAGCTACTTTAGTCTTGTTCTTGACATAACGGGAAAGAAGTCGTATTGAAAACCCGCTAATAGGATAGTGTTTCCGATCTTTTCTTATAGAAAGATTTACAGAAGATTTTATAGCGCTCGAATGACGTTCACCTGGGGGCGCTGTTGGTGGAGTGAAATTGTTTATTAAAATGTATTTCAAAATCGAGATGGTGGCCTTAGTTCTGAATTTAGGCCACACGCTATAAGATTCTTGTGTGGGTATAAAATCCTCGTTCGACAACTATGTCTTATTTGGCAAAGGTAGTATCTAGTTAGGCATTATCTAGTTGTCATAGGAATTAACTAAATAATCGTACACATTTTGTTCGCATTGCTTTATTATTATGATCATCATATATATTCAAATTGATCATGTAAAGTTCTGCAGGATCAAAAATAAAAAGCAACAAAGAAAACACATCGGTTCCAAACTCACCAAGACATCCTGTCAATAGAATGAATAACAAAGCAAAAAAAAAAATGTTTCCGCGTTTTCAAAAGGCCTAGTTTTTAACAGTATCCGATCATAGCTCCACCTGCAGTCAAAACATGAGCCTTGCAATATTTACTCTCAGGGACGGGACGGAAAATTAAAAATCATATTTACGATTGTATTTTTAATTTCTCTAAAACAAACGTAGTATTCATTAATTCATTCCCGCTCCTCAGAGTGAACCAGTTGTCATATAAATTTTCTGGAGCGTTACCATTATTTACAAGAATTTACAGTCGACTTGAAGTTTTTGCTTCTCACTTTTGAATTCTACGAGTGTGCGCTTTGAATTTGTCTAGAGTTAGCTTGTTTATATTTTTCAGTGGATCGTGAAGAAATTCTCGCCAAAGGATTTTGAGTGGGAAGTTTTGTGTTTGTAATCTAGTTTTATAGTTTAAAAGATATCATTTCTGAAACCAAGCAGCGTTGCTGTGTTCCAATTCGAAGTGTTGTCGAGATAATTAGACTCATATAAGACGTTACGACTTTGGCCATGGCTTTTGTTGTAAATGTGAATGAACGGCGGTGAACACTGAAATTCTATTGGCAGATTGGTTGTTCGCCATCCAATAAATATATAATTATCATCAAAACTATACATAAATAGATCATCATAATGATAGACGGCGACACTCCAGCATGTCGATACTCTAAAAGTTTTCATCCTCACGTTGAGTGAGCTGTCAGTGTCATCCCGTATTGGTCAAACTCTTATCTGTGGCACTGACAGCTCACTCCACCTAAGTTTTCGCGGTGAGATGGTTACAGAATAGCAGTACAGAACCTTTGGGTCAGATGCGAATAAAGCGACAATACCGGTCGAACCGGCGATGCTTTGAGGACGCCTTTGTCTAGAAGTGGACGTCTTTTAGCTGAAACGATGATGACGTTGAGCTTTGTCGACTATTTCTACAGGCAAAAATCCTCATTCACCACGCTTGCGTCAAGTTTGTTGTTAAGGCCACTGTTCTCTCTAGTAAAGAAATGTGGAGATGCTGCTGCCGTTACAGATTTAACGATGAAGATTATTATTGTTGTTACTAGCTGCCTCGTTAGTCTTATAAGCGCTTCTGCTGAGCAGGAGATCCTGGGATAGATTCCTAGGTCGAGAAAAGCGATATTGGATTTTTCCGTCAAGTCTCCCCGTCTGTCAGTCTGGATTAGTGCCCGGTTGATGGCAATAGGCTCTCCCCCTACCGGACTTATATATAACTCGTGAAATGTGCGTGTTCGATAAGTCACCTCTGCCTAATCCTTCGGGGAAAACAGACACACCCATATTCTAAGCCGACCGCAAGGCGTGCCTCGGAAGACCCTCAAAATCGGTATTCATAGTCGTCAGGTTAAGGAAATTATGAGGTCCCTCGAATGCGTGTGAGTCGAGTTGATACGTCTCGAATACTTCAATATTCATTATCTCATCAAAAGACATTATGAAAATCGGATAAATTTTGCGTGTTTTGGTTAAAAGTTCCTTGTTGACTACCTCAAGGAAGCCTCTAGGTAGATGCCAACGTGCCTTACATTTGACAGTTGATTCTTCAACTTCAAACTCACATCGACTGAGGAAACTGTTTGAGTTGAGGAGTAAAATGGCAACTATGAATATCAAACCACCTAAGACCCAACATACCCCAATTCTCTTCACTTATTAAAAACAAACTTGGGGTCTATACATGTGTTTCCAGACAATAACAATTACTTCAATCTAGGTCCGACTACGTGATAATACTGGCCCAAAAGAAACAATAATATATGTCCGTTCTTAAAAGAAATAATCTGGGAAATCCTATTTCGATTAACTTTAATAAAAACAAAGGTTCAATAAGCCTGACCGTAGCGTACGTAATGAAATAAGAATTGTTTTTTTTTTCTAAGCTGTTGCCTTTAACCTATACAAATACTTGTGGAGTAGTATTAGTGTTCTTTTTGAGAAAGGCTTGTAGCGGCATCTACAACGCCACATGCGGACAACGCATCACACTGACGTCACACAAATCCTGCATCGCGCAATCAGAGTTTACTGCGCAGCTAGCATATATTCAACTTCCCGGCAACAATCTTCGGGCAGTTGCCCACCAGATACGACATCCATCTGGTCGGACGATCCTCCCTTTTCCGAAGGGTATGAGTGAACTATACACCCTGTTCCTCATATCTCTTCAAGCTTGTTAAACTAGAGATGTATAGTCAGTAAAATTAATATAGTCATCATCGTATGCTTAGCCTTTTAACAAGTATGTTATAATCGGATTCCAGTCTAAATGGAAGCGACTGAATACCACTATTTTACACGGACGACTACTTATCTGACATCCACAATAATTAAGTTCAAAAATACCCCGTGGTGGCATTCTGGCATAATTTCCACTTCATAAAAGATTTGAATTTATTAAGGCTTAGTTCTTGAATGTGGCTAGGAAGTTTATTATATTGACGTTGACATTTAAACGAGCCACCTTCGACAGTCCCGATAAGGCTGAATGTCTTGCTGACAGCCTAGAGTCCCAATGTTCTCCCAGCTCTCAACCAGTAGACCAAGCTCACCTGAACAAGGTCGACGCTGAAGTTGAACGGAGAGCCTCCCTCCCACCCGTCTAAGACCCTGATGATCCTCTGCCTCCCGTCACTCCAGACGAAGTGCACGACATCATTAAAGGCCTCCACGCTCGTAAGGCCCCCGGTTCGGATGGTATCACTAATAAGGTATACAAACTCCTTCCTGCCCCGCTAATAATGAGGTTAATAATGAGGTGAGGGCGGTGCAACCTGTTTACTTTTTGCATCGCTCCGTTTTGAATTTTTATTAAATATAGTATAAGTGCATAATAGTAGTATTTATTGGCTTTTACTCCAAGCTTAGACGTTGCTTGGTGTAATATTTGGTTAACCGTGTAATAATCTACCTTAAAAGAGAACTTGACTGTGTGAAGTGAATAACTGTGTGCAGCCTAAGATAGCTAGAGAACAAGCATAATTTGGACGGTAAAGTACTAGTGTTGGACTAGGGGCATCTCCAGTGTCTTAACAGTATTGCAGTGAAGTGATTATTCGTGTTTAAAAATCCAACGACACACTCAAAACTGCTAAGTCATTGATAAACATTGAACTCAGCGCCATCTATTAGTTTACTAAGGGATCACTTGGTCAATCAATCGCTTGCAGCGACGAGGTGATTATTGGACTGATTTCTAGTGATCGATAAGGAGCTTCGTTGCTGTAAGTTAATATAGAGGGCGCTAGTTGCACCTTGCTGTCCGTATTTGAAGTGTAGTATTCGAAGCGACTTCAATCAAGATGGAATGCTGTAATGATACTTCGGCTTCGTCAACTAATAGTCTTCAGTGTTCTGTATGTAGTGGGAAATCCACTACGAGTGTTTGAGTTTAAGTTTGAGCCAGTTTGTAGCTCTAAAAGAAGAATACAAGGAAGCTTGGAAGTGTCCCTCATGTTGTAACGTAACTAGGCGGGCCAGGTCGAACATAGACACTCCCGTGCGCAGCTACACTGAGCTTCCAGCTGATGACCACACCATGGATATGTCCTGTGATAACTTAGACCATAGTCATCTCAGTTCGTCCACCAGTCTTGGCGCTAATAGGACACTGATCACAGATAAGTCATCGTTCCCTTCAAAGTCCACGGACTTTGAGTCATTTACAATAAATCTACAAGCAACTCTCAGCCAATGGCGAAGTGATATGAACAAAGATATGCTTCAAATACGGGACGATATCAGATCCACCTTGACTGGCATCCAAAAAGATATGCAAGTACTGCGTTCAGAGCAGAACCTCTTAAATCAACAAGTGACCACCCTTCGTGATGACATTATTGACCTGCAAACCAGTTCTCAGAACCAGACAGCAGAGCACGACTCCCTAAAAAGCGTGTTGATGATTTGAGCTGTAAAACATCGTCAGTTGAGTTTGAGTCTTCAATTTGTAGCCTGGAAACGAAGATTGACGTCCTTGAGCAGCAGGCTCGACAATGTAATGTGGAGATATGTAACCTGCCTGAAAGGCGTAACGAAAACTTACCTTCCATCATTGAAGCCATAGGGAACGTCCTTAAATCTCCAATCATACTCAATGAGATTGTCGCTGTACATAGAGTGCCTCATGCTCATCAACAGAGCACAAGACCAAAGAATGTTATTCTAAAGTTCACGTCACGCCTACAGAGGGACAATTTGCTCAGCGCATATCGTAAAGCTAATTCGTTAAAGACTGATCAAATTGGTATCTCCGGTACTTACACGTCTATTTATATAAATGAGCACTTAACCTTAAAGAGAAAGCAGTTGTTTCGTAGAACCCGAGAACTTTCAAACAACCATAATCATAAATACGTATGGATCAGAAATGGTACCATACTGGTACGCGAGCGTGATGGCGCAACCGCCTTTGCGATACGTGGAGACGGGGATCTTAATAAAATTAAAAAGAAGACAACTGATTAACTGCTTCCTCTTTTTCGTCTTCATCGCTATAACAATGAAATATTATATGCATATGTTCATGTATTCATTACTTGAGCTGAAATATCATTTTAATTGTATTGTGTTGCATGTTCCTTTATTTGTTTTAATTTTATAATTTTTCAACTATTTATTAACTAAATTAATTACTTTTCAGTGGTATTCCAAAATGTACTATTATTTACATTCCTGTAGATGGTATTTTTCGGACGGCATTTTGAAAATTTTCCTCTGTGAGTACGACATGGTATATCTATATAAAAATATGTTCATAACCTGCTATCTTATTATACTACGGCTGAACCATAAGTGCACAATGCCTGCTGCCATATACAAATTTATGATAAGATGTTTGTTCTATGGATAATAATGACATAACTATTTACTACCAAATTTGCAGAGGGGTGAGAACCAAATTGCACACCTTGTATTTGAGTATTCTGTCGTTCTCATACGACATAATCATATTGACTGAGACGTGGCTTATACCTGATATTGCTAGCAGTGAGTTTGTGGATCCTCGATACGTTGTGTACCGCTGTGATCGAGATCGTGACACAACTTGTAAACGTGATGGTGGTGGCGTTTTGATCGCGGTGTTGCGTGGACTCCGGTCATGTTTGATTAATATTTCTGGTAGACCGACGTGCATTGAGCATCTTACGGTTGGTATTCCGAGTAAAGATAACAGCTCTAAAATGCATGTAGTTAGTGCTGTATACATACCACCTTGGGCGACTACCGATGTATATACATCTCACCTTGATACACTGCAGGACATGTTAAATGAAACTTATATCGAAAATATATTTATTGTGGGTGACTATAATCTTCCTGAAATGATGTGGAAGGGTGATCAGTCTGTCGGGTCACATCAGCCTACTGGTATGTCTGGCTCTGGAACGTCCCCAGTATGCTCACAATTGGCGCAGCTCATGTCAACTCTGAATGCATACCAATTTAATAATATACCTAATGCAAATGGGAAATTTTTAGATTTGTTTATTTCTAACTCCACTAGTACTATAAGCCCTCCATTAGACTCACTTCTACCTTTAGACACACATCATCCTCCGTTTGTTGCAACAACCCCCGCAAATATCTCGACACAAGCTCTAAAAAGAAAACCGTTGAGTAAATACGACTTTCGTAAAGCTAACTATGATGTGATTAATGAACAGATCAGTGAGGTTGAATGGGTGAACCTGCTAGAGCGCCTTCCTTCGCAGGAGGCCGTGCAGTGCTTTTATGATGTTCTCGGTGGCATTACTGAACGCAATGTACCACGTGTTAAATCCCGAACACTTGATTTTCCGGTTTGGTTCTCGGCACAATTAATAAAAGTTTACAAGCGAAAACAACGTCTTTGGGTTAAATGGAAAAAAATTAAGAACATCAAAGACTACAATGAGTTTTCGGAATACAGAGAAACCTTTAAAGAAGCCTGTAAGACCTGCAACTCAAACTACATTCAATCAGTTTAAGATAAACTTACCACAAACATTAAGTACTTCTGGACATATGTATCAAATCGCAAAAATAAATCAGGTATTCCATCCACTATGCACTATCAAAACATTAAGTCAAGTGCCCCAAAAGAGATTTGTGATATGTTTTCTGACTTTTTCCAGTCTGTGTTTGAACCTAGTTCATCCTCATTGTCCGCCTGGACCCCACCTACACACTGTAATGCCAATGTTAGCTTGATCGATAACTTGCATATTGATGAAGACAAAATACTTAGAGAGTTAAAACTACTGGATCCCTCCAAAGGAGCAGGTCCTGATGGGTACCCAGCTTTGTTCTTAAAGGCCACCGCTGGCAGTATCTGTAAGCCACTCTTTATTATTTACAATAAATGTTTAAGCGAGGGTGTTTTCCCGGATGAATGGAAACGTGCCAACATCACGCCTGTACACAAAAATGGCTCCAAACATGACGTAGATCAATACCGGCCTATCTCGATTCTGTCGACCTTGTCAAAACTGTTTGAGAGACTCGTACACAATGAAATCTATCCAATCATACACAGCGTTATCATCCCAGAGCAACATGGGTTTGTTCAGCGTCGTTCGACTGTTTCAAATTTATTAACTTTTTCCAATTATCTTTTTGAAAACATGGACAGGCGGTTGCAAGTTGACGCATTTTATACAGATTTCAAAAAAGCTTTTGACAAGGTCGACCATGAAATCCTACTGAATAAGATTGCGTATAATGGTATACGAGGAAATTTGCTTCGCTGGTTCTCATCCTATATTAAAAATAGAACACAAAAGGTTGACGTGAATGGTCATCAGTCTGATGCAGTGCGTGTAACCTCGGGTGTTCCACAAGGTTCAATCTTGGGACCACTATTATTTATTTTATATATAAATGATATAGACAATTGCTTTATAAATACTAAATTTCTTATATACGCTGATGATCTAAAAGCGTATAGGTCTATACGGACTGTAGAGGATTGTCGACAGTTCCAACAAGATCTGGACAGTCTCTCTGACTACTGTCTCAACAACAAACTACATCTTAATCTCTCTAAGTGCAATTGCATAAATTTCACGAAGAATAAAGTAGTTATCAACTTCAAATACTCGTTGCACGACACAACACTCAGTAATGTATCTGCTGTGAGAGATCTTGGTGTGTTAATTGATGATAAGTTGTCCCTAAACCAACATGTAGGAAACATTATTAATAAAGCATTTAAGATGTATGGCTTCGTTATGAGATCGTCCACTGAGTTCAAGCGGGTCTCCACATACCTTTACCTATATAAGACCCTTGTACGGTCACAATTAGAATATGCCGTCCCTATTTGGAACCCGTTTTACCAGAATTATGTAGACGAGATTGAAAAAGTCCTGCGTAAGTTTCTGCGAGCCATGCATTACAGATGCCACAAAACGTATTAATTGTCGTACTCACAATTACTTGATAAATATAAGCTGGTCAACCTTTTTTTTTTTTTTTTTTGGGTGGGAAATCATCAAATGACTGCTCCCGCTCTGGGTGGAGCGGGAGGGCGTGTCAGACTTTTACTGACTAAAACCCACCGTGTTCCTTCAGTTGCCTGTGCCAGGGCCACGGTTTTCTCTGTGGAATAACCCGCGACCCTGAGGCGTCGGCCCTATCGGACCCCGTCATTTTGTGCTGACATCTCTTTGAGGCGCGCGTGGAACACAACGCGCCGTCGACCCGGGCCTGGTCCTTACCGGACGGCGAGCTACCCATGGCTCGCCGTCCGCAAGCCCGCGCCTACGGTGGCCGGGAATCTGCTTGCGATTCCCGACGCCCAGGGCGTCTCCTGCGGCGACTAGGGGCGTGAGGGCGCAAGGCTCTCTCCCTCACGCGCTCCGCCTCCTCCTTTGCGAGCATTACTGCTTCGCAGAAGGAGGTGACGGCTTTCCATTCCCTCTCGCTCCGTACCATGGCCTGGACCAGGGCCGGACGCGAGAGATCGCCGCCGCCAATCGCCTCCCTGAGGACACTGCGGTGCTCCGCCCAAGCTGGGCATACCTCCACCGTATGCTCCACCGTGTCCTCCGGGCGATCCACACAATGGTGACACCCGGGCGTCTCCTCCCGCCTTATGCGACACAGGAACCTCCCGAAACAACCGTGTCCGGTGGGGACCTGTGTCAGGAAGCTGGTCAACCTGGAATCTAGACGTAAATATCTAGAGGCTTCTGTATTGTATGGTATTGTTCATAGTGATTTTGATTGCATCGATCTCACGAGCAAACTGTGTTATGTACTTCCACGCACTGTTCATATGCGTAGTATTCGTGCAGGTACCCTATTTGCTGTCAATACATGTCGTACTAATTCTGGTTTGCGCTGCCCTATCCGTCGAATGGTTGAATCTTATAATTCTAATTTTGCCAATATTGATATTTTTGTATGCTCAAAATCCAAATTTAAATGTAATGTAATGAAAATTATTATTAACCAATAATGTTATGAATGTAAGCTAATCAAGATTTTATTATTTATTTGTTTTTAGTGTTAATTATTACTCAGTTGCCAATCAATGGGAACTTCTATTTTGCATGATGTAATTAATTATTATGAATGTGATGTCATTTTTTTTACTACTTATTTATTACCTATCTAGTGGCACTCAATATCATATTTTCTTTGTAAATATGCGGATAATGTACTGGGCTGCAATATTGTTAATATTTTGTATTGTCTTTTCATTGTTCCAACACATATTGTAGCTGTTTATTGTCCCTAAATAAATAAAATAAAATAAAATAATGCTTATGACCGCCATCTTCAATGGCGCCTTGAGCAACAACATCTTCCCACAAGCATGGAAAGAACCCACCGTCATCGGGATCCCAAAGCCAGGCAAGCCAAAGTCTGAGCCCTCCAGCTACCGCCCTATTAGCTTACTCAATGTTCTTGGCAAAATCTACGAGAGGCTTATTTATAAGTGTCTCAAAGACTACGCCGAAGCAAAGAGCCTCATACTCAACGAGCAGTTTGGTTTTCTAAGCCAACACTCGGGCACCCAACAGGTCCACCGTATCGTAGAACACTTATGCGCTGGTCTGCAGCGTAACGCGACGACGGGTGTGCTATTCTTCTACATAGCGAAAGCCTTCGACAAAGTCTGGCACTACGGCTTGATATACAAGCTTTACCAACTAGGAGTGCCAGATCGTCTCGTGCTCATCTTACGAGACTTTTTGTCGAATCGCACCTTTCGCTATCGCATCCAGGGAGCACTCTCGTCCCCTCATCCTATTCGCGCCGGTGTCTCTCAGGGTTCCGTACTATCTCCTCTCGTCTTCACGCTGTTCACCAGCGATATCCCAAAAAGTAAAAAGGCTCAGATGGCTCTCTTCGCCGACGACACTGCCGTTTACTATACCGGTCACTGTCCCAATGCTATAGCTCGTACTCTCCAAACCTCCGCAAACGTCTTAGGCGCTTGGTTCCGGAAATGGAGAATCGAGGTCAACCCTGATAAGAGTCAGGCGGTTCTCTTCTCGAGACGTCGTCGATTTACTCCCCCTCTTCCCAGCCCGATCACTATGTACGGTAAGCCAATCCCTTGGGAGAAGCAAGCCAAATACCTAGGCGTGATCCTCGATCAAAACCTAACGTTTAAACAGCACATTAAGGCGGTTCGCGCGCGCGCCGCTTTCGCTCTTGGTAGACTCCACTTCATTCTGACAGCCCGTTGCAAACTGTCACTTAAATGCAAACTGCGTATCTATACCGCAGTCATCCGTCCCACCATGACCTATGCCTGCGTTGTATTTGCGCACGTTCACCCACGTCATCTCCATAAGATGCAGACCCTCCAAAACCGTTTCCTTAGAAAGGTCACGGTTGCCCCCTTCTATGTCCGTAATATAGATCTCCACGTAGACCTTAAAATGCCAACCATAAAACAGTTCATGAACCGCTTATCTAAGCGTTTCTTCGACTGTGGCATCAAACACCCAAACCCCTTGATCTCAGCGGCCGCCCGCTATACTCCCTCCCGCATTAGCAGTATTCGCCGACCAAGGCATGCTTTAATCGACCCCGATGACGCCACTACCCTCCTCCAGGAGAGCAGTAAGGCCACCAGCACTTTACACAAGCGCAAAACCCGATCGCCGTCATACCGTCCTCGCCGCCGAGGCCCACCGTGACGTCCAAATCCACGCCCCTCCCGACCCTTGCTCGATCCAGCCCGTCCCGCTGAGCCTGTAGCTTTAAATTCGTCCATAAATCACTCAAATCCTGATCCAGCTAGTCCCTTGCTGCCCTCTTCCAGCGACGCCCTAAGCCGAGGTTCGTACCCCACAGGGGGGCCCTTAGCGTGTAGTCGCTTAGTTTTTAAGTTAGTACATAAGTTTAAGTCCTGGCTGGAGGCCTTAATTTATTAGGGCAACCACAGGCAAGTCCGTCTAAGCAGACAGCTAGCAGCTAGCAAGCAGATAGGTTGCCCTGCGAGATGCCATTTAAAAAAAAAAAAAAAACGAGCCACCTATTTTCTTGAGCCTGGTAGTGGGAACAACAAATTGGTGTTGTTTCCTAGTATTCATGTCCATAATGGATATCACTGTATTTTTTAAACAGAATAATATTTGTATGTGCATGCAAAAGATTTTCATAAACATACTGAGAGGGCACAGTCATTATATTCATCTGTTTAAATTTGTGTCTGAGGGAGTGTCTGGGACTTAATTTATAAATTATGGTAAGACAGGTTGGACGACTGTCAAAGATGAAGAAAGAAGAATGAAAGAAAAAAAAAAAGAAAGAAAAAAACGTTTCCGGGACCAGCAGCTTCCCGTGGTTTCCGAGACACTAACTTGATCTGTCAACCTAAAGCTGTCGTTACTAAACTAGCCATTTTGAATATACTTACTGCGTTACAAGTGGCGCGTGTATTGGATCATTTAGCTCCCTTCAAAATGGTTGAGCTGAATGGTACTGATCCATGCGTCATGTTCGTGAACGGGCGCCCTCAGTTGGGACTGGCCATCTCTTTCGTTTTTATTTCTGTTTTGCTGCACTCTGGACGCTTTTAACGTGTACGGTTTTTGTATATCGTTCTCACATAAAGGCTCAACTTTAATGATGTAACTAATATATTTGTAAGAACAATAATATATTATTTAAAAGAGTTTCTTGCCCTTTCTTCACCATAGGTACCTACTACGCTTTGGAATGGGCAACTAGCTTCATATTTCTTAATGACCGACTCCTTGACAATTCAAAAGTGCCTGAAAATGGTTTAATTGAAATAAATGCTTTGACTTCGATTACATCTGCCATGTAAATACCTTTTGTAAGTTGCCTTTGAATCATCCTCTCTACATTACCAAACCATCTATGCATTAATTTTTCAGTTTTTGCAATGCTAGTTAGTTGTGACATTCTATTCATAAATTGCATTGAATTTAAAAAAAAAACATTTTTATTTAAATCTTATTATTATTTTTTCATTTTTATTGGGGATATAATGCACTTTAATTTTAATATTTCTACACCGGCAACGGTAGTATATGTATATAAATAATAATGTGCTAGACTCTAAGATGTGATAAAACATTTTGTCCATTTATAACCTGGGGTTGAAACTGAGCATTTCGCAGTTCATTTTGGGTCATAAGCCTCTCCCAATTAAAGAGCATTTTATTAATGGCATGAATATCGAAATACCTAGTGATAGCTAATACTTTAAATACTTACCTAAACTAACTCTACTCTCCACCTACCAAAACGAAGCTTATGCAAAATAGCGGCTTAAACACCGCTTTGTTTGGAAAAAGGCAACTTTGAAACAGGACTAGGCAAACCCATTAGCATTTCCAACTAAAATCTCTGGAGCTTAGATTTCGCTCGTAACTGCGCAAAATCTAGATTAGAATAACTATTTTCTAAATTTCTAAATGAATGCCATTTCTGCCTTGACTCTAATGGCTATGTAATGTTAGTACGAGAGGAATATAATTTTCCTAAGTGCAAATTGAAATATTTTGGAGTAAGAATATTCGGGTGCAATTATAAGGGACGGTATCTAAAATTATTTGCTGTTGTACAGCCAGGGAAATTAATTGTACATCAGATTGACACACTATGTCAATTAATGTAGCGATTTCATATCACTGTAAAGCATACCAGTTGTGATTTGAATTTACGGAAAATAAGTTGAGAGTCATTGTGATAAGCACTCATTTTCCCGAACTTAACTTTAGATGTATTTAAGTATTTAAAGCATTTAAAGTATTTATTTATTTCTAGATTTTTTAAACAAATATTTTACACATTAAACATTGGCTAGTTTTGAACACAAATGATTTCAAACATCTGTAGCCGAAGTTTTGAGATCAAAATCAGTTAACGTAAAGTGAGATTAGGGTTTTTGTTCCACAGGTATAAGATAAATAAAGTTCTATACTGTAGTTCCAGTCGATCCAATTTGGTCATAAGTTTTTTGTATATTCTCTTCGATTCATTCATTATCATAGTGTCTATTCTTCATGTCCATTGAAAGAAAACACTTTTTATTTTTAACACAAGTTATTCATATTTAATCTATCAACAAAAAAATATAAACATGTCAATTGTAAATCTACTTCCACTTTGTACATACTACATTTTTGGCAGAAAACTGCAAAGAAGTCCTTCGGTTTTTTCTGGGTTCTAATGTAAAATAATTCAAACTGCTTATTTTTTGGAAATATACCGTCCAGCTCCTGACTGCGATACGACTATCCCCCACTCCGCTGTAACTATGAAATCATAGGTTAAAATCTGAAGGACATAATAAAGATGATACCAATACTGGTTAAAAAAAAAGTTTGTTCCTGTGTTGTGGATGCAGCCATGTGTTTTACGTGAATACGTGAACGTAACGAGTAATATTTTCTGAGGTGGGTAAAAGTCATGCCGTCGCAGTCCTGATTCGACGTAACAAATTCTTTGATTCTTTAGCTATCGAGTTGTGTAATTATACATATTTTGGATGTAAATGATAGATATGTAGCTGCAACACCAAACTGTATCCCCCGATTTTGTAACAGTCATCAGGGTTTTTTAACGGCCTCCTAACAGCAAATATAAAGACGTACACACGTAAAAAAAAAAAAAACAATCGAGAGGTTTCGTGGGACCCCCGGATAAAACGAAGATCCTTTCGCAGTATATATTAAATAACTAAATGAAATAAAAAATATTATAATATGAATATATTATATATTAAATCACAGGCACAATGAAATAAATTAACAACATTTGAGAGTAGCGAAAAAAAATGCAAAAAAGTGGTGTGCAGAGTTTAGCGTGCGGTAAGATACTTCGTTCCAAAAATGTAAGGTAGAAAAAATGCTATAAGTAGTCGAAATGACGGTAACGATAAGGACACGATAACTACACGATATTGTCACCGACATTCGTGCCGATATAGGCGGACGACACAGTGCGGGGTGAAGGAGCTCGCGGGCGCAGTGGCATGGGCAGGCGCCGCCGGATGGCCGTGCATGGATGCCACTTGCCCACCGCCGCAAATAATCGCCCGCGCTCTGTTTACATTTATTTGCCACAACACGTTAGAGTTTTAAATTATTTAACAAAAAGAGACTTAGAAAGAGTTGTAATTATTTGTCGAAGTTTCAATATGGCGACGTCACCTTGATAGAACTAGTAGAATCTAAGCCTTGTTTGTGGGACAGTACTCGCGAAGACTCTAAAAACAAGGTTATTCGAGATTGCTGTGGCATACCAAATGGCAATAAGTAATTAGGTCATGTATGGATAACGGCTCGATATTGTCGGACGATATCGTTGTCGTTCGAGCTGACGATACGATATTTAATGAACGTGTGTGCATCAAAACGTTGTTATCTGTTCATCAATCTTTAAGACTTGTCTAAAGTAGTCATCACAAAGGTGTTAGACGAAAATAGCTTATACTATCGTCGTGAAAAGATTACCTGGGCAGCAACCTTGTCTGCGGAGCTGGATGTACAAACGTTTTACTTAGATACTGAAATGAACACTCAGGGAAATTGGTTCATAAGCAAATTGCCTACCAATTTACATTTTCTGAATATTTAAATCACAACTGTCAATCTTGGACAGTTGTGTGAATCGGCTATAACTTTAAATTGAAGTGGAGTTTAAATTTGCTTTACTTACATTGTCTGATTATTCAAAACACAACTGTCAATCTTGGACAATTGTGTTAATCGGCTATAACACTTCAAATTGAAGTGGGGTATCAATTTGCTATCCCTTTTTTTATTTTTGACTTTACGTCCTTCACACCTTGGATAGTCAGCATAGCACACAGCTCAATGCCAATAGAAGAAAGGAAGAAGAATCATTCGTAACCCAATGCTTTTTCAGCAGATGCTGCTTCAAGAAGACTCAAAAAGTAAATCAAGATTTCATATATACTTACGAGGTCTACAGCATTCCATGCCATTCTGTTGCTGCTGTGGACATAAGCCTGTCTCTTCTATTTTAGTTCCGGAAGGGCATGCAAATCCTTTGGCGCAAATGCCGCCAACGCGCATACATTGCAGCTCGAAGAATGGAGCTTTTCCATCTGAAAAAATTACAAAGGCTGAATAAATTAATTTTGTAATCATTGGAGACCTTAGCCTCAGCCTAGGTGAAGCAGCAATCTTCACATGTTGGCTGATATCAGCTGGATAAGAGTTGCCAAGGATCGAGCTGAATGGCTTGCAATTGGAGAAGCCTATGTCTAGCAGATGGCTGCTACAGGCTGATGACGATGATGATGAACCACTCCTAGTAAAAGAATTCACCTGGAGAAGTTATGCCAATTTTAAATATTTCTGGTGACTTGTGCTATGTTCATAGTTGAATAATAAGAGTACATGAAACTTTTAGAATATACCCTATCTAAGGTCAGCAATGTATCCGAAATGTACTAGGTTAACACCTTCTGAAGATGGTGAAAGAACGGTGGAAGGTGGTGATAGTTACTTTTTATCTGCTTAACAAAAACCTCAAAAACTTAACTGCATGTCGATTCTGTAAAAATCTCACCGTGAAGATTTGCGTCGAGTGAGCTGTCTTGGTCATTCCCTAGCATCAGTGTTACTGACAGCTCACTCCACGTTCACTTCACCTAAGCTTTCACGGTGAGATGGTTACAGAATAGCACTACAGACTACACTCTACATGACTTTCCCTTGCAAAATTCTAAGATCGTCACGTGATGAATTGGAATATTTCATCAAAAGTTATATTCGAGGCATTTCCAACTCTAAGACATGTTTCTTGGATTCGGTTAAGATTTGTTTTTCTTCCATTCTGCTTTATCACGTCTTCATTCTCACTTTTAATTTAAAATTTTCGTCATAGTCGAATAATCCATCCACCATTTCTTTGATAAGGAAAGAGGAAGCTTCCCTGTATCCACACAACTCTTAGACAGATACCACTTGTCCTATCAGGTTGACATGATGGGTCCATAATGTGGCACAAAACATTTACCATTCCCGCCCTGATCACGACCAACCCAAGAAACGCACCATACGCCAGTAGCAAGTAAAGCCCACCATAAAATCTTGAAAAACATTTGGGATACGAGCGACTACTTTAATCAAAGATTGACAGACGAATTGCAACACAAATGAAGAATATATTTTCTCTTATTGATCTACACAATTGTGAGAGCTGCCGTTGTGAGACAGCCTTTCTGAGTGAGCTAGTTCTTATTCAAAGGGTCAGTAGACTAGTATAATTTGATATATACATGATGTTTGATTTTGTTTTAGAAATGTAAGTAACATGGCAATTTAAGAAGAAGGAGACCTTTGCCCAGCTGTGGGTTACCCGTGCTAGGTTAAGAAAAAGTGAAGGGAAACTAAAACGCCTAGTACTTTTTAAAATCATGCTGAATTTCTTAATGTCAATCAGAATTCAAAGACTTAGCATGAACTTACAACAATTTTTTTCAATTTCTGTTAGTAGATTTTGGTTTCGTAATGAAACATCCTATAGCTATATATGTTTAATACGAGTAGAACAGCTCTGCCACATTGTTCCATCTTAAAACAAAAAAGTAAAACGTAGATGCTACTACAACTTTCTCACGAGCCCATCCTTTGATAGTCAGTATTTGAATAAACATAGAATATTATTTAAAAACGAAACCCAGTCATCTTTTAATAGTAGATGTGAGTGGTCGCATTAACTATGGCATTAATAATTGTTTGTTTAATGTTCTTTGTGACTGGCATTTGGGCCGAGGCCTGGGATAATATAAATGAACATGAAGACTTTCTTGGTAAAATTCGTATCTCATTTATTAGGCCCTAACTTAGAGTGGAGAGTAAACGAATTCTAACCATTGGGTCTATTCTGTAAAATTCTCATTATGAAAGCTTAGGTGAAGTGATCTATAATTCAGCCTGATGCTTGGGAATCTTAAGGTTCATGTGGTATTTTCAAGGAAAAAATTGTCTAGCGTGCCGCTAGGAATTGACACTCTTGGCAACTCATCCCTCCTAAGTTTTCACGGTGAGATTTTTATGAAATAGGCTGGAATTTAAACGGCAATTTTTTTTGTTGGTTTGTTTTCCCTTTCCTGCTTGGATACGGCCTATCTCCATGGAGTAATCTTTAACAATAAATGACATTTTGGCTTCTTAATAACATGCAATACTCGTAAGATAACTTCAAATTATTTAGTGCTATGAGAAATTTTCCTTCAACCAACTTTTTACGTATCCCAGATGTAGAATAAACAGTTTTTTTTCTTTTATTTTCAGCTGGAAAGGCTCCATTTTTTGAGCTGGCCTGTATGCGTGTTGGTGGAACCTGTGCAAAAACCAATTCTTGTCCACCCGGAACAAAAGTGGCGCAAACAGGCTTGTGCCCAGAACAGCAGCGATTTGGCATGGAATGCTGCAGACCTCGTGAGTTCAACTACATGTATTATGAAATAAGAATGATAAAGTTTGATCACATAACATTTTGGTGTAGCTTTTTTTGGTAGCAGAGCTCTTTGTGGAACTGTTTATCAGTTCAATACTACTATTTTGGCCACTTAGAAATATTTCTCTATTAAAAGTGGTGAAGGTTAACGATCAGGAACACATGAAATATATAATATGTACCTCTTAAGTAGAAAAGGCTTTGGCAAACACCATGAAGCAGAAAAAAATCACGAAATCGTGTGTGTTTCGTGCTTTATTCATTAGCATTCTTTAGTAATAGTGTACAGTGAAGGGCAGGGATATAAAGGATATCAACTAGACAGCAGAATTAGGGAAAAGCGATACAACCAAATCAGACGAAGAGGTGGAGCGATTCACTACGTATAAGAAAACAACAGATGAATCATCTGATAGAAAACCCTTGTCGCAATCACAAAAACCATATACTTCCAACAACAACTCAATAGGCGAAATACATTTCCGGAAAAAAAGTCGGAAATATTTCGGGCCCAATAATTATCCTTTGCAAATCTACTGTACTCGGTTTTTCAATGATGCATCAAGTTTTGGAAATACTCTGTCACATAGATTCTAAGTCGGACTATGCTGTCGAAATTCTCACCTTGAAAACTTAGGTGAAGTCGGGATGAAGTAAAATATCTTTCCGCCTTATACTAGGGACAGCGCAGATTTCACGGTAACTTTAATTTATGAAGACTGCAATTCGAACGCTTAAAGTATTATTTTTTGATCCTATCAAATAAAAGAAATTCACTTGATTTTATTTAAGTTATGTTAGGTAAAGTTTTGTTTTTGTCGTTTTTTTTAATGAAAATTACGTTTTAACTTTATGAGCGTTTCTCCTTTTTAACCAACTAAATCGAATCGAGTACCTGTACTCGATTCGATTGTATTTTACATTTTATGTATTTTCACGAATAACAACAACGCCCTGAATGATTCTCCTTTTGTTTGAAATCCAAAACGTCTCGTTTTTTGGTACAGATCTAATAATGGCATAAACATTTGATAACATGAAGTTGGACAATGGAACTCTTCCACGACTACTTAGAAAATCAATTCTTTTTATTTAAACACTTTCATAATTTAACATTACGCCAGTACGCTTTGAAGGGGTACGCAGAAATGTATAATACATCCATCATCCACCTTTCACTGAGGCAGAACAATTGTAAGTTTGTGGCAAGCGTTTATTAACATCTATTTAAGAAATATACGTACACTAGCTCTCAATGGCCGCTGCGAACAGGGCCAATTTCGAATTTAGGTGTTTGTTAAATACCTAAATGCAAAATTGACACATTATGTTGACAAAGCAGAAAGTTAATATAAAGAAACTGGAAAATTTATCTGATTGGCAGATTGTCGCTTGTTACCTGTCGGTTTTATAAAATAGTTCCAATACCACCGTAGCCTTGACCGCCTCATGCACATGTTGAAAAATCACCTTACGAAAACGTTATTCACGTTTGGAATTGAACTCGATACTTGTCAATTGATGAGATACATCATATTTTCGATGTCCTCATTTGCATCACAATGTTCTAAGGACGGTCGAGGTTTTCGTAAGTCGACCGTATTCTAACCAACACTTTTGTTAACAAACACCCTTTGTTTCAGTAAAGGGGGTAACCGAGTGTCGATCGCGACACGGGGACTGCGTTCCAAAGTCTTTCACGTGTTCGCAAAGTTTAAAAGTTCCAGACGCCAGTGGTTGTAGTAGTAATGAAACTTGTTGTACGCGTATCGAACGTTTAGCGTAATGCATAATGCTGTTATTGTTTTTGTATTAACTACACTAGAAATTGAAATTGGTGTTGTATATGTAGGTATAGGTATGGTACCGAGTTCGGCTGACACCACTTACTCACAATGCACAATTTTGATCGCTTGCACCAGTGACTATTATTATTATGTTTTATCGTTGTATTTTGGAGTAAAATAAATCATACTTATACTATTTTACGAGCTTTTATTTAAATAGTTTCCATGTAGTCCTTTTTTAGGGCACAATAATCCTATATCTGTAACTTCTTTTTTACTGTTTCTTCGTTAGTCTAGTGCTCACTAGCGTTACTGATGAGCGTGATGTTCTAGGTTTGATTTCCGGGTCGGGAAAAATATTATTGGGTTTCTCCATCAGCAGCCTAATTGCGTAACAATCAAAATCAAAATCAAAAGTCATTTATTCAAATTAGGCTGAGAATCAGCACTTTTCGAACGTCAAAATTACATAAGACAGTCCCCCAAAAAGCCCGCCCTTCACCACTTCCTAGTGCTTTAGCTGGGAAGAAGAAGTGGCGCAACAAACTCCCCAGCAGCACAGCTGTCTGTTCAGTTAGAAGAACTTGATTCTAAACAATTGCAAGTAATTACCGAAACGCCAATGACAAAAAAAAAGAAAAAAAAATTGCATGTAAATAACACAAATACATAAATAAAGCCTTCAGGCCTAAAGTGCATGGCAGCTTACATTAACATTGTGAAAATCACTGTTTTTAGTGTATAAGTGTATATTTTGCCTAATATATAAGATGTTGGCGAAGATGAATTGAGATGCCACTGTGAGAATACCAATATCTTTAAAAAAATCTCTAAGAGAAACTCTGGCTCCTAGCTGATAAATTGCTCGGACAGCTCGTTTTTGAAGGACGAATATATTTTGAATATCAGCGGCTTTGCCCCACAGCAGAATACCGTAGGACATAACGCTGTGGAAATAACTAAAATAGACTAAGCGAGCTGTATCAACGTCAGTGTATTGTCTTACTTTCCTGACGGCGTAGGCGGCTGAACTGAGCCTCCCCGCTAAGCTTGAGATATGTGGGCCCCACTGAAGTTTGGCATCTACCGTTATGCCCAGAAAAACCATCGAGTCTACAGTTTCAAGCAGCTCTTTATCTAAGACGATGTTGGGTCCTAGATTTCATAACACATTCCATAACACATTTTCGTAAACGATTACGACTAATCCGTTTGATTTTGACAGTTCAACAACATTCATTGCGTTGTTTACATTGTTGAGCAGAATTTTTTATCGAACTTATGAAGCAATGGATTAGCAATCTGTTTCCAAAAACGATTGAGATTCCGATTGATTGTGTATTACGCAATTAGGGTACTGGACATTTTCAGTAGCAGACCGGAGCCTATTGCCGTCAACTGGTCTTTGTGCCCAGTTGATGACAATAGGCTCGCCCCCTATTACATGGGGCTCAAACATAACTGGCAATATGTGGGTGTACTATATAATAGATTAACTTCTGCACAACCCCTCGAGGAATACACGCATGATGTTATGTTATTTGTAATAGAAGCATTTTTTTGAGACAAAAAAAAAACTGTTGTCTGTGCCCTATTACCTTGTCCCTCATTTAATTTTTTTGTTTGTTTGTTTGGCATCTCGCAGGTCAACCTATGAGGTTGTCGTCTGCTTAAGCGGACTTGCCTGTGGATTCCCTAATAAATTAAGGCCTCCAGCCAGGACTTAAACTTATATACTAACTAAAACTAAGCGACAACGCTAAGGGCACCCCCTGTGGGGTCCGAACCTCGGCTTAGGGCGTCGCTGGAAGAGGGCAGCAAATGACTAGCTGGATCAGGATTGGTATTATTTAGGGGCGAATTTAAAGCTACAGGCTCAGCGGCGCGGGCTGGCTCGAGCAAGGGTCGGGAGGGGCGTGGATTTGGGCGTCGCGGCGGGCCTCGGCAGCGAGGACGGTAGGACGTCGATCGGGTTTTGGGCTTATGTAGCGTGCTGGTGGCCTTACTACTCTCCTGGAGGAGGGTAGTGGCGTCGTCGGGGGCGATTAAAGTATGCCTTGGTCGGCGAATACTACTAATGCGAGAGGGAGTGTAGCGGGCGGCCGCTGTAATCAGGGGGTTAGAATGTTTGATGCCGCAGTCGAAGAAACGCTTAGATAAGCGTTTCATGAACTGTTTTATGGTTGGCATTTTAAGGTCGACGTGAAGATCTAAGTTTCGGACATAGTAAGGGGCACCCGTAACCCTTCTGAGGAAACGGTTTTGGAGGGTCTGCATCTTATGGAGATGACGTGGGTGAGCGTGCGCAAATACAACGCAGGCATAGGTCATGATGGGACGGATGACTGCGGTGTAAATGCGGAGCTTGCATTTAAGGGACAGTTTACTACGGGCTGTCAGTATGAAGTGGAGCCTGCTAAGAGCGAAGGAGGCGCGCGCGCGAACCGCCTTAATATGAGCCTTAAAGGTAAGGTTTTCATCGAGGATCACGCCTAGGTATTTGGCTTGCTTCTCCCAGGGGATCGTGATCGGGCTGGGAAGTGGGGGAGGGAATCGACGACGTCTCGAGAAGAGAACCGCCTGAGTCTTATCGGGGTTGACCTCGATTCTCCATTTCCGGAACCAAGCGCCTAAGACGTTTGCGGAGGTTTGGAGAGTACGAGCTATAGCGTTGGGACAGTGACCGGTATAGTAAACGGCAGTGTCGTCGGCGAAGAGAGCCAACTGAGCCTTTTTACTTTTTGGGATATCGCTAGTGACCAGCGTGAAGGCGAGAGGAGATAGTACGGAACCCTGAGGGACACCGGCGCGAATAGGATGAGGGGACGAGAGTGCTCCCTCGATGCGATAGCGAAAGGTGCGATTCAACAAAAAGTCTCGTAAGATGAGCACGAGACGATCTGGACCTCCTAGTTGGTAGAGCTTGTATATCAAGCCGTTGTGCCAGACTTTGTCGAAGGCTTTCGCTATGTCGAAGAATAGCACACCCGTCGTCGCGTTACGCTGCAGACCAGCGCATAAGTGCTCTACGATGCGGCGGACCTGTTGGGTGCCCGAGTGTTGGCTTCGGAAACCGAACTGCTCGTTGGGTATGAGGCTCTTTGCTTCGGCGTAGTCTTTGAGACGCTTATAAATAAGCCTCTCGTAGATTTTGCCGAGAACATTGAGTAAGCTAATAGGGCGGTAGCTGGAGGGCTCAGACTTTGGCTTGCCTGGCTTTGGGATACCGATGACGGTGGCTTCTTTCCATGCTTGTGGGAAAATGTTGTTGCTGAAGGCGCCATTGAAGATGGCGGTCGTGAGCATTATTAGCGGGGCAGGGAGGAGTTTGTATACCTTATTGGTAATACCATCCGAACCGGGCGCCTTACGAGCATGTAGCCCTTTAATGATGTCGTGCACTTCGTCTGGAGTGACGGGAGGCAGAGGATCATCAGGGTCTTCGACGGGAGGGAGGGAGGCTCTCCGTTCGACTTCAGCGTCGACCTTGTTCAGGTGAGCTTGGTCTATTGGTTGAGAGCTGGGAGAACATTGGGACTCTAGGCTGTCAGCAAGACATTCAGCCTTATCGGGACTGTCGAAAGCGACACTATTGTCGGGGCGGATGAGGTCCCTCATTTCAACAGTCATAATTATTAATATTATACGCGGTGGAATTTCTCAGTAGCAGCCCGGAGTCTGGATTTGTGCCCGGTTGATGGGAATAGGCTCGCCCCCTATTACGTGGGACTTAAAACATAACTGCCGAAATGTGGGTGTACTATAGGTAAACCTCTGCCCAACCCTTCGGGGAAACAAGGCGTGATGTTATGTTTTTTTTTAAACACGGGTTGGTAATTTGAGATCTTTACGATTGCAGAGACAGAAAAACGTTACCGCTAATGACATTTGGAGTAGATATGGTAATTTGAGATAGACGATGAAGAGGAGCTACCTTTACGATTGCAGTGATAGAAAAACGTCACCACTTACATCTTTTTGGAGTAGATATGGTAATTTGAGATCCATCATGAAGAGCAGCTACCTTAACTATTTTGCATCGATAGAAAAACGTTACCATCTATAACTTTTGGTGTAGGTAATATCTGATTTGCATTCAGAATTTAGACACAGATTTAAGATTGATGGTAAATGGTCAGCTACAAAAACTACAATTGTTACATTTTATTTTTACCCCACTTATTAATTTTAGTTATTTTTTCTTAAATTTTCGTATAAACGGAGTCACACGTAATCTGTACGATGATGTCTACACGTGATCTTAAGGCGAGGTTGCAGTACTTTTATAATTTTTGTTTAAACTCTGTAAATCTAGACAATTGAAAATGACCCGCAAACAAAAAAGGTAAAATTTAACATGCGGTCAAGCGTTGTGTGAAGACAGAAACGTGAATTATTATAATCATTGATTTGGTAAAAAAACATAAAGATACTCGTACATACAAAAAATCGCTGTCTCTAACATGTACCTTAAAGAGATTCCATCATGAAACCATGTAAAAGTTATATCAAAAGATAGGTTTATTATTTTTTAGGGCACGTTGAGAACACATTCGATAATTGAGTTATTATTTTTTAAATAAATACAAAATTAAACAATTACGCTCTAAAAGAGGACCTTAATTATATGACACATTAAGTAATGCCACACGAAAACCGAAATAAATTGCCATCGATATCTTGTTGACACCTTTTTTGTTGGTGTTTTTGTCGTCGTGGGAGTTTAGTTTTTAACTTGCTTTTTTACGATACCTATTAATGTAGTTTCATATAAGGATTGTAATGCTAAAGACTAAGGGTTTACCCTTATTACATGGAACTTAAACATTACTGGCGAAAAATGTGTATCCAACTCTACCTAACGCTTCGGAGGTAACAAATGTTGTGTTATCCACATGCTCACAATATTAATTAAACGTAAGGTATCCATAGTAGTCATCCTTACTACATTCACTAGGCTCATAATTTTTGAAAAACCTAAAATTTATCGAAGGTTTTAATTATTTATTTTAAAGTTTTATTAATAACTAGCGACCAGTACTGCTGACATCTACTGTAAAAATCTCACCGTGATAACTTAGGTGAAGTGATCTTAGAGTGAGCAGGCAATAGTGTACCTAGAATTAAGTAGAATAGCTCACTTCACCTGAGTTTTCACGTCGATTTTCTTACAGAATATAGCGACTGATGTGGCGACATGTCAAAACGTCGAGATTTCTGTGTTTTAAGTAAGATAATGTTTTACTTAGGTTGCCAGTTGTCCTAGATTTAAGGACCGCTCCCAAACGGCTGACCCAATTTTGTTTTTTTGTTTTATTTGACTTAAAATGTAGCTAACTTAATCGAGAGTGTTCTTACCTATGATTCAAGAAAATCTGTGCAGCCGTTTGAAGATTATCAGCTCTTTTCTAGTTGAAGGGATGTGAGAATCTTCCACATGGCTGATCGAGTCGAAATTTGGCATTATATTACTTTAATGATTTTAGAAGCACATGATGCAACATCACCTAGAATTTGCACGATACCCAACTTCCTCATGAACATGCAGCAGAAATATCGTTGGAATGCTCTAAATAAATAGGTGGTAGGGTATAGGTTGGTGATTATAGGGCCTGATGATAAAGCAGCAAAGATAAATAAGGCAAAATTAGTAACTAGCTTCACAGTTACGAAACATACATGTAGTTGCGCAGATTTAAACGAGGCACGTGTCGATCGTAGCGTGTCTACTATTAGTATATATAAAGTTAAATTTACAATTAAAAACCCACGACGCTTTTATCAAAGCATCAACACGTCGGGGGACGGCTAATGAAAATATAATAGTATACATTCGTTATTGCTGGGCTTTGTTGTTTTCATTAGCTGTCCCCCGATACGACGATGATTTTTGATCTAAATATATTATTACCTTAAATTTTTATTAAGCTTAAAGGAAAATATTTTTTTACGGTTATAGTCTGTGATTTTTAAATCTTAAATTTAACTTTTAGAATCCTACTTTTAGAATAGAAGCATCCGCCAATTCAAATACAACTCCGCCTTGGAGTGTAAATATGGTACTGTTCCACAAACTATGGGACACTTAAAATCGGGTCCATTTAGATTATCATCGACACCGTAAACCACCACTGCACTACTTTCATGCTTTTATTTGTCTATTTATTATTTAGTTAACTAATTTATGTTCACACTTATATAAACAGACAAGAAAAGAACAGAAAAATAGGTACAAAGGTGATGATTATTTTCTAGGGAAAGTTTTTAAAGAAAAGCCTTTGTGACTCGCTGTCGCGTCGCGCCAGTATTTACGAGCCTTTACCTGATCTTTTACCATACATTTTCTTTACCATTTTGCAGAAACCCAGGTTCTTCGGGCTCCTTTCTTCGAGCTTCCATGTATGCGTGTAGGTGGCACTTGCGCTAGAAGAATTGCTTGTCCACCTGGAACAAAAGTTATGCAAAGGGGCTTGTGCCCACAGCAGCAGCGATTGGGTATGGAGTGCTACAAACCCTGCGAGTTCTACGGAAAACATAACAAAACATACTGCCAGTGTCAGAGCATAGGAAAATGTACCCAACCCTAGTACCCATACTAACTGGGGCAGCACTAGCGCCGCCATGTTGACAAAAAGGTGGTTTTTAGAAGATGTCGATTTTATATTGTACGCTGTTATAAAATAAAGTTTAACTAAAGTTTATTATTTGTATTAATTAATTACCTTGATAAAGAATATAACAGCCAGTACAGTCGTTACGGGTCGTCGGAAGCCCGAAAGTTTGACAACAGCCTTATCGTATTACCAAGCAACTGGGTTGTTAACGTCAGATCAGCAGTCGCTTCATGAAAAATACTGGTTACAGTTAAGAAAAGGCTAGACAGATGGAGATAGAGGCATTATGGCATTTATCCTTCAACATACAGCCACTGTGATGTTTAAGTCCAATGTATGATAGGAATTATTACCACCAACCGCGGTGGACACTTACCTGTACTTTGGGATGCGTCTGAGCAAGACCTGGCGATCAAATGCCAGAACCCACCGTCAGCAGTAGCTCTTGCAACCACTATCAACGAGGCAGGCAGATTCCTCATGTTCCTTCAAATTAGTGTTGACGTAGATTGTTGAAAAGGCTTCAAACTGTAAAATGCCACGTTACTGTGACAGGCAATCTCCCTCAACTGCTTCGTCGGTCTTTTGGTCGCAAGAGCTACTGTTGAGCATGAGATCTTGGGTTCGATTACCAGGTCGGGCAAAGAGGTATTGATTTTTTCTATCTAGAATTTCTCAGTAGCAGCCCGGAATCTGGATTTGTGCCCGGTTGATGCCCGCTATTACATGGGACTTGAGCATAACTGGCGAAATGTGGGTGTACAATAGGTAAATCTCTGCACAAACCCTTCTAGGATTACAGGCATGATGTGTTATGACAGGTAAATAAGTTGGTATCAAGACCAGAGTTTTCAAACCACTACAAGTATTATGAAAAAATAGCTAATCAAAGAAATCTAAGCCTAAACATTTGATGATTCTAAATCTAGATCTTTAAAGATAATCAAGAAATTTCACCCATTCAAGGTGTGACCGGGGCATGCGTAGTTTTTATCTCCGTGAGATTCAAAAAAACATTAGCCACAAGCCCTTTTAGTATTTGTTTTTAACCCCCAACGGAAAAAGAGGGTTACTATAAGTCTAACTTGTGTATCTGTGAGCGACATTGTAGCTCCCAAATGGCTAGAACCGATTTTGTTTTGTTTAAAAGGTGACAGGATCGAGAGTTCCTGTAAAAAAAGAACACAATTCGATTCTTGTTTGTGTCGGAGGTTCTTTTTTTGTGTTACTACGCTACGATATTTTGGCTCTTATATGACGCTGTTGGTGAACAATTGTGAAGTTACTTTGAGAAATGTATTGAAAAGCAAGATGGCGAAGTTAGTTCAGATTTTGGCGCCAGAAGATCCTTGTACAGTTGTTTAAGCTAATAATAATAATGATACTGTTACAGATACTCCAGAGAAGAAATGCAGCGCGAAGAAAGGCTACTGTTTAATGAAGAAATACACTTGTCTTAATATAATAACAAATGATATGACTGATTGTTTACCGACTGAAATCTGCTGTATTAGTCGTGGCCATTAAATTTTTAAAATATGGTGTTTTTTTTCATTAATTATTAGTGTCTTTCTGACAAGTTCCTTGTCCTAGGCATGCCTTTTAAGTTTTGTCGTTTGAAGACAAACAAAAAAAAAAAAAACAACTAGAGCCTTTTAGTACTTTTAGGGTTCCGTACAAACTAATGAAAAACGGAACCCTTATATGTTAACTCGTGGGTCTGTCTGTCTGTCCATCTGACACAGCCAATTTGCATTTGAATCTACATACATACACATACATACATAAACTCACGCCTTTTCCCATGGGGGTAGACAGAAACCACAGAACGCCACCTGCTATGATCCTCACATACTCCTTTTGCCTTGTTTATGTTCATACATTTGGTCATACACGCGCGCTGGTTGAGAGTACTACGCATCTGACCTTTCTGAAGAACATCACCAATAAGGAATCGAATTTACTGAATTGACATATACAATGAAAGGGCTCCTTGTAAGAAATGAATAGCTTTTTAAGTAATTTAAGAAATTCTACCTCGACTGCCTCGTTTATTCTAGTGGTCGCAAGAGCTACAGCTGAGCATGAGGTCCTGGGTTCGATTCCCAGGTCGGACAAAGCGTTATTGAGTTTTTCTATCTAGTATTTCTCAGAAACAGCCCGGAGTCTGGATTTGTGCCCGGTTGATGGCAACAGGCTCGCCCCCTAATACATGGGACAAATATATCTGGCGAAATGTGGGTCTGTCCTATAAGTACACCTCTGCCTAAATTACTAAGACTAAAATTTAAAAAAGAGTACATAAATTAGTTCTTTACTTACAGATTACAAGAAAACCTTTAAGAAGTCTGTGGTCTTAGAATAACATAGTAATCTTTCAATATTGTTACAAACTTACAGTTCTAATTGGAATGTACGAGAGAACATGTTTTTCAACTACAACGTCAAATTTGTTCTTGGTTTCTGGGGACACGGTAATACCTTAATTTATTTTTTTTGTTCCGGGGTGGCAAATCCTTATGGATCTCGACGGCCTGGGGCGGGCGGAGGGGTCTGTCAGACTCTTACTGACTAAAAACCACCCCGGTGTTCCCTTCTCATACTTGCACCGGGGATGATGGGAACTTGTGCGCCTTCCACGATCTCCGGATAGTGTTGGCCCGCATCCACGGGGGGAGTGAGGTGTCAAACTCCCCCCGTGACGTCCAATAGGGGCGCGCGTGGAACACTACGCGCCGCCGCCTCTGGTCCAGTTATATGGGAGGGCGGCGTACGTCCCCAAGTCCAGCGTCCCTCTGGACCTGTCTATGGAGGCTGGAAGCCGCCGACGCCCAGCATGTCTGCTGCGGATCGGGAGATTGTTCTCGACCTCCCTTAATCTTTCCACAGCCACTTTATGTGAAATGACGGTTTCACACACAGAAAGAGACACCGCATCCCACGACTCGGCGCTCCCGACCAAGTCGGCTCCGACTTCTAATACGAGGGCACGGCGCGGCTCCTCCCGTGCGGCACACTGCCACGCCGTGTCTTCCAGATAGTTGACGCAGTGATGATACCGAACGTCCGGCGGAGGTACTACCATAAACAGGGTATGGTAGTACCTCCACCAAGACGAGCCAAAAACAAAAAGCATGGGTACCTACCTTTTCTTAAAGCATTTCGTCGTATTTTCATACCCTCCTAGTAATACATAATTCTTCCGCAACCCCGGCTGGTGCCGGCCCGCTAACGCGGGCCCCGTCTCGGGCGGGAGGAGTGAGGTGTACTCCCCCCGCAACGTCTGTGAGCGGCGCGCGCGGAAGACTACGCGCGCCGCCTTCTCGGGTCCTGATGTTGGGGGGCGACGGATATACCCGAATCCGTCGCCCCTGGACCCATTTAGGGGGGCTGGAAGAGGGCGTTGTCCGCCCTCCGCCTGCGCCCGGTGCGCCTGCTGCGGATCGGGAGAGTGGACGAGATCTCTCTCTCCCTTTCCGCAGCCTCCTTCGCGAGATCACTGTTTCGCAGAAGGAAACCACCGCGTCCCAGGACTCGACGCTGCCGACCATCGCACTCACTACGGCCGGCAGCGACAGGTCACTGCCTACTTCAGAGATGAGGGCACGGCGCGGCCCCTCCCAAGCGGCACACTCTGCCAGCGTATGCCACGCCGTGTACTCCCGGCAGTCGACGCAGTGGTGACACCGGGCGTCCGGCTCCCTGTTTATGCGACACAGGTACTTCCCGAAGCAACCATGCCCCGAGAGCACCTGCGTCGCCCGAAACGACAGGGAGCCGTGCCTCCTCCCGAGCCAGAGGTCAAGCACTGGCCGGCCGCCTCGATGGTGACGAGGCCGGCGGTAGGGCGTGAGAGCCTGTCCCGCCATTCCGCCACCAGGACCTCGCGAAGCTGCGACCGACGCTGCTCCATATGGCAATGCATCGGTCGCTCGCCCCGCGCCCTCGCTTGCTGGCGCCACCGATAAAGTGACGCGAGCACCTTCGCATCTAGGTCCCATGGCGGGGATCCGGGCAGTGCACAAGCCGCCTCGTAGGAGATCGTGCGATACCCCCTTATGACTAGAGGTAGGAAAAAACAGCGTAATACTGAATTTAATTTAGAAACTGCACATGGCCCTATCAACTCAGATCTAGAAGTAGCTCAGTCATTTGAAAACTTTTTTGCTAATATTCCCCTAAAAACTACTGAAGCTTTAAATTCCTCACCCGAGTTCTCTGCTGCCTTACTTAGAAAGAATGTAAATGCATGCCCTTTGGAGTTTAGGTTTCAACATACAGCCCCCAGGCTGTAATAAAAGCTTTTAAAGATCTTAAAATTAAATCAACAGAAGATCTCTGGGGAATGTCTGTAAAAGTCTGTAGAACTTTCATCGAAACCATTGCGCCCTATTTAGCTGTCATATTTAACACCAGTGTAGACCAAGGTGTTTTTCCGGATCTCATGAAACACAGTAAAGTAGTTCCTTTGTTCAAATCCGGTGATAGTAAAGAACTCAACAATTATAGGCCTGTATCAATTCTACCAGTTCTCAGTAAGGTGTTTGAAAAGTTGATGCTCAATCAAATAGTACGTCACTTTAATAAAAACTCCATCTTTCATGAACAACAGTACGGTTTCACCAAAGGGCGTTGTACCACTGACGCTGGTGTTTCTCTAATAAAGAACATTTTTAACGCATGGGAGGAAGTAAAAGATGCCATTGGAATTTTTTGCGACCTCTCTAAAGCATTTGATTGCGTAAACCATGAGACCCTTCTTCTGAAACTGGAGCACTATGGGGTTAGGAATACAGCTCTTGATCTACTTAGATCATACCTGAAAGATAGAAAGGTTAAAGTTCAAGTAAACGGCATAAACTCATTAGGGTATGAAATGGAAATGGGCGTTCCTCAAGGTTCGATATTGGGTCCATTCCTCTTCTTAGTTTACATTAAATGATAAATGATAAATGATTTTATTTCTGTAAGTAGGTTTTTACAAACACTTTTACACGTCAATACTATTTTAAAAGTAGATGAGATCGGCGTTTCCTATCTGACTACTCTGAGAAGAAACGCCAAAACAAACTCAGAGGTCACAGTCTCTTTTAAAGTCCAGACATAATCTTGGTCAGGTCATGTGAAGACCATGTGGATTGATGTCTGAAATGGTCTTTTGAGGAAAGAACCAAACAGAATGAGTGGACCTGTCCAGTCAGTGCACGCATTTGTCAGTAATCATGCAGCTCAACACAACACATATGGAGCTCAACGATTCGACGAACATTACCAAAGAAAGGACATTTGGGTAGGCCGCATAAATTGCTCAAACTGCCAGACCATGATTAAAACTAATTTTAAAAATTAAAAATAGATTGAGATAAAAAAAAAACAACAAATCCACACTGCCTTCACATTCACAATAATTAAAATATTATAATACTTTACAAAGTAAATTTTCACGTCATGTCAAAGTGTAAAAATCCGAGAATAAACATGGTCAGATCATATGAGGACTCTGTAGACTGGTGTCTGAAATGGTCTTTTGAGGAAAGAACCACACTGATTTGAGTGGACCTGTCCAGTCAGTGCATGCATTTGTCAATCATGGTGCAGCTCAACTCAGAACTAAGGAGCTCAACGATTCCACGAACAATACAAAAGAAAGGACATTTGGGTAGGCCGCGTTAAGTACTCAAACAGCCAGACCGTGATTAAAACAACAAAACAACAAAAAAAACAATGACTCACATAGTCCTCACATTCTCAAAAATTAAAACAATGTTATACTTTAAACAGTAAATATAAAGATGTCATTGTTTATCTAAAAAAAAAATAAAAAAAAAAAGTTTAACAGCAAATTAAACATAGACAATATCTGTGTAAACTTATTGGAGCAGCTCAATCCCAAGCCTTCTTGTCCTCAATATAGCCTTTGACAGTATAATAGGCATTCTGGCATAATTTCCGCTTTATAAATGATTTGAATTTATTAAGGCTTAGTTCTTGAATGTGGCCAGGAAGTTTATTATAAAAACGAATACTTTGACATTTAAACGAGCTACCTATTTTCTTGAGTCTGGTAGTAGGAACAACAAATTTGTGTTTGTTCCTAGTATTTATGTTATGGATATCACTGTATTTTTTAAACAGATTAATATTTTTATGTGCATACAAAAGATTTTCATAAATATATTGAGAAGGCACAGTCATTATATTAATCTCTTTAAATTTGTCTTTGAGGGAGTGTCTGGGACTTAGTTTATAAATTGAACGAATTGCCCTTTTTTGTAAAACAAAAATTGTCTGAATATCGGCGGCATTTCCCCACAAAAGAATACCGTACGACATCACACTATGAAAATAACTAAAGTATACTAAACGGGCTGTCTCTAAATCAGTTAAATTACGAATTTTTCTAACGGCGTATGCTGCAGAGCTTAGTTTTTTTGACAATTTATCTATATGGGGGCCCCATTGAAGCTTGGCATCCAAAGTTATGCCCAAGAATACTGTGGTGTTTTCGGGTTTCAACTCTTCACCCTTAATAAGAACACTAGTTTCTACTTGTCTAACATGAGGTATCGTAAACTTAATGCATTTAGTTTTTCTCTCGTTTAGAAGTAAGTTATTAACATTAAACCAGTTAACTACTTTAGCAAGGGCGCTATTTACATTGTCAGTAACCAGCTGCTGACGTTTGAGTTTAAATAAAAGTGAAGTGTCGTCCGCAAACAACACTATATCATGATTATCCTTTATGAGGTAAGGCAAGTCATTAATATAAATAAGAAACAAAAATGGGCCAAGAATTGAACCCTGGGGGACCCCCATTCTTATTACAGATCCAGGTGATCTTTTTCCGTTAACATCAACTGTCTGAATCCTATCACTTAAGTAAGAAGTAAGAAGATCCAGAGAGGCATTCCGGATTCCGTAGTGGTGCAGTTTCCTGATCAATGTTTCATGAAGAACACAATCGAATGCCTTGGACAAATCGCAAAAGATCCCCAAAGCATCGCATTTGTCCTCCCATGCCTTGTAAACATGTCCTAAAAGTTCAACTCCGGCATCAGTAGTTGAACGACCCCTTGTAAAACCGAACTGTTTGTTATGCAGTAATTTGTGTTTATTAAAAAATCTTTGCATTTGATCTAAAATAAGTTTTTCAAAAATTTTACTAAAGGTAGGCAGCACTGAAATAGGTCTATAATTAGTAGGGTCTGATGTGCTACCAGATTTAAACAATGGTATTATTTTACTGTTTTTCATAAGATCAGGAAACTCACCACGGTCAATACAATTATTAAAAATAACAGCTAAAGTAGGTGCTACAATATTTATAATGGACTTAGCAACATCCACAGAGTTACCCCATAGATCTGCGGTTTTTTTAACATTTAATGTGTGAAAGGTTTTAATTATATCTCTACAAGTGACATATTGGAAATTAAATTCAGAATCACAAACTGGAACGTTTTCTTTAAGTAAAGACTCTGCAGCAGTGGGCGATGAGTTTAGAGATTTAGTATTCGAAACGGGAATCTCCGCAAAGAAATTTTCGAACGTCGCGGCGACTTGAGAATCCGATTGAATTAAATTGCCATCAATTGCAAGGCTGTAGTCACTACTTCGGTTGCATGATCTTCCCGTTTCGCTATTAATGATATTCCATGTCATTTTAATTACATTACTGCTATTTTTAATCTTTGAACTCAAGTAACGTGACTTGGCTATGCAACAAACTTTTTTAAATAATTTCGAATAATTTCTAACATATAAATTAAATTCAGCAGTGTTTATACAAGTCCGTTCATCATACAACTCATAAAGACGTTTTCTACTTTTATGTATACCAACAGTGGCCCAATCACTGAAGGAAGCGTTACCATTAACCGAGAATGTCTTTGGAATGAAAGTTTTATCAAATTGTGTGCAATACATATTAAAAAAAGCATTATATTGATGATTAGAGTCCTCATTAGTTGACAAAAGTAGTAAATTACTCAAAAGTTTAGTTTTAAATGTTTCCAAACGTTTAGTTGTTTTTGGATTAACAGTGATATCTTTTTTAATAACTTTTTTGTTTATATTTGAAATAGTGATCAACTGTCCGCAATGATCCGAGTCTATTAAATTAATAATTTCTTTGTAAGTTGGTTTAACATCTGTATAAATGTTATCTAGGCATGTGGCACTAGTGGGAGTTATTCTAGTGGGCTCCAAAAATTGGTTAGCAAGATTGTATGACTGAAACAAACTTATAATTTTAGTACTAATCCCAGAGTTTTCCAACAAATTAACATTAAAATCACCACAAGTGACGATAGACTTGTTTGAAGTACAGATTTTGTTTAACACTTCATCCATAACTTTTTCAAAACAATCATACAATCCTGAAGGAGGTCTGTACACACTTAATATAATGAACTGCTCCAATTCTACACAGGCTATTTCAACTGTCCGTTCAACAGAGAGGCTCACAATATCCTTACGGTCTTTAAATTTAATCTGGTTATTTACTAAAATTAATGAGCCACCATGTATAGCATTAACTCTGCTGAATGAACTACCAACCTGGTGATTACTAAAATTTAACATGAACTGGTGGCTTTTAAGCCAATGTTCTGTTATACAAAGAATATCTATATTGTTACAATTCAGGAATAATTCTACTTCTAAATCTTTGTTTAAAAACCCTTGAATGTTTTGATGCACCAGGTTGATGCTATTTAAATTTTTTACACACACATTTGATTTCTTATTTGCTTTCTTTACATTTTTGCAAGAGGCTACCTCTATTGTCCTAATTTCTAATTTAAATTAAAATCAATGTCATCAATTGGATCCAAATTATTGGCAGAATATTTTAAGATGTCATTGCATTGCTCAAAAGAAGCAAGTTGTTTAGCCAAATTCTTGGCTGTAATTGAAAAAAAAATATGATAGCGACACAGCTATCTGTCTTTTGTGATAGTTAGAAAGATAGTACATAAAAATATTATACCTATCTTTCGTCAAATACAAATTTCTACCAACATAATTGTTAGTATCTACTAAATGAAATTGATTATTATTTAATGTCAGATTATGCAATGTCATATTTATTTTAAATCTAATGTTATTTTCTCCCTGTGGCAAACTGTTACTATAATACATTAATGATTTACCTCAAGTACTTCAAAATCAACCGAAGATGGTGTTATTTGCAGATGACACATCATTAATCTTTAAAATAGACCGACGGTCACAAAATCTGGACGACGTGAATAACTCGATTCTTCAAGTCCAAGATTGGTTTACGGTAAATAATTTGGTACTAAATGAAAAAAATAATGCATTAGATTTAAATTACCTAATTTTAGAAGTAGCGAATGTGACATCATATTGAATGGAGAAAAACTGGAATTTATTAATCAGACGGTTTTCCTAGGAATCACGCTGGACGAGAAATTACAATGGGGACAACATATAACATCTCTTGCGGGGCGGCTAAGCTCTGCCGCTTATGCTGTTAGAAAGATAAGACAGTTAACAGATGTAGAAACCGCGCGTTTGGTCTATTTTAGCTACTTCCACAGCATTATGTCGTATGGCATTTTACTGTGGGGTCGGGCTGCTGACATTGAATCCATTTTTATTTTGCAAAAGAGAGCTGTCAGAGCCATATACAATCTTCCTCGTCGCGAATCTCTCAGGGAACTATTTAAAGGGATTAATATTATGACAGGACCTTGCCAATTCATTTATGAAAATATTATGTATGTAAGAAAAAATCTACATCTTTTTAATAAAATAAGTGATAGACATAATTTGAATACTAGAAATAAAGATAAAATAGATCAACCATTTTTCAGATTAGCTAAAGTACATACATCATTTATGGGGTACTGTGTTAAATGTTGTAACAAAATACCTTGTGATATATTGCAATTAAATGAAAGAAAATTTAAAATTCGTATAAAAAGTACACTTTTCAGACAAGCTTATTACAAATCAGAGGACTATATACTAGATAAGAATGCTTGGAAACATGATGGTCCAGCTCCATAGGACAATCCCGTCTAGACAAAATCACACTGGTTGCTAATTTAATTTTATTTTTTTATTTTTTTTACTTACACACTGACCAATTCCTAGTTAATATTTTAGGAAAGTCATATATTTTTACATTGTTTGTAAATATGTGAGCACAATGTACCTATCGCGTCATTTATTTATATGCCTTTGCTATATTTTTAGTTCTTCTTACCACTTGTGGTATAGTATTTTGATTCTTGGTGCATCGTCTTCACATATAAAAATATAATTAATGTATACAAATATTTTAAAAGAGTAACGGTGGAGTTTCTTGCCACTTCTTCTCCATACGAAACTACTTTTTGGAAGTGGCGCCTAGAATCAGTTATATTTTTATTGTAATTTTTGACGTTCAAAAGTGCCATTTTATGGGCCTATTTAAAATAAATGCTTTGACTTTGACTTTGACTCTGACAGCCATTGCTCTCTGCGGCTTTCGCAGAACAGAGATGCTAGCGGCCGTCAGGTCAGCCGCCTAGATCGGAGCCCCGTAAAGGGCCATCGATCGCACGATCCCCACGTAGAGCCGCCTACAAGCGGCGCTCGGGCCCCCCAGATTGGGAAGCAGCGTTGACAGCGCCCCAGCCGCGCCCAACAACTTGGGCGCCAGCCGCCGGAAGTGGGGTCCGAAGTCCCACCGGCTGTCGAGCACCAATCTCAGATATTTCATGGTTTGCTCGACAGCGATCCGGACCCCCCCGACCACGATGTGTGATCCGGCCGGCGGCGCCCGCCGGGGGCCATGAAACAGCATGGCCTCCGACTTGTTGAGGGCCACCTCAAGGCCGAGGCGCCGTATGCGGCTCACGGTCAGTGAGACCGCCGCCGTCGCGAGCAACGCTGCCTCGCTGTGCGAACTCCCCCGGGCCGTGACCAGCGTGTCGTCCGCGTAACACGTCAGGTCTTCGCCCGGCGGGAGCTCGCCCCTCAGCACCCAGTCGTACCCGATGTTCCACAGGAGCGGTCCCACTACCGATCCCTGTGGAACACCGCACGACACCTGGCGCTGGTTTCCGCAGATGCTCGTTACCAAGCCTAACCTATTATACTCAGCAAAACAAATTATCAGGCCGTCAACATCAAGTGGAATCGTTGGAATGATCCACACTCCAAATGTATGGGATTCCTTCATTGTGCGTTCAATGTAAGGAGTTTTAATTTAAAAAACAATGGTTTACAAGATTCCCATGGTGGAATGCCACAAATGGCTCGAATGCATTTTTTTTACCCTAAAGGCTTTATCTGCGTCTGTTGAGTTACAAAGTAGTTAGTATGTTTTTCAAAGTACGAGTATTTACCACGTTATTTAATACACTTTCGATTGCCTCGAACCAGTTAAAAAAAATCATTCTACTCTAAAGACGGTGTTCAATAAGGCTGATTTGAAAGCGTCGACTGCTTCTTCACCAAACTGACACCTTTGACCACGAAGAGTTTTCTAAATTTTTAGGAAATGAAAAAAAAATCGTAAGGGGTTAGGTCAGGACTGTATGGAGGATGGTCAAGAATTTCTACGTTTTGCTACTTCAAATGCTTAATCGTTTGTCGAGCGCTGTGTGAGCTTGCGTTATCATGGAGTAAATAAGTCACTTTGGGTTAGATTTCCTAATTTCGGCGACGACTTATGGTTACCACTCTGCATTAACCGTTCTACGATCTTCAAGTGCTATCGTCGCAAGATTACTGGTTTTCATCACGAACGCAGCCACCGTCTTCTTTGAAGTGCTTCGAGAGCGAAGAACTTTAGTCGTCTTTGGCTCGTCTTGGAAGACCCAGATTGTGGAATTAGGATCGTGAACATAGATCCAAGATTCGTCACCACTGATGATGTCGTAGACGTGATTTGACTCTATTTGGTTGAACCTTTGAAGAGTTTTCTTAAAACATCTGACGTGGGCCGCCTCATGATCGTCGGAAACCAAATACGGGAACCAACGGGAAACTAGCTTTCTCACACCAAGTTCCTCATGAAATATCTTCTGAATGACAGTCCCTGAGATTCTTAAATAATGCTTCTATCTCCCTATATTTTATTTTATTTTTATTTTATTTTATTCGGGAAACTTACAGCTTACATAAACAGTGTCCTTAAACGATACAAAATTGAAGGCCATTTACAAGTTTCCACTGATAAACACTAGGAATACATAAATGAGAAGTAGAAATAGGTACTAAATACTTATAACATAAATCAGGAAATACAAACAAAAAATAGTACACGATCAACAAATACAAACTAAGAATCAGATGACGCAAACATTTACTTTTTCGTTAAAAAGCTTTCCACTAAGAAATGCTTAAGCCGAGATACACTGGTATTGAATATATCCAAGTCATGTTCACCGGACAGTTTATTAAAAATTCCGCTCGCCCGGATTAGAAACGAATTCTGCCTGTAATTAATGTGTCACAATAAGATCTTCGAGGATTACGAGTAGTTGTCTCACAGTAACGATGTTATCTTAAGTGAAGGCGGATTTTAGACGTTCTTCACGAGGATTGTCAATAAGTCTAGTATGTCCACGCTGGAATTCTAAATGCCAACGTTTGACAGTCAGGCAGAATGGGTATTCATCATAGAGCTGTTATCAGTGTCATCAGAGAGATGTTAGTTCTTTAAAAACTGAAGCCGCTTCGGAAGTTATACAAAATTATTGCACGGATATTTTCCTTAGTAAGAGCGGTTCTGCACTGCATCCGATCCGAATCCGCATTAAAGATCCGAGTTCAATCCGAATTTGAATATTTGAATATTGAACAGTTCTAAATTCAAAATTAGCGACAAATATGTAAACGACAGAACTGAAAAGGTATGCCTAGCAGTTATTAGTAATAAGCGTTTGCGATGTTTGTTGTGTTTAGTATTATTTTTGTTATTTTGTCTTTTTTGCTATATTTTCTGAGTTAAATATATGCATTATTTTCCTCTGCTTCTTTTTACAAGCTTTGTAGCTTTGCTTTGCTTTGCTTTCTTCGTCCTTTGTGTTCTTTCTATACGTCGGTGACAAAGCTCAATTTAAGAAAGAGCATTTGAAAATGTTGCTATTGTTAACAAAAGCAAGCCGTTTCTGGGCTAAACACTAGACACAAGCATTTTATTATAAGGTCTCAATGCATTATGAACATAAGTATGAAATAAATAGTAGTTTTTGATAAATGGTTTGCCCGCACTGGCCCTGCATGTTGGATTACAGCCCACACTTTTTATTAAAGAGTAGGCCTGCGGCCCGGCAACAATTCAGACTGATTTTATTATATTTAAATATGCCCTTGACCTATTTTCAGAGAATCATTTGATCACGTAGGTAAAGTTAGGGAAATTAATTGTTCATCAAGTTGGCAACCGAATTAAACTGTTTGTGTAATATTCAAATCACAACTGACATACGTTGACACTTGTAAAAAATGGCTATAACATGACAAATGGACGTAAAGTGTAAATTTTTATAAAATTAATTTCTCTGCCCGTACAACCAAATGCAATCGAACACATACTTAAAATAATGTAATAAATGTATTCTCTGATTACTTGATATCTTTCAACACTGAATATGGACTTATCATTGTCATTATTAAGATTTTGTACCGCCGCAATGAAATGTCAGATTGTATCGTTCAAAAGTGATGTGAATATCGTTGTAAATTGCAATAAAATATTTTTTTATTTACTTTACGGTATTGCTCAGGGGTGGCAATTGAGAGACATTTGAAAAGATTTCAATTGATAGATGAAGGAAGCTCCAATTGAAGCTTTATTCGATTTCTGAACAGAGCTGAGAAAAGTCTCGTCACTCAAACAGTATGATTTCAAACAAAAATAAGATATGGCATTGTAACCAAATTGTAACCATAATTTGATTTAAAAGAGTGTCCGTGAGTTTCTTGCCCAAATGTAGGTACATACGGGCAAGAAACTACACGGACACTCCGCTACGAATGGGAATGGGCAAGCTTCATTTTTCTAACCGACCGACCTTGACAATTCAAAAGTGCCTTTAATTGGTTTATTTGAAATAAATGCACTTTTGAGTTTGAGGTCATTTCTTGCAATAACTCTTGCGGTTTTAACTCAGAACAAAAGAAAAGCTTTACATTTTGTATACGTAGAAGAATGTTATCAACTGAGTTGTGGCAGATAATTTTACGTATTAAAAAATGCCGATTATATCATTTGCTGGCATTGAACAAAACACGGTGCGTCAATTGCCACCGATTCATATTTTTGTCATTTGCTGTAGTCGTCTAGTAATATTGTCAACCACTTCAATTGCATTTTGTAGACGATAATTATCCGCATCAATGTGTCACTTAAACATTGACAATTGCAATTGATCGTTTCGAGGACCCGATGCATACAGATTAAGAGAATCACAATTTTGTATCCTGAAACGTTGAGAAATATGACAAGAACTTAGAAATAGCTTTACCAAACTGGTGTCTGCCTCGAATAGTACAGTTTTCTTTGTATGCAAAACTTTACAGCCTCATTGCTAACTAATCAAAACATATTTTTCTCAAACATGCATGGAAATTCGAGGACTATTTTGAAAACCATCTTTGAGATAAATCGAAAATGCTGTGCTGGTCAAATATAATAGCAGCGGCCGGCAATGTTAGTATTTAAATTCATGTATATCGTGTTTAGCGGCTGCAAAAATGACTATGATATAACTATAACTGTCGTGTATTTCAAAAATGGAACGCAGAGGAGGAAGAGGTAACTTATAAAAGATTTTATTTAAATCTCTACCTGGCTTAGCAATTGGCGCGAGAAAAGTTATCGTTGTTCGTCATTGATTCTGGAGTTTATAATTAGCTATCTGTTGCCCGCGACTTCGTCTGCGAACGAGGATGAAAATTATCCAGGTCATGGTTCCGGTCATGGTCCCGGCCTTCTGTCTTGTGAAGAAATGAAAATCAATGGGTCAATTTCGTAAAGATCTATCTCCCTACCTAAAACCTACTTTGTTAAAAAAAAAATTGTATATGGAGATGTTTAAACTAAAAATATATCCCTTTTCCTTTACTTTTGAAGAGATACGAGGATCAGGGTGTAAAGTTCACTCATACTCTTTAGAAAAGGGAGGATCGTCCGACCGGATGGGTGTCATCTGGTCGGAGGCTTCTCCCTTTTCTTCCTTTCCTCTTCTAATCTGGTGGGCAACTGCCCGACGATTGATGTCGGGAAGTTGTATACATGCTAGCTGCGCGGTAAACTCTGATTGCGCGATGCAGTATTTATGTGACGTCAGTGTGATGCGTTGTTCGCATATGGCGGTGTAGACACCGCCACACTTTCTTTTATACAAACCATGTCTAATTAAAAACAACAACAAAAAAAGAATTTTCGAAAAAGGTGCAGGCTGCTTTAAAGTGATGCGCAGACAAACATTTGTGGCAATTGATTTTTATTTCTATAGATTAGAATCCACACCCACATTTCGCCAGTTATGCTTAAAAAGGAAAAAGAAAGCAAATGTGGGTGTGCTATAGGTACACCTCTGCCTAACCCTTCTATGATGACAGGAGTGATGATATGTTATGTGTTATGTATTTGTAGAAAGTACTATTACAAGTCGTGGCCCGAAATCAGGCATTAGTCGACGAACGTGAAAATGTGGGTAGAGGCGAAGCTGAGGCACCCATAGGTACGTTCGTCAATGTCTCTGTTGAATATAAATGCCTCTGTTGTGGGCCGCTGCAGTAATGTACTATTTTAAATAATTTTGTCTTTCGTTCCTGCATATTTTGTGCACGTTATATCCGTTTTGTCTACTAGAATGTAAAATACTTCAACATTATACAAAGATTTTATTCATAAGTAAAGTATACGAGTATTTAACAAACCAATATTTCCTGGTATTTTTTTTTCATATACCCAATAATTCTTTGGAGAACTAGTAATTATATCACTTGACAACTTTTATCGAGAAACACTTAATCTTTCAAGGAAATTCACTTCTCAGAAAGAAACTTCTTCTTTCTTATCAGAAAGAAAGAAAAGTTATACGACGACAAAGCAAAATATCGCATCGACCAAAGATCAAAGTTTGGTCTGTGGAAATCACGTCTGACTAATTTCACCTTCATTTATAGGAATCTCCACAACTAAGCTTTATATGTATTTCGTCAACATAAAGAGTCTTAAGGACCACGTTCATATCGTCTGCTAAGATGTTAAGGCCATTAGATGAATGTGGGTCAGGATTAGTCAGCACCTTTGTTGTTGTGAGTCATCGTCTTATACGTGCTCAGGGAATTACATAATGGGGTTTTAAGAAACAAGTATGTTATTTGGCAAGTAGTATTTTTTTTGGCTTAGAATTCATTTAGAGTTTGTTGTTGACTCTTAAACCAGTCAATTGGACGAAGAGGGTTTTACTTTGGATGAGTGCATGAGGGGTCGATCGTGTGACGCAACCGCAACAAACGCGGGGGCGCTACTGGAAGCGAGAAATTTCGAGCTGCAGTGTCTTCTGTACATTTCCCGGTTCGATCGGCAGACATCGGGAGAGAAGGAGCCCAGGTCTAATCCATGCCGAAGGAGGGACGATGCAAGAGAGCAAGACTACAAATTTTAATTTCTACATCCTCCAGGTTCCCGCGCTGCAAAAGTTTGCCGTCCTCCGCCTAGAATTTAAACCGGCTAGAGTCGAGTATAGATGGTTTGGAGAAGCATGACCAAAACTAAGCTCCCGTGTGGTGTGATAGTATATTTCTGTGGCTTATATCTGGGTGTATACTGAGTTTATTAACTAGTCTGTGCGGTATTTATTTAATGGTTATTTTGTCACTAGAAATAATTATATCCACCTATTATTATTGTACCACCAACATGATGCAGTGTTACAAAAGCATTTCAAACCATGAACATTTCAAATGTTTTTATTTTATTTTTATCAATGTAAAACTTACATAAATATCTTTAACATTAAAACAATTACTAGTTTACACGAATAGTCGGCATCATGTGTTGCGTGCTGTCCGCGAGCTTAAGGGTCGCTTCATGAATTTCGACAGATGTTTTTGAGGCATTTTGACCACAAAGAAATTTGAATTCGTGTTGTTACACCTAACGCGAATCCTAGTGCGAAATTGGTTTTCGCAAGGATTTCCTAACTATATTTTGGGCCTTTGTAAAGTAATGTAGCCGGGACACAGGTACTGCAGCGTCGTTTGAACAGCAGGATGGTCCGGTTGGTACAGTGCTCTTTACAATAAGCACTCTTCTTTTTCTACATCTTGATAAGTCTTGATGTTATTGTAGTAATCATCAGTTTACATACAATATTATTAGTAGTCGTTCTGTTTTAATTTAATTCCTTAATAATTTATGAAGATATCCGATGTCAACAAACAATAAAGTTATGTCTTAAATTTGACGTTACACATATCGTTGACATTGGGAAATCAGCATTCCGTTGCAGCAAATACTAAGGAGAACATATTTAAATGTTAATAATAAAACAAAAATGGGGTTACAAAACCCAAAAATGTTTATGACATATAACATACTCGTAAAAGAAGAGCGACAAATGATGCGTGCGACACCAACATGTGAGAATTGCCTCCCTGATCGTTACAGCCCATTCCTTCTCTATAATGCACATCCCATATTTTTTCATCTGTCACTCTTATCACTCTATTTATTAGAACCTTACTAAATTACGTAGCTTGCTGTTGACACACAATAAATCTAATGAAGTGGTAATTTTTACACAGCAGTTGAGAGCCTTTCCCTTAAAAATGCTCCAATACACGAAGTTTATTTTAAGAAATATTTAATAGACCTAACAATAGCCACCCAAATTATGAATAGATACAATGCTACAAAGGGCATATTAGATTATAAATATCCGTTTCTAAGATAGTAATTTCACATCATTGTCTGGCCTAAAAAATATTATGGAACTTAATCAAACATCATTCACATAATGACACATTTGGGTTTCGCAAACTGGTATACACAAGATAAGTCATACCATTATCCATTATCATTTCACTTGTGAATGATTACGTAGTGTGTTACTTTAAATCGACGGTTAAGACACTGTTTTTTCAGTCGTCTTAGAAACTTACTTATGAGTGGTTGTATAGTAAAAATGCTCTTCAGAATTTTATTTTTGACGGTCGCTTTGATGGTCGTATTGAGTTCAGCGGCTGTGAGTGAACAATTTGAGGTAGACCCTGGGAATTGTAAGTTTTTTAAACATTTTAATTTTTCTTATTCTTGTGGTAAAAGCAACATAGAGTTCAAATTACGTTTATTTGGCCAATATTCTGTTAAAAATCTATACTAAAATAAGGAAGGTCAGATAAATTTCAGTGTTTCATTGTGATCCCCATTAATTGTTACTAACTAGATTTGGAACCCACCACCTGGTGCTTCGGAATCGAATCCTAGTACCACTTTACAGCCACTATATCTTGTATGGATATTCGGTATTTATGTACATAAATGATTATGTGCATAATATGCAGCCTATAATGTTCCTACTGCTGGGACACAGGCCTCCTATTATTCCTACCAAGCCGCACTGAGCCCTGTCACCGGACAGGGCTCAGTGCGGCTTGGTAGATGTCACGTGTCTTCGAATTTTTCGGTTCTAGGACATGCCGGTTTCTTCACGATGTTTTCCTTCACCTTTAATTAACAGTGGTGATGAAATAGTTTTTTTTAGCGCCTGTCCTGGTTCGACCAAAGTCAAAATAAAATCGTTTATTTTAAATAGGCACATAAAATACACTTTTGGACGTCAAAACGACCTACAACTCGTAAGCGCCATCGTTACCACTTGGCCAGCACTGCTACCTTCCCTTATTGATTATGTAGGTACATACTTATCTTTTTTTTTTCGAAATGTGTCAAGAGATTATCTTTCTTCGTAAGTAATGGTTGGAGTTATTAAACATTGCACACCGTTACTGATTTTTAGGTCAGATAGACAATGCATCGTTTCACAATCCTTAATGGAGTATACAATATATGTTTTAAAAGGCTGGCAAATCATTGCTATTGTTATACCTACTAGTTGATATGTTTGTGCAGTTTCAAAGACTTTGATGGGCAAACTAATAAATAAGAAACTTAACATTCATGTTTGTATTCAAAGAAAGAGTAAGTAGAGATGTTACATGTAACTCCCATGATATAGGATCTCACATTCTGTAGTCGCGCTTCCAACATCTAGACTTATTCTAGTCTAAACATTATTTTCAGCTGGCAACGCACCATTCTTCGAGATACCCTGTATGATTGTTGGTGGTACCTGCGCAAGATCAGTAGCCTGTCCAATAGGTACAAAAGTAGGTGCAAAAGGTCTGTGTCCAGTTCAGCAAGATCTTGGCATGGAGTGCTGTAGACCACGTAAGTTCGTGATCTGTTTTATGTCAGGTGTCATCGATATCTAAGGACATCTGAAATACCAAGGCATCGCAGATGCGTTGCTATCCAGAGATAAAACTGATATACACACCTATAACCTTGAAACTGGGACCCTGGGGCACAGCAACGTTAACAATAGACGTCCGGATGGACGTATAATACCAGGTGGTAAGGACGTCGACGCGCATACTGACACCATAAACTTATTCAAAACATGATTGGAAACCCTCTAGCGTAAAAGGAAGACGAAAATGGAGAAAGCAACGATAAAAAAAAAAGTGATACCCTGGTCGGGGAAGTCCTTATTTTTTTACTATTGCCCCGATTTGTTAGTCGCATGAATAACATGGTTCTGGCGCGAACGAGGTGCACGTAAACCCCCCCAATTTTTATTTATTTCGGCTCGCATGTTATACAAGGAGGCTGTCGGCTGCTTAGCCCTCCAACCAGGGCTCTAAGCTTATAAACTATGCGACTATAGGCTAAGGGCAACCCTTGTGGGGTATGGACCTTGGCTTACATGGCGTACGTTAAATAGACATAAAGAATACAGGAACTGTCGTAGAGATTTGGTGCCGTAGTGAAAAATACTTGAGTAAACTATCCCGACTTACATGACAATCTTTTTTTCGTTTAATTTAGGATTTTGTGGCCAAAATGGCTGATATTATTTCAACTCAGGGGCGTTCAGAATCATCATGTAACTAATGAATCCATGGCAATAGGTTGTACGTCGATGTCCCAGGACCTGTATGTTTTGACCTGAGGGGTAATGCCCGCATTTTGAAGAACGTCCGCGTTCCAATCTCAGTCTCAAGCTCTCAAAAATACCTTTAAGGGCGAATATTACCAATTAAACTTAACGCGTCCAGTAAATTTAAACTGCGTTCAAGAGCATGTTCCATAGCAGTATTGACACTGACGTGTTAATACTGCTGTGGAATATAAACACTGACCGTTTTGACTTGAACTGACATTGATTGTCGCTGAGGTGAGATTGCGACTAGATTTTGACGTTTTAAATTACGAGAGTTAGCCAGCAGTCATTTTGGTTTGCTTTATACTCACAGTTTTACATTACCTTGAAATACTGGCAGCGCATTGTAATAATGTTTTTTGGCTTAGTGGTAGAATTGCACGAAATAAACTCCCCTGATTATGAAATCAAACGAAAGCTTTACTTTTCTATAGTTATTAAGTAGTAGATTGTCACTGTTTTTGTTTGTTCTGTGTAGATGGAACAGTCTAAATCAAAATACGAGCACTCACCGGCAATTCAGATGGGAAGTCGTTATTTGATCCATTTATTGTTTTACAAAAAGGTGATTTTTAAGATTAGTTTTCTTATTACTTTCTGTATTCATTTGTGAAACGGAATCCTGTTTACTAAGTTCGAATATCACTATTGAAACTGAACGCGATGCAGCACATGATCTGAACTGTCAGTGTCATCATTGGTAGAGTATTTACATCTCTTGACTGCAGTTCAGACGTGCTGATCGTGCTCAGATTCATTGGTTAAATTAACCCTAAGTCACAAATCAGTATTTTTCAAAGAAACTTTTCACTATTCATTTATTCGCATCAGCTTTATGACTACTAAATCATCATATCAAGTGGTTCTTCTCCACTTGTAAAGAAAAAAATGGTCACATTGAAACTGGGATTAAATCGCGAAGTTCTTTAAAATACGAGAATTGCCTGCCTTGTTTTTTAATAATAAGTGTACCTAATCAGAACATTTGGTTTCAGAAAAAGTGCATATAAAATGCAAATCGAAAGGCGGTGAGTGCCTTTCACCAAGCGATTACAAATGTCCAACACCGTTAAAAATTGGAAAGGCTACTGATTGCGCTAGAGACCAAATATGTTGTGTTTTAAATGTTGATTAAATAAATAAGTAAAACGTTGTTGTTTTATTTACAGCTAACTTCTTGTCAGTAGGTTGTCAATTTTCTTTCCTTGTTTTTTTGGTAAACAAAAATGGCATAGGGTCCTACTGAGATACTGTTTTTTATTTACAATTTGTTTCTGCCTACCCACATGGAAAAATAAGAAAGTTTATATATGTAAGTATGTGTGTTGTGTTGTTTCTTAAGTGGGGTTTTATGTAAAAAATACTGTGTGTGTGCCTGTTTCATGGAAAGATCAAGCCGTTAATTCATTAGTACGACTTAAAGTAAATGCGAACACAAAAAATGTAAGCCTTACACTCGCAATTATGGTGTGAAAATTTTAAAATTTATAAATGAAGAGATTTGCACAAACAGGAATATTTTGCTAAATATAGTTTTAATAGTAAACACTCCTTGCATCGTTTCTCCAATGCTGAGGGTCTTGATAGTTGTAAATTAACTGTTTTTAACCAAATCCGATGTTTAAAACCCTCATGATCGTGGTTTTAAACCGATTTGTATTGATCATTAAGCTATCGGCTATACATTCTCTGAAGGATGGTAAAACCGCTGGACTGGATGACATTACTGTGGACCAACTCAAAATCTAGGCCTGGTTGGTATGTCAATCTGGAGGAAAGCTTAATCACGGCACTGTTTAAACCAGGAAAACCATGTGACAACCCGATGAACTATCGCCCTATCTCTCCTCTGTGCCATACGTTCAAATTATTAGAACGACTGATAGTCAATCGCCTTTAGTCCATAATCGAAAAGACAAGTCTTGCTCGGGGCAAATCCTCCGATTGTCGCAATATATTGAGGATGGCTATGAGGCACGAAACATCACTGGTGTCATTGGTCATCATTGGCGACTTGTCGACGGCATACGATACTGTCAATATTAAGAGACTGTTAGCAAAACTATCTGCCATGGTTGACGACCAGGGTTTTATTCGGGTCCTGGACAAGATGCTACGTAATAAATGTTACCAAGTCCTCTTGAACTCAGAAAAAAGCAGATGAAGATCTTAGAAGACGGGCTAGCCCCAAGGTAATGTTTTGGCGCCTATACTCTTCAACATCTATACCAACGACCAACCCGAAGCTGAACACTGCAAGAGATTTCTATGCGCTGATGACTTCGCCTAGGCTATCCAAACAAAATAAATTTGAAGAAGCCGAAGAAATCCTACAGGCAGGCCTAGAAGTTCTCGGAAAATACTACAACGGTAACGCTCTCAGACCTAACCTTACAAAAGCACAGGCTTGTGCATCAGCTAGTCGCGCTCTAAACATCAACTGGCAAGGTATCGCCACTGAACACTGCAATTACCCTACCTACCTAGGAGTCTACCTTGACAGAGTAATGACATTTAACAGCCAGTGTCTGAAAATCAAGAAACAAAACGGTTTCTGTAACAGCTTACTTAGGTGCCTAACCTCAACCACTGGGCTGCTTTAACTCAGGTACTTCGGCCCACTAGCCTACTCTATTTTTCTGTGGGTAAATATGCGTGTCCTGTGTGGCATCGTTCCGCCCACGCCATGGAAGTCGATGCTGCTCTGAATTAAACATGCCGAACAATCACAGGCTGCCTCAAACCGGTCAGCGCAGTTCTTCCACCTACTGCAGGGTGCAACCTTTCGTGGACCACTTGGATGTTTCTGAACCGTCTCCGAACCCAGGTGGGAAGGTGTAAGTCGAACCTCGTAAAGTGGGACTACTCCGACGAACGGCAGCAGGGTGTGGATGTAGAGCTAAGTCACAAACTATGCTCCACACCCTATCCTTCACTCTGTGGCCCAAAACATGCAGCCAAAGTGACCTCTGTGCTGCCACCGATGACGCCTAGGAAGTGGCAAAGTTTTGGGCCAACAGTACAGAACAAGTGTCGTGCCATCAACCCGAAGAAAATAAGACCGTTTCGTAAAAATAAGCTAATTGAAATCATCATCACACAATAATCATATTAAAGTCATTAATCATACTTATACTACTTTTTAAGGTTCCTTAGTCGACAAGGCACCCTTATAGTTTTGCCATGTCCTTCCGTGCGTCCGTCTGTCCGCAGCTTAACGCTGAGACTCTTGGTACAAAAAAGCTGTATTTTGGCATGTACATATTAGTCACGCCGACTAAGTGAAAAATAAAACTTTATTTTTAGGGTGTAAGGGAGGTCCCCTACATGTAAAATGGGAATGAATTAGTTTTTTCTCGTTTAAGTATCACAGTGTGGGGTGTCGTTGGAAAGGTCATCCAAAAAATATTTCTGTTAAGTAATTACTATTTTTCGATTCAGGGATACGTTTGCAAGGTATTAAGTTTTAAAGTGCAAATTTTTGTTAGAGTCAGGTGTGTCACTAGCCAGCCTAAATCGTTGTTTTTAGTTAAGTGAAAAAAATCATGGCAGTACCTGGTTTATATTAAGAAGTTAAAACGCAAACTATCGCAGCTAAGCTAAGTAGGCTTTGCAAGTTATACTAAGTAGGCTTTGCAAGTTGGAATGTGCGGGAGAAAATGTATTTCAACTACAATATTACGTTTGTTCTTGGGATTAACTCATCTAACTATGGAACCCTTCATTGTGCGTGGTACGACACGCACTTGGCCGGTTTTTTGTATTAGACAGACTAAAATCAATTTTAATGTGCGTATTGAAAAATAAAAAAATAAATTTGATTACATATTTACTAGGCACTGCATACTTTTAGAATGAATACAATTTTTATTTTTATTGCCTTTATCAAGGCCTATTTACTAAATCGGGGTGTAAATGTGGTCTAGATCACTTCGCGTGAAGCCTTAGTGCATTTAAACGCACATTGTAACATGCAGCATGTGATAGTGTGCACATAACGTAACATTGAACTGTCCTGCGACAGTTCAATGTTATGTTCGACCGAAAGATCTTCATACTATATCTTTACGAGTCTTAGATTATTAGAATTTTTTACTAAGATTGTGAATATCCACGCAGCATAGATTATCGGTTAAAACAACTGCCCACATAGTTATTTTATAATTAATTAGCATTTCATAATCTTTCAACAACTTTTCAGTTTAACAAATAATTTCAAAAATGTTTTTTTCTAAAATATTTCGATATCTAATTGGTTGAAAGAAAAACCTTGAATATTTTGATGAAATATTGTCAAGGAGTTCTGTTTAGAACCTATTTTGCACTTAACAATTTGAGAGCAAGAATTTTTCTTTGTTGGTAGATATAACTATATTGTTACTGGTATCTTCTACTGTCTTACTATCTAGTTTAAATTTAAATTAACATCCAGGCAGAGCTCCAAATCTCCCATGCCATCATCAGGCAATTACTTGCTACTACTTGTGGACCCCACATTTGGACAAGAATTTGCCATAGTGAAACATGGATCCTCCTTCGTTCAATTATTGTAAAAAGTACATTACAATTACTACTAATATTTGCGGTGTTTATAATATAATTAGACTTCGACATATTTCTTATGTCTGAGTTTGCAATATTAGCTAACAGCCTCGCTATTTTATGTCTAAACCTAATAGGTATTCTTTTACACTGTATTCTTTGTCGATAAAATAAATACCAACTTTTTATATTAGTAGTTCAATCTGCTCCGACTTTCAACAACATGCATGCAAAAGTAGGTACCTACCTACTACTTTACATTAAATGTTTAATACATAAATTTAGCGTTACAAACCTACGCTACGCCTACAAATAAACATTTACTACAATGCGTCATAATTAGGACAAAACAAAACCAAGCAAAATACATTACGTCAAGGACAATGCTTTCTGAGGAAGTTGTGGTAAACATTACGAACGTAACCTGCCATAAATTAAACAAGGTGCAGTGTTATTAGATGGGAATAGTTTCAGAATTAATTTTACGTCATAATAATATATTACCACTGGATATTTCGTGGGGAGTGATGGTGATTTAAATCCTTTATGTGTTACAATAATATTATTTTCAGTTCATTTAGAAGTATTCGTTCAAGATGTTAATAAGTATATAAATTTTTATTTTTGACAAATCTAAACAAATGACAGCATGCATACCTGTTTAAGGTTTCATTACAGCCATAACAAATACATTTTCGGTGTATTTTAACGCTGGGCTAGGCATTGTGTGGTCGCAGTGAGCGAATACACGGTATTTGCTTATACCATTACACTTGGGGACATTAAGAGAGTTAATAAGTTATTAGATACCTTTTTTATTGGGTTGTTTCACATTTGAATCTAAGTGCTTGAGTTGAAGTTATGATTCAGTCGACAGTGATTGAGTAAATGAAACAATCTTTGTTCGCTAGAATCTCCCAATTAAATGCGCCCGCGGTATCACCCATTTAAGTCTTGCTTTTGTAAGAATATCAGGATAAAAATTATCCTAGGTTTTTTTTATCCAAATCCGTTGAGCTGTTTTAGAGTGAAAGGGTAACCAACAAACAAACTTACTTTCGCATTTATAATCTTAAGTCTTTAGTATTTTATGAGAATACATAATACCTACTCACAAATACGAGTAATAGCTCATGAATTAAAATTAGAAACCGAAAGCGTGAACCAGTGAATGAAAGAATTAATGAAATTTTGTAGTAAACTATAAAACTTGACACCCCATGAGTTGATGCAGTTTGTGTTTGGGTTGGTTGTTTTTTTTTTGTATTTTATACATCGCTGTTTTTTATTAAAAGAAAAATAAACTTAAGTTAAGGTATTAACAGCTAACATCTTGCATTTTTTACAAGCAGTCTTTTTACATGACACCCTTAAATTTTCTGAATAATTTTCCTTATTTCGAACTTTTACGCGTTCCCTTATTTTTTTAAAGTAGGAATGACGTTATTGAAGTTATGAAAAATTGCACGTACTTTTTTTAGTTTGGAGTTGGAATATAATTATTAAGAAGATGTACAGTGTTCATTATATTAAAGAAAACTCTTAGTAATGTCACTAACTTAATTATACAAATTTTTAAGGAAAAAAGTGTTTTTTTTTGCTGAAAATTCGTTGGGGGTAATATGTAATACTGTTATTAAATCTTTCATTCTTATATTTTTTTTTAAATTAGTTAATTACTGTTCTTTTAGGACGCAATTACTGAAGACTTTTTCTGAAATCAATTGACATTTGTTTTCATAGAAAAAGTTCAATGGACGTTTATTCTTACCTTTAACACTATTAACCACATAACACTGCAATAACCACAATCCATCTCCAAAGCAAAAGCAAAAGTCTACAAGAAACAGTTTCATAACAAATGCGAAAACAAAACAGCATCTCAACAATTGTTACGAACAGTGACCGATTTACAACGACCGCACGTGTACTCAAAAACAAATGGATGCAGCCACCCTTTTGTAGAGAAGACTAAATACATTTTACACGTCATTTATACATTATACAGAATATACACGTCAGTTATACATTATATATAAGCCTGAGTGACGGATTGTATTTGGTGTACGCATTGTTATATGAATAACCGTAATTTGTCCTAATAGGGCTTAGTTTTGTACACCGTGGTGTATTGAATTTTTGTGTAGTTTTAAGGATCTTTACGGTATACTCACATGTCTAAAGGGATCAATTTTACTAAATTATGCTATAAAAGTTAACAAACACTTTCACACGTGGTGAATAGAATGGTTATCAGAATCAGAATCAGAACTTTATTTGCGATGAATGTAGGTACAGGTATAACAAATCCACTTACTGACCGCGGTAAACACATTCACTTTCAGTTAAACCACATCACTATATCAACAACCTGAGATCTATGTAAACTAATCAGTAGAAAATTAAAACAGCACTGCAATTAGCCCCTACGGTTGCTGCGATAAGGCGCATCCTCAGTTCCCAGTCAGTTCCGGTACTAATCTAGCTAAATGGCTAATCTCTATACCACGTTGGAAAGCTATACTTCTACAGCTCGAGCCGACACTAGAGGAATAGATGTAGAAAATATGGAACATGAAAAAAAATTGGGTTATTTTAGTTTTAGGTTTGTAATGTTTGATAGCATAATCAACCCACAACGGACACAGGCCTCCTATCTGTTATAAAATCTAGGACATAATGAACCCATTACGGGTGGTATTTAGACACAAATATTTGAATAATGGTAACATTCATGAAGCTATGAGGTATAGAGAGGACGCTTCACCGGGCTAGCACACATTTCATTATGGAAACCCGAGTAACACTTTGCTTGACCTTAGAATTAAATTTGGGAAAGACACTAGACCAATGATGCAGAAATTTTGCGTCGTAAAATGTTCGTTTCGTTAAAATAATACACGAGACACTCGACGCTCGACTCTCGCCGCGGACGGACGTGTTTGTGCGCTCTCCCGCTCCAGTGTTGTGTTTCGTGTTATTATTCGTCGCTGCCACGTGACGTCATCGTAGTCGCCCCGACTACTCCGATTTAAAATCAAATCAAGAAATTGATTTGATTTTAACCAATCAAAAAGTGCCTTTTTCAAGGCAATCTCTTTTCTTTATCAGTCATTCGAGACTAGCTTCACTAGGCCCCTTCTGGGTAAAACCACAGTTTCGTGGTCCTCGGTTGAAACCTTACGGTGTCAACGAAGCCGAGTGGGGTGTTGACCCAATTCACACCCGCCGAACCCCTTCAGGGCAAGGCAGTTAGTTGGACGGGTCCCAGATAACCGGCCTTGGGGGATCTCCTAGTCGGCTCTGGTGACAGTTTTGCTTTCCAGCTACTCACCTAGTGTCTTTAGGGTGTGTCTACACCCTTCGCGCTAGACTGGTCAGGGCCCCGTTCGCACAATAAGACTGGCGTCGGGTTACAAGCTTAGGGCTCACCAATAGGTACACACCTCCCTGTCTACACCCGACAGGGAGGGAACTCATCCCCGGGCCAATCCACCAGGGGAGTTTGGTATAGCGTTTAGGTAACGTGGAATTTTTTCTTTCCACCATTCCTTCCCAAAGATAGTTCCCGCTCCGATCATGGAGGACGCCGACCTCTTGGCGTTCCTCAAAGAGGTCCTACTTAAGGACCCCGATTTTCTTGAGCGATATGGCTCAAAACTCCGCCAACGCTCCACCCCCACTCCGTCCCAGGGCGCACTCGCTAACTTCAGCGACGCGCTTGAGAGCCCGCTATCGCCACCTGCATGCGAACAAGGCATTCCGCCCTTTGTTCCGGCAAACAATGTTCCGGCTAATATCTCTGCCCCCATTGTTTCACCCTCTATTGTACCGGCAGATAAAACTCCGGCCACTAATGCGGCCCCTATTGTCTCGCCCACCTTTGTTCCGGCCGCCATTGTCACGGCCGCCATTGTCTCAGAGACAACGCAGCTGCGCGCCGCAGCAATAAACACGACTCGCCCGGAGAGCATGGACACGTCAGTCCCACTCTCCGAGGATGAAGCCCGCACCTCCTCCTCCAGCGACGACGACTTCCAAGTAGTCGTTAAAGGAGGCAAGAGGAAGGCTAAATGCTCCGCCCCCGCTGGCCCGGTCACCAAGGCCCAGAAAAAACAGGACGACTTATCGTCCAGCTCCACTTCCGCCCCTAGTCCGCGGGCCATTCGCCCCGCCAGCCCTATGGCTTGCCCACCCGCTCCTACCGCGAGAAAGCAAAAGCCTCCTCCCCCCATTTACGTCCAAGACAAGTCCAAATGGACTGAAATTTCCAGGATGTGTGTTGATCGCAAGATCAACTACACCAACGCCCGATCCACCCTCCAGGGGATCAAAGTTACCGTCCCCACGTCTACGGACTTTAGGGATCTCTCCCGCGCCCTGCGTGAAAGGAACTATTCCTTTCACACGTACTCCCTTCCGGAGGAAACCCCAACTCGCGTCGTCATTAGGCGCGTTCCCCAAGAAATCCCCACTGAGGAGATTAAGGACGACCTTATTGCACAAGGCGTCCCAGTATCCGCCGTCCATCGCTTGCACAAAGCGAGGCAGGGCCTTGTATACGACATGGTCCTTGTCATCTGCGACCCCACGGAAGGTCACCACCCGATATTCAAGGTGAAGTCGGTGTGCTCGCTCTCGGGCATCTCTATCGAGAAGCCCTACCGAGCCAACTTGATAGGCCAGTGTCATCGCTGCCAACTGTACGGTCACTCGCAGACCAACTGCTATGCGACCCCTAGATGCGTCAAGTCGCTAGGTGACCATGGCACCGCCGACTGCTCTCGCCCTAAAGATAGGGAGCTATGTGCAGAAACGCCGAGCTGCGTCCTCTGCGGCCAATCCGGTCACCCGGCAAATTACCGGGGCTGTCCGAAAGCGCCAAAGTCATCCTCTCCGAAACTCGCGAAACGCGCGAGTGACCGCCAGCTCAGGGAATGCCCCTGGGGGAAGCTTCCCTCCACGCAAATGCCGGAGCGGCTTAGCCCTCAAAGGCCCTCTCCCTGGGCAAACCTTACGCACCTTAAAGCTCCCGCAGCTTCAGTGCCCTCCAAACCCGCTCAACCCGCTGAAGTTCCAGCGCTGATGGCTACCGCCATCTCAGCGCCTGCGGCAACCACCGCGGCCTCTACGGCTCCACCGGTTGCACCGCAAAGAGCCCCGGGCCGCGACAGCGCCCAAATCATAATCAGCACATACGCGGCCCTCTATTCCTCCGCCGCGGAAAAAATGGCCGTCGAAATCGTTGCTGCAAACGGCAACCCTCGTCGTCTCTTAGAAATCCTTAACGCGTATCCCGAGATCGCGTTAGTCCTAAAAACCTTAAAATTTTAATTTCTAATGGATAACACAAGGTTAAATTCCACCAAACCCCGATCCCTCAAACTAGGATTTTTCAACGCTAATGGTGTTTCCGGTCAACGCGATGAGATCGCCGCTTTCCTCCGCGACCACCAGCTCGACATCCTCCTCATACAGGAAACCTTCTTAAAGCCTCATCACCGCAACCCGAACATTGCCAACTACAAACTAGTTCGCAATGACAGGTCTCGATGCCACAAGGGTGGCACACTCATATACTTTAGGAAATCTCTGTATTGTATCCCTATAGACCCACCTCCTCTCTTCTCCCATCTGGAGACCTCTATCTGCCGGCTCGGCATGACCGGCCACCAACCGATCACCATCATCTCCGCGTATATCCCACCCGACAATGGTCCGGAGGATCCCATCTTGCTCCAAAAGGACTTCACTGCCCTCTTCGGTATGAGTGACTCCGTCATCTTGGCGGGGGATCTCAATGCCAAGCACCCGGCGTGGAATAGTAGCACAACCTCAACCAGAGGTAGGTTAGTTTTCAAGTTAGGCGAATCCCTTAACTTTGACGTCATCGCTCCAATGAGCCCGACTCACTTCCCAGGTAATCCTAATCACCTTCCCGATGTTCTCGATGTAGCGCTGCTCAAGAATGTGAACCTCCGTTTGCAATCGATAAAGACGTTCCACGAGCTTAACTCTGACCACCGCCCTGTAGTCATGCATCTTGCACCCTACTCGGGCCCGATCGACCCCAACCGCCCCCCTCAGACCCAGACGATAACCGACTGGAGGAAAGTAAGCGAAAGACTGAAATCCACCACGTCGCCTCACTTAGACACCATCCCCGATCACTTAGTGTCAGTCGCCGACACGACGGCCGCAATCGACTCTTTTACAGAGCACGTACAATCCGTATTGAAGGATTGTTCACGGGAAGTTCCGGTGATGGAAGACCATCGCTGGAAACTACCTACTGACGTATGTGACCTGATAACCGAGAAGAACGCGGCCATCCGTGCCTACGACTCCTTCCCTTGTGACGCGAACAAAGCCCACATGCGCCATTTACAGCGTGCTGTAAAGAAACGCATAGGGGAGGTTCGCTCTGAGGGCTGGAACAAGATGCTCAGTGAACTCGAGCCCACTCATCAAGCCTTCTGGCAATTACAGAGGAAATTGCGTTCCTCAGAAGAGGTCTCTATGCCTCCTCTCATCCGCCCCGACAATAGTGTCGCCTTCGACAGTCCCGACAAGGCTGAATGTCTTGCTGACAGCCTAGAGTCCCAATGTTCTCCCAGCTCCCAACCAGTAGACCAAGCTCACCTTAACAAGGTCGACGCTGAAGTCGAACGAAGAGCCTCCCTCGCTCCCGTCGAAGACCCTGATGATACTCTGCCTCCCGTCACTCCAGACGAAGTGCACGACATCATTAAAGGGCTCCACGCTCGTAAGGCCCCCGGTTCGGATGGTATTACCAATAAGGTATACAAACTCCTCCCTGCCCCGCTAATAATGCTTATGACCGCCATCTTCAATGGCGCCTTGAGCAACAACATTTTCCCACAAGCATGGAAAGAAGCCACCGTCATCGGTATCCCAAAGCCAGGCAAGCCAAAGTCTGAGCCCTCCAGCTACCGCCCTATTAGTTTACTCAATGTTCTCGGCAAAATCTACGAGAGGCTTATTTATAAGCGTCTCAAAGACTACGCCGAAGCAAAGAGCCTCATACCAAACGAGCAGTTTGGTTTCCGTAGCCAACACTCGGGCACCCAACAGGTCCACCGTATAGTAGAGCACTTATGCGCTGGTCTGCAGCGTAACGCGACGACGGGTGTGCTATTCTTCGACATAGCGAAAGCCTTCGACAAAGTCTGGCCCAACGGCTTGATATACAAGCTCTACCAACTAGGAGTGCCAGATCGTCTCGTGCTCATCTTACGAGACTTTTTGTCGAACCGGACCTTTCGCTATCACGTCGAGGGAGCACTGTCATCCCCTCATCCTATTCGCGCCGGTGTCCCTCAGGGTTCCGTACTATCTCCTCTCGCCTTCACGCTGTTCACTAGCGATATCCCAAAAAGTAAAAAGGCTCAGTTGGCTCTCTTCGCCGACGACACTGCCGTTTACTATACCGGTCACTGTCCCAACGCTATAGGTCGTACTCTCCAAACCTCCGCAAACGTCTTAGGCGCTTGGTTCCGGAAATGGAGAATCGAGGTCAACCCCGATAAGAGTCAGGCGGTTCTCTTCTCGAGACGTCGTCGACTCCCTCCCCCACTGCCCAGCCCGATCACTATGTACGGCAAACCAATCTCTTGGGAGAAGCAAGCCAAATACCTAGGCGTGATCCTCGATGAGAACCTTACCTTTATGGCTCGTATTAAGGCGGTTCGCGCGCGCGCCTCCTTCGCTCTTAGCAGGCTCCAATTCGTACTGACAGCCCGTAGTAAACTGTCCCTCAAATGCAAGCTCCGCATCTATACCGCAGTCATCCGTCCCATCATGACCTATGCCTGCGTTGCGCACGCTCACCCACGTCATCTCCATAAGATGCAGACCCTCCAAAACCGTTTCCTTAGAAGGGTCACGGGTGCCCCCTTCTATGTCCGTAATATAGATCTTCACGTCGTCCTCAAAATGCCAACCATAAAACAGTTCATGAAACGCTTATCAAAGCGATTCTTCGACTGCGGCATCAAACATTCTAACCCCCTGATTACAGCGGCCGCCCGCTACACTCCCTCTCGCATTAGCAGTATTCGCCGACCAAGGCATACTTTAATCGACCCCGACGACGCCACTACCCTCCTCCAGGAGAGTAGTAAGGCCACTAGCACGCTACATAAGCCCAAAACCCGATCGCCGTCCTACCGCCCTCGCCGCCGAGGCCCGCCGCGACGCCCAAATCGACGCCCCTCCCGACCCCTGCTCGAGCCAGCCCGCGCCGCTGAGCCTGTAGCTTTAAATTCGTCCGTAAATAATACCAATCCTGATCCAGCTAGTCATTTGCTGCCCTCTTCCAGCGACGCCCTAAGCCGAGGTTCGTACCCCACAGGGGGTGCCCTTAGCGTTGTCGCTTAGTTTTAGTTAGTATATAAGTTTAAGTCCTGGCTGGAGGCCTTAATTTATTAGGGAATCCACAGGCAAGTCCGCTTAAGCAGACGACAACCGCATAGGTTGACCTGCGAGATGCCAAACAAACAAACAAAAATAAAATAATACACAGATTGTTTTACAAAAATTCTCACACTTGTTCTTATTAATAACTATCCAGTTGATTTAGCTAAATGTTAACGTGGTATAAGCAACACGCTCGTTTACATATTTCCGGCAAACTACTGACGTTCATATTTTGTGAGGAGACTGCACACTAGGGAATCAACTTAAGGTCACATTTTATTTTAAACATTTTATCCAACAGTAGGTACCTAACTCCCAAAATACCATGTCATTGTGGTGTGTACCCACATGCTATTTTGGGAGTTAGGTACTGTTGGATATTTAGGTTGCGTAAGTATTTTACAGTAATTATTCTACGCTTAAATATGTAAGCAGTAACAATAATATCGGTCTCTGGGTGAAATATATTATAACCCCAGAATAGCCATCATTCAATTCAATTGAATTACTGATTTACGAGAAAAAGTAATCAATTTTTTTGATAAGATAAGATTTTATCAGATTTTAACCAAAGTGATTGTTTTAAGCGATGAAAAAAGTCATCACTTAGGTCAAAAACTACTCTTACGCATTGTAAGATCGAAGATAAACTGCCCGTCAGTTTATCTTCGATCTTACTATTTTCCATAGATCAATTTGTCCAGATGATTTCGTCATACAAGTCGACAGAAAAATAACAAAAAGGGGTGTGGCTGTGTCGTGGACACGGCCGTGTGATTTGATGTGGCTTCAATGAGCGCTGAATCCATGGACTATTGACAAACGTAGTAGTAAAACGTAAACTAGCTGCTGCCCAAACGTGTCTTCATAATCGGAGATCACATACAATCGATGCCTATACAGTCTGGCGTTGATATAGAAGCGATTACATCATCCACTTGCAAAGGCTCGGCCGCCCCAGCTGCAGACGTACTGGCAAAGTCGTTGATCCGTTCAGACACCTTCATTCTTTTACGTTTCCGGCACCGCTTCAGTCTGTCATATGGTATTTTACGGGTATCACTGCATTGGTCTTGAGAAACCATTTACAACAAGTAAAAGTATGCTGAAATTGTATTATTTCGTTATTTATTTTATTTTTATAAACCGTATTTATATTTACTTCAACTATTTCACACTAATGTTTACAACGGAACAAATTTATTAATTAGCTATCGAGTGGTGCCAATATATTTTGGATGTAGATGATAAATATGTAGGTAGCTGCAACATCATTCGGTATCCCCCGATTTTCTTATTAACAGTTTTTCGAATTGCCTCCCGCTATGACAGATAATTTAAGACGTATTCATGTCAAAACCTACGGATTTCCATCCCTCAAGGCAAGTTTCCAGTTGCCGTCGCTGATCCCTCACAAATCACCAATCCAATTAGTGCAATCGTCAAATTGAAACAAAGTGCAGTTTATCAAACTGTCGTCTGAATTTAAAAAACGAGCTACAAAAACACCGAGTCATTCCGTAGAAGATTTTAATTCGTGTGAAAGGAAACTTTTCTTGTTTCCAACGAGTTTCACGCGAGAGAGACTGGCCTGATTAATGGTAGTTGGCTGGAGATAAAAAAAAAGAATAGAAACATGCTTGTGTTTAAAAAAAAATGCCTTTACACAAGTTACAGTTTGGTGACGTCAACGTGTTATTGATGTGTTTCTGGTTCTCCGCGTGTCGTGATTTTCGGGCGGGCAAAAAATGGACACTATTTGGAAGCAAGTGAGAAGCTTACTAGCGATTCTGCAACCCGTTTCTGTTTTTTGACCTAGTTGTTTATTGTGTGTCGTGAGTTTCCGTCATACTACAGACATTTTCTATTTAGTTTGAAAAATCGTGGTAAAATTGTATTTTAAATATGTTAATAGTAGGTATGGGATTTCAAACCAATTTAATCACAGAATGCAACAAATTTTTTTTCGTGTGTGTGTAAAACATGTCCAAAGACGTGCCTAAAGCGTCGTACTAGTAAGAAAAATTGCGTAGCATTGCAAAAGAAAGGCCATTCATTCAAAGCCACTAATGACAAATAAACAAATCATTGTTATTAAATTTGATGACTTTAATTTATTTTAAAATTTACATTTGATTTAATTTACCTGATTAATATTTTTGTATTTATTGCGACGAAAAAAATAAATTTTATTTCCAATATGACCTGAAATGGATTGAAATTAATATTTTTTTTAAATTTAAATTTAGCTTAGGTACTGTCATATCATTGGCAATTTGTTGGCTATGATATATGTAGCCGATTATAACATAATCTAATGCGTAACTATTTACTGAAGGAACTGTTATTTCACTATAAAGTAAAGTTTGCAACCAATCTCATGCATCTGAAAATGTGTATGGATTTCTGTGACATCAACGCCATCTATTGGCCGCTCTGTGCAATCGAACTAGCAGATGATGCTGGAAAAATAATTATAAAACGTATTACTATGCTTTAGTTAAAACTATAGTTCAAATTAAGAGGAAACATTTGTTTTATAGTCTTTGGATTTTTATTCATATGCATAGCATAGTTTGGTCTTTTGACACCGTAAATTTGTTTATGATAAAGCGCTACCGAATGTGCCGAAAATGGCGCAGGTCGCAATTTTTATAATCAATCACTGAATGCAATAATATAATACGCGAACTAAATAAGTTTGAATACTAGAATTACAAACCACAAAGTAAAAATATTATTTTACACTTGAATTTTCTAATGAATACCTCTTGATTAATTAAATTCCTTGAATTACATGAAGTGTTGTAAAATAGGAATAATTAAGTGGTAGAAAGTAATGAACTTTGTAATTTAACTTTATTTCCTAAAACACCTTTGTATTTGTGAATATTGGCATTGTTTGATTATAAAATAATTAACTGATAAGCATTTGAGCATTGTAAATATATTTTATTAAACTAACTAAGTAATAAGATTCTGTATTTGAATACGCGGTACGTCCGCCATGTTTTCTGAGAACTTGAAAACGGGGAGTCACGTTTTATGATGGCGGATCGTATCGCGATAAAAGTTAAAAAGTTGTGCTTGTGTTAAAAGGACTGAAACTAACTGTCGAACAAGAAGCATCATGTTTTTATTGTCTATGGAGTTTCTTGCCCGTTCTTCTCCATAGGGAACCTACTTCGTCTTGGAATGAGTAAATAGCTTCACTTACTAAATCAAACTGAACAAGTCATTGTTCAATGATAATTCAAAAGAGTCTGCAAATGCTTAAATCGAAATAAATGCTTTGAGTTTGAGTCATGTGTTGTGTGTGATTGAAAACCAACTACCTACCTATTTACCATCAACGAAAGATTACGGCGGAGGCTGATTAGGCTTCCCTACACAATAGGCTCCCCTATTCTGTCATATACTTATATAAATAGCAACTGATTGTTACTTTATAAATCGCCCATAAAACGATTATTATGAAAGTAAATGTTTTCTTTCCAAATCCTTTTTTATTCAACTTTCTTTTGCTTTTCGGAAATAGTAACAGTTGAAAGTGTTATTGGGTTTTCTATCAATTTCTTAGTAGCAGCCCGGAGTCTGGATATCTGACGCTAATAACGATAATCATCCGCGTATGTAATCCTTCGGGGATTGTAATCGTTTTTGGGTCATGTTTGGCTTGCGATTGAACCAGTTAACTAGGAAAAATCTTGTACATTGTGCCGTCGCTGGATTTGGTCTTTTGTATTCTCTTTTTATTTTATTTTATTTTAATACTTAATTTTTGCAAAAAATTATTTTTATTTTTCAATTGCATACTTTTTGTCATGTTAAGTGGAAGAGCCGAGTCACCTAACACAAGTATCTTCTTGCTTATACGGTGATCTCCGACTCATGCGTGTAAAGCATTTATATAATTGCAATACTTATACATTTTTATTAATTTATTTGTTTATTAATCAAACAGTAGATTTAAATACAAGTATATAAAAGTAGCTAAAAGGAGCATAGCTTGATACAGATTCTCAGCAACAATGAAAGGATGAAGACGAAGTCAATGTAAACCAGGCATTACTTTGAATAAACCCGAGATCAAAAGTGATAAGAAACTCCATTGTCAGAAAATAATTTACGTTTAAAAAAAACCGAATAAGTTTTCCGAGCTAACTATTAAATACCATCTCTGCATACGTTAACTGTGGAACGGCGTGCAAAAACGGAAGTAGAAAAAAAACAAAAAAAAACATGGACCGGACCGCACATGTTGCTTCAAAGTTAGTATAGTTTAACAGATTTTTTTGAATAATTTAGAGGGTCGGCGTTATGTTAAAACCTCTGTCTTGTTTATGTTTAATTTATGAAGGATGTTCTTATGCAACAGTTTCTGAAATGTTATTTTAAAACTCGGATACACCGTTAGTGATAATTATTTGCAACCAGCGACCAGCCCAGCTTCACATGGGCTTAATGACAAATTTCAAAACATCGAGTCTTTCGTGCTATTTTATTGTCACATAAAATCATAGGTTCTAAAAGCCGCATCCAAATTAAGACTGAAGATCTCAGACAGACACAATTAACGACTTTGTTATGTAATGTAAAGCTTAGATATACGTAAAATAAACTGAAAACCTACTCATGTTTCATAAAACATGGCACTCTGTGACTATCTCCATCGACATAATAGTCTTCACAAAGGGAAAAGAGCTTGAAAAGAATGCGTCTGCTTGTCACTTATCGGCCAAACCCAATAACCTAAGACAGATCGCTTCTGATGATTTATAAAATAATAATTATACCAGCCTATTATTGTCCCACTGCAGGGCAAATGCCTCTTCTCATACACAGAAGGCATGAGCATTGATCACCACGCTTGCTCAAGACAGGTTGGCGATTTCAGACTTATGAAGTCCAGGTTTCCTCACGATGTTTTCTTTCACCGATGTCAGTAATGTCCAAGATAAAATCAGAAAGTACGTACGAATTGAAAAAGTCACATTGGTACTTGCTCGGATTTGTTTTTTTTTATTACTATTATTAGTTTAAATTATTTTTAAAAGTGTCTATAATTAATGAAGTTTTAACTATGTACTGTGCGAGTTCCAATAAATGCTTTTTCTTTCTTTCTCTTTCTTTCTTATTGGGTTCGGTCGTAAGTCCTATATTTGTTTATATTTTTGCGACTTAAAAAAAGGAGAAAGTTCTTTATTCCTCTGTTTTTTTACATGCATACATATACATGTCACGCGATATCTCCGGCAATTGTGGATTGATTTCGAAATTCTATGTTAAATGGTATGCCTCAGTGGTGGTCCCATATAAATTTTAATTACTTTACTTCGATAGTCTTTCAGTTAGCTTCAATATACGTATTTTTCAACTTGGTGTATATTGATGATGTTATTATAACGTTCTGTCACTGTTATTTACATAGCAAGTAGTTGTATACGAATTTGTTTGGGTAGGTTCCAAAAATAAAAACCAAAAAGTAAAAGCTTTTTTTAAGAAAAAAAAACGGCGGTGGGGCCGGTGCGCACCAGCCGCAGCCCGGCGCGGCGCGCGGCCGGAACGAAGGGCGCTCCCACCCAGCAGCGCGTGCCTGGAAACGTGTTGTGCGCTGCGTGCGGTATTGGTAGTTGTGGTAGCCATAGATGTGCGGACAGTTTAAAAACGTTGTTGTGTCCGCAATTGCGTAGGTGCGTATTACAAATCAACGCTGGTGTCGAGCCCGGCGCCGACGTGGTCATCGGCGAGGATGACGACGGGTTGTACATTGTTTCTTCGTTATCGGGGAAGATGGATCGTAAGGACTCTAAATGGTGTAAAACTTTGATTTTGAAATGTACCCGGGGCTAGTGAAAGTTTTAAGTTCGATTCAGGGTCGGATTTAAATGTAATTTCACTTAGTACATTTCAGGCACTAGGGCTGCCAAATGAAATTATAAGTTCAGATAACACGAGGGCGCAATCATTTTGTGGCAATTGTATCCCGATAGCTGGTTATTGTTATCTGAAATGTACTTATAAAAACATAGACTACACATTACGTTTTATTATTGCCGACTTCGATGTGTGTTAGGTAGATATGCTTGTGAAGAGCTGGGAATGGTAAAGCGTATATCGTCCCTCAATCTAGATCCCTATGCAGAATTGTTTGAAGGTTTAGGTAAATAACCCGGTAAAAATACCATTGTAATAGATCAGTGCGCCCAGCCGTCAGTCTGTCAGGTTAGAAAAATACCCATAGGTGTTCGTGACAAGCTATCGCAAGAATTGGTGCGCATGGAGAAAATGGGAGTGATCCGTAAGGTGGCTCAGTCGGCACAGTGGGTGAACGGTATCGTAGTGGTGGCCAAGAAGGACGGCACCATCCGCGTGTGCCTCGACCCGCGGCCGCTGAAATGTGTCGTGCGGCGCGCGCACTACCCGCTGCCGACGCTAACGGAAATCGCAACCAAGCTTCAGGGGGCGCAATATTTTAGTAAGTTAGACGCTCGCTCTGGATTCTGGATGGTAGAAATCGACGATGCCAGTGCTGACATTTGTACCTTCGGGACGCCGATCGGTAGATACCATTTTTTTTCGTTTACCGTATGGAATTAATTGCGCTTCAGAGCTCTTCCATCATAAAATACGTCAGATACTCGAAGACCTGGAGGGAGTTGACTCATTCATCGATGACATGATCTGCTAGGGCTCCAGCATAACCCAGCACGATGAGCGTCTGAAGAGATTGCTAGATAGGGCGCGAGAAGTAGGTATAAAATTTAACGAATGTGAATGTGAGTTTCAGGTAAAACAGGTGACTTACTTAAGCCATGTTTTTAGCGAGGAGGGCATGGCCATAGATAAAAACTAAGTGAAAGCGATAGAGGAAATGCCAGCTCCGGAAGATAGGCCAGCGCTTGAGAGATTTTTGGGAATGATAAATTATCTATGCAAATTTATCCTAAATTACTCAGAGTTAGCACTTCCACTCCGCATTCTGTTGAAAAAAATAGCGAGTGGATATGGGACTCGGCGCAGGAGTCAGCAGCGGCGTAGCTGAAGCGCGCGGTGTGTGCGGCGCTCGTGCGGGCACTGTACTCAGCGCGAGCACGTGCTGCTGTCGGTTTTTCGCGAGCGCGTGCGCGCTGGGCGCCGTGCTACTGCAGGCGGGCTGCCCGGTCGAGTTCGCCTCTGCAACGCACACCGACACGCAGACCAGACATGCGCAGATAGAGAGGGAGCTGCTCGCGATTGTTTATGCTCTCGAACGGTTCCATCAGTACGTCTATGGATGTCATGACGTCTTTGTGGAATCCGATCACAAGCCGTTGGAGGCGTTTTTTAAAAACCACTTGTCCCCACGCGTCTCCATCGCATGATGCTACGCGTACAAGGCTATGATTTTACCGTCATATATAAACCAGGGAAGTACATGTATGTGGCAGACGCCTTATTGCGAGCCGAATTACCGGAACTTCCATCAGAAAAAATATGTGAGGAAGTAGGAGAACAATCGTATTTTCAAACAGAAAACAATCGTTTCAGTGCCAACAAAGTAAATCTTATAAAGAACGCCATGAAGGTAGATATAGAATGTCAATTTCGTATAAAATACATACAAGAAGGCTGGCCGCTGAATAAACATTCAGTCGACGAAGAGTGGGGGGTCAGTGGTCGTATAGAGGTAGCTAAAGTTTCATTGAGGGAATCATATTTAGATATAACCTAGTTAGATACCGAAAAGCGTTTGGTCGGAAATGCTGGGTAGGTTACACGACGGTCACATGGGCATAGACAGGTCCAAGTGTCACGCTCGTGAGGTGATGTTCTGGTCGGGAGGAAATGGTGTGCCGGTGTCACACATTCGCCGAGCCCGCACCATCTCGCACGGGAGCCTCTCATGTCGCATCATACACCGCTCTTACCGTGGTCCAAAGTGGGCTCAGAAAAATAACAGTATGCAGGAAACTATTTTTTAATACTGCCAGATTACTTTTCTAATTTCATAGAAGTGAATCCGTTAACAAACAGGGACGAAGGCGGCAGTGACTGCCATGCGAGATCAGTTCGCGAAACACGGGATCGCACAGAATTTGATGTCTGATAACTGACAGGCATACGCACCAAAAGAGTTCAATGGTTCTTGTTATAAGTGGGGCATTGAGCTCACTACTAGTTCGCCAAACTATGTTCAATCAAATGGTCAAAGTGAAAGAAGTGTTAAAATAATAAAAATATTTTGATAAAGTCCATAAACTTGGGGACAGACTTCTACTTAGGACTGTTAAACTTCAAATCAATCAAATCAAAATCAAAAGTCATTTATTCAAATTAGGCTGAGAATCAGTACTTTTCGAACGTCAAAATTACATAAGACAGTCCCCCAAAAAGCCCGCCCTTCACCACTTCCTAGTGCTTAAGCTGGGAAGAAGAAGTGGCGCAACAAACTCCCCAGCAGCACTAAACTAGGACCATCAAAGTAAAATAAATCAACAGAACAATTACTGTAACAATGATAAAACCATAGACAGCAAGACGACCAGTCACCACAAGCAGCACCCGTTCACGAGCATAACGCTAAGGTCAGCCATTACCCCCCTCGCCATATTAAAATATAAAAACCAATATTAAAACTATCGAGCAACGCCACGTTATGGAATCAGTTCACCATCAGAACTGCTAATGCGTCGGCGACTCAATACTAGGTTACCATGGCACGCTGAAATGTAGAAGCCAATTCGTGATAATGAGATTTTACTACAAAGAGATGTTACGTAAACAGCAGGCTGAAAAGACGTATTATGATAGGCGAGCGAAACCGCTACCAGCGTTATCAGCCGGTCAACCGGTACTCGTCACTGAAGATGGCAAACGCAAATCTGCACGAATCGTAGGCTGAGCGGCTCAGCCTCGCTCATTTTTCGTCGTAGACAATACAGGTAGGCGATACAGGCGGTACCGGCGGCATTTAGTTAAGCTGCCAACCGATGGCAATGTAAACCCTAGTCCTTCTCGTTATCAGACGAGCGATGATGAGACTTGGAGTAGTCCCAAAAACGGTAGCGATGACAGCCCCGGGACAAGCGATGACGTTGTCACTCCCATTCCACCACAATTCTCATCCATAGCATAATCAGCCTATCATGTTACCACTGCTGGGACACAGGCCACCTCTCTGTGAGAGGGAGTGGGCCGTAATCTACCACGCGGGCCCAGTGCGGGTTGGTAGATGTCACATGTCTTCGAATTTTTGGTTCTAAGACATGCCGGTTTCCTTACGATGTTTTCCTTCACCGTTTTGAGAGCAGTGGTGATGAAATAATTTACACAAAGTAAAGCGCCTGTCTGGGTTCGAACCTACGACCAACAACTCGTAAGTCGCAGGCGTTACCACTGGGCTACCAGAAAGAAAGAAAGAAAGAAAGAAAAAAGAAAAATATTTTATTTGGGACACGCACAGGGAATACAAATGGTTAAAAATAAAAAAATAACAAACAATGTATAAACAAACAGAATAACAACAAAAAACAGTAAAAAGACCTGTGCGAGGCCAAAAAGGCTCCTATCTCAGCATAATGCTGCGATATTTAAAAAAAAAATAACGCAGCGCTGATATTCTGACAGGGCCCGATAATGATGCCACGGACACATATACGGACATCAATAAATCCTAATATGGGATTTATAAATAAAAAAAATGATAAATAAATAAGTTACTATATACGGCAACAAAAATAAATATAAACCGTATTATTTAGTGTACAATTTAAAAATATATATATGTATACGCATAGACCCACCACGCCCGACGCTCCAACACACAGACTTAATAGGCTCCAACATCACTTGTCTGTGGGACAGACTATTCAAATAAACATTAAACAATATTTAGTCTATGTCAAACGATGAGACGCGGGCGCAGCCGGCTGTCAAAGTGTTTTTCATAAAAAAAAAAAAAAACTTAAACTAATTGTTTACATTTTAAAACGAAAATAAATTAATGCTAATAAAACAATGAGTTGAATTAATAGTTATGGCAAACAAGTGTTGCAGATAAAGTATAAAGTATTGTGGTGTGTATGACTGACTGGGATGTGTTGTGTTGTGCAAATAATCACCGAGTAAAACAAAGCGAACGAAGCACATCTTGTTACTAGGAACACAAGACTACTATGGCCACCAACAAAAAACTGCGTGCAGTCCCAGGGTGAGTTCAGAAAGAAGTTTCCTTTTGTATGCGTAACAAGTGTTGTTTATATTTAGTACTAAAAGTTCTTACTGTTTTTATAGCACGAAAAGGAGGTGGCAAGTCGTTCCAGCAGCGAGAAGCAGCAAATTTAAAGCATCCACGGAATGCAGCAGTTTTGTGCGCTGAGGCCAACAGGAGGTAAGATGATGCTCTTGTTTTAATTTGATTTATATCTCGTGACCAAGTCAATTTCTTAAAAAGATATTCTGGTTTTTTTGTGAGAATGGTGCCAAAGAGTAGGGTAGCCAGATGAAAATTTCTGCGGTCTGACATTCTCATCAAGTTGCCCTTATTTAAAAATGGAGTTATATGAGATCGGGGAGGGACATTGAAGCAAAATCTCGCACATGCATTCTGCACTCTTTGTATCAACTTTTCGCTTCTACCGAGAATGCACGCACCATACACAGTGTCAGCGTAGTTCAGCTTAGATAAAACCAGTGACTCACACAGCATGACACGCATATCCACACTTATGTAGGGCCGTACACGGTACAAAAGCTTGAGCCGGTAAAAGCAGTTGCGTACTGCCTCCATGATGTGCGTCTCAAAATGCAGGTGCTCATCAAACACCACCCCAAGATTACGGGCTTCTTGCACCCTATCAATAGAACACCCATCAATCTTCAAGTTTAGATTGTACCCTAACATTTTTGTTAGAAAATCTCTTGATCCCATGAGAATGTACTTAGTCTTAACTGGGTTTAGAACCAGAGAGTTTCTTCTTGACCATGCTGAAATCCTATCTAAATCCTCGTTCATTCTCATTACAGCTTCTGCAGAGTGCTGAGGGCGAAATGAGAGATACATCTGCAGATCATCAGCATATAGATGGAACTTGGTGTTGACCAGACAGTTGGTGATGTCGGTACTGTACAGAATGAAAAGAAGAGGGCCCAGGATCGATCCTTGCGGTACGCCCCGGTTCACTAGCTTAGGACTAGAGGACAAAACACCTCCATCACTGTCACTTGTCACCTGCACAAACTGAGAACGGTTACTCAGGTAACTCTGAAACCATTGAACTGTTTCGGGCTGACATCCGTAGTAAGACAGCTTGGAAAGGAGAAGGGAGGTATTGATTGAATCAAAGGCACGTGAAAAATCCAGCAGCACAAGCATGGTGCCCATTCCCTGATCTCTAGCTTCGAGGATATTTCTAACCACATCAAGAAGAGCTGTGGCTGTGCTGTGCCCCTTACGAAATCCCGATTGAGCCAGTGGCAAAATACCGTGCTGCTCAAGATATGCCCGAAGCTGGTTAGAGACAACTTTCTCCAGAATCTTTGAGAGACATGGTAACAGACTAATTGGGCGAAGATCCTTGACGCTCGCGGGATTAGATACCTTGGGTATGGGCCTTACTATAGCCAATTTCCACAGATCCGGAAAGGAGGAAGAGGCAATGGAACGGTTGACGATGGCCGTTATAGCTGCAAGAGTACGAGGAAGAGTCATCATCAGCATCTCCAGGGATATACCGTCAGATCCCTGGGCATTCGACTTAAGACCACGCAAAATCCTCAGCACCATGTCTTCATCAACTGTCTCAAGCTGAAAGTGACTATTACTGAATCTGTGATGGTCAAAGTAATTCAAGTCTGCGGTACCAACCCTACCACTGCCTGGCACGTTCAAAAAAATTTCATTTATTTTCTCAGGGTTGTTACAGAAATGCGGCAAACTGTGCTCTGGTTTTTTTGTTACCACTATTGAGGATTTAATATGGCTCCATAACTTTTTTGGCTGTTTGATGTTTTTATTTATATGAGTTTTAAAATAAGCACACTTCTCAGTAACAAAAGCGGCCCGGACCAAGTATTTAAGCTCTTTGTATGAGTTTATGTGATGTATCGATTTAGTAGCTTTAGATTTAACATGGCACTTGTCACGCAACTTTATCATTTCCTTGACAGTGTATGTTATCCATGGGTAAGACTTTTCTTTAATTAAAACTTTTTTAAGGGGTGCGTGTAAGTCAAAAAGATTCAAAATATATTCATTAAAGGTTGCTACCATAGCGTTCACATCCTCCAGACTTTCAATATATTCCCAGTCCATCTTATTCAAATCGTCATTAAAATTTTCAAGCAGTATATCTTTAAGTGGCCTGTAGGTGATCCAGTGTGGGGAAGGTTTCTCTAACTTAAAATTAAGTTCAACCGATATCATTGCATGTTGGCCAAGCTCTGGTATGTGTGATACAGAAACCCTACAGACACGGGCATCGGTGCACACAACATCTATTAGTGTTTCACTATGATCTGTGAAATGGGTAGGCTCAGTAACAATTTGCTTTAACTTGGAGCATAGTAAAAAATTGTTAAGTAGTTTCGTTTTATTTTCCAGCTGGTTTAACATATTAATGTTGAAGTCACCAAGCAAGACAACCTTATCCGCGCTAGCAAAGGAGGAAAGAGAGTCGGTGATCGCATCCAGGAAGACATTCACATCCAGCCACGGCGGCCTGTATGCGGTGCCGATGATCACTGAATGCGAATTAATGTTGAGCCTGAGCCACATCTGCTCGACCTGCGGCGCGGGCGGGTGCGGCACGGCGCGCACGCGCACCCCGCGGCGCTCGTAGAAGCCCACGCCGCCCCCGCGCCCGCCGCGCACGGTGCGCGCGCGCGGCACGTGCCGCAGCCGGTAGCCCGGTACCGTCGGCGCGCGACCCTCCTCTCCCTGCCTAAGCCAGGTCTCATTTATCGCCATGATGTCTACCATTAGGCTATCCATGGCGACAAGGAACTCCTCATGGCGCGAACCCAGTGACCCCGCATTAAATAATCCAACTGTTAGATTTCTTGTTTTGTTCATTTTTGTACATAGGTGTGTATACATACAGGAATATTAGTTTGTTTTTTGTATTTAGTATAAGGAGTATTTTGTAGTGTAAACTTTTGCATAAAAATGTGAGATGTAAATGAAAAAAAAAAAATAGCGTTAGGTGTGATTCGTAGTAATATCAAGTGAAGTAGTGTAACTATTGTAGAAATATGCACAGTCAGCCAAAGTGTACAAATATATAAAATCCGTAAAAACAAAAATAGCATAATAAAAATTAAAGACTTGAAAATAGCGAGTGAAAATGTAGCACATACATGTACATAGGTAGTCATAAGTCGAACAGGTAGGCCATTATAAGAAATCAAGATATACTGAGACACAAGAAAAGCCGGCGAGACACAAGAAAAGTTCGCACAAACCAAGCTTAAATACGCATGAGCACACAAATCAAATAAAAAAAGGTAAAGTACAAGTTTTGCCGCATCATGGTGTTTGCCAGTGACCATATCATTAAACATCCGTTGCAATAGACACCTCACAACAAAAAACACGCGCTAGGTCCTCCTCTGAGCGAATGCAGTGGGTGGGCTTACCGTCACCCTGCTTAGCCAAAATGCGGCCGAACTTTGTCCATGTATACCTCCACCCGAGACGGCTGCCAGCCTCACGCACCCGGTAGAATAAATGTTTGTTGTTCTTGGTGAGCCTCTCGTTCAGAAAGAAGCGACGGGGGGGTACGGGGAGTCCTAAGTCCGCGGTGGTGGCTCCGCGCAGCAAGCGCGCGCTCTGCAGCAGGTCGTCGCGCAGTGCGCGCCGCGTCAGGCGCACCTGTGTGCCACTGCTCTTCTTCTAATTCTCACCCCACCCCCACCAAATCAGCGCATACGCAGACCGGCAGCGGCTACACAAGCACGACCAAAAATTGAAAACTGATTACAAAGCCAGTAAATAATCCTACCTACCTACGGTATGTATATTATGTACCAGATGTACTGTCAGGTCATTGGTTACTTGTACTTACATATTATTCAACTGGACTGAGTGTTCTTTCTTCACAAATTGGTGACATCCAAACTAAATACTGACCTTCTATCCAAAATAAGTATTAATGTTCCTTGCAGGTTACCACGGTCACATACCTACAATCTGTTCAGACAACCTTTGTACAAAACCAACTTAGGTGAAAACGCTCCCCTTACGAGGGCTACCAAATTGTATAATGCTTTATGTCGCAAAGCTGAAATTGATATCAACCATGACAGTCTTAACACTTTAAAACGAAAATTGTATAAGCACTTTTAGTTAGAGGACATTTGACTTATCGTTCCAGTCGTTTATTAATAATATTTATCACTTTTAATTTTTATCGTTCGAATTTAATTAAAAACTTTAATTAAATTTTAAACTATTGTATTCCATTTTTTATTTGATATTTATTCATGTTAAATAATTAATTTAATTCAGAAATAATACTATTTATTTATTGTATTGTATTTTATTGTATTGATGGCATTTATTTTTTAACATGTAAATGGTTTTTTTTCTCTCTTTTTAAATGTACATGTTTTAATTAAAAATGTATTCAGAGCATGTGTACCTACTCGCTAATGTGTAAGCTGTGGTTACCTGTAATTGAGTTTGCATTGCGGGATAAGTTCTCATACAAGATTTAGTTGTAAAAGATTGTAATGTCATGTATATCTCGTTGGTAATCCTCAAATAAATAAATAAATACTGTGTTTACAGTTATTATCAGTGCTACATTACTTTGTAAATTATACTATACCAAAAAGTATAAATACATAAGAAGTTAGTCAAGTCAAATCATTTATTCCAAATAAGTGCCTATTTATTTATGTTGACGTTCAAAAGGCACTTTTAAACGTCAACATTTACATTTAAATAGAATTGATTCTAGGCGCCACTTCCAAAAGGTAGTTTCGTATGGAGAAGAAAGGGCAAGAAACTCCACCTTTGCGCTTTGAAACTCGTTATGGTCATTAAACTATGGCCTACTCAAATAGTTAACAGTTATTGTACTTATTCGGATGGTATATACTGTATTTGTATAATGTATCAATGAAATATAGGATTAAGTATGTTTAGACTACACATAAGTAGAATAAGCTATCTAGATATATACAAATTAAGCAAGACATTAAAAAATATATATATAATAATGGAGATGTCGTATATAATGTGGGTAGGTTTGTAATACATTAATAATATGGTTGAGGGTACTCAATAAAAATCATTTTTTGTACACCCGTCTTTCATTTACAACAGTTACATACGACGGTTAAATAGAAACCAAGTTATAATGGGTTTCTAACGCCGTGTGTTACACTCTATTTATCACTGCGATTTTGAGAAATAAATGAATCCAATACAGTAAGAATCCGATTGAATAGAGAGTCAACTTAGTTGACTCATCCCTAACTATAGTTAAAGTAGCATTCTCTTATAATAGTTTTTTGGTATGTCATCCCGCAGGTTTTCCTAGGAGGTTGTCGGCTGCTTAGCCGGGCTATCATACGGATGCTTTATAAATTAAGGTCACCTCATTTTGTAATCACTAGTTCACTAGTCCTGTAATCCTTTCTTTTAGTATGTCGTCCATGTAACAGGAGGTCCCAAAATGTTATCTTCGCCCATCCTCTCTCATTAGACCAAGAAAAGAATTCTTTGTGTACATACACTACATAACCATTTTATATACCTGTATTCCTCTAAACAAAAAAGAAATAAGTATGTACTAAAAGAAACACGTGTATTCGTGAATGGTGAACCAAAACTTTGTAAGTCCGATGTACGAAACTATTTTATTAGCTTCTGTACTTTTTCTGTTTCCTTGTGATCTTACTAAATTTCGAGATTTATTTATCGACAACTAGGTTTTGCCAACGGCTTCACCATCGTGACGGTCGAAAATTATCCCACGGAAACGTACTACCGGGATAAAAAGTATTTTTTTAATAGGTATATAAAAAAATCGTATAATATAATTGAATCATGATTCGAAAGACGTAGTGCCATCTACCGTCCTAAAGCAATTGTGACCGTCGAGAGTTATTGTTCGTGCCCTCAGAAACGATACTTTTTGTCTTGGTGAAAGGTAGGTACCCCATGTATATTTCTGTACGTGTTTCATGATGATCAGTTCAGTGGCTGAGGCGTGAAAAGGTTACAAACAAACATACTTAGTTAGGATGTGGGACACTGTTGCCTTTTTTGTTTACGTCTTGTTTATTTTTTAAGTCTGCTACTTTTATATTTACACATTTTTTTGGTAATATTGTCATCTGTTAACGCCCAATTTTATTGATTATCGACTCCTATTACTTAAAAATATTATTTGTGACATAGATTTCATTCGGTACAGTACTATTGAACCCTTTAAAAATTTAAACAAGAAAAGAGAGGACTTATGACTGTATATTACCAAATAGCGGGAAGAAAGGTAATTTACAATTGATTATGACATTCGACGTGAAGTGTTTTCACAACCTTTGTTTTTTGAATAAACAAACGCTACTTTAAGACCTTAATGCAACAAATGGTCAAAAATAATTGCTTTTCCCTCAAGTAAGTTATATTTTTTATACTAGCTAGCCAATGGAACTCACATCTACCTACTTATGCACTATTCAGAGGCACATGTTAGTTTAGTACGTGACTCCGCACAGTGCCAACACAATTCCCACTAAAGTTCTACAACTTACTCCGTAATGGAATAGAGTGCCTGAGCGCGTACGGATTCCCTACAACTGAATGAGAATGAATGATAAAAAGTGGCAAATAAAATGTATTTAGGGCTTTTAGCCTCGAGGCTAGATTTGTTACAGTACAGGGGTTGAACTTACTAAGCAGAAGTCGTAGCTCGACCTGACCCAAGTGTTAAGAGAAATATCATCATCGTTCTGGAATTTTGCCACTGAAAGCAACTGCTGAAAGCAGTTCCAACATCCGTTACTCAACATCCGTCATGATGTGACGTCAATATTCACGATACTGCTACACAAGGTCATCTGTCCATCTTGTGGGAGGCCTTCCAAAGATACGTCTTCCGGTACGCAGTTGTAGTTCGCATAGCCCTCTCCATTGCCCTTTGGGTGACTTTTTTGGCTCTATACTGAGCGACCACGTTTCAGTGCCACAGGTCATCACTGGCAACACGCACTAGTAAAAGACACTACGATAAGTGGGCGAGAAGATATTTCGTAGCTTCTCAAATACTGCCCAGCCGAGTGGAATTCGATGATTGACCTTATTCTCGATGTTGGACACACTCGTCCACAAGTTCGAGTGTAGCGTCTGGGATCTTCATGAGGGTGGGTATTACATGGGCATTTGACATGATCTTTGTCTTGGCCATGTTAATTTAAAGACTTACTCTTTCTGAAGCTCTATTGAGGTCATCGAGCATTGTACTACGGTCCTCCATAGTCTCAGCCATGGCCACTATATCGTCTACGAACCGAAGGTGAGTGATGTACTTGCCATTGATGTTGATGCGAACCACTTTCCAGTCCAGAACCTTGAAGATATCATTGCAGCGTTAAACAGTTACCGAGATGTGACGTCTCCCTGTCTCACACCTCGCTGCAGAAGAATAGGTTACGAGGTCTGGTCCTAGCGTCGGACTGACATAGAAGTAGTACATCCAAATACACAAAGCGAGTAGAAAAGAAACCCAATGAGAATATGGTTGGTCTGGTGACGTCTTAACAAATGTACATATTGATACGTTGGAATCCAATATCGTGGACCATATAAAAATGCAAACACTGGAGGAGGTATTCTTGGAAAAGATCAACACGAAAAAAGCGTCGAATCACAAAGCATACAAATTCTTTGTGTCTGAGGCTAAATTGGATATGTTTTTAGACAAAACATTAGGCGCTTTATTCGCTATAAAATCGAATTGCGGGAGGAGGATTCACTGCAATCGGCCCAGTATCAGCTAACGATGGATAGTTCGACCTACAAGTTTGCCAGCTATAATTGTAAGAAATAATTAAAACATAAAGAGGACCGTCAACAATGTTCGACGTTTATGTGACGAGTGTGTGATGATAGCACTACAGGAAACTTGGCTGCTTCCTGAAGAGTTAGCTTATCTGAAAAGCATAGATTTTTTTAATTCATAGGTTTGGCTCCAATAGGACTTGACACGAGGGCGGGACAGCTCTGTGATGCTGCTGTGGAATACTAGTGTGTTTTCTAGTGTTACAGTGATATACCGCGATAATCCGCGTGTGTGTGCTATTCGTGTTAGTACTGCCGCTGGTCCGTTGATAGTAGTGTGTGTCTATAGCGTTCTAAAAACTATGGCGGAGAGTATCGACTGACGTAATGTTGTTTCTAACACGCTGAATCAATATTGTCCGTAAAATAAAGAATATCATAATAAAAATTTAATAATATGCGCAAGAGAAGCACGTCGGTGGTGCAGCGAGTGCGGGGGAGCGCCAACAAAATGCTGGCCGCGCTCTCAGAAAGGCTTGATTGCGACATCATCTCCCACTGATGTGACTCCGACATGTGACTGGCTGATGCGACTAACAAACCTCATTTAATAATTACGCAAATTGTTTATTAATTTTGATTATTGTTTTATTGTGTATGGCATATTCTAATTAAATTAAATTAATGAGAATTGGATTGAATTAAGTTAAATTTATTGAGTAATGTTGTGTATGTAATGTGACTGTATGTTGTTATTTTATTTTATTAAGTAAAGTGGCGTTTTCATACAGACACTTCAGCACCTCGACGTACCGATAGTCGATCTTGCAACTTTGAAGAAACTGCAGTACATGTGTCGATCTAATCAATCAATCAACATAGTTCATTCATTCAAACTGAATGGCGAAACCTTTTCTGCAGCGCACACACTCGTTTAAACCACGAGCGTTCCATTTGACTTGACCATACATACACGTGCATTGGACTTTTATTTACCCGTTTCAAGCTGTATCTAGATCCGACTACTGGCTTCCAATATAGCTTGGAACGGGCAAGTCATTCATTTCTGTGGTTAGTGCGTCGTGTATTTCCGTTAGCAACAAGTGTGAGTAACAAAATTGTGGTGTAAAGTGGGATTTAAAGGATTTTTGAGGTTTGTTTACATTTAAATTTGATATTAATTTTGGTGTTTATGTTTAAGTTCCAGGTTATCATATAACTCAAGTCAACACATCAATTAAATTAAACATAGGACTAATTATTTCTAAATATCTGTCGTTTCCAAAAAAAGTTTTTAATATACCTTCATATTCGATTGGACGGAGAAGGCACAGCGCACAGAAAAGTGTTAAAATATGGCAGAAATCTTTGCTTAGTAGAGTCACGTAGTGTGTAGACAAAGCAGTGTGTAAAATAATATTTGTCATCATCATCAGTCTATATATATACTCCAAAATTTCGTACACTGCTGGTCGTAGACCTCTCCTTGTGAACACCACAGAGCCCGACTTCGGCTCTCCTCATCCAGTTTCTGCCAGCCGGCTATCGAAAGTCGTCCCTCATCTGGCCGGCGGGCGTCCCACACTTCGTTTGCCTAAACGCTGTCTCCACTCTAGAACTCGTTTTCCCCAACGATTGTCGGTTTTGCGAGATATGTGACCAGCCCATTGCCACTTCTAACTTTGTTCTCTGGCGGATCTCCCCGTTTCGGAGTTTATCCTGCAGAAAAGACTCCAACCATAGCTCTCTCTTCAAAGCTCGGTGAGCGACTTTAAACTTATGGACCAGTTTCAACGTGAGTGTCCAAAATATATGTATTACACATAATTAAAATGCCAAAAGGTTTGATGAAGTGCTGTACAAGTTAAATTAAAATGAAAAGTGAAATTTGTAAAGAATTTTGTTGAAATGTGTGTTGTGTGTTTGCGTGGAAGTTATGCATATTTTCGCCCAACTTGATCTTTTTTGTGTTTGCATTCGATCACTGCGTCATGTTTACCGCAAATAAACGTTTTTTTCTTTCTAAAGTCTTGGAATATGTCATGACTTAAAATGTATTTAGCGCTCATGTAAATCTAGAACTCAATAGGAATGTTCAATTTGAATCAGGGCACATTTTTTAAACAATTAAGTAATAGCCAATTTACTAAGTGCCGATTTCACCAATGCTACTAAACGCGTTCAGAACATCTAAAACGCGCTCAAGAGCTGTCAGTGTCAATATTCCATCTATAATAATGCCACTGACAGTTCTTAAACGTAGTTTATTTGCTGATCGCATTCTGTTTCATTGGTGAAATCCACCCTTAAGCGTGGTAAATCAAAATATGACAAACACACGTAACTTGTGACACAGAACAGAAACAAATCGTGTTCAATTAGTTCGCATGTGTGATTTATAAAATTGAATATACAGGATAAAAATAAAGTAGCTAGCAAAACTCTGCAGACGGAATTATCGATATCTACACAATTATGTTTAAATGAAATAAGTGTTTGGAGTTTGAGTTGGAGTTTAAAACATATACTTTTATTACCGCTATGATTCCCTCTACTATTGATTAGCATTGGTGTAGAGCAGTTTGAAAACACTGACTGGTCAAATTATAGCCATAGATACTTTCACTTTTCCATTTGGCTTACTCAGCACTTCATCATTTTGGCATTGAATGCCTATGTGCAAAAGCAACAACTTTTCTTCAGTATTTAGGACAAAAATGTAGAATTCGTTTTCAGCATCATTCATCTTCATTTAGACCTTCAGGAATAAAACATATCTAAATACTCACACCACCTCTTAAAAAAATTCAAGACGTTTTGTCTCATCCTATTTAGTTCAATAGTTTTGCCGGCAAACATACATTTTCATATATAAATTGACCATGAAACCTGCCACTTTATCATTCCAAATTACACAAATTCCTGCCTCCAAACATCAGGTGCGCGTACCAGTAGTAATAATTGTTCCCAGTAATGATAATGTCATTAATACGCGGAGTCAGCTGTGAGAAACGTGGAGTAATCATGTTCAAACATGGCGCCGCATTGTACATACACGTGTTTCTAATTCGTTTAAACAGGCTGCTGTTTGTTAGGCGCTAGAGCGAAATATTTAGCCACAATCATAGATGATGTCTTTGAGTTTAAACTGATAAATTGACACAAGGTTTCCGTTGAAGATAAACGGTACAACTAAGTTAACTACGTCGTCTGTTAATGGCATGATTTTAATCTCCTTGTCGTGAAAAAATTGATACATTTAAGAGGCTTCTATAGATTAACGATCCAGTTTCAATTTCATAGAAGAAATAATCATATGGTATTGTTTTTTTCTAGCAACAAGAAGTGTGGCATCGTTTTTATTTCCTCCTCCCACTTCAAAATCTCTTTACTGTGTATATGCTAGCTACAAACCCCATTATTAAGTACTTACATAATTATGTTCAACATGTTTGAATTATTACTTTGTTGTTGGCTGACACTTTTCTGAAGAAGTTCTGCGACTTTTCCTAAAATGTGTAATTAGTTATTGTTTGAAGTTTCTTTATTACTATTTGACATTTTCATTACTACTCGGATAATAGGATAGTTGATTAAAATCAAATAAAAAGTAATTTATTCGAACTAGTCTGAGAAACAGCACTTTAAGAACGTCAAAATTACATAAAACCGTCCCCCAAAACGCCTGCCCTTCAGAGGTGAAGGGCGGGCGTTTTCGAGTTCTGTGCCTAAGCTGGGAAGAAGAAGTGGCGCAACAAACTCCCCAGCAGCACAGCTGTCTGTTCAGTTAGACAAACTCGATTCCATACAATAGTAAGAAGGTAATAAACATGACGAAACACAAAACATTATATTAAATTATTTGCCATAGGTCAGCTAGCACACGCCAATATACCAACAAAAACATTGAAAACTATACTCAAGCTGAAATTAAAATAAAAAACGTAAACACTTAATACCTAAATGAAAGCCTTAGACACAAAGGGCGTAGCCGCTTACATATGCAACACTGCATTATGTTATGTTCATGAATTTGCTCTGAAGATACAGAATATGCACCATATTCGATACAGAATAACATTTCTTCAGAGAAAATTCAGTATCTTGTAAGAAATCGAATTACATTTACTGGCCTCCATCTTTCTCTCCCAAAAAGATTACCGAAAAAAGGCTAATCAAAGACAGCTATCATTTTAATAAGTTTCCGCACAGTTCTCTAGAGGTAGTAAATTCCCCACAAATTGAGTGATTCCGCAAATGCGTCCCTGGCGTTGCACTCTTGGAAGGTCAGTCTTTGTCTTTAATGGTATTAGCTGTGTGAAGGAGAAAGGTTTTAGTAATGTTTTCGAATGAAATAGACGACTCTGTAGTGATGTCTAAAACTTCTAGAGAAGTTTGGAAAGGAAAGACGGAAAATGTTGATTTTCCGTCTCCTAAGATTTATAACACTAGATCCTCAAATTATTTGTTTCAAAATTTGTTCGTAAGAACAAAACTAATCAACATCAGCAACTTTCTGAGTTCAAAAAGTAGGTAGAAGCGAATTATTTACTGCGTACAAGTGGGTGTACAAGTACAAAGTTATTACACCTCGGCTTACCCTGGCATATCCTTTCGGAGAATATCTATTTTATGTGATACTAGCTGTTGCCCGCGACTTCGTCTGCGATCCAGGATGAAAAGTAGCATTTGTCCTTACTTAGGTCATGGTCTATTATTGTGCCAAATTTCATCCAAATCCGTTAAGCCGTTTTAAGAATAAGCGTAAGAAACAAGCAAACTTCCTTTCGCATTAATAACATAAGTAAGGATAACTCGTTTATCCATCACTCGCAAGCATGTTCCATACTTTAGAAGTCATCATACCACCAAAAAAAAAACACTACCCTCCGAGTTCCTCAGAAAATTTCAAGAACCTTTCAAAGTAAAACTATAAAAGTTGTTACTCGATATAAGTTTCCAACACTAATATGATAATGCTACGTACAAATTGAGTGGTAAGGACGTGCGGGACCACTTTTCTCGTTAACCAAAGTGAGTTTCGATGTACCAACACAACGGCTTTTGCCGCTTCAAGGGTATAATTTATTATGGATTTTCTGAAAGATTTTTTGATGGACTAGGTGTTGTTAAGGGATTTGTGAGTGGCCTTGGATTGTGAAAGAATTTGGAGTGTTTTTCAAGCATACATATTTTAAAATTATAAGCATACATTTTTTTTTTTGAGGTTTCAAATTGTTCACCTCGTGGTGAGAAATTACTACAAATGAAAAATTACTTCGCGTTAAGGTATTTTCTGAAGAACATATTTCCGGCAGCCTTCAAATTCAAACTCAAAGCATTTATTTCAATTCTTTTGAATTGTCAAGGAGTCGGTTAGTCAGAAATATGAAGCTAGTTGCCCATTCCAAAGCCTAGTAGGTACCTATGGAGAAGAACGGGCAAGAAACTCCATGGACACTCTTTTAAATAATATTGTTGATACAAATATATTAGTTACATCGATTAATGTTAACACTATAAGTGAGCACGATGTATAAAAACCGTACACGTTGAAAGCGTCCAGAGTGCAAATCATAATGAAAAACAATAAAAAAAAATTTTTTTTTAATAAGCCGTCGCAGCTAAGAGATGACCAGTTTCTCAACTGACGGCGCCCGTTCACGAACATGACGCATGTATCTGCACCATTCAGCTCAACCATTTTGAGGGGAGCTAAATGATCCAACACACGCGCCACCGTCAGCGAGACATTTGAGTGAGCATGACAAACTATCAGCCGCCAGGGCACATTCAAGTCAATCTATCCTTCAATTTCGTAACTAAAAGGTACCAACTAATAGGATCACTTCGTTGTCCGTTTGTCAAGACCCCCTTAACGGTCATTTATGCGATATATTTTGAGACTCGCAAATGAACCAAACTTATGGGTTCTTTTGTTGCTCTAGAATCATGTAATTTGGTAAGAAGCAAAGTTTCACTGCACAAGCAAAGAAAGTCCGAAAATCATAAATTTGTAGTTTAATATTTAAAAAAAATGCCATTACGTACATTGATTTGCAGTTGGAGAATTGACTGTGACGTATATCGATGTATGGGTTTTTTTTTACTAACCTACTATGTTAAATTTGTTCTTGGAGTAAATTCATCACAATTACGGAACCCTTCATGGTGCGTGGCCCGACACGCAATTGGCCGGTTTTTTTTCTTTTTGCCAATACTAATACAGTTTTCGCTGCCTCGTTGGTGATCGAAGCTCTACTGTCCAGCATGAGTTCTTGGATTCGATTCCCCGGTCAACCAAACTGTCATGAGTTTTTCCATCTGGAAATTCTCAGTAGTAGAACAAAGTCTCGATGTGTGCCTGGTTGATGGCAATAGACATGCCCTGTTGCATGGGACTTAAACATAACTGGCGAAATGCGGGTGTACGATAGGTGCACCTCTGCCTAACTCTACGGGGACAGGCGTAATGTTACATTATGTAATATCATTTTGGTTTCATAATTAGTTAAGTACATACCATTGAATTCAAACAGACAGACTCAGACACAGAACTCAGATTTCAGACTTTGAAGCAATATAAGAAAAACAAAGACCTTAATAGTTTGGAACTATAGCTTGCAACAACAGTGAGTCGATTGCAGCAAGGAAATACATCCTTGATTAATTGCTCTCTAAATACGCCAGGAAATAACTTTAAACCGCTTTGTTCTTCAATTATTACCTAGTATTGTTTGGGTCGTCAATAAAATGTTACCTAGTGTATGAAATGTTTTTGAATATGCAGAAGCGTTCTCGGATATTCATTCTGTTGCTTCCTAAAATGTAATGCGTCCTAGACAAGATATTATGGCACAGTATATACATATTTTCTAAGACATTGCTCTTTCTGGGACGTTTAGATAAAAATGGTTGATGCGTTTTGTACTTTAAGTCAGTTATGCAAATATTTGAAACATTTGAATGAAGTACTTCTCATCACAGAAAAGAAAATGGAAGTTGGCAGGTCATGTGACCAGGCTTAAAGATGACAGATGGACGGGAAGAGTAATAGAATGGACTGGACCACGAGGTACTAGAAGCAGAGGCAGGCCTAATACTAGATGGATAAATGAGGTAGTGGAGATAGCTGGTCAAAGCTGGCTAAAATCAGCCAGCAACAAAGATTACTGGCATTCCTTGGAGGAGGCTTTTACCCGAAGGGGGTCCATATCCTATTAGATTGTAATTTGCACGAAAATAAATAAAGCTTTATTATTTATTATTTACTTCTCATCATCATTTGCCTGGCCTACCAACTATATTGGGGTAGGCTTCCAGACTAAGGATACATCTGAAAGCCACTATTTTACATGGAGTGTGTAGTAGAAAAGGGTGAGTATTCGAAAAAGCTTGCTGCAGACTCCTGTACACTGCTTCGCGCTGATGATGGCTTAGCAGCGTCTCCAGTTATCTTGAACCTGCTACAGTTCACAACACATGTATTCCATAGGCGCTGTGTTCGTATAATGGTTCTTATTTTGAGGGGTGGTAATCACGAATATCACCGAAGGACCTTTTTATTTTAGAAAATGTTTATAGTGCGCTGCGTACGTTAGTTTTTTGAGTTAAGAACAGTTAGTGTCGCGAAAAACCACACTCGGAAGCATGGCGCTACTGTGCTCATGCGTAGACCAATTGGATTGCTCAGCGAATGAACGATGAGAATGCCGATGACTTGATCAAAACAAACCCATAGAGAACGAAACGGAACATGGAGCGACTGCCTTTCTTACCTGCACAGCCCAGTTACTGGCTAACACAAAACCTATTCTTACCTTATAGTAAGACTGGTTGATATATAGGCACATTATTGCAACATTTCTCCTAGTTACTAATTGTTATTTTTTTGTTCTTTTTAATGTTTTAGTTTTTAAAAATTCTTTTTCTTAAACTGTTGTAAGGTAGTTAGTTAAGTTGTTTCTAAACTGTTGTATTAATAATGGAGTTAGGCATATGCATGGTAACCATACGGTCTTAATTTTTATGTACGCTTTAACTGGCAAAACATGTAGCTTTTTTGGAGGGGCAGGCGTTTAAATAACCGTGCCATATGAATGCACGCAGATTCGAAATGATTTTAGGGTGTGATCGAACTACTTTTGATTGGTGACAGTCAGATGGCGTCGGTGGCTATACCTAAGTAAAATAATGCAAATGCGGTACCTGAATGGACTCCTGGATACGCCTGGAGGAATCTTCTGCAATGCTGCCACCACGGGGCACTCCTACAAATTTTCACACACACATTTCACCTTTCGTCACACATTTATTGTTTGCGGGTTTAAGTGTCAAATTTCCAATATTTTACGGGACATTGTACGATAGTTTATAGTTAATTGGTTGCGATGAATTTAGATTTTTAATGCGGTTACAGCGGGAGATTAAAAAAAGTACACCTATCGCGCGCTGATAGTATTGTCATCTGTCAGCCGTTGACAGCTCTCACTCGCAGCTCAATCCCCTCTCGTGTCCGGTTCACACACCCGCGACAGCAATATTTGCATAAGGTCGGGCCACAGACACAGTAAGCACCACCCACAATCACAGGTAATGTAAAGGCGATGACTCACCACACCCAAACTCAAACTCAAAACTCAAATCATTTATTTCAATTTAACCATTTACAGGCACTTTTGAACTGTCAAGGAATCGGTCAGTCAGACACCATCCTTTCTACAAAAAAAAAACTCACACTTTCCAACTCCACATCTCAGAAATCAACAAATTCATAGCCGTAAATCTTCCCACACTCTAACACGCAAACTCTTATCAGCTTATCAAATTAGCTGCCACTAAAATACACCTATGCCTAGGCTACTCAGAAGCTGTCTCCAGAGCAATAATTAGGCTCGTAAAAGATGACTTTTGTTATTTCGTGTTCTTCAATTTTACATTTTATTCATATATTAACTTCTGCTGATATAATCATGTTATAATCCAATGCTCTCCTTTAAGTATGTAATTTTTTAAGAAAGCCCTCATTATTAGCTATCTATATCCTATATCTCCCTATCCCTCAAAAACACTCACACCTTGGAAATGTTCATCTCAAAAATCAACAAACACAACCTAAAATTTACCACGCTCTAATACGCAAACTCGTCGTTCAAGCTTACCACATTAGCTGCCACTAAAACACTTAATACCATCTAATACCCACTTATGCCTTGCCTACTCAGAAACTGTCTCCGGAGCATAAACGCTCGTTACTTGGAAGTTGGGTAAGCAGCAGCAACTACAAGATGCTGGGCGAAACTTTTAATGCTTTGAGAAATGATATCGTGTTCGCTGTATAGTTATTTTGGAGGCGGATTTGAACGGAAATGGATAATGCCGCGTAGTTTACTAAGATTTTAGAAATTGAACTGATTAAATGTGTCGTAATACGAAGGAGATTAATTGATGAATGAAACCTGTAAAAATCTTGAAAACACTATTGGAAAACACAATACTGGCCTTAATATGATAGGCACAGTTCAAAGTAGGCAGGCCTCCATTTTTTGGCCCCACTGTAATGTTTTGGTTGCCTCATTGCTAAGATCAAGCAGTCAAGCACTCCAACAGTTATCAGTCGTTCAGTATTCTAGTTTAAGAATACCCATCTACTAGTTATATCTTGCAGTTGTGTGATGAACGCTCAGACGTATTGCCCTTGTTTTGCCTATCTTCGATGAAAAGCTGCCCCCGTGTATAAGTTTGTTTTAAAAACACACGGAGCTCAAAACGTTCAAAATAATCCATTTACTTTGAGCGCCTCACGGAGCTTACAGCAGACACTCATCCTGTAAACACTAATTTACATCGGATTAGCTGAAACGTTCTATAGGATTCAAAGATAAACCCGGTGAAATGGTAACATTCCAAATGTTACTGAGATTAAATATTTTTATTCGATTAAAATATTACATATATACATACATACACTGACGCCTTCTTTCCATGGGGGTAGGCAGAAACCACAGAACTCTCCACCTTTTTTTTTTTGGGAATAACATTTCGCAGTTCAACCTATGAGGTGGTTGTCTGCTTAAGCGGACTTGCCTGTGGTTTCCCTAATAAATTAAGGCCTCCAGCCAGGACTTAAAAACTAAGCGACTACACGCTAAGGCCACCCCCTGTGGGGTACGAACCTCGGCTTACGGCGCGGCGTCGCTGGAAGAGGGCAGCAAGGGAATAGCTGGATCAGGATTTGTGTGATTTTGGGACAAATTTAAAGCTACAGGCTCAGCGGCACGGGCTGGCTCGTGCAAGGGTGGGGAGGGGCGAGGATTTAGGCATCGCGGCGGGCCTCGGCGGCGAGGACGGTAGAAGGGAATTGACGACGTCGCGAGAAGAGAACCTCCTGACTCTTATCGGGGTTGACCTCGATTCTCCATTTCCGGAACCAAGCGCCTAAGACGTTGGCGGATGTTTGGAGAGTACGAGCTTTGGGACAGTGACCGGTATAGTAGACGACAGTGTCGTCGGCGAACTGAGCCTTTTTACTCTTTGGGATATCGCTGGTGAACAGCGTGAAGACTAGTGCAGATATAACGGAACCCTGAGCGACACCGGCGAGAATAGGGTGAGGGGACGAGAGTGCACCCTCGATGCGATAGCGGAAGGTACGATACAACAAAAAGTCTCGTAAGATGAGCACGAGACGATCTGGCACTCCGAGTTGGTAAAGCTTTTATAACAAGCCGTTGTGCCAAACTTTGTCGAAGGCTTTCGCTATGTCGAAGAATAGAACACCTGTCGTCGCGTTCACTGCAGACTAGCGCACAAGTGCTCTACGATACGGTGGACCTGGTAGATACTCGAGTGTTGGGGTCGGTGTGGCCGTGAGGCACACAATACAATTTTCTTCTGTTTTGTTTTGTTTTATGTGAATATTGTGTGCCTTAACCTGCGTAAAAATAAATTTATTTTCTTTCTTTCTTTCTTTTCTATCTAAACCGAACTGCTCGTTGGGAATGAGGCTTTTTGCTTCGGCATAGTCTTTGAGACGCTTATAAATAAGCCTCTCGTTGATTTTGCCGAGAACATTGAGTAGCTAGAGGGCTCAGACTTTGGCTTGCCTGGCTTTGGGATACCCATGATGGGACGGTTGCTTCTTTCCACGCTTGTGGGAAGATGTTGTTGCTCTAGGCGCCATTGAAGATGGAGGTCATAAGCATTATTAGCGGGGCAGGAAGGAGTTTGTATACCTTATTGATAGTACCGTCCGAACCGGGGGATTTACGAGCGTGGACTTCGTCTGGAGTGACGGGAGGCAGAGGATCATCAGGGTCTTCGACGGGTGGGAGGGAGGTTCTCCGTTGTTTTCAGCGTCGACCTTGTTCAGGTGAGCTTGTTCTACTGGTTGAGAGCTGGGAGAACATTAGGACTCTAGGCTGTCAGCAAGACATTCGGCCTTGTCGAGACTGTCAAAAGCGACGCTCTTGTAGGGGCGGATCAGAGGAGGCATAGATACCTCTTCGGAAAACGGAATTTCCGATGCAAGTGCAAAAAGGCTTGATGGGTGAGCTCGAGTTCATTTAGCATCTTGTTTCAGCCCTCAGAGCGAACCTCCCCTATGCGTTTCTTTACAGCACGCTCTAAATGGCGCATGTGGGCTTTGCTCGCGTCACAAGGGAAGGAGTCGTTTTGGAGCGAGAAGGGATCTTCCGGACCATTGTCTGGTGATACCCCACCAGACAATGGTCCGGAAGATCCTTGGCGGAGATAATTGTACAGAACGCCACCTGCTACGATCCTTTATTCATCCTTTCCTGTTTATTAATATAGTAGTTCGAAAAAATTAAATTCTATATACTAAGCTAAGTATTAAGGAACTAACTATTTACACTTTGTACCAAATTAAATGATTCCTTTATTCTGATAGATCAGCGGAGTAACTACGTAACGCACTCTCAATTCTAATTTGAATTTAGATAATTCAACATTATTTATTGCGTTATATTTTACGCTGTCGAGCAGACGATTTTTTCAAACATTCGGAACACAAGATTAGGAATTTCCTTTAGAATCCTTTAGATTGAAAATCAAAGCTGCTACACATTTATATTATAGGTCTTTAAATAGGTGCCATGGCAAGGATACATTTGATTTAGGTACGGTCTGTGGTAATGAACTGTCATCACCAGCACTACACACGATTGTCTTTGATCTTATTCTCGTAACTGAAATTATTTACGAGGCCACTCAGAAAATATTGCGAAACAAAGTTTTTATTTATGAGAATGTATGAGACATTGACCATTTTATAGTCTATTTTAAAAATGTGATTTATTGTAAGTTAAAACCCCCACATTGTTTGCGAGCGAATTTATATTAACGTGTCTCATAAAAAAAAATATCAACGCCGGGTGCATTTTCGCGTTATGATTTTTTACGATTTCAAGTGTCGCCTGACTCCGGGCGTATCGTACGATGTACTTCCCGCCGACGAGGCCCTTCTAAAGTCATGGATGGAGGAAATGATGCCGTGTATCGTTGGAAAAACGCATTTAAGCGCGGTCGACTAAGTTTGGGAGATGTAGAATGAAGTGGTCGCCGTTTGACGGATTGGATGACTTCCAGTCGTTTTACTCGACTGGCTTGTGGGTGAAACATTTGCAGCTAACCTACACAGCCCTGCGTACCCAGTACAATAACGCTTTTAGGATGCTGTTGGGGCTGCCGTGGCGTTGCAGTTAGGTTAGGTAATAATAATACTAACATAATTTTAGGTAAAATTTTTGTTACTACAAGACACTAACATTTTCTGAGATTTATTAAAAAAACATTTACTAGAACATTTATGTAAATTTTTATGAGTGTGTGGGATATATATATCATAAAAAATATAGTCTTTATTTATTTTTGTTGCTTTAATATTTAGTATGTTTGCATCTGTTATTTAGGATATGTATTTAACTGGGTATCTATTTTAGAATATTGATTACTTTTTATTTTCACCGACGACAGTCCCATTTTATGTCCAAGCAAATAACTGTCCATTACAAGGTTGCCTGGAAGAACCGCCCATTTTATTTATTGTAGTGTTCGATTTATTTTTTCTTAAGTATTTTTGTGGTGTACACTAAAGCATATATAAATATAAATACATAAAATAATAAATTCTGTATTTATAAAATATTGTCCGTAGAAACGTCTATACCACAAGGTTTAAAATGTCGTATAAAGTATTTTAAATATAGGCTTGCATATACACACATCAAAAAAGTCTAAGCAACACATACAAATTTAAATTTTATAATGTGTTTTCCTTAGTATTTCTTATTTATATAACTTTTAATGATTTTTTTAAATTAAACAACAATTGTTTTTTTTTTATATACATTTTATTAACAATAATTAAGAGTACGTAGTACAAAGTAAGGTGCCTAATCAACTAAACTTAAACTAAAACTAAAATAAAAAAAATAGTTGTACAAAAATTGCATAAATTAATACAAAGTGTGGCCTCCTCTGTTATTGAGAACTTGCTGGCACTGATTATTCATAGAATCGATGAGACTGTTAATGTTATCCTGCGGCAATTGCTCCCAATTAAATTATAGTAAGTCCATCAGTTGTTGGGTGGTTGTCACTCCATCCAAGTCCATCAAAACACGTCTCTGGAGCATGTCCCATGCATGCTAAATGGGGTTGAGGTCTGGCGATTGTGCAGGCTAAGGCAATACCAGGATGTTTTCCCTTGCCAAGTACTCCCGTGTGTACAAAGCTGTATGCGAACGCGCATTGTCATGCATCAACGTGAAATCGGAGCCAAGCGTTAGTGCGAATGGACGGACATAAGGCCTTAGAACATCCTCAACGTAATTTACAGCGTTCATGTTACCATTTACAAAAACGAGCTCAGTTCGTCTGTTCTTCATAATACCCGCCCATACCATAACTGTTGAGCTGTTGTATGGATGCACTTCCTGAACGCATCTCAGTCTTTCAGTATTTCCAGGACGACGGTACACTCTTACCCTTCTAGTATCAGGCTTGAACCCAAATCGAGATTCATCGCAAAATAAAATTTTATCCCGTTGTTCCCGGGTCCATGTAATGTGTTCCCTACACCATTCATTTCGACGAGCGCGATTCCCGTGACGTATCGGTGGGCACCTAATTGGGCGTCGTGCTCGTAGGCTATACTCATGCAGTCGATTTCGCACAGTTTGGCAGCTAACAACAACACCACTTGAATTTTGTAGCCTTAAACCTATCTCTCGGGCGGTTAACATTGGCTGGCGTCTTGCATTCAGTTGTATGTATCGATCTTGCCGTTTGGTTGTTAGTGTAACATCCCTACAGCTCTTTGCACTTCATCTGCGTTCAAATGACGTCGCTCCATGACGTAAAAAAATTCTCAAAATCCAAATTTGTTCAAAACTTTTTTTCAAATCATTGTTTAATTCATAAAATTGATACAGAATAGTAAATTTTAATAAGCAAAGAAAACGCTATAGAATTCGAACAAATGCATTCGCTTTTGAACTTGTGAAGAAAAAGAACAAATGATACTCGATTTTTTTTTTTTACAACCAGCCAGTATGTCCTTTATATCATAAAAGTTGACATAGGTATTACCTACTTGCCCGAGCGCCACTTGTAGGCGGCTCTACGTGGGGATCGTACGATCGATGGCCCTTTACGGGGCCCCGATCTGGGCGGCTGACCTGACGGCCGCCAGCATCTCTGTGCTGCGAAAGCCGCAGAGAGCAATGGCCGTCAGAGTCATAAGGGGGTATCGCACGATCTCCTACGAGGCGGCTTGTGCACTGGCCGGATCCCCGCCATGGGACCTAGACGCGAAGGTGCGCGCGTCACTTTATCGGTGGCGCGAGGAAGCGAGGGCGCGGGGCGAGCGGCCGATGCAGCGCCATATGGAGCAGCGTCGGTCGCAGCTTCGCGAGGTCCTGGTGGCGGAATGGCGGGACAGGCTTTCACGCCCTACCGCCGGCCTCGTCACCAGCGAGGCGGTCCGGCCAGTGCTCGACCTCTGGCTCGGGAGGAGGCACGGCTCCCTGTCGTTTCGGGCGACGCAGGTGCTCTCGGGGCATGGCTGCTTCGGGAAGTACCTGTGTCGCATAAACAGGGAGCCGGACGCTCGGTGTCACCACTGCGTCGACTGCCGGGAGGACACGGCGTGGCATACGCTGGCAGAGTGTGCCGCTTGGGAGGAGCCGCGCCGTGCCCTCATCTCAGAAGTAGGCAGTGACTTGTCGCTGCCGACCGTAGTGAGTTCGATGGTTGGCAGCGCCGAGTCCTGGGACGCGGTGGTTTCCTTCTGCGAAACAGTCATCTCGCAGAAGGAGGCTGCGGAAAGGGAGAGAGAGATCTCGTCCACTCTCCCGATCCGCAGCAGTCGCACCGGGCGCAGGCGGAGGGCGGACAACGCCCTCTTCCAGCCCCCCTAAATGGGTCCAGGGGCGACGGATTCGTCGGCGACGGATTCGTCGGGACTTCCGTCGCCCCCCAACATCAGGACCCGAGAAGGCGGCGCGCGTAGTGTTCCTCGCGCGCCGACCACATACGTTGCGGGGGGAGTACACCTCACTCCCCCCGCCCGAGACGGGGCCCGCGCGAGCGGGCCTTCACCAGCCGGGGTTGTGGAAGAATAATGTGTTCCCGCGACCCCGGCGTAGGTGTGAGATGGAACACCGGGGTGGTTTTTAGTCAGTAAGAGTCTGACAGACCCCTCCGCCCGCCCCAGGGCGGAGGACATCCATGAGGATTTTCCACCCCGGGAACAAAAAAAAAAAAAGGTATTACCTACTTGGTAAGAAATGATATAATAATTTGAAATAGTATGTGTTGCTTAGACTTATTTGACGTGTGTATTTCGAGGATGTTTTTTCGTCAAATTCAGAATAGAACAACTTCTATTTTTTTCACCCATCAAATAGAGAGTCTGAAGTATTAATGTGTTTCGTGACTTTGAACCGCTCTATAGCAATACCCCTTGGCTTTTGAGGCCCTAAAGGGCTTATGTATCTGTCGTTATAACTTATATAGGTATATCAATAACATTCCGAGAAAATAAGCCCCCTGAAGTTGTTCAAATAAATCCTGATTCCTATCACTTCAAAGAACAGGTAACCTGAAATATTAATAGAAACTATGTATACATACGAAGGTATTTATCGCATACAAAGAAAGGGAGGATCTTCAAAATTTTGTGTCTTGCAAAATTGTGTTTATGTTGAATTAAACACGATTGTGTCAGTTTCTAGGGTTCTCACGGGGACTGGACCACCAAGTTACGTTAGTAATTGTGTGGCGGCATCTACACCGCCACATGCGAACAACGCATCACACTAATCCTGAATCGCGCAATCATAGTTTACTGCGCAGCTAGCATATACAACTTCCCGACAACGACAACAGATACGACATCCATCTGGTCGGAGGATCCTCCCTTTTCCAAAGAGTATGAGTAAACTTTACACCCTGTTCCTCATATCCCTAAACTGGTGACCCTGAGTATGAACGTCAGCGCAGCCTTCGTGCAACTACTTCAGCGTGACGTCATCATCATCACTCCCGCAAGTCACACAGCCAGCCAGCAACCACGGCTTGAACGGTTGTCCTGACCATCAGCATGCAGCGCAAGCGCATCCCTGTTCATCACCCTCAGCCTCATCAGCAACCTTGGCACAGCACACTGCACATTCGGCCGATCAACAAGCAGAGCGCTTAATCCCTCTCCTGGTCGACACGAGCAGTCAGCCCACCCCGACTCACGGGGGCATCTTTGCAGACAGTTCCGACTCACCGCGAACTATGCGACACCCGGTTCCAACCCACTGATACCCAACTGGCATTAGCAAACATCGCAAGATACAAGACTTAGTCCACTATCAACCTGCGGTCTCCGGAGGGGAGTGATGTGGCGGCATCTACCCGCCACATGCGAACAACGCATCACACTAATCCTGCATCGCGCAATCATAGTTTACCGCGCAGCTAGCATATTTACAACTTCCCGACAACAATCACCGGGCAGTTGTCCTCCAGATACGACATCCATCTGGTCGGAGGATCCTCCCTTTTCCAAAGAGTATGAGCGAACTTTACACCCTGTTCCTCATATCCCTTAAATTGAATATAGAGATACATAATTACATTGTTTCCCCAAAGGGTTGGGCAGAGGTGTTACTATAGTACACCCACATTTCGCAAGTAATGTTTAAGTCCCATGTAATAGGGGGCGAGCCTATTGCCGGCAACCGGGCACAAATCCAGACTCTGGGCTGCTACTGAGAAATTCTAGACCCAATAACACGTTGCCCGACCTGGGAATCGAACCCAGGACCTCTTGCTCAGCAGTGGCGGTTGCGACCACTAGACCAACGAGGCAGACAGTGACACCTATACCTCTATTTATTAAATTAATTGAACTATTTTCGTATACGCCATATAAAATGCTATGCATGGTCCAATTTTCTAGTATAGGTAATCCCGTCGGTTTCTGGGACCTTGGTGTAAGTTATTAATACACTCACACATGGATAGTTATAGAATTTTCCGAAACATCTAAAAGACACCTTGCATAACAGGATTCAGAATGTCAAAATATTCAAAACAAGTGCTTCAGTTTTTCTCGAACCTAAAATATCATAGTTATCACTTTCTACCCAAAGACCTAAATCATAAAATTGAACATCATCACGGAAATTCAGCGCCTAAAGGCTTAAACATTCTTTTGCCGTAATGTAGCCAAGCCCGTTACGCTTACGTGCAGTACATGGCGCAATATGTACGTAGATACTGCAAATTAATTAATCATTTAATCCTCTTAAAACAACGCTTTGAGCATATGTTGAGAAAGGCAGCGGGCAATTGAGGTTGGCTGGTTTTTGATTTGGCAGATAGATGGCGCTGTTAAAAAAATTAGTTTTTTTCTAGGCCGTTGCTGATTTCCTAGTCTTGACATTCAATTGAGTACATAAAATATGGTTAGGCGGAATACGTTAGTACTGTTGCGGCATCTACATGCGATCGCTACATGCGAGCAATTCATCACACTGACGTCACACAAATCCTGCATCGCGCAATCAGAGTTTACCGCGCAGCTAGGATATATACAACTTCCCGACGTTAATCGTCGGGACCGGATACGACATCTATCTGGTCGGAGGATCCTCCCTTTTCCAAGTGTATGATTGGAACTTTACACCTTGTTCCTCATATTGCCTCAGTACCTATTTATAGGGTCATTTTCAATTTCGTATTGCTACAAGTGAATCAGCTTCTAATTTAGTTTAGTTATGAGTTAGGTTCCCCTAACAGACACATAAAATAGCCCATAATCACGTCGATCCAAGTCGGCCCTCGATCAAGTTAAGATCGAGGTTTAAAACTAAAACAAAACTAGCTTTAGAAGTAAATCAAGGAAAAAATGCTTAAAATCCTATGAATCGCACCATACACAAACATTATGCACGCTATTATAGTCCTTAAATATACTTTATCGTGTCGTCAACACTTATCTACATACATACATTCAAAGTTATCTCTGTTGTTTAAACGCAAAAGCTTTACTTAATATTATTTACGCTCAGTTTGCATTGAAAGGTGAATAGAATACTAAATACTCGTACCATCGACATTACTTGACTGATATAAATGTATGAACTGCTCTCTAGAAGGTTTCTCTTTTGCAGCTAAAGTTCAACGTTTAGTTCGCTCTAGTCAAGGCTTCAGACAAATCAACCAAATGAATCACACACCATACTTAAAGTTGAAGGTATTATGTCCATGTCCATAATCAAAGTGAACGCCTCAATGCAAGTTGCTATGTCAGTTATCCTGAATATATTGGATCTAGATGGTACGTGCATGCATAATTTATAGTTGATACAATCCATCAGGCGCTTTGATTACTAATGACGATTGCACCATTACTGCTAAACTACGAACGCGTATACACAAACTGGCAATAGACGATGAGCTTGATTTATTATTATTTTTTTAGTTTAGAGAATCTCCATATAAGTTTCATTGTTATAATATCACACAAACTAAATGTTAGTGTGTTAGTAACAAAAATTGTACCAAAAATTATGTTAGTATAGTTATTACCAGGGTTGGATTTTTTAATATAGTTGGGTGTTAATTGAAATACAAATACGTATTTGGTATTTGTATGTTAATTACTTCCTTAAAATGTAATTTGTAATTCGTGTTTCAAATACCTGACGCAGAGGTATTTTGTAATTAGTATTTAAAATACTTGAGCCTTCAAAATAAATTTTAACATTAAAATACATTTTTTAAGTAAGATTTCATAAGTTTTTCTAACTGTCATCTGAAGTAAATGGAGCCATTTGGCATCATGCTACTACCCTAGTTATAAAATGCGTTGGTTGCCAGAAAGCATCACAGCAGTTAAGAGGCAAATAATACAAAATCTTGCCATTCATGCCTTAGAGACAAGTTACAAAAAACATGAAATAATGGATGGAATAGAGACAGTGATCAACCACAGACGTCTAAGATGGAGTGAGAGTTCGTCAGCTTCCTAAATGATAGAAGGAAAGAGCTTTCAATTCTTGAGCGCCATCCAAATATAAAAAATGTGTTCATACAATTTAACACAAGTTTGTGCTCATCGGTGCGTGTAAAAAAGATTGTTTTCTTGTGCAGGTTTTATTCACTCTCCAACAAGAGGCTGTTTGTCTGACAGTATTTTTAAAAATCTGTACATGAAAGGAAACTCTGGTTTTACTGATTAATTAATCTTGTTTACCTCTACTTTTCAGCCCGTGCTGGTCTAGATACTTATTTTGTCATTTGTATTTCGTATTTCTATTAAAGATAGCTAAAATACTGTATTTTGGATTTTATATTTCAAATACCACAATTAAAGATATTTTGTATTTCGTATTTTAATTACTTGCGGTACTGTATTTTTTAATTTGTATTTCAATTAAAGCAAAGCATGTATTTTACCCAGCCCTGGTTATTACCTATACCTAAATGAAGCCTATGGCTGTACTTAACCACGGATTCTGGAAACGACAGTCAAACGGGCAGACATCGCATTTAGAATGCTATTTATGCTGCTTCGTAGACGGTCAGCAAGAGTTTGATATTAAGCTTTAAAGCCCATCCGTACGCGATTCAGCAAACAACAGCATCCTCGCTGCGTATGTTTCACCTACAGGCCACTCGAGTAAAATGACAGGTAGACATAACAAAACATCAAACCTGTATTCCAAGAAGGAGTAAACAAACTTCTTAAACACTGGGTATATTTTAAACGTTCGTTTTCTTCAAACTCAGAACAGAAAAATCAATCTGCCTAGCCCTTGTTAAATATTTTGGGGTCGGATTCCAGTCAAAAACAGCTGAATACCAGTATTTAAGAAGGAATGGCTGCCTAACTGACCTCTACAAACTTGTTATTGGGAACACCATACCACCAGTAAAACTCGATGTTAGACTTCTGGGCTTCTGCCCACAAAAATCTGTTGATTGATTTACCCCGGGTAAGACTGGTTGTCTGACTTTTCGGCTTATGAGTACCGGTAACGACTGTCAAAGATCTACGATTGACAGCAGGGACCGCACGGAGGTGTTCAATATGTAATGGGTGGTCACCCATCGTATCCGTATGGATTGAGGAGCCATGTTTCACATTTAAACGCAGACACTACCAATATTTTAGTACCGGTAAACAGGGGTTAATTTGAGTCATGGGATGACTTTGATCGAAACTTCCATTTCATATATAATCGCGATTTGCGTAAAACGGAACGCAATTTGGTATTTTTTTTTACGGTTGGTGACACTGAAGAACTGTCAAATCCGATTCTGAGGACAAGCTGGGAATTCACCAACAACATTCATTAAATAGGTAACCGTTGGAAGATTTTGATTTTTAAATTGTATTGGCATTGTTATTTGGGTTACTTTTTAACTACGTAATATAATAGAGGGGCATCAATAAAAAAAAAAAACACACATTTTTATTACAGTTTTTATTTTTTTCTCATAATCAAGCCACATTTTTTCATTTATTATGACAGAAATCGAGAGTAATGAAAGAACCGCTAATTGGACATTTTTGTATTTTTTACAGCCTAAAAATTTTAAAGATATGGACCTTTCAAAGCTCAAAATTGATCAAAGTAACCCCCGGTTTATAGGTATTTAATAATAATTATCCGATTTTGTAGTTTCGATCCTGGAATTTGTAGTACAACCCATAAAAGTTCCAGGACGTTTAAGGTGGCTCCGGTGGATTGAGGAGCCACCTTATAACTTGAAAACAAGCCCATGAATATTTCTGAAACTGTAGCTTAACCTTCATAGACCCGTGCGACTGCTATAATTAAGCCATGAATACACTAAGATCAGAACAGATAAGTTGAAATCTCTTTAATATGGAAAGAGATAAGTTGGGCTCACATCAAAAACCAAGACCGGGACCATCAGCAGACGCGTAGCTACAAACAGACGTTAATAAAATACAAAATAATCCGCACAACCGTGATTTTCTTCCAAAAGATGGGAACATCTGTAAATAGAAATATCACGAAAATCTTTCGATATCAAAGAGATCAAATGGAACAAAATTTCCTGTGTCAATGAAATCAGTTGCCGAGCTGAACAGAAAGTAATCACTACCACGACGGAATCAAAGTTTGTAATAAAATATATGAAATAATTTGTTGCCCACTCGAGGTGCTAACTGAGACATAGAGTTGGGAATGGATTATTCACGTAGACAGGCATTTTGTTAACATTTTCTTCATTAGCTATTTATTTTTATTGGTTCCTTGGGTTTTCTTTTGTGTTTTTTACAACTTTCTATGTTTTTGTTATGTCTAAGAAATGTGAAATTCATTTCGCCATAAAATAATAGATTTTTGTCACTATGCATATTATTAGTATTTGAGGATTTATTAATCCAAATAAACCCATAACAGTATAAATTAGTGATATCATATTTTTGCAGCTGAATCAAAATATCCGAGGTTCAAGAAAAATATTGCAAGTGAATATTTGAATAGGCCCATGCCCAGCAGTGGCTTGCTTTAAGCTGATGATGGATAACGATTTCATATTGTTTTGAATCTTTCAAAGATCTAAATAACAGCCATGTGAGTGCGTGACTCATGGTCGTTGAAAAAGACTGCATAACAGCTTAAACCAAAAAAAAAATCAAGACTTCTAGAACTCAGTGGGTCTACACAAGCAGTATTGGAAGCGAACCGGACAGAGGCAGTAATTGATCGATGAGCTCGGACGGTGCAACTGTGAGCCGATTCTGTGCTGAGAGTTATGTCTTATAGCCTTGATATGGAGAGGTACTCTAATCTAATGTTGCTTAGCTCATTTAAAATGCCATTAGAAATGTATTATTTAATTCCGAGTTGGATTCATTTCGAATCATCAAAAATTTATTTATATTTGTTACCTACACTTTTACTATTTTCGTCTAGTATATCCATAATATAATCATGAAACTTACAACGCTGCTTTTTGAAAATGTTAAGTATTTTTTCGTGTTTCGATGAAATGTATAACGGGTATCGTTATCAACTCAGAATATTAAAATATAATTCCATAGATAACATTAAAAATACTCGTGTTTCAACTTTTCAATATATATTCCGCTATAAATTAATCCTCTCTATTTTTGTCGTTCTGTGCTCTATACGCTGACATCCTAGATTTTAATACCTTAACTTCATTTCCAACAATAGTACTCTACCGATTACTATCATATTTATTTCAATTCTTACAAATACAATCTCATCAGAATCAGACTCCGAGATTTCTCCGACTGCATTTCTTAGCAACAAGATGTATTGAAGCCGGGTGTAGATTAAAAATTATTTCTTTTACTTGTCTGAGCTGTTTATTTCTTGTCCACGTCTCCTCCGCGATTACTGTGGCAAGTGTTTCGAGAAATTGTTAGGAGATTGAAATAGATATTCGTAATCGAGTTTCCATGTTTATTGGAGAATGAAAGATAGTGTAAAAGGTCATCAGTTATTTGTTCTAAGTTTTCCTTGATGAGTTGTGCATTAGCGATGACTTTAAATACGATACTTAGAGAAAGCTGCTGTAATGTTTACACATGTAGTATGTGTAGTATTCTATCAAATACTTGCATGATGTTTTATTTTATAACATAAACTTACGCCTCGTTCCCATGAGGGAACGCAGAACTTATTATTTGCATCAACAGCAGCCATATTGTATGTCCAGGCGAATCACTGTAAGTTGGATTGCCTTGATATGGTCGCACATTGTGTATTTTGTAGGGTTTGGTTAATATTTGTTATGTGTTTTTATGTTGTACATTAAAGAATATTATATTTATACTACTTTTTTTCTTTCTTTTTTCTTTTCTGTTACTAACCAACCAACTTATTTCGGAGAGTATACGGACCCAATTAACACTAAGATATAAATTATAATTATTTATTGCTATTTATGTTACCTTTCATGACAAACTGCAAACAAATACCATATCAGAAACATGAACGTAGACACCCTTGTTGCTTCCAGCCAAGCTAAACTAGACAAAACTGTCACAATATTCAAAGGAACGAACGACACAACCAAAGAAAGTATCAACGCTGACAATCCCAAAGTTATTGAAGCGCGTGTAAGAATGAATGAACGACGAACTTGTACAGATGCAATCGGCTCTCTGCAACGCTATTTAAACTTAGACTTTTGTTGTGGATTCTGCAAGTTCTGATGTTTGTTCGACAGTTTGGCCGAAGTGCGAAATACATAGTTTGAAAGCGAATTTTGATAGATGCGATGAGTTTAAGATTGAAAGGGTGTACTGATGCGAGTTTTGGAATTTGTTTTGTGAGTTTGGTGGGAACTAGTTAAAAAGTTGTATACTGTATTGTCTACTCTATTCTTCACGAAGTACAGTTTTGACAACACGAACAATATTTGCCAAATTCAATACTGTGAAAGATTTTTTTTTAAATCTTCTAGTAGTAGAGTTAAAATGCTTTTTACATTTTAGTTTATTAATAGCTCGATGACACGAGGTCATTAGACCTCGACACGAGGTCTAATGAATTGATGTCAATGATCTTAACATTTGCAGTATATGCAAAGTCGACAAATGCACGTACACAATATCATAATTAACATATTTGCCGTGCATCCTGCAACGACGAGCCATAATTTTCACCATAGGCTTACTACGCCATAGGCTTAGCAACTAAAATGCGGAAGTCAGAAGCATAAGGAAACTAGAATCCCTTATCGCGGGCACATAAATAAGAATTTTAGCAGCCAACGTGATGCACGAATATCCTTTATACTATCACATAAGCAGGGATTTATCGCGTTCAACTTGATCACGATTTACTGGTGTGTTTAAGATAGGAGCAAAAGCGGGTTTTTGGGATAATTGAGTTAAATTATAGGAGGTTAGAGCTGTTTAACTGTGTGCTGGAGATCTTGTCTTTTCTTGATGACAATCAGTCATTGAGCAATAAGAGCATATTGATTATTTTGGTGATGGTTCTTGATATAAATAGGCTAGCAAAAAAAATGCTAGCTTACTGGTAGACGTTACTCATAAGCACTCATTCAATAAATCCTAATCCCATTCCAAAGGACAATTCCGGAAACTCTATAGAACTTTGCCCCACTCAAATCTCAAGTAATTTACAAGCCTGCAATATGCATTATCTTGAAGCTTATTTATTACTGTTAACTAAACATTTGTCCTAATGCCTGTATAATTTGCGGTTTCTGTTAAAATCTTAAAACAACATATACGATATGCATTATCGTAATTATTATAATCGTAATATTAGTTTTTGTTTTACAGGTTATTAAAACTTTTTTTTACTGTGTATCATGCCAATAAGTAACGCAAAAGGAAATTCAGGGGTTGAATTCCTTTTATCATTGATTTGTAATCGGCAAGTTCTACTGAAAAATAATGTATTATAAAAAGGTCCTTTTATCATTACAGTTATTTTCATTAATTGACATTTCCTGTAAATACCTGGGGCAAGATCTGGCATTGTAATTTACTAATAAATATTATAAATGCGAAGGTAAAGTTTATTTGTTTGGCGGTTTCACGGTAAAACGACGAAATGGATTTGGATGAAATTTGGCACACAGATAGACCATAGCCTGCGTAAGGACTTAGGCTACTTTTCATCATTGATCGCAATGCATGTGGCGGGCAACAGCTAAGTATTTATAAGTTTGGCCTCAGTAATACAATTATATTTCTATTAAGTACCTACTGACATTCTAGATGAATAAATTGAGACAGTTGCTTCTCACTACCTACTCGTGAACGGTCTCGGCGACATATTTTGCTAATTCTTTTACTCCATTACTCAATACTCAATATCTTTATTGCTTTACCATAATGTGTACTTAGGTGGTAACTATATAATAGAGATCATTATGGACCCTGTAGGGCACAGCAAAAGTTTAGGAGAGAGGAAGCCCTGTTTCAGGAGACAATTAAGTAGTATTTATAATAGCAAATTTTGACCTTCTTGTCTCCAACTATCTCCTGATAGGAAAGGGTCGAGACAACCCCAACATATGTATTATTGATTACTTACTGCGGCTGTTTCATTCCCATTTTAAATGTAACCGTTTGAGATACACTAATTTTTTTTGTTGTTTTATCTCCTACACCTTTTCATAAAGCTTTAATTTATACGTATATTGTTGTTCATTATTCTTTACAGTCATTTACTTAACTAGACTGATACATTATTTTCTCCCGCTCTTTATTCACTCATGCCTTGCACCAAGTAATAAGAGAAAAAAAAGCTTGGCAAGGAAAAACGTAACAATGTTTTTGTACTCGTTTCTTTTGTTGTTGTCTTTGCTAAACGTTTTTGATTTTTTTATGTTTCTTTTTAGCTTTCAGATTCGTTGTGAATGTTAGAAACAACGTTCAGTTTTACTCGCAGTGGTATGCTGTAACTATTGTTTATTTCAAATGTTAAAAATGTTCTATCATTATAAATTTAGCAGAAACACGTCCATTGCTAGTCACAGGCTTCTCCCAAGAATGGACACTTTGACCGGTTCTGTGCTTATCGCATTCAGCGGATTCCTTCGGTATTTACGAGGCTATTAGTCCATCTAGTAGGAGGCCTTCCAATGCTACGTCTTCCCGTACGCGAAGTTCCCTGCCTTTTCCCAAACGACTGTCAAAGATCTACGATGACAGCCGCGACCAACAGCTTAACGTACTTTTCGAGGCAGGGACGGGTCTTGATTTCTAATGGATGGTCACCCATCCAAGGACCGACCTCGGCAAGTGTTGCTTAACCTTAAAAATCAACAGTGCAGCTGTTGTTATTCAGCCACGAACCCCTCATATACACATAATAAACATAAGCAACCATAATCATAAAACAAAAAACAGTAAAACTAACAGTTGTTGAATAAAACCCGGTACAAAACTGCACTTAAAAACCTGTCTAATTAAACAGGGAGACTTGTTAACTGGAGATGAGACCATCGTAAACGTTTTCAACGTTAAACAAGAAGCATTTTAACCTGTGTTTTAACGTTTAATCATGTTTTACCGGGGTAATTTTTATTGCAGTTGCATGACGTGTTTGAGATGAGAGTTAAAGCAAATATGAGTAAGCGAAACGGTTTAATTTAACTTTTTATCTGCTTTGGTTTTATGCTAACTATTTTGTCAGTTTAGTCCTGACACCTTTCTCAGCTTAGTGTTTTGCCGGCTTTCATTTGAAACAGCGGGGTAACTGCGAAAAAAAAAATGTCCTCCAGGCCGTAATGGCGGAGATATTAAAGTGCACAAGTCTGTGCGCAGACACAGGTGCACTCTCTCTTCCCTTACTCTCATTGTCCGATGGGACGGCACGAAATCTGACACGACCCGAGAGAGATCGGGCGCAGGACCAGCAGCTTAACATGGTCAACGTAACACACACACGTAATGGCCCCTTGAGATCCCAATGCAAGAACTTGGCATTCTGCATTCGGGTAATTACAAACCAGCAATGTTCAGGAAAAGTATTGTGACGATGGGACCTGTCATTTATAATAAAATATCTCATGGTTATAGGGTTATTCTTTAAACATTTTTAAATCTAAGGTAACTGTACTACTTTTAGGCAAACGTTATTACTCTGTGAAAGACTTTCTAAATGATACGAGTTTTTCCAGATGATGACTGGTATAATTAATTGCAATTTTGACTATTTAAGACTTATGTACCTGACTATAATACTTTACTATAACTCTGTTTTGTTTTGTTGACATTATTTTGTTTCTATATTTTTTTATCATGTGCACGCGTAAAGTAGACTGTAGCCGATCTCATTAATTCATATACAACATTTTATACCTGTACCTACATTCATAACAAATAAAATTATTTTTCTGATTCTAACAATTTTATTTTGACAGTTTAACTACATTCATTGCGATCTTTACGTTGTTGAGTAGACAAAATTTTCGAATATATGAAGCAATGGATTAGCAATATCCTTCAAAATTATTCAGATTATGATTGAAAGAGTGTAACGCAATCATGGTGCATGTACACGCAGGAAAAATATTCTACTAAATTGTAAATAATAATCTAGTAAACGGAAACAATCTATTGTCGTATCCTATTTTGTCATAATCCTATTTTAGGTAATATTGAAACAATCTGATAAGAAAGTATAGTGTACAAAACGTTATAAACAGTCTCAATTATTAATTCTTTATTAAATATTAAAATCTAAACTCAGTATCGGATGCGACTTTTTAATGGCAACGTCTACCAGAATAATTGTTTATATTTCAATGCATATTTTTGAGAACAACTCGTTAGGTTTATAAAAATCTTGGTTTGTTGTGTTAAATGAAGAACGGTGGTAAGCACAACCATTGTATTTGTAAACAGTACACTTTTGTCAATAAAGTGTACCGAAAATTTGGTTAAACACACAAAAATCTTAGCGTTATCAGAAACTAGATATCTTTACTGTTTACAAAAATAATAGTTTTCACGCATGTTAATATTTATATTCTAGTGAACTTCGCAAAATACTTTAGTAAGTAATTAACATTACGAAACACAACCACGAAAAACTACAACTATTTCTTATTTTTCTGTCATTTCATTTCGCATCTCAGGAAAGCGAGGCAGCTTTATCCGCAAACTAATTTCACTCTTAATAACCCGATTTACGAAACGACTGGATGTAACGTGGGTTTTCTAGTAGAAATTTAATTAAAGAACCGTAAAACGCAGCTTGTAAAAATAGAGAGATCTTTTAAAAAATTTATTTTAATTGAAGAATTGCTGCATATGAGTTGGCATAACATTATTAATTTGCTGCAGAATGGATATGGTTTGTAACAAAAGTATTTTTGGTATACACGAAGTAAAAAATGGAGTTCTTCTCCTTGCATAGTTGTAAAAAGCGACTTAAAGATTATGTGAAGACGATGAACTGCAACATCAACAATCCGTGAGGACAGTGTTCCATTACAATTTTGTGGAGCAACACTTATGCATCCGGTAGTGTTAATGTTGTCTGTTTTTAATTTTTGAATTTTGTGCGAAACCATTCCACAGAATCTACAAAGCATAAATTGGTGTCCGGTAAGAAATAAACACACCTATGTTTTCCTATAGTTTTTTTTTCTACTGTTGAGCAAGGGCCTCCTTTTTTCGTTCAAACCTGTGGTATTAAAGTATTAATAATTACTCCTTACAGATAAAACAATTAACAAATCTTCCCCGTCAATGCAATTTCAGAACCATAATAACAAACAGATTCAACTTCAGTATCAACACTGAAATAGGAAAAACAAATGGCCGAAATCATAATGCAACTTTGAAATTAAACTTCAAACCAGAAATTCTCGACAGAATGAAACAGGATAAACTTTTTAATAGTTCCAACAGAATTACGAGGATATTAACATTTCGGTGCCGCAACATTGCAAGATTGTATTAGTATGTTTAATAAAGTATAACATTTTGGTCGGTTCGTTTTGTTTGCGGGTGAAATCGTAGTTGCAAACCTAAAAAGCCTGCAGTGCTATTCAGTAAAAAAAGGACCACGATAACTTAGCTATCATTTTTTGGTGTGTCAGTGAGCTAGCGTCAATCCCTAGCAATACTAATCGTCATCCTATTATTAACGACGCGAAAGTAAGTTTGTTTATTACCTTTTCACGCGTATGCCACTAAACCGATCATAATAAAATTTTGCTCATAGAAAAGTACTTGTCCTGAGGGAAAGAACAATAAGTTTCGACGGTCACAATTACTTTAGGACGCTTGATAGCGCTACGTGTTTTTCGAATCATGATTGAATTATATTATTAGAAACTTTAGTAGTGAGTTGTTTTTTTATGTAAAGAATACATTTTGTGAGTTTGAACCAGGATTAACATAAAGGATACTTTTTGTCCCGGTAGATCGTTTCCATGAGATAATTTCCGAACGCGACAGGGGCAAAGCTAGTGGTGCACAAATGTGTAAATCCCTAGTATATGGTAAATAGGTAATAGGTTGGGGAAAAAGTTTCTTCGCATTTTTAAGAAAATTCAAAACATAGTTGATTTACATTTAACTAAAGTATGTAGGTACCATTTTGTTCGATAACTTTTTTCCATCTTGTAGGTCGTATTCCCATTGCTATAGAAATTTTGGGACTTCTGATCAAAATACCGCGACAAGTGGTTTTGGCAGTCCTCTCGTGATGTTAACCTGACACTGCCTAAAGAATTCTGAAGAGACCGAAACAGGTGGAAATCTGAAGGTGCAAGGTCAGGACTATACGCCGGATGCATTAACACCTCCCAGCCAAACTCTCATAATTTTTGCTGAGTGGCTAAAGATGTGTGAGGTCTAGCGTTATCATGATGAAAAACCACACCCCTTCTGTTGATTAATTCCGGCCGCTTTCTCTCAACTTCTTGCTTTAATCTCATCAGTTGTTCGCAGTAGAGTTCAGAATCAATGGTCCTGCCTGATGGTAACAGCTCATAATGAATAATACCCTTCCAATCCCACCACACACACAGCATCACCTTATTGCGAGTTAACCCGGGTTTCGCCACAGTCTGTGAAGCCTGACCGGCCTTTGACCAAGACCTTTTTCGCACGTGATCCACTTTTCGTCACCAGTCATCAGCTTCTTTAAAAATGGTTCGGTTTAATTATGTCGTAGTAAATAATCACAAATGAGTACACGGTTCATTAGGTTTCTTTCAGTGAGCTCGTTAGGTACCCAAATATCGAGCTTTTTTGTGTTCCCGTTTTTGTCAAATGCGCCAAAACTGTTTTGTGGTCAATTCCCAGTTCTTCAGCTACGTCGTAACAACTGATATGCCGATCTTGCTCCACTTTTTCAAAAATGGCATCCATTTTATCCGTAATAGAGGCAACCAGAGCGACGAGCATCTTTGACACCAAAATTTCCGGATTGAAAACGCTTAAACCAAATTTGTGCTACTCTCACAGACACTGCACTAGGTCCATAAACATCGCAAATTTTTTTCGCGGCTATCGTTGTATTTTTACCTTTTTTGTAGTAAAATTTTAAAATGTATCGAATTTCTTCATTAGATTCACTCATCTTGACAGTACGAAAAACAAATAAAAATCAATGATACCAAAACCAGCCAGATACAAATAGTATAGCCAAAGAGATTTTATTACAAGTTCTTACATCCTATTGAATGCGAAAAGACTTCTCCCCCAACCTAAATGACAACTCACTTCAAACTGCTTTCACCTAAGTTTTCACAGTGAGATTTTCAATGTTTGTGAAACAATACTTTCATTCCATTGAAGTTGTCGAATACCCCTCTGACTTTCAAATGGAATACGTTCGGAAACCTCGCGTTGAAATTTACAAACAGAAAACACATTATAAATTAATTATATAGCACAATAAATTTCATTCATACCTAGTTTTATGCTAGTCTAAGTAGATCAATATCCCCCCCATGGGACATTATATTTATTATTTTTTATCATAAAATACGTCATTTAAAAAAACCGTAACTTACCAATCAATATTTATTTGTGTTTCTGACGTAACGCGTCACAGAATTACAAGCCAGTCATAGACAAAGTACCCAGCGTAAAGTCGCTCAGAACTAGGAATGTCATAACTCGAAATTTAACCAGCCAGTGAAATGAATTGCTGGAATATGTCTGGTTCTTTTAAAGTTCGTAATAGGCACCCTGTATTTAATAACAGATGCATCTCAAACTCTTGGCCCAAATGGAATAAAATTGTGACAATCTTACAACAATAATAAAAAGAATTTGGAGCCATTAACAAACCATCGATTCCCGATAGTTTTTGACAGAATGTATATTATTATTACGGATCATAAGATAGTCAAGTTAGTTAAGATGACTGCCTCATTGGTGCAAGCGCTACTGCTACGCATGAGGTACTGGGTTTGATTCCCAGGTCGGGCAAAGTGTTATTGGGTTTTTCAATCGGAAACTTCTCAGTAGCAGCTTGGAGTCTAAATTTATGTTAATAGGCTCACAAATATAACTGCAGAATATGGATGTACTGTGTAGACTTCTGCCTAATCTTATGAGGAAACAATGAATGATGATGTTATCAAAGTTAAGATACATTGTGTTGGTCATCGCAATGTACTGTTACTATACCAAAGAATTCTCTTCACAATAATTCAGCTGCCTGCCTATCCTCTTGACATAATCTCTAAGCCAACTTTTACGATAATCACGGGAACAGCGGGGTGGCCTAAATTTATCCATGCCTGCAATCTCGCTTTTAATCCGATGGGAGAAGGAAAGTTATGCCTGAGTATAATCTTCGACTAATCCTTGGGGGAATTAAGTACGGATCTGGATAATGTTTTGTGGTGTGAAATAATTGTAATAGAGAAATTTATAAAAACTTCAGTAACCTACACGAGGCGTATACGTAATTGTCTTTCGAAAATAAAGGAACAAGTAATACACAACGATTGCTCTTTGTGTATTGGCGATATCAATCAGTAAAAAGTCATGGTTTCCTTACGAAGTAATAATTAACGACGAATAAAACGACGGGATAGTAAATATCAGTTCCGTAATTACATTATACGCTAGGGCTAAAACTCTAACTGGATCAAATTGTAAGAGATTGGGCACTGATAGTCGAAATACAGGCAACGCCTAGTTTGCCAGAAGCTTAAATCATCAGCTTATGAAAACATTTTATCTAGCCTAAGTTATTATTGTACTATATACTAAGTTTATATCAAAATAAAGATTATGATATGTTATGTTATGTAATAAATAAAAATAAGAATAGGTAAGTAAAACAGTAATAATTAAATGGTGTTTACAATGTTATATAAATACGATGAAATCTCAGTGATTTGCTTAGGTAATTACTGTTCAAAGTGTTGCCTGGGACATTGAATGAGAACCTATATCACCAGTGGGGCGTTGGTAGGAACCAGTAGCATACTATGATAATGCTACCAAAACCTAAAATGAGAATAATGTTTGGTTAAAACTTTACCTAAAGTCGATACGTAGTAAAAACAACTATCCTAGTCTTTACTGATAAATCCGAGGATTTTGTAGGCCCGTCATGGGTTAAAGGTGAACACAACAAGGAAACATCGTTTCAATAATACGTATAATGTCCTTTTATGTATGTATTGGAAAGTGTATTTTACTGTTCTTAAAACCTTACGTGGGACACGTCTCATGACATATGTGGCCTCAGCTCCTCACAATGGTTCAGTACCAAGTCTTTGTTATGTTGATATCGTTGAATAAATTGCACATCATCTATGTCGAACGCATATTGGTCACGAAGTTGTCTTTTTTTGATTCTCGATTCACTATTTTGAAGAGAAAAGTCAGTTTCCAGGAACTCAAACAGTTCATATTCGTCACACATGATATTTTATTTCTTTAACTAGATAACGCTCAAATAATTTTGCTAAATTAACCCGATACAATTTAATAAAAGCTCTTCTGAAGCAGCGTAAATTGAACCCCTCCCGACCCTTGCTCGAGCCAGCCCGCGCCGCTGAGCCTGTAGCTTTAAATTCGTCCCTAATTAATATCAATCCTGATCCAGCTAGTCCCTTGCTGCCCTCTTCCAGCGACGCCCTAAGCCGAGGTCCGTACCCCACAGGGGGTGCCCTTAGCGTTGTCGCTTAGTTTTAGTTAGTATTTAAGTTTAAGTCCTGGCTGGAGGCCTTAATTTATTAGGGCAACCACAGGCAAGTCCGTTTAAGCAGACGACAACCTCATAGGTTGACCTGCGAGATGCCATTCAAAAAAAAAAAAAAGCGTAAATTGAATGGATTGTGAGGTTACTTTTTGACAGTTTAAATATGAAAAGAAATGTCAAACGTACGTTCGTATTACGGTATTGTCAGGCAATAGTCTGGCAGAAGTCGGCCAGGGTTCACGTGACCGCTGACTGGCTTGTTTGACAAGTTCACAATACGAAATTGCAACGCAGTTCTGTTTACGCCGTAAACAGCCTGGAAATAAGAGTTTATAATACTGTGCTGCTTTTAGTAAGATCATATCTAGTGTGTATTGCGAATTTTGTAATGGAAAAAAACATTGAACAAAGAGTTTTTCTGAAATTTTGCATCGTCAATGAAATTTCGTGTTCGGAGTCACTGAAAATGTTACAGAAGGCTTACGGTGACTCGACTTTATCAAAAACACGTACTTATGAGTGGTACAAAGCGTTCAAAAGCGATCGAGATGAGATGGAAGATTTGCCTTGGTCTGGTAGGCCACCAACGTCTTCAAATGAAGTTAACATCGCACAATTAGTGAAGGAAATAGTGACTGAAAATCCTTATTCAAGTTTGAGAAAAATAACCGCTGAACTTTCTGTGTCTCACGAGTCGATCCGTACAATTTGAAACAATCACTTGGGTATAAAACATGTTGCCGCTCGGCTAGTCCCAAAAGACCTTAATTTTCTCCAAAAACTCAATCGCTTATGAGTCGCTGAGGATATGCTATAACGAGTTAATTTCAACCCAACATTCATGAAACGCATTGATACTGGTGACGATATAAGCTTCGGATTGGCGCCTTCCAACCGAACCGAAACAAAAAAAAAACTTTCAAAAGTCAAAGTCATGTTGACTGTTTTCTTTGACTATCGCAGTGTTGTGCACTCAAAATTCTTGATGGAATTACAGACAGTAAATAAAGAATATGATTTGAGCGTTATGCGGTGTTTAAGACAACAAATTCGATTTTGACGAAAAAGGCCAGATTTTTGGAAATTTCTTGGATTTGGCATCACGATGATGCCTTTGCACAAGGCCATCAGTGTGAACGATTTTTTGATCAAAAGCTTAACAAACACCATCGAGCAAGCACCATATTCACCAGGTATGTCTCCAGCCGACTTCTTTCTTTTTCCTTAACTCAAATTACCACTTCGTATCACCCGTTTTCATTCGGTAGAAGACATAACGGAGAATTCGCGGTGAGAACTGAAAACTCTATTCCGGAAAAGATGTGTGTTGTTTCTGAAGCACCATACTTTGAAGGCGATAAAATTAATTTGGACGAATAACTAAGATTTTGTGTATTATTGATCTTTTTCCGGTACTTTGACAGAGTCGTAAATACCGTCATATTCATAATATAGCCATTCGCTATAAAAAACTTATATAGCTATCTAACTGTTTTGTCCCTTTCTGTCAAACTTCATTTTAACTTGACACATAAGGACAAAACAGTTTGATAGCTGAAAAAGGTATAATATAGCGAATGGCTTTACTATGAATAAGGCGGTTAGTATTAATATATCAAACTTATAAAGCATATATTATAAAACAATGAAAAATTTATCAACAAAAGTCAAATTGAAAGTCAATTCCAGGCTGTATTACAAGTCAAAGATTCTTCACAACGTTTTCCTTCAGATACTACAACTCAGAGATATCTAGCTGATCGTGTGTTTCTAATATCTATAAAAAATTTATATATATAAAAAAAATCTGATTCAAACGTGCAATCCGTAAAAAAAAAATCTGTAACGTTTTTGTCATCATGACCTACTGAAAAAAAAATTACTATGGAAGAAATTCCGGTAACATTTCTACGAAGAAAATACTCTTCAGAACAGGCCACCCCTTCCTTTAAAAACTTTTAACTTCTCAAACAGAATTACGATGGTATTAACATTTCTTGGTCGACGTTGCAAGATCATAAAATAGATTTGCATAGTTAACATTACGATTCGACTGCGGAATGAAATTTCTCACAGAGCAATGTTATTAATATTGAATATGAAATAGATGCTGTTTAACTAAAAAGTTGGTGATTTGGGTAGAACAAGCTAGACGGGGTGCATACCAAGTGCAAATTTCACTGATGTTATTAAACAAGATTAATTCATCCAAGCAGCGTATAAGTTTGCTTATAATTTTTGTCGAATATTGACACTGACAGCTCTTGAACGCAGTTTGTTTGTGCTGATCGCGTTCAGTTTCATTGGAGAAATTCGCCCAATAGCTATGAAAGAAAGAAAAAAATACAGAAAAATTGTTTATTCTGCACAAACAAAACGCACATAACAAAAACTTGGCTTAAATTACACACATACAAAGTAGCCAAACACCTCATAATTAGAATATAAAAGTTTTACAATTTTGTCTATCCCATATACCTGTAGTACAGCACTGCCGATTCAACAAGGCTGTATTTCAGAGCAAGTTGCTGATGGATAATCCTGGCTGCAAGGTTGTGTCTATGCAAGTAGTCTTCATTAGCTTGACGAGAACACCCAGAGGTAATGTGTCGTATTGATTCCCCCGGACGGTGACATGCTGTCTTCAAATTTGTAACTTTTTATGTATTATGGTCTCTTTTTTTGGTTTTAAAGTAAAATTCAAGTTTCAGGTTTGGTTTATAACTCTTCTTGACTAGATTTACCTTTTAATGCGTTTAAGGCTCAAGTAAAATCCAACCTTTGTTCAAAGGCATATTACTCCATTAACGACTACTTAAACGATAAGAACTGTTGGTCGCTGTGATTAACTCAAGACAATGGTCGTGTTCTTTCTCCAGAATCAGCTCACCTACTGACAGTACCCTGTCAGTAGGTGAGCTGATATATGCGTAACGTACCGCGGCTGCGACCCGGCTAACTATATTGTTCCCTTTGATTAAAGTTAGTGTGTCATTGACTACCGTGTTTGACTGTTGTCCGTCCTATACCTGCATATCTAACAGTGGCGACGAGGCGAATTTACGACACTCGACGCTCGACTCTCGCCGCGGAGGGACGTGTTTGTGCGCTCGCCCGCTCCAGTGTTGTGTTTCGTGTTATTATTCGTCGCTGCCACGTGACGTCATCGTAGTCGCCCCGACTACTCCGATTTAAAATCAAATCAAGAAATTGATTTGATTTTAACCAATCAAAAAGTGCCTTTTTCAAGGCAATCTCTTTTCTTTATCAGTCATTCGTGAGTAGCTTCACTAGGCCCCTTCTGGGTAAAACCACAGTTTCGTGGTCCTCGGTTGAAACCTTACGGTGTCAACGAAGCCGAGTGGGGTGTTGACCCAATTCACACCCGCCGAACCCCTTCAGGGCGAGGCAGTTAGTTGGACGGGTCCCAGATAACCGGCCTTGGGGGATCTCCTAGTCGGCTCTGGTGACAGTTTTGCTTTCCAGCTACTCACCTAGTGTCTTTAGGGTGTGTCTACACCCTTCGCGCTAGACTGGTCAGGGCCCCGTTCGCACAATAAGACTGGCGACGGGTTACAAGCTTAGGGCTCACCAATAGGTACTCACCTCTCTGTCTACACCCGACAGAGAGGGTCACACATCCCCGGGCCCATCCACCCGGGGAGATAGGTATAGGGTTTAGGCCACGTAGGAAAATTTTTTTTCACCATTCCCTCCCTAAAATAGCTCCTCCTCCGACCATGGAGGACGCCTTTATTTTGGCGTTCTTCAGAGAGGTCCTTTTTAAGGACCCCGAGTTCTTGGCGAAATATGGCGCCAAAATACGCCAACGGTCCACCCCCACTCCGTCCCACGGGTCACTTGTGGAATTCAGTGACGCACTGGAGAGCCCGCTATCGCCACCTGCAAGTGAACAAGGCATTCCGCCCTTTGTTCCGCACCACAATGTTCCGGCAACTATCTCGGCCCCCATTGTGTCACCCGCCTTTGTTCCGGTAGATAATACCCCGGCCGCTAATCCGGCCTCTATTGTCTCGCCCGTCATTATCCCGGCAGTAAATACCGCGGCCCCTATTGTCTTGCCCGTTTTTGTACCTGCCGCCATTGTTACGCCGTCTATTGTTCCGGCTGCCATTGTTTCAGAGGCAACGCAGCTGCGCACCGCAGTATCAAACTCGACTCAACCGGAGAGCATGGACACGTCAGTCCCACTCTCAGAGGACGAAGCTCGCACCTCCTCCTCCAGCGACGACGACTTCCAAGTCGTCGTTAAAGGAGGCAAGAGGAAGGCTAATTCCTCCGCCCCCGCTGGCCCGGTCACCAAGGCCCAGAAGCAGAACACCTTACCGTCCAGCTCTACTTCCGCCCCTTGTCCGCGGGACAGTCGCCCCGCCAGCCCTAAGGCTTGCCCACCCGCTCCTACCGCGAGGAAGCAAAAGCCTCCTCCCCCCATTTACGTCCAAGACAAGTCCAAATGGACTGAAATTTCCAGGATGTGTGTTGATCGCAAGATCAACTACACCAACGCCCGATCCACCCTCCAGGGGATCAAAGTTACCGTCCCCACGTCTACGGACTTTAGGGATCTCTCCCGCGCCCTGCGTGAAAGGAGCTATTCCTTTCACACGTACTCCCTTCCGGAGGAAACCCCCACTCGCGTCGTCATTAGGCGCGTTCCCCAAGAAAACCCCACTGAGGAGATTAAGGACGACCTTATTGCACAAGGCGTCCCAGTATCCGCCGTCCATCGCTTGCACAAAGCGAGGCAGGGCCTTGTATACGACATGGTCCTTGTCATCTGCGACCCCACGGAAGGTCACCACCCGATATTCAAGGTGAAGTCGGTGTGCTCGCTCTCGGGCATCTCTATCAAGAAGCCCTACCGAGCCAACTTGATAGGCCAGTGTCATCGCTGCCAACTTGTACGGTCACTCGCAGACCAACTGCTATGCGACCCCTAGATGCGTCAAGTGTCTAGGTGAGCATGGCACCGCCGACTGCTCTCGCCCTAAAGATAGGGAGCTATGTGCAGAGCCGCCGAGCTGCGTCCTCTGCGGCCAATCCGGTCACCCGGCAAATTACCGGGGCTGTCCGAAAGCGCCAAAGTCATCCTCTCCGAAACTCGCGAAACGCGCGAGTGACCGCCTGCACAGGGAAAGCCCCTGGGGGAAGCTTCCCTCCGCGCAAATGCCGGAGCGGCTTAGCCCTCAAAGGCCCTCTCCCTGGGCAAACCTTACGCACCTTAAAGCTCCCGCAGCTTCAGTGCCCTCCAAACCCGCTCAACCCGCTGAAGTTCCAGCGCTTATGGCTACCGCCATCCCAGCGCCTGCGGCAACCACCGCGGCCCCTGCGGCTCCACCGGTTGCACCGCAAAGAGCCCCGGGCCGCGACAGCGCCCAAATCATAATCAGCACATACGCGGCCCTCTATTCCTCCGCCGCGGAAAAAATGGCCGACGAAATCGTTGGTGCAAACGGCAACCCTCGTCGTCTCTTAGAAATCCTTAACGCGTATCCCGAGATCGCGTTAGTCCTGAAAACCTTAAAATTCTAATTTCCAATGGATAACACAAGGTTAAATTCCACCAAACCCCGATCCCTCAAACTAGGATTTTTCAACGCTAATGGCGTTTCCGGTCAACGCGATGAGATCGCCGCTGTGGGCCTGTAGGAAACCTTCTTAAAGCCTCATCACCGCAACCCGAACATTGCCAACTACAAACTAGTTCGCAATGACAGGTCTCGATGCCACAAGGGTGGCACACTCATATACTTTAGGAAATCTCTGTATTGTATCCCTATAGACCCACCTCCTCTCTTCTCCCATCTGGAGACCTCTATCTGCCGGCTTGGCATGACCGGCCACCAACCGATCACCACCATCTCCGCGTATATCCCACCCGACAATGGTCCGGAGGATCCCATCTCGCTCCAAAAGGACTTCACTGCCCTCCTCGGTATGAGTGACTCCGTCATCTTGGCGGGGGATCTTAATGCCAAGCACCCGGCGTGGAATAGTAGCACAACCTCAACCAGAGGTAGGTGAGTTTTCAAGTTAGGCGAATCCCTTAACTTTGACGTCATCGCTCCAATGAGCCCGACTCACTTCCCAGGTAATCCTAATCACCTTCCCGATGTTCTCGATGTAGCGCTGCTCAAGAATGTGAACCTCCGTTTGCAATCGATGGAGACGTTCCACGAGCTAAACTCTGACCACCGCCCTGTAGTCATGCATCTTGCACCATACTCGGGCCCGATCGACCCCAACCGACCCCCTCAGACCCAGACGATAACCGACTGGAGGAAAGTAAGCGAAAGACTGAAATACACCACGTCGCCTCACTTAGACACCATCCCCGATCACTTAGTGTCAGTCGCCGACACGACGGCCGCAATCGACTCGTTTACAGAGCACGTACAATCCGTATTGATGGATTGTTCACGGGAAGTTCCGGTGATGAAAGACCATCGCTGGAAACTACCTACTGACGTACGTGACCTGATAACCGAGAAGAACGCGGCCATCCGTGCCTACGACTCCTTCCGTTGTGACGCGAACAAAGCCCACATGCGCCATTTACAGCGTGCTGTAAAGAAACGCATAGGGGAGGTTCGCTCTGAGGGCTGGAACAAGATGCTCAGCGAACTCGAGCCCACTCATCAAGCCTTCTGGCAATTATAGAGGAAATTGCGTTCCTCAGAAGAGGTCTCTATGCCTCCTCTCATCCGCCCCGACAATAGTGTCGCTTTCGACAGTCCCGATAAGGCTGAATGTCTTGCCGACAGCCTAGAGTCCCAATGTTCTCCCAGCTCCCAACCAGTAGACCAAGCTCACCTGAACAAGGTCGACGCTGAAGTCGAACGAAGAGCCTCCCTCCCTCCCGTCGAAGACCCTGATGATCCTCTGCCTCCCGTCACTCCAGACGAAGTGCACGACATCATTAAAGGGCTCCACGCTCGTAAGGCCCCCGGTTCGGATGGTATTACCAATAAGGTATACAAACTCCTTCCTGCCCCGCTAATAATGCTTATGACCGCCATCTTCAATGGCGCCTTGAGCAACAACATCTTCCCACAAGCATGGAAAGAAGCCACCGTCATCGGTATCCCAAAGCCAGGCAAGCCAAAGTCTGAGCCCTCCAGCTACCGCCCTATTAGCTTACTCAATGTCCTCGGCAAAATCTACGAGAGGCTTATTTATAAGCGTCTCAAAGACTACGCCGAAGCAAAGAGCCTCATACCCAACGAGCAGTTTGGATTCCGTAGCCAACACTCGGGCACCCAACAGGTCCACCGTATCGTAGAGCACTTATGCGCCGGTCTGCAGCGTAACGCGACGACGGGTGTGCTATTCTTCGACATAGCGAAGGCCTTCGACAAAGTCTGGCACAACGGCTTGATATACAAGCTCTACCAACTAGGAGTGCCAGATCGTCTCGTGCTCATCTTACGAGACTTTTTGTCGAACCGGACCTTTCGCTATCGCGTCGAGGGAGCACTCTCGTCCCCTCATCCTATTCGCGCGGGTGTCCCTCAGGGTTCCGTACTATCTCCTCTCGCCTTCACTTTGTTCACCAGCGATATCCCAAAAAGTAAAAAGGCTCAGTTGGCTCTCTTCGCCGACGACACTGCCGTTTACTATACCGGTCACTATCCCAACGCTATAGCTCGTACTCTCCAAACCTCCGCAAACGTCTTAGGCGCTTGGTTCCGGAAATGGAGAATCGAGGTCAACCCCGATAAGAGTCAGGTGGTTCTCTTCTCGAGACGTCGTCGACTCCCTCCCCCACTTCCCAGCCCGATCACTATGTACGGCAAGCCAATCCCTTGGGAGAAGCAAGCCAAATACCTAGGCGTGATCCTCGATGAGAACCTTACCTTTAAGGCTCATATTAAGGCGGTTCGCGCGCGCGCCTCCTTCGCTCTTAGCAGGCTCCAATTCGTACTGACAGCCCGTAGTAAACTGTCACTTAAATGCAAGCTCCGCATCTATACCGCAGTCATCCGTCCCATCATGACCTATGCCTGCGTTGTATTTGCGCACGCTCACCCACGTCATCTCCATAAGATGCAGACCCTCCAAAACCGTTTCCTCAGAAGGTTCACGGGTGCCCCCTTCTATGTCCGTAATATAGATCTTCACGTCGACCTCAAAATGCCAACCATAAAACAGTTCATGAAACGCTTATCAAAGCGTTTCTTCGACTGCGGCATCAAACATTCTAACCCCCTGATTACAGCGGCCGCCCACTACACTCCCTCTCGCATTAGCAGTATTCGCCGACCAAGGCATACTTTAATCGACCCCGACGACGCCACTACCCTCCTCCAGGAGAGTAGTAAGGCCACTAGCACGCTACATAAGCCCAAAACCCGATCGCCGTCCTACCGTCCTCGCCGCCGAGGCCCGCCGCGACGCCCAAATCGACGCCCCTCCCGACCCTTGCTCGAGCCAGCCCGCGCCGCTGAGCCTGTAGCTTTAAATTCGTCCGTTAATAATACCAATCCTGATCCAGCTAGTCATTTGCTGCCCTCTTCCAGCGACGCCCTAAGCCGAGGTTCGTACCCCACAGGGGGTGCCCTTAGCGTTGTCGCTTAGTTTTAGTTAGTTTATAAGTTTAAGTCCTGGCTGGAGGCTTTAATTTATTAGGGAATCCACAGGCAAGTCCGCTTAAGCTGACGACAACCGCATAGGTTGACCTGCGAGATGCCAAACAAACAAACAAAAAGGCGAATTTACGAGTGCACAATGTCTACTTTTGGTGTTTCATTTGGTATTATGACGAACTTTGACCATTTATCCCAAGACTGGATAAGTTACAAGTCTCGGCTACAACAATGGTTTATTGCCAACGACATTACGGAGGAATCGGACAAGTTGAAGGTCAAACGGAGGGCAATACTTATTAGTGCTCTCACCGGACCTACTTACATGCTAGCCAGGGACTTGGCGTTGCCTAAGAAGTTGGAAGAAACCAATTTGGAAGATATCCTGAAACTTCTAGACAGTCATTTCGAGCCGAAGCGGCTCGGATTCGCAGAAAAATCGATTTTCTACTCGGCGGCGCAGCGACCAGACGAGAGCCACACTCAATAGGCGGCCAGAATTAGGGGGTGGCGGCACACTGTGGGTTTAAGAACTTGGAGGAAGCTCTTCTGGATAAATTCATCATGGGGATGATGCCAGGACCCGAGCGAGACAAGCTCTTTGCCCAGAACCCCACGGACTTGACGTTAGCTAAGGCGGTGGAATTAGAGGAGAGCGTGCGGTGTGCTCGGCGCCTCCCATGCCGCAACTGTTGCACGTGGTTCAAGTGCGGCCGCCGGCAGCGTCGATGACGGATCCGTGTTCGCGGTTAAGGAAAATCTGCAGTGTGTGCGGCTATGCTAATCACAAATCCAATCAGTGCCGGTTTAAAAACTATAAGTGCAAAAAGTGTAATAACAAGGGCCATCTGCGACGGATGTGCTCAAGCGAAGCAAAAGTGAAACATGTGGAGGAAGGTAAAGTGGATGATGAGGACGACGACGGTAAGCTGTGTTTAAATATACGTTGTGATAAGGGTCGACCGATGCTGGCAAGTGTTTTCATTGGTGGACTAGGGTTGGAGTTCGAGATAGATAGTGGTTCCGCGGTCAGTATAATATCATACCAGATATACAACGAGCATTTTAGCAAAGTACCGTTATTAGTTACTGAAAGAAAGCTATTCAGTTATACGGGGGAACTTTTAGAAACAGTTGGTGTTATTCATTTAGATATAGAATATTCTAAAATGACAAGTAAACTTCACTTGTTTGTTGTACGTAACGGTGGTCCATCATTGTTAGGTCGAGATTTTATTAGCACGTTCGACTTGGAACTAGCACCAACAGTAAAATCTATTGTTGTATCGAATGACAATTCAATAATGGACTATTTAATAACAAGATTCCCCACAGTGTTCACTGGTAAATTAGGAAAATTTAATAAGTACGCCGTGGAGTTGCATCTAAAACCGCACTCGAAACCATTATTTTTTAAAGCACGGACAGTACCATACGCCTTGAAAGACAAAATTGATAACGAATTAGATCGACTCGTCGAATTAGGAGTATTGGAACCAGTAAAGTACTCCGATTACGCGTCACCAATCGTACCCGCGTTGAAAAAGGAGGGTGGAGTGAGAATTTGCGCAGACTTTTCCGTGACAATTAATAAGCAACTTATCGTCGATAAGTATCCGTTGCCAACGGTAAATGATTTGTTCGCCAAGTTGCATGGCGGCGTACAATTTAGCAAATTAGATCAACAAACAATTTTGTTTAAAAGAACAATCACAGAATATGACCTGTATCAATACACATCGCGGATTGTTTAAATATACAAGGTTGGTATTTGGCTTGTCGAGCGCACCAGCAATATTTCAACGCGCCATGGAATGTATGTTATCTGGGTTGGATGGAGTAGTATTTTTTCTAGACGATATTTTAATAACGGGAGTCGACAGTAAACAACACATGAGCAGGTTAGTCACAGTACTAGAAAGTTTGGCGGACACAGGGCTCACAATACAACCAAGCAAGTGTGAGTTCTTCAAAAACGAAGTAAACTATCTAGGCCACATTATAGACAAGAAAGGTATCAAAAAGTCCCCAGATAAAGTCACAGCAGTTTCACAAGCACCAAGACCACAGAACGTGTTACAATTGCAATCATTTCTAGGATTAACAAATTATTATCGCAATTTTGTCCCAAACGCCATACTAGCACCGTTATATAAATTGTTGCACAAAACGGAAAGATGGGAATGGTCTCAAGTACACGAAACAGCTTTTACAAAAATTAAACAGCAGTTGGCATCGGATGAGGTACTGGCACATTTTGACCCCGCGGCGAAACTAATCTTGACGGTAGACGCTTCTCCATACGGGTTAGGCGCAGTGCTATCACAAATAGGAAGCGATGGGCGCGAGCGACCGATTAGCTATGCATCTAGAACGCTAACAGCAGCCGAGACCAAATATGCCCAAATACAAAAAGAGGCAACAGCTATAGTATTCGGAGTAAAGCGTTTCCACCAATATTTATATGGCCGAGCGGTGCCCTTCACCTTGCGAACGGATCATAGGCCCTTATTGACCATCTTCGGTCCACACCGCGGTATACCGGAGGTATCAGCTAACCGACTACAGCGGTATGCAATATTTTTATCTGCATACAATTACGTAATCGAATATGTTATCACTAAAAATAACAGTGCCGATTATCTGTCGCGCGCTCCGGTAGGGAATGAGTCACCGTCATCAGGCAGCGGCGGTGCGCGTGTGGGGGCACTGCGAGAGCGAGACCACCAACCGCGCGCCGATGATGACCGCGCCACATATGCACTTCGTCGTTGACGGAGGGCTGCCTGTTACCCTAACAGTTTTACAACGCGAAACCGAGAAAGATACAACTTTGCGTAAAGTAAAAGATTATGTTATCATAGGTTGGCCGAGAAAAGTATACGACGACAAATTGAAACCGTACTTTTACTGTCGAAACCAACTATCGGTAGAAAACGGATGTTTGATGCGTGGCCACAAAGTTATCATAACAGAATTTTTGAGAGAACAAATTTGTAATGAACTTCACAGTTCACATTTTGGAGTTGTAAAGATGAAGGCAGAGGCGCGCAAGCGATTGTGGTTTCCAGGCGTGGACGGCGCGCTGGAGCGGCTGGCCGGCGCGTGCGCAGTATGCAGCGCACTGCGCCCTGCGCCTCCCCGCGCCCCGCTCACGCCCTGGCCACATCCTCCCCATGTCTTCCATAGAATACATTTAGATTTTCTAGGGCCCTTTAACAACCATATGTTTCTAATCGCAGTAGATGCTTATAGTAAATGGGTAGAGGTGTATATAATTACTTCATCATATGGTTCGAAAGCAGTCATTGAGAAATTAATAGATTTAATATCACGAGTCGGTATTCCACATACTATTGTAACGGATAACGGTACTTCGTTCGTTTCGCTAGAATTTAAAGAATTTTGTTTAAAGAATGGTATAACTCATACGCTAGCTCCGGTATACCATCCGTCAAGTAACGGGCAAGCCAAAAGCTCAGTCAAAATTATTAAAAGAGGTCTCAAAGGCATAATCCTTAATAATAAGGGAAAACGATTACAGGAACAAATTTCAAAGTTTTTGTTCGACTATCGGAACTCCAGGCATAGTACCACCGAGAAATCACCCGCTGAGCTCGTGTACGGCCGGTCGCTTCGCACGCGGCTCGATTTATTGTCACCGACATCGACGTCGGCAACGGCCGGTGTGTCGACCTCCTCTTCCACTTGCCTCACTCAAACCGTGGAGCAAAACCAGTTCTTACAGCGTAAATACTACAAGGGAAAAGAACGTAATCAATTCCAAGAAAATCAAGTAGTGTGGATAATGAGAAATTTAAATAATAAAAAGTTTGTTTGGGTCGAAGGCAGTATTAAGAAAAAGATCGGAAACGTAATATACGAAGTTTATATTCCTGAAATGGATCGATTAGTAAAAAGACAATTGGATCAGATACGGGCACACGGTCATAAACAAATGCCAGAACATGACTCAGACTGGGATTCAGATGTTATCCCGGATGCTCGGCACGACGTACCAGACACAAATCAGACGAAGCTGACTGACGACGACCAACATCAAATTTACACCAACAACGACAACCACTTGGTGTGGCTCAGATATAATTGAAATAGGAACACCACCCCCAGACAACATTACGGTATCATCGTCAGACACAAGTACACCGGTGGGGGGAGACGGAGGGGGTGAAAGTGGTTTAGACCGAAATGTGACCTTCGGCACGCCATTAGCAGAGTCAGACGGCTCGCTCGATGCGCTGACGCCCATACCAGCGATAAATCCACGACGTCTCGAGTTGTCACCGGACAACTTTACTCCTTAGCGTAGTTTTGAATTTATTATTGTTTATTGGAGTCAATTTGTAGTTGCTAAATAAAGGGAAGGGGATGTTATGTATATATGCGTAACGTACCGCGGCTGCGACCCGGCTAACTATATTGTTCCCTTTGATTAAAGTTAGTGTGTCATTGACTACCGTGTTTGACTGTTGTCCGTCCTCTATCTGCATATCTAACAAGTTCATATATTTGTTTTTTTTTTATTTGACGGTATAAGTCAATTATTTTGTTATCTACTTATATTATTGACATGATCTACTCATTACATTTTTTTTAATGAGCAGTATTGCAAAATGTGGATAGCTAGCGACCTCGACAATTGATAATATTGTTCTTGCCTGAGCAACCAGCAGCAAGTTCGTCATGCTCCCTTAGATGTCACTGCTTGCGGTAGTGTTGGGGGTCGGGTTTCCCCCTTCCCTCAAATATGGCGAGGGGGGTAATGGCTGACATTTGCGTTATGCTCGTAAACGGGTGCTGCTTGTGGTGACTGGTCGTCTTGCTGTCTATGGTTTTATTATTGTTACAGTAATTATTTTGTTAATTTACTTTACTTTGATGCTCCTAGTTTATCATTTATTTATTTTATTTGTTTGTATAATAATTCCAGTATTGCATTTGTAAGCTGCCATGCCCTTTAGGCCTGGAGGCTTTTATTGATGTATTAAGTGTTATTTACATTAATTATTTTTTTGGCGTTGGCGTGTCTAGCTGTCGTATGGCAATTAATTGAATGATTCGGTAATTACTTACAATTGTATAGAATCCAGTTCTTCTAACCGAAAAGACAGCTGTGCTGCTGGGGAGTTTGTTGCGCCACTTCTTCCTCCCAGCTAAAGCACTAGGAAGTGCGGTCGTTTTGGGGGACCGTCTTATGTAATTTTGACGTTCGAAAAGTGCTGATTCTCAGCCTAATTTGAATAAATGACTTTTGATTTTGATTTTAAAACTATTGTAAGACTTCATGCAAAATTGTAAATTAAGACATTTTGTTAACACGGTGTTGCCATATGATCTCCTGTATTCATTTTAAAACTTATCTTTTACATTTTTAAATATTTTCATCAAAAAAACATTTAAAAAATATATTTATAAAATTGTAGCCCACTGGTATCGGGAACTGGGTCCAAGCTACCGGCGGTCAGGGCTCCAGAGAGAGGAACCTCCTGACAATGCGAGTCGTGCCCAGAAGTACGGCTTTCTGAATCAAGCCCTTGATCCAGCTGCCCAACGAGAGCCTCCTCTGGTGTTGGTCGAGGCTCTTGGCAATTACGCCATTGGCTGTCACGACTATCGGCAAAATGATTGCTGATTCCGCATCCCACATGTCGACAACCTCGCGAGCCAAGTCAAGATACCTGATTTGTTTATCTTTCTCGGCATTCACGAGGTTACTGTCATGCGGGACCGTTATGTCAACAATCATTGTGCGCCGTTCTACTTGATCCACCACCATAGTGGTGGATCGATCAGGCTTATTGGCAACAATAGTCCTGTCAGTGATGATAGATCGATCCCAGTACAATGTGATATTTCCATTATTATCTCCTTTATTACATTTATAAACTTATAAATTACATTTTTAAATATTTTTAAAAAATCTGAAAAATAAAACATTTAAAGATATAACAAATAGTATCCCACCGGTATCGGGAACAGGGTCCAAGCTACCGGCGGTCAGAGCCCCAGAGAGAGGAACCTCCTAACAATGCGAGCCGTTTCCAGAAGCCGCTTTCTGAATCAAGCCCTTGATCCAGCTGCCCAACGAGAGCCTCCACAGGTGTTTGTCGAGCCTCTTGGCTATTAAGCCATTGGCTGTCACGACTAATGATTATTATTAGGTCATGGTTATAGTTTTAGCACTATAACACAATAAAAATGTTGTATAGTATACTATGCCCATAATAATGCGTTCTAAGTAATAAATGGAAAATACACTCAAGAAGAATGTTGTTAAGGAAAAATATTATAATTAATTAACTAGATACCTAATCATCTTAACTCTTCAAATTCTTCTATGTTAAAATTCTTCATTAAATCCTTCTTTCGGATTACCGCTCGTGATTTTCCGGGATTATAATTAATTTTAGCAGGCGTTATTCGTTTAAGATATTTGGTGTTGTTCGAAGACAAAGTTTTCAGAAACACATTTTTGGAAAATCCAAAGGAAAAACTTAAGTAAGTACATTACTTAAGTTTTAACTTTGAATTTTCTTATTGCCTACGTGGGACCCTCAGTAAGTTTTGCAAAAATAAAAATAAATGTTCTAAATGTAATTGCTTTTTATTAAGTATTTTCAAAGTACTCTCCACTAGCCTCTAAACAAAGTTTCATGCGTCTGAACCGGTTTTCGAAACACTTTTTCCAGTCCTTCGTAGACACCTCGTTTACAGCCTGCTCGAATGATGACACCGCATCTTCCAGCGACGAAAATTGTATCCCCTTGAGCAGATTGTTTATTTTCGGGAATAAATAGAAGTCACACGGTGCTAGGTCAGGGGTCCCAGGAGTTTGACCGGCGAGCTGTCCAGGTAGTCCCGTGTTTTGAGCGCGGTTTGGGCAGGCGCGTTGTCGTGGAGGAGCAGTAGCCCGCGAAACCCTGTGTTTGGTCGCTTGTTGCTCACAACAGATAAAACTTCAGCCAAGCATTTGGTAGTAAACCATTCAGTGTTGATGCTTTTTTGGTTCCGTAAAGGAATTGCCACCAAGAAGCCAGTAAAATTGAAAAAACCTGCGATCAAAATCTTCCGCCCGCTTCTACATAGTTCGCTTTACTTTGGTAGGCGTTGATTCGTTTTGAAACACCCAAACCATCGACTGGCGCTTCGTTTCTGGATCGAATTGTTATTTCCTCAAGACTCATACCTGTAATGATGTCGTTAACACGTCTCGGCAGACGAGCCTGCTTCAAATTTGTTGGTTTATAATTTGTGTTTTGTTTGGTTGTATATCACGGCAATGTTCCACCCGGGCCTGCGTCTGAGAATCGGTGAGATTGTGCGGCACCCAACATGCAACTAACCTCCTCACGCGAAGATGCATGTGTAGAATTTCGTGAAGGCTTATGTATATTTATTTGTGCTTATATTTATATATATAAAACTACAAATATATTATATTTGTAGTTTAGGTTTATGCGTATCTTTTTATTTGAAATATTTATTCCCAAATGTTCTTTTAAAAACTGCACCTTCCACTGTTTGTCTCTGCATCACCCAAAGGTTGACTGGTAAAAATGCCTATGGCATTAAGTCCGCCTCTGTACATCCGTGTGCGTAAAGTATAAAATAAATGATGATTTGATTTGATTTGACTTTGAATGAATGGTCACCCATCCACGAACCGACCGCGGCAAGCGTAGCTTAACCTCCGATCGACCCGTGGTGATGTTTTTATTTATCCACGAGGCCCTCTAATTTTTCAATACTATAGAGAAAGTGAGCTCTCATAAGAAAATTATGAGAGCTCACGGCTAAGCAATATTAACCGCCATGCGGGTATAAACATGCATCAAGTTAAGCTATACTTGCCGACGCCAGACCGTAGATAGGTGACCACCTTTACATGCCGAGACCGCTCCGTGCCTCGAAAAGCACGTTAAGTCCCAGTCGTCATTCGTGGATCTTTGACAGTCGTTGCGGATCGTCTGAAGCCCGAAAGTCTGAGAACAGTCTTACCAAGAGGTATAAGTTGGGAATATTGTAGTCAGATGATAGTGAGTACAAATATTATAATAACATCTTGAGTTTTTGTTAGTTGCAAGTTTGTGATTTTCTGGCAGTCTTAAGATTAGCATAACTATAGGACAACTAAAAAGGAACAAAGTTTCACCCTGCCGTGGAACTAAAATGCCGTTTATGGTAATGCGGGAGAGATCCTTTTTATCCCAAGAAAAAAACACAGACTGAAGCTCAGGTGCAGCTTCTATAAAATAAAAAGAGAATAGTTTCATGTCCATACCAAATAACACTCTGAAGTGTGTCCCCATTTATCGAACACGGTCGCCGAACGCGAAAAACAAAAGTTTTGCCGAAACAGCGATATTGTGCCGACATTTAAGTGCACGTTGTCATGTATGCGTTACAGCGCATAATCTTTTTGGTAAACTTTCGTTCGGCATTTCGTATATAGGGAATTTTGTTTGGACATTATTATTTCAGCTTTTAAAGGAAAAAAAAACCCTTTCCTTATCGAAAAAACCCTTTCCTTACCGTTTCAAATCTGTATGACAAATTGCATATTGAGATTAATTTACCTTTAATAATAAGTATAAGCTGCCATGCCACCATGCTTGAACAAACAGCAAGAACGATTTTGAAGATTTTATATACATACATTACATTACGCCACTGTAACTGTAATACGAACTGTAATATTTAGGGTTAGGCAGAGGTGCAGTACCTACAGCTGTGCACCCGCATTTGCCTGCTATGTTTAAGTCCCATGAAACAGGGGGCGACGCTATTGTCAAATCTAGACTCCGGGAACCAAATGAGAAATTCCTTATGAAAGAAGAATAACACTTTGCCCGACCTGGGAAGCGAACCCATGGCCTCATGTCCATTTTGAAGAGTTTATTAAAGTTTAATCTAACTAGCCTGGACCGTCCTTCTGCAGGAGAAGGCCTTTCTTATAAGTAAACTTAAAAAAGTACTATTGAAAGTCGGACTTAATGACTGAGTTTTTCTACCAGTCAACTAATCCCCAATCCAATCCTATTAGAACCTTGTTTAATTTAAAACAAATTCTTTTTTTTTTACAGGTTATTTTGTCCCGTAAGATAACGTGAAGCTGGGGTAGGGTCCATAGTAGTTAATAGAAAAATATCATTCACATACATATACCCACGTCGACTTACAGGACACCTTGTATATGCAATGACGTCATAAATATTTTACTTTGTAAAGTTTTATGTGTCTCGTATTGTTTATTACTTTGCATACCTAACATCACGCCTTGTTTCCCCGAAGAGTTGGGCAGAGGTGTACCTATAGTACACCCACATTTCGCCAGTTATGTTTAAGTCCCATGTAATAGGGGCCGAGCCTATTGCCATCTACCGGGCACAAATCCAGACTTCGGGCTGCTACTGAGAAATTCCAGATAGAAAAACCCAATAACACGTTGCCCGACCTAGGAATCGAACCCAGGACCTCATGCTCAGCTGTAGCCATTGCGACCACTAGACCAACGAGGCAGTCCGAAGGGTTGTCCCAATTTTCCAAGTAAGAACAGCTAATTAAATTGTAGACTCAGCTTAGTATGATTTTATCGTGCAAGAGTATTATTTATGCAAGTAAACCTCAAGGCAAACTTATACCTGGGAAGTAGGTACTAGACCAGTTTTCTAGGTCAGCTTGTTATATGCGAAATCTACCCACTATTTTATGCATTACTAACGAAATTATTTACTTAATTTAGCGCAGAGAGACTTAAAACTAATGCATTAAAAGAACGGGCAAAATAAAGTTGGGTGCTGTGGTTTAAAGAAAAAAAAACTACCTTTTTTCTTTGGTGTTAATAGAGAAGTAACTCAAAAGACCTTTGCTTTTTATAAATATAAAATGCAATAAGTTTTTAAAACGTAACGAGTTGATGAGATTTTTATTATATGATCGATCATTTAACCGCGAGTGGAAGCCTTCTTGTCACAGTCACGGCGTGCAGCTGTCGACTATAAATTTCCTGTGTTCGTAAATATAAATATGCTTTGTTTTTATGTTTTGTAATCGTTATATATAACCTTATATTTTTGTATGCACGTGTTTCTGTGACGAATAAATCTTTTTTTCTTTCGTCTTTCAATGACAGTTTTGTTTCGACCACTGCTGGTTTCAACCCTTTTGAGTCATGCTCCTCTGATCTGTGATTGTTTTAACAACAGGTTCCAGAAAATTCGCAATCGTTTACAAGGTAGAGATTACAATACGACAATAAATAAAACTGCGTATCTACTGTCATTTTCAGTCTGCATACAGAAATTAAATCAAGTATATATAATAGTTAAGTCACAACAGCATCAAACATTGGCTAAACCCATGGTCGGCCAACACTACTATTTAGTCTGTTTGAAAATATCACTTCTTATTTCCATGCTAGGATTTTTTTGATAGTTCCAAAATAGTCTTTTGCTTTAGTATTATCTCCACATTGTATACAGTGTTTTGTATTTCAACGGCTTTCAACAGGATTGACATCAGTTTTTCGGTAGCTTATGTGAATTCAATACCTTTATTTTTGACCTATTCATCATCGGTATTTTGTTCATGCTCTAAGGTCTTGCCCGCGGTCGTATGCGTGTCATCCATCAATAATTGTAAGGTCAGCTGATCAATGAAATTAGTATAAATTAAATAAAGTGAAATAACTTCCAACGTACACGAACTTACACGGCAAGAGATCGTTAAAGTATTTAATACCTTACCTTATTAATCAGCTACCTATATCACTGAGGGACAAAATTACTCGGAAAAACATAAACTACAAACTAAAGCAACATTTCTTGCAAAAGATAAATACTTAGGATAGCATATTAGTCAAAGGTTATATACTTTTAAAATTATTATTAAAAATCGTTAAAAAACATACACAATGAAGCCATAATGTCTACCTAACAATAACAACATAAAGCAAAAGTAACAAGAAAATAAGCTGTTGCTAAAAAGGAACAACCTGTATCAAATCAAACATTCCTCCACCACTTTTGTTGCAAGGACGGACGGTCAGAATGGTCACCGATGTTCGCTCGTTAGTAAAAGATAATGTTTTTAGCTAATACCCGTTTTATTTCATTTAATTTTTAATTTTTGACTGTGTACCTTCTTGAGTAGTTGTTATTCTTTAAATGATGTCGTCGATGATTTTGGTGCACGGTAAAACTCTAATGAGTTTATGTTGGCACCAACTTAATGTAATTGAATGTATGTGTATCTAACTGAATAAATAAAAAAAAAAAAAAAAAAAAAACAAGTCCTTTTTTTAAACATCCCGTCATCGACCACATTACATACATTTTTTTCCAATATAACTCCAACACTCTTCTCCGTGACTATACACAATATTCTTACAATACCATGAGATATTTCACGTTTCGCTCGCCCAGCAATCGGTTAAGCCTAACAAACTAATTACTGTGGGTTTCTGTGACCGCTCGGTCGTTGCGCACAAGTAGGGATTAACAGTGTTTTCTTTGCAATACGTTTTATAATGTAATGATGTTTATTTTGCAATGATGTTATTGTAGAAGAAGAAACAAGTTTTTTTTAGTTTAAGGGTTATGAATATCGTAGAAAAAAATGCTTGGAATAATGTTGGCCTACTCCAGAGCCACTTGGGCTCACTAGTTAAAACTTTAATGTTTGAAAGAGATGCTACCCTTTTTATACTGCACTTGGGCTCACTAGTTAAAACTTTAATGTTTGAAAGAGGTGCTACCCTTTTTATTCTGCAGTACAAGTTTTTTTTTTTGGGTGGGAAATCATCAAATGACTTCTCCCGCTCTGGCTGGAGCGGGAGGGCGTGTCAGACTTTTACTGACTAAAACCCACCCGTGTTCCTTCAGTTGCCTGTGCCAGGGCCACAGTTACTCTTTCGAATTACCCGCGACCCTGAGGCGTGTCGGTCCTATCGGACCCCGTAATTTCGTGCTGAGATCTCTTTGAGGCGCGCTTGGAACACGACGCGCTGTCGACCCGGGCCTGGTCCCTAACAGACGGCGAGCTACCCATTAGTAGCTCGCCGTCCGCAAACCCGCGCCTACGGTGGCCGGGAATCTGCAGGCGACTCCCGACGACCAGGGCGTCTCCAACGGGGACTAGGGGCGTGAGGGCGCAAGACTCTCTCCCTCACGCGCTCCGCCTCCTCCTTCGCAAGCATTACTGCTTCGCAAAAGGAGGTGACGGCTTTCCATTCCCTCTCGCTCCGTACCATGGCCTGGGCCAGGGCCGGACGCGAGAGATCGCCGCCGCCGATCGACTCCGCGAGGACACAGGGGTGCTCCGCCCAAGCTGGGCAGACCTCCACCGTATGCTCCACCGTGTCCTCCGGGCGATCCACACAATGGTGACACCCGGGCGTTTCCTCCCGCCTTATTCGAAACAGGAACCTCCTGAAACAACCGTGTCCGGTGAGGACCTGTGTTAGGCGGAAGGTGAGGTCGCCGTGGCGCCTATCCAACCACTCCTCAAAGAGGGGACTTACCGCTGCTATTGTGGCGTGCCCAGCACTGGGTTGCGACAATCGCACCCTCCATGTGCAGTACAAGCTTAATGTTCGAATCTTTATTTAATTTTTTAGTCAAGGTTTAGTTGATGAATAGTTCAATTTCATTTTGGTAGTATTTATTTTTTCATCTTTCAAATACATTGAAAACTATGGTATTGTATAATTTAGAATCAGTATTTCAATTTTATATGAATTTGTACCATGGAGCCGTTTATTATGTTATTATGATGTATGTCGACATGCAAGAGCATGGCAGTTAGGTCAAGGTCATTAAATATCTCACTGATGGTAGCGCATGAATTTGATCATTCGGTTCCCTACAAATGGTCGAGCTGGATGGTGCTGGTCCACGCGTCACGTCGACCAGCACGATCCAGTGAGCTGGAGCCGTCATTTAAAACTAATCATCTGATAACTGCAAAATATATTTTTTAACTTATACATTTTTTTACATAATTCTCACACATAAAATCAACAAGAATAATGTGCCCCAGGATTTTGTAATATTTTGATTTAAAAGAGTGGCCTTGGAGTTACTTGCCCGTTCTTCTCCATAGAGATCTAGGTTTTAAAATGGGCTTCAACTTTCTGACAGACAGACCGACTCCTTGTCAATTCCAAAGTGTAATTAAAATAAATGCTTTGTCAATACTCTGAGTTAGAGTTAGAGAAGCCCCGGGTTCTTTATTAAGGTGTTGAGTTTTTCCGGGGTTTTTCCAATATATCCTTTGTTTACTGCTTGTCCAACAATACAATAAACAAAATTAAAACCAATAAAAATTCTAAACATTTAGTACACTTCATGGCAGTCATTCAATATCTAGTAGTTGCGTCTCGTCTACTATCCTTGAAGCGGCGCGGCGGCGCACAGTGGGTCGAAACTATGATTTTAGTGACTTAGGGCTCAACTTTGCTTTTTCACTTTTTTTTTATGCGGATGGGTAGAGCTCATTAACCTCAATAATAATTGTTCTGATGTATTATTTCCTAAACTTTATACTTTGGGTAGAAAAATGTGTTTTGTTATTTTTTTGTATGGAGCGGCTCAAATAAACTTAAATTCCTGCTAAGTAGCGTGTGATCCCGCGTTGAAACTTTATTTTTCATATACCTTGTCTGGTCTATTATCATTTGATGCTATAAACAAATGCATAAAGTTGCAACTCTGCCAAATAAATGGATCGAAAAAAATGAAAAAATACATAGAATAAAAAGCTTCATTTTTTACTTTCGTAAGTTATTTTAAGTTAAATTTGATATGGAATAGTAAGTAAAAGCACGTAATAATACAAATAATTACTTAGCAACTAACAACAATACATTTAAAAGGTCCCTAATTAGCTTAAATTTACTAATACTACATATATTAGTAAATTTAAGCTAATTAGGGACCTTTATTTAAAAATGTGGATATGAAATCAATTAATTTCTATTTGTGTGTTTAATTACTGTAATTAGCTTAACCTTTTACCTTATAAAATAACAATGTTTTTCACTTTTAGTCATTACTGTAATATTAATTAGGATAATTAGTTAATGAGGGTAGTAGAAAAATTAGTAAACATTGTTTGTCACTGGATTCTGGAAGTATAAAATGACCATAATTTATTATATACTAACTAGTGTTCGTTTATTCGTACTACTACTAACATCTCGTGATTCTGATCGTCCCTTTTTCGTTATAATGGATAATTTAGTTAACAATTTAGATTTATTTATGATTTTAAGAGAGCAGGTCAAGTCACTGTCGGATAGTCAAAAATTCTTTCAATTCCTACAACATAAAATAAACGTGACCGAAGAGAACAGTGTTGAGCTCCAAAAATTCTGTACGCGCTTTTGTTCAAATATAAGTGCAAGATGGGAACGAAGTAGTCGCACGTTAGCACAGTTTGTAAGAAAAAATGGTGATTGGTTGGAACGTGCAATAAACTGGCCCGAAGGAATGATACCTGAAGCTGTGAACACTGAACAGGAAAGGCTCGAGATTTGTAATACTGAAGATGTCGAAAATCTACCACCATCTACTACAGAAGCTTCGACATCTACATTTACACCTCGAAAACCTTTCGAGGAATTGGGCTCCAGGCAAAAACGACGACGCGTTGATCAAATTAACCAATCGCTTTCGTTATCCCCGGATGAACTTAAAGCTACTACAATTGCTAGTTTAAGAAACACCGGAAATGAGGATGTAGGAAAAATTATGAACCATTTACTAAATCACCCCGAAGATCTAGAAAAAGTTAAAGAGTGTTTAAGTACAAGTAAACCGAAAAGTAGTACATATTCACCCGATAAGGCACTGTCTTTATTAGTTTCACTTAAATTAAGTAAGTGGCAGTATATAAGCCTAAGAGAAGCAGCAAGTGAAAATAGGTCTGATTTATACCCTTCTTATTATAAAATAAAACAAGCGAAGGCAAAATGTTATCCAGGGAAAGAAGACATAATTATAACTGAAGAAGGAGCTGCTATTAAACTGCAAGCTTTACTCAACTTGACGGTATCTAGGCTTTTAGAAGTGATTACTTTAGATTTGGATTCGCCAACTGAGTTACTGCTAATAAGCAAATGGGGTTTTGATGGAGCCTCAGGTCAAAGTAATTATAAACAAAAGACTGAAGCAGAGTTTGATGACTCAACTATCTTCATGGCCAGTCTAGTTCCTATAAGGCTTCAACAATGTGATGGAACAATTGTTTGGGAAAACGATCGACCCTCATCAACTTTCTATTGCCGTCCGATAATGTTCAAATTTACCAAAGAAACGCAGTCAACAGTGGTAACTATAAAAGCTAGCATAACCGAAGAAATAGAAACACTTCAGCCAATCAAGTTCAATCAAGTTGAAGTTAAGCATCAATTGCACTTGACGATGATAGACGGCAAAATATCGTCATATTTGTCAGACACATCTTCAGCTGTCTGTGATATCTGCAAAGCAAAACCGTCAGAGATGAACAATTTAGAGTCACTTGCTCAAAAAGAGAACAACGAAGAAGTGTTCCAGTATGGAATGTCATCTTTACATGCCTGGATAAGAAGCATGGAGTGCTTACTTCATATCGGTAAATATAATTTTATTAGTTCATAATTTTTTTCACGTTATATAGTTACTTGTGAGATTTTTATTTAAGTGATATTTCTTTTTGTTTGCAGCTTATCGTTTGGACTTCAAAAAATGGAGTTGCAGGGGCGATGACAAAGAAAAAATGTCACTCAGAAAGAGCGCTATACAGCAAGCGTTTAAGAAAGAATGCGGTTTACTTATTGACGTAGTCAAGCAAGGAGTAGGCACAACCAATGATGGCAATACTGCCAGAAGATTTTTTAGGGATGCAGAAACAACAGCTCGCATAACAGGAATAGATAAAGATTTAATAGAAAGGTTTCATGTGATTCTTCAGACGGTTGCATCTGGAGAGAGCGTGGATCTTTCTAAGTTTTCCGAATTTTGTAGAGATACTGCACAATTGTACGTTCACTTATATCCCTGGTATTATATGCCTTCCAGTATACATAAATTGTTAGTACATGGGAGTGATATAATTAAGCACTTTGGTGCCATACCTATAGGTAAACTGTCGGAAGAGGCAGCGGAAGCTCGTAATAAAGATTTCCGGAAATATAGAGAGAGTCATTCTAGAAAGGTAAGTAGAACGGCGACAAATGAGGATATTATACACAATCTTCTTTTGTCTTCTGATCCAAAGATCACAAGTCTAAGACCTCGAATGGTGAAACAAAATATAATGGTTCTCTCTCCAAAAGTCAAAGAGCTTCTGCTGATTTTTCCCACAGAATCCGATATAGATTTTATTGATGTAGATAATTTACAAGATAGTCATAGCGATAGTGAATAAGATTTTTTGGTAGTTTGTAAGTTTCTTGTTTTTTTTATTAGTTTATAAATGTCAAACTCATAATTGAAAGGAAATAGTAATGTTTGATGTTGTTTATAGTTAGTTTTTAGTTTGCTTGTGTTAGTTGTAGTAATGTTAGTTTACCTTTACTAATTTGTATTATTATGTACCTATCTTTACTCACTATTCAGTATTAAATCTAACTTAAAATAACATTTCATAAACATGTTAAAGTCATTAAAACAAAGAAATTGAAATTCATAGATCCCTAATTAGCTTAAATTTACTGCTACTACATATATTAGTAAATTTAAGCTAATTAGGGACCTTTTAAATGTATTATGATTAGTGTGATTAGCTTTAAATTTACTAATACTACATATATTAGTAAATTTAAGCTAATTAGGGACCTTTTAAATGTATTATGATTAGTGTGATTAGCTTTAAATTTACTAATACTACATATATTAGTAAATTTAAGCTAATTAGGGACCTTTTAAATGTATTGTTGTTAGTTGTTAAGTAACTATGTGTATTATTACGTGCTTTTACTTACTATTCCATATCAAATTTAACTTAAAAGAACTTACGAAAGTAAAAAATGTAGCTTTTTATTCTATATATTTTTTCCTTTTTTTCGATCCATTTATTTGGCAGAGTTGCAACTTTATGCACACGTTAATAGCATCAAATGATAATAGACTAGACAAGGTATATGAAAAATAAAGTTTCAACGCGGGATCACACGCTACTTAGCAGGAATTTAAGGTTATTTGATCCGCTCCATACAAAAAAATAACAAAACACATTTTTCTACCCAAAGTATAAAGTTTAGGAAAAAATACATCAGAACAATTATTGTTGAGGTTAATGAGCTCTATCCATCCACATGAGGAAAAAAGTAAAAAAGCAAAGTTGAGCCCTAAGTCACTAAAATCATAGTTTCGACCCACTGTGCGGCGTACGAAAATCGTCCACATGCCGTAGCTTTGTTGCGGCGCAAAAAAAAAAGTTGCAGGTACTTTTTTTGGTAAAAAATCTCACTGGTTTTTAAAACTTCATGCATGCATATAAAAAAATACAATGGTCGACTTGATGACTTAAATTGACTGCGAGCAGTTTGTACCTAAGCCAGGCTTGGGCTTAAATACTGGTCAAACTATGCTACTGCAGAGCATAGGCTTCCTTTCAACTTTCATGTTATTGACCAAAACATCCAGCCTCGCTTTTCTAAAGCTAAAAAGCTAATTTAAAAAAAACACCTTCAAATTCTAATCCAAACATCTATAATCATAACATTACCGTTCGTTAGCAAATAATTTCATCCAACATCTTATATATAAGTAAATATAAGTACTTCTCTTTTGACAGTCCTTACGATGTCCCTAGAGATATGCGATGAATAAGATCCCGATTAAGGCTAATTAAATATCCTGTCAAAACCGAAAGTTAATTAAATTATGATAATTAAAATATGGTTTTAACGTTGACAAGGTTTTTGGTTCACTTTTCCTGTGTTTCTTGATTAACATGATTATTCGAAAGGAAATCTTATCAAGACCTATTTACAGGGACAGGACAAAAAAGTTGAAAGGGTAATGGTAGAAAATACGCCACTAACTGTACTTTTTTTTAATGTACTTTCACCTACAAATCTACGTAAATAAGTATCACTATCATCGAACATGAACAGCTAATAATAAAATAATAACCGTTGTCTGCTATCCTCAAAAATGTAAACAATGGTAAAAACAACTCAAAGAAATATGAAGCATTTTGAAAGTTGTTCAAAACATAAAATACACCATTAATACCAGTTTCCTTGCTACTGCGAGCATCATTAACCAACCCGTTTCCCTTAATTATCCAATAAAACTTAAGGGTCAATAAAGTACTGGCTTAATTTTCTATGACTCCAGAATTTACTTAGAAAATGTCGGTTTTCAAGGATTTTACTAAGTCTCGGAATGATGATGAATCGGAATGAGCAATCATTAATTCTTGAAAGTCCTACTCCTAGCCATCCAAATGCACGAGTGTTTCAATGTCAATCGCCAGGAGTTCTTTATAAAGGGTGTTTATGTGCATTCGAAAACTATGTTCCTGCACCTTAAAAACCTAAGTTGCAAAAGACCACCATGACTTGGCCGGCCAGTCAACAGAAAGGTTCCTGCAAATTCTAAAACAGGCCCATGTCTTCGATGAAAAAAAACCGGCCACTTTCTACGAGATTGCTTAGTTCCAGATACATGCACTTGTTATAAATGCGGAGCTCAAGGATATATTGCGTTACATTGCTCAGTGAATTCTTCTAACAGCAAAGCATCTACATCCAGAAGTACCATCAAAGAAGTAAACAGAGTGAAGCCGTACATACAACGGCATCTACATGAAGGTGGTAAAAATAAACGGTGTAAATGTTAAGGCTAACATTGACACTGGAAGTCAAGTCAATATGCTTAACGCACAAGTTTCAAACGCAATGTCTCCCGAAGTTATACCTACGAGGGTTGTCCTAAAAGGAGTGTTGTTCTATTAGGTTTTTCTGGAGGTCTTGCTGCGAAACCATCGTATGGCCTCCAGGAGCGGTCATGTCAAGGTTCGGAAGCTGCAAGGAGCCATAGCCAGTTAGCCAGGTTTGTTGTCTTGCTCATTGCTAAATTCTCAGTAATGATAACTCTAATCCTAGCCAGGCAATGTTCACTTTGTCTGGCAGGGGGGGGTGACAAAACGGCCGATAAAAAAATTGGATCAATAAAAAAGAAGACTCAGATTTCGATATGTTTATTAACTGAATGCAAACATTGTTTTACTTACGGTACACAAGAATCAGGTTGTAGATACAAATATAATGCAGATGCAAATTAAGCATACCACTAATCAACCCGTATAGGCTGTATATCGACATGCTTATAGACTTTCGCATAGTGAACAAGCAATTATAATAGTCATATCGAAAGTAAATTAATGATTCAATGCAGCCATTATGAAAGAATCGGAATCCAATTGTGCTTCTCCTGTGTCCTAGTAAAAAAAAAGGAACGGCTACAGAGGGCTCTGCATTGATTACCTCGCTTTAAATGATATCACTGTTAAAGAAAGTTTCCGTTACATAATATAGAAGTTCAAGTTTCTTAGTTTTCTGGGAAATATTACTTTACCGGTATCGATATGGTCAAGTTCGTTCCCATTGATTTGCAATAAATCCACATGACACTCGTAAAACAGCTTTAATAACTTCTCAAGGTATACGAATATACCTAGGTTCAAGTTGGTTTTGCAAACGCAGCCAGTGTTTATGAGATTTAATACAAAAGTAAAATCTATGGGTAGGTCTGTAAATACGCAAGACGAAGTATTGGCATTTTGCAACGATAAACTTCTACTCTCAACTGATAGTATGGTTTCATAAATTTTGAAAATTTTCTTAAAATAATACCCAAAATTTAGGATGAATTAATATTCGTTTTTGCAAAATCACATCACTTGGTCCGTGTCTACAAAGTAACACTAGTCAGGGGAAGGACTGCTCTATAGCCCCCTATGTATATTAAACCTATTATAAGGTGTATTTGATAACCTGTTGACTGTTATCAACGTGTACCATTTACCATTTTTAGAAGTCACGAAATATCTGCCAATGGCATTCAGCTGGATAAAATGGTTGGCTGATTCACAGTTACCTTTGTCTAGGAATGTGCATCGTGAACGTCAATTTATTGGATTGTGCGCAAAAGTGTTCATGTGTACAAAAAGGGAAGAAATTTAGTTCTTTGGGGACAGGCCAGACTCAATCCCAAAACTGATTGATTGATTGTATTCAAGCCCATATCATCAACATCTGCCTAACTTTTCCCAATTTATGTTAGGGTCGGCTTCCAGTCAAAGGATGCAGCAGAATACCAGTATTTTACATGGAGTGACTGCCGATCTGACCTCCAAAACCCAGTTACTGGGTAGGATGAGATGAGAAATGATAGATACCAGTTAAGAAGCATAATAGGATAACATGGTTACAAAAGTTTTACGGGTTTAAGGTAATTAAAAGGCCATTTAAAAGTATAACACCAATAGTAGTAGCTGGTTAGTTAGTTCAGTCGTTCTGACAAGCAGCTTCCATTGCGTGAGCAATGATTCCAGGATGGCCGAGTGTGACGGACGTGGCGTCAGCCAAAATGCAGCTCGCCAAAGCTAGCCGCTATATTAATGCTTCTACTCCAATCTTGGCATGGATGTCCGCAATAGTAGTGGAGATGTGTTAATAGACCTTAGACTGCAGTCTAATGTCGACGCCAGCCACCGAAAAGCGTTGAAGGTTGTGTTGCCGTTGACGCGTACCGCTCGAGTGTATGAGCAATGAGCCAACTATTTAATTATGTGTCATTTGATTGTGATTACAAGATCTAGAAAAGTTCTACCGGATTTTCATTTACCCCGTTTCAATAGGAAACAATAATAAGTCGTTTAATCAAAATGACCCTAAAAATGAGAGTGACTTAATCACAACACATCCAAACACTGTTGGGTTTGTTTATAAAAGTTGTTTAAAGTTAGGAGACGTTTTGAAGTCATAAAATAAATTGACCCGTAAAAGTTTTTGTGCAAACCTACTTGCTGAAATAAAATCATTTTTCATTTTTACGGTCAAGCTGACATTAATCATAACTTAATCTTACGCAACGTTTATAAATGAAACCCCTATAATATTAAAATGACAGCAGTTTCAGAGCTTGACAATAAAGTACTAGGAAACCATGATACAGCAAGTAGTGTCGTTTGGACAGTCAGTAGCTTCCGTGAACCTGACGACTTTGTTGCAGGGATCCCGACCACGAATGCAAATTCCGCCACGCTTCGCGCATCTTGTTTCTTTTACTGATGCTAGAAAATATAATTGCTTATATCAGTTGCATAAATATAATTACTTAAATCAGTTGCATAAACATAATTACTTAAATCATTTGCCAAGTCACAGATCATCATCTTCGTGCCCTTGTCTCATGTTGCTTAGGGTCGGTGCAACATGTTTTCTTCGTCCATTCTCTACTGACCGTCACGCTATCATTCATTCTCTACTCTTTCGTATCATTCCTCATACAATCCATCCATATTTTCTTTGGCCTGCCTTTTTTATTATTCATCAAAATTAATTAGTATAATATAGAATGGGTGTATCCTCAAAATCCACGTCCAAGTGTGTGTTTTGCATACGGGTATATCGATAATTTGATCCAACCTAGCTCCTCAAAGAAAGCCAGCATCAATATCTTCTATAAATTAATTTAAGTGTCTGATTATAATGACAAGACAACGGTTTTTTGCTAAATGAATATGAAAGTATAATTATACGTTACTTGTAACAAAAAAAACTTTATTCATTTTATCTATCTGTCTGTCTGTTTGTTTCTGCTAATCTGCGAAACAGCTAAACAAATTACTATTAAATTAGGAATGGGGATACGTTGAACCCTAGGGAAGGCCTTAGTGCCCCGTTCAGCACATCTAAAACGCGTTCAAGAGCTGTCATTGTCAATATTTCACAGAAAATAGTGACACTGACTGAGCTCTTAAACGTAATTTATGTGCTGCTCATGTTCAGTTTCATTTGTGAAATCAGCCCTTAGGCTACTTTTTATCGACATACTACGCGGACGAAGCCGCGGGTGGATGCTACTGTTCATAGAAAAGTAAACTAATAATTCACTTACATCCATAACAGCACTCAACTCCTTTTCTTTGCTGTTCAAGACATAATCCTTTTTGTTCCACTAGATGTCCTGTGGGGCAGTCAGCTGCAAGCGTACACATACCTCCTTGCGCAGTACACGGGTGTTCATCATATATTGAATCTAGTGCCCTCACTGTGAATAGAAACATTGTTCTTTGTTAATTTAACTACAATGGGTAACTTTAATATTTCGTTTTCGTAGGTCAAAACAGTGCTATAGCGTGTCAGCGTATACTGTTATGTTTTGCGGAAATATAAACGTATAACTTTAGTGTTAAATGCGGTATAAGATACAAAGTAAGTACCAAAAGCATGCTTGCATTCATTACTGTAAAAAAACGAAAAATTTTCTTCCAATAAATACGTTGTATCTAATCCGATTATAAAATTGTTTAATATTTAATTCATTTATCAGCATTTTACTATGAAGTTTGTGTAGTCGGCTTGGTTTTTTTAAATAGAGCTTTACCTTACTAATTTTGAGATCTCCCATATAAACGTGACTAACTCAAATTTAAACGAAAAATTAGTCATGCGACGCAACAAGAAACTATACCATACCATTCAAGCTGATAAATAAGAATCGTTATAATATTCCAATCAAAACAGTACTACACATCAATTAACATCAAAATCAAATCACTTTATATATGTGGAAAAAACCTACCGCAACCTTATTGCCGAGTGTTATAGCTCAATATCGAAGTGGAAATGATAAACGATCAGCAAATGCAAATTGGTGAGTCATGACTGAATGCGGCCATCGGAGACTATTGTGAAATGATAGTGGATGATCCTCCAACTAGTAGCAATAGATTCTCCATGTATTCGATAAAGATGATTGGCAATGTTGACTCAATGAGCGGCATTGATCGTGTTTGCTATCTGTACAAGCGCTGTATGTGAACTGAGGCATACAAACGTGTCATGGTAGATCTTGGAGTCAATTGCAGCATAGAATACGGAGAAGTATCTATGTTGCCTTAATTGGAAAATCATCGGTAGGTGAATGGTCTTATTGATGTTGTAAAAGGTAATAATGATAGAGAAATTTAAATCAGGCCGAATAATGGTAATTGCTGATAACAATAGGAGTTATGGAGGCCAATTTAAAAGAAATGATCATTCCAATAACAAATAAACACAACACCTACATTTTAATGACGTTAAATGCAACGATATTAACAATTTCAACATGTACAATAATCGGAAATTGTAAACTTAAATTCCCTGTCAACATAGACTACTACGAGTTAGAGAAACAATTATATGAAAACATAACACATCCTCTAAAGTTTGTGCACTATTTTCATTCTTACTTAACCTACGTTTTACGAAGATGGCATACGTGAAAATTCCACTCTAACTCAATAGTTAAGCAAGAGTTCGTTAGTTCAGTTTCCATCCATTGCATTATTGATGAAAAATCTGTCCTAGAACAAGCTAAGATATACTTTTCTTATGATTGGACCTTACAATCAATTGACAATTCTAATAACAACCACTATATATACATTTAACTATCAAAAGTTACCAACAACAACAAATACAAACTCGTACTCACAATCATCACTAGCCTTTGCGATTGTAACACCAGCCTTTACAACTCCTAGTAGACACAGGACAACGACTAACATGTTGCGATACATGATTACACTTATATCTTTATGCACGACCGCACTCTCGCTGATACCGACACAGAATGAGCCATCAGTATTCCAGCCATGTTTGTTTTAAATATCGCTCCAACAGTTATGTATGCAGATAATGATGGAGTTTCCAGATAGGATGCACATGAAGTTCTAAACAATAATATTGTGATTGGAGCAATATTGATCGGAGCTATCATTTCTTGGGTAGAATAGCTGTTGTTGTTCCAACACAGTTTCAATCTTTAACATAGATTGTTTGGCATCTGAATTCCCTTAGATTTTAGTAGGTTTTAGTTTGAAAGTTTTGTTTGTTTGGTGATTCTTCATTTAATGTTTTATCACTTTAACTTTCTTCTTTTTGGGATAAAACTTTTAGATTTTTCCAGTCTTATTTTACACACGTTTCCTTTTTTTTGCATTGCATCCTGTGCGTATTGTCGGACCTGTAGGATTCTAATTACGTTATTTTTTTATTTGGTTTGTAGTTTTTAAGTGTAAGTCATGTCGTTACTAGCATTACTATCTCATAAGCATTTCTGTATTACTAACAATTAAATAGATGTTTCTAAAATCTGAAATCAATGAATATATTAATAATAATTACACATTGGCCAAAATACTTATATAAAATTAAATAATGCATTTGCCTTATTCATTGCCTTCATTGTTTTACATATAAAAATATAACATAGTATTGTTCACCTTTAAATAAGAATGTTGTGCATGCCTATAAGTGATATATTTACACAGAATTAAAAACTCGTGACTACCTTTTGTTCTACTCTTGTAAATTTGTCGTTGGTGTGCCTTGCTTAAAAAAATATAATTAAATAAAATAAAACATCTTTCAACAGTTGTAATTTTTACATTCATTACATTCATTTTGACTCCTAGATTGCAAGGAATTTGTTGACACTGAGAAATCTTTTCTCTGCGACATTCTTCAATGAAAACAATCAATAAACATCACTTGAAATGCGTAAATTGTCAATGATTTTTTCCGTACTAGTAAGTTAAATAATGATAATTATCATGAGTAAATACATGTTTTATGCGCCACTGTATTAAATGTTACAACAAAATACCTTATGACATGTTGCAGTTAAATAAAAGAAAGTTAAAAAAACTCATGTTAAAAGTACACTTTACTTTGTTAACAAGCATATAGTAAATAGGTGAGCCGAGATTCGCCACACAATTAGTTGTACCTGATCCATATAATCAATTATGCATAGTTTGTAAGTCCCTCATGTACTACAAAACCTTTATGTACCTAAATAAATTATATTATATTATATTCCAAATAAGAGGATTAAATCCTAGATAAGAACGCTTTGAAACATGCTGGTCCTGCTACATATGACAACCTAGAGGCTAGACACAAACAAAGTGGTTGCATTGAATTGTATAATTTGTTATTTTTACTTAACTCACACACTGACTTATTCCTAGTTAATATACTTTTACAATGTTTGTAAATATGTGAGCACCATGTACCTATCACGTGATTAATTTATCTGTATTTGCTTTATTTTCAAATTATTTTTACATGTGGTATAGTATTTTTATTCTTGGTGCATCGTCTTCACTTTTAAAAATATAATCAATGTAAAAAATGTTGTTAAACATTTTAACAGAGTAACGGTGGAGTTTCTTGTCCCTTCTTCCATACGAAACTACATTTTGGAAGGGGCGCCTAGAATCTATTCTATTTTTTGACGTTCAAAAGTGCCTTTTAGTGCCTATTTGAAATAAACGCTTTGATTTTATACTTCTGTGGTGTTTCCGTTTTACCTAGGCACGTTTTCAAATTACGAGTGTGTCATTTAATAACCATTTTTTCGAAAAATAATTACGCTTCTTCGGTTTTATATTATAAAAACAGTAAATAGCTTGTCTCGAAATTTTTAAAGCTAAGAACTTGTGAGTCTTGCGAGGCAGTCATTACGACATTGCGTTTTTTTAATCAAACTTAAGATTTGTCGACAGTTTGCATTCACCTGGAGTTTATTTGTTCCGCTGATTAATAAGTTGAAATCCTTAATTGATGAAATTATTATTGATATTATGTTGACAATATTTGACGGTGGAGCAAGGAGCGCCTAGGCTTGTTGTGAAGTTACTGGAATCACCGAAAAGGTCGGAAAAAGTGACACTGGCTAGTGACAGTTACTTTAGCAGAGCGTCGCATCGCATGGCGGCTGTCTTCTGATGACAGAGATGATGTCATGAGAGCCGCTGTCGCTATATTTCATCACAATCCTTCACTAACGGTCGAATCCATTAAGCTATTTTAAGTGAAAGGCAAATCGCTTTTAATGAGAGAGTATATTTCTATCAAACTATGACTTTATTGGAACGTTAAAACCAGAGATTAATAGGTATTTCTATCTCCAGTACGCCAAAATTGGTGATAGGTACGGTATAATATTGTTTTCGGCCGTTATACGATGACTACTTCTAATAAAAGGCTATCCTGTCCTGCGCCGATATATAAAAAATTGTCACTTATGAATCCTGGTTCTTTTATCTCTTCTGACTACGTTAGGGTTGTCTTCTTTTAAAGAATAATTAATCAGAAAATTTAATTACCAGATAAGCCAGTGCCAAGTGCCTATTACCATACTTCTGTGAACATAATAATGATCAGAAAACTATTTTATTTAACAATGTTTTCCTAAGCATACGGCATACGTCATTGTGTACCTTGTCTATGCAACTAAATCTCGTTTAGGTGTTTAAGTTAGGTAGTAACACGCGTATCTTCTGTTACTAATCAAAAATGTCGAAGCTGCATATCAAAGTTACATCGTTATTACTGATTATCTTTTATTTGACCGACCTCCCTACAGAATAATAATAAAATATACATTTAGGCAATAAGAAAATGCTAAAAGGCTAAAGGGATAAATGTATCAAAGCTAAACCTGACCTTGTAAACATAACTTGTAAGTACTTATCTACACTAAAATAATTATAACATGTATTCTAGCTACGTGAATACGCGACACACATTGTCGACTTTTGCATTTGCCCCTGCTGTCTATACGTGTCGTTTTTGGGTAAACATGCACAATAGATGTTTCACATCCAAAATATTCAGAAACAAAAATAACTTTGTGCTCAGTGCGAATGACAGTTGTTTTCAAAGGTTTCGTGGTCGAGACTCAATCAAACCTCAAAGTTATTTAAAGTTGTGTATTTTATAACGAGGCTCAGTCGTCATAGCCGCAATCTACCTTTAACATTAAATGGAGAAAAAATCTCGAATCAAAATGACCTCCAAAACAAATGAGGGCTCCCATCATGGTAACATTATGAAGTAGTTGCAGCTCAACACCCGTATAGATCAAACGTGACATAATTGCGGACTGTAATGCCTTATCGTTGGTGACTGATGGAGCCCGCATCTTGTATCACCTGAACAGAGTGATTAATGACTAGCACTGTTGGTTTGTATGTGACCGAGACAGATGTTTTTATAAGGGTGGAAGTAGTGACGGTAGTAGGTCGTTGTAGAGCGATTTTTGATGAAGATGGCGCTTGGTGGCTTTATAAAAAGAAAATTGTATGTAAATGAAAAAAGTAGAATGTACGACGTCTTATGTTCAACTACGATAACTAAACCGATTATACAGGGTGGCCAAAAAGTCGTGGATCAAACGCAACTAGGGGTTAGATGGGGTCATCAGCTGCAAAAAATGATTTTTAATTTATCTTGTGGTTTTTATGAGAAAATTGACTTTTTTTACTATTTCTTATCAAAATTCGAAAAAATCCACATCCTGTATCTTTTTTATCATTTTTAATAGATTGGTACTAATGAGTCCTTGCGTTACACATGCTATTTATGGTTGTTTATTGGGTGTGTTGAAGAAAATATTAAGTTTTACGAAATTTGTTTTTCTCAAATCATAACTTTTTATTTACATCGGAACCTACTGTGAAAAAAAATACTCTACCGAGAAGTGATTTAATAGGGATTGTAAAAAGGTATTACACATGGCCATGAGTGGCTTTAATATCTTTCTAGGAAGAAAAAACAAAACAACGATTGTGAAAATTTTGTTTTAATAAAACAAAACATTTTACAATAAATGCTCAAAATTCCTGCCTCTGACATTAATACATAATCTGCACCGTCTAATGAAATTCCTACGTAACCTACGGAATGCACCTCTGTTGTTGATAACTTGTACCCTAGCTAATTCGAGCTTTTGTCGTAGTTCTTGTTCGCTATTGTTTTCTCTTTGATAAACGATTACTTTAAAGTAGCCCCAAAGAAAAAATCTAATGGAGTTAAATCGGGTGACCGGGGGAGGCCACGCAATAGGCCCGCCTCGACCAATCCACCGATTGGGGAAGCGCTCGTTCAAATAATCTCTAACTGCTCGAGCGTAGTGAGGCGGGGCGCCGTCGTGTTGCAGCCACATTTCTGCTATTCTTGCTTCTGGAACCTCAGCTTCGTTAAGAATTTGGTTTAAATTATTTTGTAAAAAAAACATACAGAGCTTCATTCAGCCTTGCTGGCATTTCATGCAGCACCAACTATTGGGCAATTATACCAGCTCACATGTTTATAACAAACAGATGCTGAAATCGATCATTTCTTATGAAATGGGGGTTCACTCTGGAGTAAAAATGTAGGTCGTGGATATTGAATACTCCCATTCTTCTAAAACTTGACTCATTCGTCCATAATACCTTGTTAAAGAACTGCTAATCCTCTATGTGGTATCTTAGCATCTCTCTGCAAAACGTCACTCTAGGTTCATAGTCACCGGGCAGCAAAGCTTGCACCCTTTTCACGTGGTAGGCATGATATTTCTTTCTTTTAATGATATGTTGCACCGTCGATCTTGGAATCCCGAGATTACGGGATATTTGGCGTTGACATATACCAGGATCCAATCCTAATTCGCTCAGCACTTCATCTTCATTTTCAAATCGCACCACTGGTCTGCCTGATCTCGGAGCATGCTGACCGGGTAAGACTCCCTCCATGTACGAATTATGTACGCGCATAAAGACCCTGTAGTCCGGAAAACGATCACGATTAGGGTAGCGTTGACGATATTCCCTTGCAGCAGTCCGGGCATTGCCGTCGCAAAAGCCATACAGGTAATGCATTTCTGCATACTCCCGTTGGGTGTATTCTCTCCTCGCAGCAGCCATCTGTCCACTTTTATAGCCAATCCGTCAGATTCGGAATCTAGTCCGATTCACACAGCACTTGTCACAGGTAGGCAATCTATCACAAGTCCGAAAAACAAAGCCTAGGTCACAGGAAAGAAACTGATCACAAGTCGTAGTAAAACCGAGAAAAAGAACACGTGTGTAGTCACAAGCAGGAAGCGAGTCACTAAAGAACACTAAACATTCTAAAGAAAGATGATCACGCGCATCCCACCGCCACCGCCCCGGCCGGCCCGGCCTTTTGTTTCCTAGAAAAGATATCGCTACCTGAAGTGACGAACTTCAATCTTGGAACTGGCCTTTTATTGACAAAAGATGAAAGGGCTATTGTATAAGAGAGGCAGAGAGTCTTTGTCATTAATAATTGTATTAGTTCCAGTTTATTTTTAAATAGTCTTCACCGAGTTTTATGGTTGGGTTCAATTTGGCCTTGTTACAAATGATCGTCCTCGAAAGATATCAAAGCTACGCATAGCCATGTGTAATACCTTTTCAGAATCCCTATTAAACCAAAACTTGTAATACAGGGTCACTTTTCGGTGGAGTATTTTTTTTTCACAGTGGGGTCCGAAGTAAATAAAAAGTTATGATTTGAGAAAAACAAAGGGGGATGCCCGTTAACAAAATACAAAAAGGTTTATTACAGAATCTTGTACATCTTTTACAGTAAATCTTACATAGGAACCTCCTTTTAAGTAAAAGATATACCTGTGCTAGGAGATTCCACTCTTCAATTACAAATTTAAAAAAAAAAAATGGTAAAAGTGGTGTACAAAAGTTAATAAAATAAAAAATAACAACAAAAATAATACAAAAAATTAAAATTAAAGTTAAAATATCAAAATCAAAACAAGACAAGAACTGAAACTAAATAAACGAAAAAAAAAAGTAAAAGAAAAGTAACTAAGTGATATATCCTAAAAATTGTGAGTGTTAGTTTGTGTGAGTGAGTTCGTGTGTGCATGAATGTGTGTGTATGTTTTTGTGTGTATGTGTGTATCTTTGTAAATCATATTGACGATGCTTGCAGCAATAATTCAATTTCATCATAGGTCTTCCGTTCTAACCATTGCACTATTGCCTTTTTGCAGTCATTGGAGGTCATGGGATAGATACTTTTTTTTTTTTTTTTTTTATTATATAGGGCAGCGGAATTTGAATTGAATTGTCTTTTAGCATATAAAGTTTTAACAAATTTTACTGGTGCAACACTGTACTTTCGTCTTCCTTCCTTATACGTATAAGTAAAAAAAACGTCGTAATTTCTGTTTATTGAACAAGTTATTCATTTATCCGAAAAAGTTTGCTATATTTTTGCAATAATAAAAAGTACTGAAATGATAAATGACATTCACGGAGATAACGCAGCAGTGTTGCCAATACTTATCAATTTCGTTCACGAAATAATCGATTATGTTTTCATGGATTTTTTTATTAATAAAATCACATCCTGCTTGTTATACGATCTATTGTAATTTATACGGTGTTATGTTTTTACTTTTGATATTAAATGGACAAACTATTTAATAGTTGATATTGTAATAATGAATAATTAGGATTATAACAAAAACGCTACGACACATTTTAATAATAATTCAATTCATGTTTAGCACAATGAATATCAAATATGACAAAAACGAACCTATCTTCAGTGGGGTTATAGTAGTGATTATAATTGTGAATTAAATTATGATTCGAATAAAAGTCGATATCGATTTTTTTGTTTTGCTTATGTGGCAACATTGAGTTACGCTGGCCGGCTGTCAAGTCAAGACACAGTCAAGTGTCAAATCACAAAAATCTACAGAATCTACTTTAATTGTTTTCGTTTGCCTTACTGAGTTTAAATCTGGCGGATTTGTTATTTTAACCATAAAATTTAATGGATTGCGACGATTATTTTAACCCTAACTTAAATATCCAATGATTATAAAGCAATTACGTTAGTCAAGATTAAAAACTATTTTATCATAAAAACCCTTACATTTTTGTAAACCAATTCCTTGACCAGTTAATTGTTGAAGCACATATTACACTATCCATATACTTTAAAATGTGTGCACTCGTGGCCGAAGTGTCTACGGACGGTGGGCATTCCCCTTTCAACACACCCAATAAACAACCATAAATAGCATGTCTAACGCAAGGACTCATCAGTACCAATCTAGTGAAAATGAAAACAAAGATACAGGTTGTAGATTTTTTCGATTTTTGATAAGAATTAGTAAAAAAAAGGAAATTTTCTCATAAAACACACGTCAACCCCTGCAGATTTATAATTTATATTATTATAAATCTGCAGAGGTTGACCTTAAAGACCTACCGTAGATCAAATTTTTGCAGCTGATGACCCCATCTAACCCCTAGTTGCGTTTGATCCACGACTTTTTGGCCACCTGTATACAGAAATTTATCTTGTTTTCAGTAAAGATATTAGCTTCAAATATTATTTCATTCATTTGTAAGATAAGTCTTTTGCCAGAACGCTACTGTATCTTTCGAAATCTGATTCCATTGCTTACAGTTGTAGTTTATCACTTTTTATTCTAAGGTTAAATGTATTTATTTAATCAAAGTATTTCTCCTCATTGTCTATGCATTTCTGCCATCTCATGGGAAGGTCATTTATACTTTTGCGGTAGAATACTGGGTACCTGGACTCAACAAACTGTGTGAAGGCATTTTGTATTGCTTCCTGAGACGAAATATTATTACCATGTAAAAAAAACCTGGTAGTCGGGGCCAGGTCTGGCGAGTACTGAGGATGATGGATGGTTCCTAACCGTAGGTCCTGTAGTTTTAAAACGGTATCACGTGAGCAGTGTCAGGTCTTGCGTTATCATGGGGCGGTCCTGCTGCGAGTTTTGCCATCACTTGCGAAGTATCGTAGACATTTGCTGTTATTGCTTGACCGGATCTGAGGAAACTTTTGTGAATTACACCACAAAGTGATCACCAAACAGCTGCCATCTATGAGTAAGCTTTTGCTTAGAGCATTGTTGCGGCTTTTGACCTGGAGTCAGCAATTGCGTTGTTCGCTTGCAATTATCGTAATGAATCCGTTTCTCATCACACGTAACAATTCACCCCAATATACCTTTATTGTTGTACTTGTCTACCAAGGTAAGGCAAGCTTCGCCACGCGTTTCTCTCTCCAAAGCAGTCAAATCATGGGGCACCCATTTTTCAAGATAAAATATCTTGAAAAATCCTACCAATTCGATGCAAATGGGTCAATATTGTGGGTTTGCTTACATCAAACCACGCCGCTAATTTCATGGTATTCTTAAACGGATTGGCTAACACCATCGCATTAAATTCATCGTTATTTACCTTAGTGACTGGTCTTCCTCGAGGTTTATTCTTCAAGTCTAAGTTTCGACTACGAAAGCGACTAAAAACAAAAACGCACGGTCCGTTCATTTTCGTTTCAATGCAGCCATCTTTAGTTTGAAGTTGACTGAAACACAAAATAAATTTTAAAAAATCTAATTTTGTAAAAAAAAAACATATTTGTAACTTTGACATATTGTAAATTTGACACCAGGTTTCATATAAAATCAAAGTGTGTCACAGTACGTTAAAACGGCAATTTCATATTATTTTAAAACCCTATTACTATAATTTTATGTGAAAAATCACTTTTTTTTCCCCTTATATAAGTTTTATGTCTTAGATAACTTTAATAATAAATCGCTTTTCCTAATAATATAGTGTGACCCTTAATCTTCTTACTACAAACGTGGATAGAACAAAGGGCCAGCACACATCTGTAGCTATGTCGCGCAGGGATCTCTTGTCATAACCGTCGTGCTAGTACCTACATAGCTATCTATAGTCAACCTACCTACGTGTTTGTATGAAAGTGTGGAAGGATAATTTTTTTCGCATGAGAGACTGACATTTTTGTAATTCTATTGTTTCCAAGCGCAGTGGTGGCCCATGCAATGGTAACGGCCCTGACGAGTTGTACGTCATAGGTTCCAACCCAAGCAGGCGCTTTACTTCGTGTAATTTATTTCAACACCACTACTCTAAAAACAGGTGAAGAAAATCATACGACCTCATCCAGTTTTAAATATATGATTACTTGTAAAAGTATTTGAAAAACCTACTTACAGAATTAAAATCATTTATCGTAAGGAAACGGAAAATGTTCTAAAACCAAAAGTTCGAAATCATGTGACATCTACCAACCCGCAATGGGCCCGCTTAGTAGATTACGATCCACTCCCTCTCACAGAGAGGACGCCTGTGTCCCAGCAGTGGGAACGTTAGGCTGAGATTAGTTTCAATTTTTTTTATTGTATCAAGGTTTGTTGGTTAGTTTGAAACCTTTAAAAATTATTTTGAGACTTGTTATTTCTATCATAATATAACAACAGAACACCTGCACCGACTCTGAAGGGTTAGGCCCTATAGTAATTTTTCTCAAACATGCTTAGAAATTCGAGCAATATTTTCACCATCTTCTTCAAGATAAATCGAAAATGCTGTACTGGTCAAAATGGCCGGCTATGTTAATATGAATCCCGTATCTGTCGTGTTTTCATATTACCATTGCCGGCCGGGAATTTTTGAATAACTTACAAGGAAAACTCATATCTATTGCGTAATCTAAAAATGGAACGAACTTTCTACTTCGACCAATGGCAACCAAGGAGGTAATTTATTAAAGATTTTATTTAAATCTCCACTATCTTAACAAATAGAGCTGTTTAAAGTGAAAAAGAAACAAATGAGCATAATATCCCGAGAAAAGTTATCGCTGTTCGTTTTTGATTCTGGAATTTATAATTAATTTGCTTAGTTTGAATTTCCGCGCATTATTTTAGAAAAGAGAAAAGTATTATAAAAGCCTTGGTCGCAACCAGGCATTGATTGACTCAGGTATGTGTGCCTGGGCCCACATTTTCACGTTCATTTATCAATGCCTGTGTTGTCGGCCGCCACAGTAATGTATCTATTGAATCTATGAAATAGAATAGATAGGCGTTTGTTTTATGCAAAAATTCAACGAGAACCCACATAAGTATTCTTATTTTTTACTATATATTATATGACTGAAAACTTTCATATTCGAGAGTTTTTCAATAGTTTAAATACTAGTAAAATAACATAGGCACTAGGATTACTAGCAAAGCGTGCTAAGGTGGTGACAACCAATGATAAACAGTAAAACCGTAGTTGAATGACGTTTAGTTAGGTAATTTTAGTTCGCACACGAGGTAATTACCTTTTTTGTACGGCGCATGCAGTTGCTGCTGCTGATGCTGAAATATTTCTGTTTAAAATGTAAGTAAGACAAAACTGTTATAGAACGAAGAAGTGAAGAAGAGAAACCTGGATAAGGGTCAGAAATTAAATGAAGTGAATGAAACACTTTTTATACGGCAATCCATAAGGGGGGCAATTAAAATGTTCTGATGCGAAGATTCTCTGACCAGCAGTTGGACCATTACATGCTTAAGTAAATTCAGTAAGATCGAGTTGAATGGCATGAGATTAGAGGACCATATGCAACAGTAAACTGTCTATCTATTAAATTATAATTATCTGTAAAAATATCACCGTGAAAACTTAGATGATTTCTTAAAATAGATAAACAGTTCACTATTTGCTCCAATTTTACAGCTCAGCTCAGTAGTCAGCTCTCACACCTGTGGTTGACGGTGAGAGTTTTAGAGATGCTATGCTATTGCGATGCTATTTAGGGCTGGTATGGGTTTATGATGATAGAATCGGATGCGTTTCGCTTAACGGTAGATCGTCTAGGTCTTCCGCTAAAACCTCAGACAAGTGTAATTTTGTGATAGCTATATCGAGTAATGTATGTATATATCTCTAAATATTATAAAACAACAACAAGTTGGGAGGGGACGCCCTAACATGACATATAGTGACTTTATTGGTGATGTTCTTCAGAAAGGTCCGGTGCGTAGTACTCGCAACCGGCGTGCGTATATGACCGATGTATGAACGTAAATAAGGCAAAAGGAATATGTAAGGACCATAGCAGGTGGCGTTCTGTGCTTCCTGCTTACCCCTTTGAGAAGAAGGCGAAGGCGAAAGTTTTGAATTTTAAAACGAAGTCACTTTTTTGTCTGGCTGTAACCGCGTTGTTCTTTTAAAGTCCGCGACAGATTTTTATACAGTTTTCACCATAATTTAAAAAATTAATTCCAGGAGGTTTATGTGTTTATTACATTAATATTAAGAAATCTCGATGTTTTGTCAATCCGTATGTTTCCGCTAAAACGGCTTAACGGATTTGGATGAAATATCGCACACAGATAGGTTATAACCTGGATTCCTACCTGGACATGAGTTGCCTTGGGTAATCTGGAAGTCTTCAAACAGACTCCGGACCCAGGTTGGCCGAAGCAAGGAAAACCTGTGCAGGAATTCATAGACGACTCGACGTACTGTTCCACAAACGATGGGATACTGTTGGAATCCCAACACTAAAGGTTACTAAATTATACGAACATCACTAGCGTGTGCTCTCGATAGCCATTTTTTATTGAACATCTCGTTCACTTCTCATCTCTTTCATCTCTAGTCGGGTCCGCGACAGGCCGACAACGCGCTCCTGCCTACTTTAACATTGATGGTTATTGGTAAGAATATATCTTCCTTTATTTAAAATAACTGGCTATTTTCCTAGTACATCCATTAACACAAATCCCCACAGATACTTGTCTTAATATCATATCCTGCGTGTCCTGCCAGCTGAACGTTACAGGATGATGGACGGCCTACACGTAGCCACGCCTAATTCTGAACCGAGTCCATTCAGATTGCCATGGACACCGTAAAAAGAAACCAACGTTAATATGCGCTAAGAAGAAGACCTGAACTAACACATAGGATACTTTTAATCCCGGTATTACGCTCCCGTGGGATATCTTGACACCCACGTGATCGAAACAGCGGGCAAAAGCAAGTCAGTACATGTTTATTTGTGTAAGTTGATTTTGCTTTCAAAATGTGTACATGAAACCGTAGCTGTTAATGAGAAAGCGACTACAAACAAACAGACTCTTCAGATCTTCATTATCACGTTTGACGCGTCCCTTGAGATTTATTTGTGTTTCAAATGATTATGAGTACACTTTCAGTTTATTTGAAACGAGTTTCAGGTTTGTTTTGTTTGTTAAAAAGTATACGTTTCGTTATTAGTTGTAAGGACGTGTTAAATTACTCTTGACAATTTTTTTTCAATGACTAGCTTTGCCACACGGTTCCGTCTGATTTTAAAGAATGTATTTTCCGGGAAATCAAAAGCCATTTTCAGGGAAAATATTCAGTAATATAAATATGGCAACTGGGTGCCAGCTATCTCTCTACCTCAATGTGAATGTCAGTCAAGTGCTGTGATCTGCACGTCGATTCTTCAAAAATCTCACCGTGAAGACTTGCGTGGAGTAAGCTGTCAGTGTCATCCCGGCTTGGTCGATCCCCAACTTCAGTTGCACTGACAGCTCACTTCACCTAAGTTTTCACGGTGAGATGGTTACAGAATAGCACTATGACCCAGCCCAGATCACAGCACTTGACATAAACTGTAAAACTCAAAATTATTTCTCAAAGTTTTGAAAGAGTATGTTAACTTAGCGCATGTCTTGAGCTTGGTCACACATTTGATAAAGAAGCCGATAGAAGGCAGTCCGTTTGGGTTGGGCAGCGTTTGGAAAACTTCGTCAAGTCTTCTCGTCACCTATACCGCAGTGTTTGAAGACGTCTTCAACCAGTGCGTCCTGCTCGTCATGACATACGGTGCCAAAACGTAGACACTTACAGTCGGGCTGATTCACAAATTCAAAGTCACTATTCACGCTACGAAGCGGGCTGGAGTCTCTTCGAAGAATACGAATAAAATTATCAAAAAAAAAACGGAGTTACCGACATAGCTTGCAGAGTAAGCAAACGGAAGGGGCAGAAGGCTAGCCATATTTGTCGAAGGACCGATGGCCAGTGGAGCAGACCAGTCCTGGAGTGGAAACCGCATGTCGTCAAGCGTAGTGTGGGACGTCCGCCAGCTTGATGAACAGACAACCTTAAGAAGGTGGCTGGGACAGACTGGTTTCAGAAGGCAAAGGACAGGGCATTGTGTTGTAGCCTAAGAGAAACCTATGTCCAGCAGTGGACTGCAATAGGCTGAGTTGATTGATTTCTGAAAAGTTGACTAACTTTCCCGTTTTATTTTAAGAACCCAACAATTATAGAATAAATCAGTTTCCGTTTTTTGAAGATTAGGTTCTTGAATGCATAATAGGTTTACCTATTGGACTACAAACTGGAGAATAAAACTTATTGTTAGTCTATTCTTATAATTGTTTTACTAGACAAAGGTCACAGACGGTTATTGTTTGATAACCAACACAATTAATGAAATCAAAACATTACGTCTAACAAATTATGGTAGGTTTTTCAACCAGCCACACAAATTCAAACCCAAAAGACTAACATAACATAACACAAACAACATAACACAAAAGACTAACAAAAAACAAATCTACAATAATCTAATTTCAAAGCCATTTTTACTTGGACACTTAATTTCATATTTAAGTACCTATAGAAAATCGAGCTCCTAACGCCATTGGCACCCGCGGAGACATTTTGCTGTCGCCCTCAGCAATTGTGGGCGATATTTTGTATTGCGTTTTAGTGCTCAAGTTAAGCGTTGCATCGCAGATTGTGAACTGAATAATAATGAAACTTGTCGTGTAAACCAAAACACGTTAGCTGGTAACGGAGCGATGAAAATCTGGATACGATATTTTAAACATGGGTGTGTTTTGTATTATCAAGGAAAGGTCTCGAAGGCCAGTGGAGCAGACGAATTTGCGAGTGGTGACCGTGTATCGGAAGGCGTAATGTAGGACGACCACCAGCTAGATAGACCGACGCCGTCAAAAAGGTGGCAGGGACAGACTGGATGCGGAAGACGGAGAACAGGGTACTGTGGCGCAGCCTGGAAGAGGCTTATGTCCAGCAGTGGACCTTAATGTTGTGTTAAAGGGTGCGGTTCGTTTCGGGTTCAAACAGGGCAAAAGTACCAATGCAACTCATTCAATTGGAGGTACAGTGACCAGTCATGTATCTATTTTCAAATTAATCTCGAATATTCTGACCCGCACTAAGCAAGCGTAGTGGATATGATTTCATGATTTATATTTACCTTCTCTAATAGTAAGGCCTTTTGACTAGGCCCTGAAGTAAGACAATAACAAGCCTGTATATCGTTGTCACTTTCAAACCACTCAACGGTTTTTTTTAAAATTAAAATACGCAAATTCTTAATCAATAAAAGTGCTCGTGGCTCAATGATAACATTGATGCAGCTGGTTCGTGAATCCACCAACCATTACATATCGAGACTCCTCGTGCCTCGGAAAGCACGTTAAGCCATAGAAATATAAGCTGTTCATAGAACTTTGACAGTCGTAACGCGTATTCAGAAGCCCCAAAGCCTAACAACCAGTATTCCCAAGGGGTATCGTCATTCATCATCAGCCAACAGCAGTCCACTGTTGGACATGGGCCTCCCGAATTGCACGCCATTTAGCTCGACTCTCGGCGACTCTCATCCAGCAGCTACCAGCCACCATACGAAGATCTTCGCTCCACCAAACCTGAGAACATCCTACCTTACGTGTACCGATTCGCGATCTCCATTCAAGAACTCGTCTACCCCAACGGTCATCGGTTATACGATTAATATAGCCGGCCCATTGCCACTTCAGCTTGCTTATTCTGTGAGCTATATCGACAACTTTGGTTCTCTGCCAGATGACCTCATTCCGGATTATTAAAAGGGGTATCGTGTTACCCAGTAACTGGGTTGTCTTGGTCAGATAGGCACTTACTCTATGTTAAACACTGCTATTTCTATTATAATGCTATTCAGCTGCATGCCGTTAGACTAGAAGCCGCATATACCTATACACATCTTAATGTACCACATCTAAACCACGCCACATCTGTGACCATCTAACAATGTCTTATTCTACAATGTAATATGGAAATTATAATCTCAAGTAGTTTGCACAGAAGCGACATAACATTGTAGGCACAAAAGACGTCTTTTATGACTTTGATTATCACCAATCTTTAGACGACACTTCTGCAGAACTCTTTGATACAAAATCTGTTTATGTCACTATTGTTCGTCAACTGCCGAATGTGTTAAGGAACAAGGGATTTGTTAAGTTTTTTTTTTGGAGCTTTAATTATGAATTTTGGTTGGGATTTTAGATTAAAAAACTACTAACTAGAATTAGCCATGATGCGTTCAGCATAGAATTATACAGAGTGGTGATTAGGTTAGCACATTTAACAGTGCAGTGGTTGTTTTAAGTTGTTTTAAGTCTGTTATAAAAGAAAAAAAAGCTAACCTTACTAAAATAAAAATCATTTTTTAAACAACATACTTACATATCGTAAAAATTGGCACGAAATAAACCACGTTATAAGGCGCTTTATGACACTAGACACGCGCGGGCCGATGGTATTAACAATTCAACACTAAACTGTATGCTATTTTTACTATTAATAATAACAAACTAATTTTAATTTGGTTAAATACTAAAACAAAAAAAAAGGTTCCACATCTACAATTGTAATTGTTTTTAATTATTTTAATTGTGTATTTTTAGAATACGTTTCAATGAATGTCAAAAATCTATTTTTGTAAATGATTACTGATACTTGTAGACGCATGTAATGATTATAGTTCATATTTTGTTTATTTGGCATTCCTTTCAATTAGATTTTCAATGTTTATTATTGTAACCTTTTTTGTACATGAAAAGAAATCACACGCAATATGTTTGTTTTAAAAGAGGGTAAGTATACATTTCACCAAAATATCAAAGAAGAAAATAAAGTGGGCTTCTACGTGTTACACTGTTATATTCATTCGATACTTGTTTATTTATGGGAAACTGTGGTTTTACGTTTTTTGTTAGTCTTTTAAAGAAGCAGACTCACTATTGTAAGATCGATTACAAACTTAAATTTTGACAAACACGTGAGCTGCTAATGGTTTCTATGCACAGAACGAGTTTTGTAACGTTTTTTGTAATTGTTACAAAACTAATCACATCACGCTCTGAAACAAAACAAAAGAAAAACGACAGACTTATGTTTGAAAGTCCTAAAATAAAACACCACTACATTAGAAAATTACCCAGTTTTACTCTATTTATAGAAAGAAAAAGAACGTTGCTTTAAAAGTCCTATAAATCAACACGTATACATTTTTTACGTCAATTATTCTCAATTTATTTTATGTTACATAACAATTATTAAATTGTTACCATCATTTACATTGTTTCCCAATTATAGTAAAATAGCGATCTAAAAGAGGATAAATCGATCAAAATGAGGGCAGCTCATTAAAAATACGTAGCTGTACAATTAGTTACGATCGAAAGGTATTCGCTGTATGTGCTAGAGTTGCACTGAGATTAATAGCTTTGCAAACAACGAGAGCGGATCGGAGTTCGTAAAGAAGGGGTCAGTCGGGTGCAGTAGTGTGCTGGCTTTATGTTATAGAGTGGCTTTAATGTGGATGAGGTGCTGTCTCATTTGCTTTTTTGTAAGGTGGTTTGGACTTAGAGGAAAAACAAGGTTGGCAACCCAAAAACTGAAGGTCAAGTTGTAATGCAAATTTTATTGTCACAGAAAATAAAACTTTGAAACAAAGAAGCCAAGTTAACAACATCTACTTGAATTTTTGTAATAAAAACGAACCCAGCAACACACCGGTAGTGCCATTGTGTATCCATCTCACCGTGAAAACTTGTGTGAAGTGAGCGTGGGGTGAGCCCTCAGTGCCACTGATGCTACGGATTGACCGAGACGGGATGACACTGACAGGTCACTCTACTCAAGTCTTCATGGTGAGATTTTTACAGAATCGAAATACAGGTCCAGTTGTTAACTTTAAATATATAAGTAGAAATAATGGAGAAAAAAAAATCTTTTGCACACACCAAAAAGCACACAACATATTCCGCATTATATCATTATTTATTAGCGTCAAACACATTTTAACAACTTTCATGAGTTTGTAACTTCTCTGTGCACCCACCTTTACCAGGCAAGCAGAGGTAGGTCCTCACGAACACTTCTATAGAACGTTATTCGTCTCTTTCACTCCACAAAGTGCATTTGAATCTTTACGGAACAAAGGGAATGATACAAATGTATTCAATATATTGCTATGCAAGAAATATCATCGGCAACTTCGTACGGGATACTGTGTGCTCTTAGACTTTGAAGAAATTAACTATGTATTTGTGTTTTGGAATGATATCGTTCGCCATACTACGATTACCGAGGAAATTTTTCAATGATAAGAATCTCGGCTGTGCGATCACCTCACGGAAACGTTGATCACTTTTTGAATTTGTATAATGAACTCGTTACTTGTCAAATGACGCAATACGTCATATTTATGCAGTTGTCTTTTCTATCGTATTATATGACAAGGTTCTCAGAGCGGATTCACTAAGGAAACATAGAACCTTCACAAATGGCATTTGCTTCGGAGCGATTCTATTTCTGCAATCGCTATCGCTTCACTATGATACTACGCTATGACTTATGATCACGTGATATTTCGATAGCTTATGTCAACGTGATTACATTCAGTTTCAGTGCTACAAGTATGGTCACGGTTTTCGTAAGTTGACCGTATATATTGCTCTACTGCAAGACCTTCGCCTTAATATCAAAATTTTCCGTTGTTACAATTGTAATGTATTTATTTTAAAAAAAATCATTGAGTCTCAAAAATCGCAAAGAATGTGCGAAACATGGATGGATAATGGAACTATGGAGAAGTGTCTTGACGCCGTGTGAGCGTGCGTGTTCCATCCCCGCATGTTTGATGTCCACCGCGCACAGGATGTATGAAAAGCAGCACGTGAAGTTCTTTTTTTTCTGTTGGTGTAATTGCTGTAAGGCGTTCCAGTAGGAGGGACGTTAACTAAATAAATTACCAAAAAAAATATATATATATATTTTCGTTTCATATACAGGCCAGTTCCTTCGGTTTGAAGTCAAGCAATAAATAGCTAAGAAATTTTCTTTGAAATGTATAGTGACAAAAAGAAAAATCTCTAAGGACAAACCAATAGGCAATAGGCTCGCCCCCTATAACATGGGACTTAAGCAGAACTGGCGAAATGTGGGTGTATTATAGGTACACCTCTGCCTAACCCTTCTGAGATTACAGGCGTGATGTAATGTTATGTATGAGCAGTCGACTTTATTAAAAAAAAATACATTACATTCTTCAAACCTCTAATGTGATTGAAACTGTGTTACGCAATTAGGGGGCCAGAAAAATACAAATTGGATGATTAGGTTTTTACGCGAAGGTGTGAGTGAACTAACATAGATCACATTACACATTGTGGTCAACAAACGCAGTACCTTTTGTTCATATAGAAAATCTTATAGCTTTGAACGTAAGGATGAAGTGCGAGTTGATATTGCGTGGAGAGGGTTACGTACGATGATGCTACCCATAAAAAATATCATGTAAAGAAGGTTGCCAAGACATACATAACGCTATCACTGTTAAAAAGTCATCAGATTAAATGAAAAGCCAAACCCAGGAACATCAAACCTATTTATTTTAAAGTTATGCGACAAATATGTTTGGGATCCTCACTACAAGCCCTTTCATTTGATATGTCATTATATATCACAGTACAATTAGCAATTCTTTTGGTTTTTATCTTTTAGTTTTCCTCCCAAAACTGAACCTTACATTCAAAATTCGTTTATTTACGTTACACAACCGTATTTGGGTCACATCAATGCATAATTATGTGTACCATTTTTATACTTAATGAGTGCAGACGGACGTTCAGACACTCGAGTGATTCTATAAGGGTTCCGTTTTTCAATACACCGTACGGAACCCTAAAAATACATCAATGCACAACTACAAGTAAGTCCCTTGTGACGGGTTCTTTGGCCTTGCTTTACTCGCTCTAACGTGAAACTTTTATCCCCAAATGGTATTATAAAAATATGAACCCATGCATGAAGATTTTGGGAATCTTGTTAATGTGAAGGTAATGTTTGATTTCTACACATTGATAATGTGAATTAATAATAGATAAAGCACAGCGTTATTTTACTGATTACTCGTAGGCAAAATATGAAAACATTTATTTTGCATCAAAATTATTTAAAAAAAAGTAAATCTTTTCTTGATCTTAACAGCGATCCTAATTGCTAAATATGCTTACGCAACTTTACTTTAAAAAGGGTACACATAAAGTTCAAAATTAAATCTCTTATGATTAAGAAAGTGTTACGCAACAATGACTTTTAGTTTTAAAATATAAAAGAAAAAAAAACTTTCAAAGAAAATATTAGTTCTTATTGACGTAAAGTGAAATGGTTCTGTATATGTTATTTCATTTGTGGTAAAACATAAGCTGCCTTTTGTTAAGAAATTACGTTGTTTAACTAGATATTTTGACTTTATTGATTGGTAAGTTATACTCGAATCTTTTATAACAGTCGTTTCGTCCCACCTAGAATTTTATCACAATAATTTAGAATGTTGCGAATGTTGTGGGTGGGCATGTGATTTCGTATTTAATTTTCGCACCCTAAATAACTGGGTAAGTAGATCTTTTTCTTGAAGCACTATTTTTTCTCCCAGCACCTTAACAAGACAATCTCCACAACATTTAACTAAATTGAACCCCTTCACCCTACCCTGAAAACAAAAATGGCCCAAGCAGCTACATGAAACAATAATCCCGGTATAAAAGTCAACCGGGGACGGTACTGAAAGCTGGGTGACTGGAGTTTTGTAGATGTTTTGAAAAAGTTAAGAGGTCCTTCAAAATACGATGTCATATCAGAGGGACATTGTTTACTGAAAGCCTCTTTGGCTAATGGATAGGCCGGATATTTTTGGATGAGTGAATTTGTTATTAAGATGTTTTTAATAGCTCGTGTTTAGTCTGGAGTTACTTGTTGAAATGTATCGGGGTGATGTGTGCTTCTGCGTTCGGTTGCCTACTCCTTTGAATTTTTTTTGGGTTATAAAAACAAAATTTACCATACATTTTGACCAGGTATTGCACTATTCTATGAAACGCTAAGGAGTCTAAAATCATTTAGAGTTTCAAAAGAATAAGTGGCCAGTTCATACTGGTTTTCTACGACTAATGTGCAGCCCACCTTAAACAGTTGTCACATAATCCGATTTTCTATTGATATGACCTCTATTATGGCCGATTAAAAAGTCCCTTCAAATTCAAGTCACCCTGCCACCCTGTTTAATAATAAATCTTGTCGTGGTAGATAACAATTATTATTCATATTCAATCTTCACTTTCTCATTAATTTTTGAAGTTTACCACAAGATAATAATAAAAAACACCCACTTGACACAGTCCACTGGCACATCTGCCACAATAGAATCATATAGGCATACCCTATAGCCGGGCACTGCCCCCTAAGATACAGGACCAGCCTAGTTTAGGGGACAGGGTTGAACCTATTGTACTTATCTACCTAATGCTAATTAAGAACTTTAATATGTATACAGTGCAATATGCTTAATCTTTGTTCGGTCACAACCTTATTCGATCTGTCATTACGCCTTAGTAGATGTCCAGCCGAACTCCATTTGAGTTCCAGAACTCTATTTCCAACATCAAATTTAGAATTTTATAAAAGTGTTTTTCATTTATTTTTAGACGTCCGCTTACACTAGAATGAGAAAAAAAAATCAGCTACGTCCTCAGTTGAATAAACGAAACCAAGATAAACAAAAACCGATGTTGAAACTAACTTAATAAAAATACACTGCAATAATATCAGACATAATCTTGACCAAACACGACCCTTCCCGTAGATATATTTTCATAATAATATTCGGCCATTTTTTGTAGTATTTTCCTTTTTCAGCATAAAACTGTTAGAATCGCATTCCGATGACTCTTCAACCCTCTAGAGTGGTACTCGGCCAGCCCGTATTTTGGTCCGCCTGATCCGTATACATGGCTATTCTATGTTTATGTTACTGGCAATGTACATTTTTCCTGGAACTCGAATTCCAAATAAAACCGTTTGATAAGAAGTTCAAGACTTTCCGTTTTCCGTTTCAGAAATATTTCGACAAATAAGTACTCGCCCCCGCCTACCAGAATTGAAAACAGAAATAATGACAAAATTCTTAAGCCATTGTATAATGCAAGGCTGCACGTCAGAGGTGGTACGTGCTGAAGCTGAACTCCGAAATCTTTTGAATATTTGACAATGCAAATTTCAAGTTTGATTGTCTGCATCTTTGACCCTGAACTCGCCAAGCGTAGTACAGAGTTTCAATGGAATAATTTAGTGACCAGCTTATACTGGTAAATGGAAGATAAAAAAAATTTAGTAGGTAGACAATGATAGTTTTGGTGGCACGTTACCCCAGTTTTGCGAGTCCGATTCATACTTGACCAGCTGTTGTTATAGCAGTATTAGCAATATGTTTATTTTTGTTAAATTTTGCATAGTGGCAGGGAATCGACGATGAAACTTAGCCCCTTACCTTCAAAATATAGTCGGATATAAATATGGCGAGAGTACATTCTGATGTGTACAGGTTGAATAACATCAGCTACGGGGATGATATGGTACTGCTGAGCCCGTCGGTTGGGGAGTTGCGAAAACTTCTGGGCATTTGTGAGACATATGCTGAGGCTTATGAACTCAGGTACAACCCTATGAAGAGTGAGTACATGATTTTCAAGGCTGCTACCAAATGTTTCTCTATTATACCTCCGATCACTCTTTGCGGTGCTAGTCTGAATAGATAGCATATAAACGCGCAGATAGCATATAAACAACTTCCCGACATCAAACGTTGGGCAGGTGCCCACCGGATACGACATCCATCTGGTCGGAGGACCCTCCCTTTTCCAAGAGTATGAGTGAACTTTACACCCTGTTCCCCATATCTCTTCACTGGTGACCCCGAGTATGAACGTCAGCGCAGCCTTCGTGCAACTACTTCAGCGTCACATCATCATCACTGCCGCGAGCTTTAGAGCGGCGAGTCACACAGCCAGCCAGCAACCATGGCTTCAACGGGTATTCTTACCATCAGCGTGCAGCGCGAGCGCATACCTGGTCATCAGCCTCAGCCTCATCAGCAAGCATGGCACAGGACACTGCACATTCGGCCGGTCCACAAGCAGAGCCCTTAATCCCTCTCCTGGTCGAACAGCAGCAGCCAGCCACAACCCGGCGCTGTACCACATCCGACCCACTGGAGCACAAGCAGCGCCACCCCGACTCACTGGGGGCATCTTCGCAGGCAGTTCCGACTCACCGCGAACTATGCGACACCCGGTTCCGACCCACTGGAACCTCCACTGGCACTGGCAAAAAGCATCGGAGGAAAAAAGACTTAACCCACAATCGACCTCCGGCCGCCGAAGGGGAGTGATGTGGCAGCATCTACACGCTACATGCGAACAAATGCATCACACTGACGTAAGACAAATCCTGCATCGCGCAAGCAGAGTTTACCGCGCAGATAGCATATATACAACTTCCCGACATCAAACGTTGGGCAGATGCCCACCAGATACGACATCCATCTGGTCGGAGGATCCTCCCTTTTCAAGAGTATGAGTGAACTTTACATCCTGTTCCTCATATCTCTTCAAGGGTGTACTTCATTGTAAGTACCTGTGTCACCGGGTCACAGACAACTTGTCTGACAATGAGGACATCTAGCGAGAACGTAAGGCACTGTCGGTACGCTGTAACATGGTGGCTCGTAGGTTTGCACGCTGTACTGAACAATTAAAAACGACCTTATTTAAAGCCTATTGTCAGTTTTTTATACGTGCAGCCTATGGGCCAACTATACGCAACGAGTTTACAGTGCCGTGCGCGTACAGTACATCAATGCGTTCAGGGTACTAGTGGGGCGGCCGCGGTTTTGCAGCACTCCTACGATGTCCGCGCAGGCGCAAACTGATGACTTTTGTGCTATTATTAGGAAGCCGAGCACCTCGCTACGAAGTCGCTTCCGTCGCAGCACTATCCTGAGCGTATTGTCCGAGCGGTGGGACTCGGTGGTGTTGAAGAGGTGGATGCACCTGCATACCAGTTCGTCACCATTTATTAAGTTATTATTGTTGTAACATTATAATTAAATGTCAAAATCAAAAATTAATGTTATCGAATGAACTTTAATCTATAATTGTACTCCAGCTTAATTTGTTAATTTTAATTTATTTTTATTTTTAATGAAATTGTTTTAATGTGTGTTGTTGAATATATTGAACCCGTTGTGCCTATATTTATATATAATTTGTGTGCTTAATATGGGAATAATTAACTTCCTGAAATAAATAATTTTTAATTTAATTAAATTTTAATTTTTTCATACATTTTCATCGCGATTTTTTTGAAAAACGGAGACAAATTTCTACGTTACGTTTGTCTAGAATCATCTGCTCAATTCATGGTAACAATGCCACCGTGGGAACATTGTCTTAGTTCGGTCGTAGGTTCGAACCCAGACAGGAGCTTTACTATTTGTAAATAATTTCATCACCACTACTCTCAAAACGATGAAGTAAAGCATCGTGAGGAAACCGGCATGTCTTAGAACCAAACATTCGAAGACGTGGTGGATTACGGCCCACTCCCTCTCACGGAGAGGAGGCCTGTGTCTCAGCAGTGGGAACATAAAAGGCTGATTATGTATTGCCACACTGTTTATTAACAACCTACTTTCAACATCATAATTTCTTATGACTGCTAGTTTTTTTGCATCAGCAAGCGATGCAGTATATACAATTTTAAACCATCACAAAATATCACCTAATCGATAATCACCCAGCTCTAAAACTTTTCCTGAGCACATCCTAATCAAAACTATTCGCAACGGAACCCCACTCTAAGGTGAATTAAGATTAATCACTGTTGACAGTAGTTTGAGGTGGGCGCCGGCGCAAATAGACCCTCTTTGTAGAACGTCCAAACTTAAACAAAGTCCACTAGGAACAATGATTTTGACGCTTTGTTGCTTAAGGGACCGAGAAGAAAACATAATCAACTTAAAGGATTTTGTTTGAACTTGGTGTTGGTTGGTTTGGGTTTTAGTTCATTACTTAAATGCGAATATTTCTCTATTCGGCAAGCTTGCTTAGAGAGTCCGGCTATTACGCTACACTTATCAAAATAATGCTTCATAATTAGTCAAAATTATTTTCGTAAACATGCGTTTTTGTGGAACCGAAAATAGGAACTGTTTATTCACATGTAAAGGTTTTTTCTGGTATTTTTCTGCACAGAACTTGCTGTTACTGTCACCATTCTACACCCGGGCATAGCCCTCTCTCCATGACTTCCAGTCCTTGCGAACCAGGGCTAATGTGGACAACTGGCAGTTCTGGCTGCGTCAGAGCACTGCTCTAACTTATAATTCACTTTTTTTTTAAGTTACGAAGAATAGAAGATAGAATAGTTGCTAAGTGTATGTGCACCTTGCAAACATTTTTTGACACATGCCTTAAATGTAGTCAGTCAATAACGTTTTCGAATTACAATACTTATTAAACAGTCGACGTCTGAAGAAACCTAAAGGTATACAGAGATGGGTCGTTTGTCAGCAGACATTATTCGAACGTCTTGTCTTGTCTTCAAGCAATTCAGATGAAGAAATGTCCAAACATTCTGTATACAAAACCATTTAGGAACATTAAACAAGCCACAATAACATCTAGGAACAGAGTAAATTAATGTTAATTCGCCAAAGCAACTACTGTTGGCAAGATCTTCAGATTTAGAGCAACGTACCAATTATCACATAACGGCTTAAGTATTAGGGTCGAGTAGCTCTATTAAGTCGAAGTTCGAGTTTCATACAATAACGTGCATAATAATATTATAAGTAATACTAAACTGACCTTTGGAAGTTGGAGGAAATTCTTGGGGCATAGACTAGGGAAGACAGTACGATTATTGTATAATTTATGGCATATATAGGATTTTCACATTTTTGTGAAAGAACACTTGGAAAAACAAATTGCAAGTATAAAATAACAGATAACTTCGAAAATTTAAGATAAGATGAACCCTTAAGCAATCACTTATTGTTATTAGTTGTTGAATGGGACCAATCATAATTCTCATAAATTTAATACATCATATTTGTCATCTGTTATCCAAAGGTTGTCTTTAAAATATCGATAAGACTGACCATTGTTCGCCCTTTGTAAAACATTTACATTTATATGTAATTCGTATGGTGTACATAATAAATAGTATTCTATTATATTTTATTCCGTACTAGTTGAGCCAGTGAACTTCACACCGTCTCAGAATAATATCTTCATTATAATTTTTTTTGTGAAATTGTTCAATGTTTCAATAAATATTCTGCTTTTCGGGACGACGACAATTCCAACAAATCAAAGATCATAATAATCGTTCAAACCCTTCTCGAGTTATCAATGGTGTAACCCGTCTTTGCTTTATTTATTTATGATTATCGTGAAAACCCATCTTAAAAACATAAAATCGTGTGTTGAAACCAAACAACCTACAGGATATTAAATTTAAAATCTTCAAAATAGGTTTTTTTTTTCAAAATAATGTATTGTGACTCGCACAGGAAGATCACAAAGTAAACTAAAAACAATCATAAAAATATAAAAAGACCAAAATTTTAAAAAGAAAGTAAACCAGAGAAAATCCTGTAAGAGGCCAAAAGGCATATCTCAACATGATGCTGCGACATTTAAAAATCCGTTCCACATGTAAATTCAAAATTTTAACCGACCATCTGTCATTTCTTATACTGTGGCCCGTTCTCCGGTGCGCGTAATCTGCTTAGTTATGGAATATTAAGTTTGTGCTCACTTGAGACAGCCTATCGTGGGGCTTAGCAGTCGCTGACAGATGACGTAATCCCATATAATTAGAAAAATTAAGTTTATTCTCCATTCTGATATATTGAAGCAATTGGATTTATATTTGATGACGATATTTGAGTTGTAGATATATCGAGGGTATAGTGCTAAAACCCAATAAGTGTGAATTTGTTACTTTCCAGATATTCTGTGTTAAAGGTTTAAGGACAAAAATACTTATTAAATTCAAAATAAAATAATTAAAATGACTATTTTTCTTAAAAGTGTATACATTCTATAAATATGAAATAGTATTTGTAATTTTCTAGAATAGTCCTTTAAAAATATATATATATATAAGTTACACAGGGTACCGAATTATTGGGTTATACCTCAAAAGAAATAAGTCATTTTATGTACTTTTATCAATTTAATTATTATAAATGAAACAAAAAAAATCATAATCAATTTACTTCTCGTCACTTTCAAAACCTGGTTGTTGGCTGTACGTCTTCATTTCACGTATCCACGCATGAAATTCCTCAGGTATAATAAGTTTTTCGTACATTTTCATAACATCTTTCTTTTTGGCAAGACTTATGGGTAACTGAGTGGATTATAAATGTTCTATTTCGTTTGATAATTGCAAATTAACTGAAGGCAGTTTTGAATTTCTTTTAGCTCTGGTTTTAGGTGTATTAATTGAGATTTTACCAACATCAATGCTTCGAAAATTCTCAGACATATCATAATTAAAATATATTTTTAGGTCTCCTTTAACATATTTTATCCGTTTTATTATAAGCCAGTTTACAGTTTCTTTCATGTCATCTTTATTTTTGTTTTTTATAATAGCAGCGCTAAGGTTTTTCAAGTCTAACATCTCATTAAACTTAAATTCTCTGACTTTATAATTATTAATCTCTATTGTACGAGTATGCCTTTCCTCATCTTTTGTAATAGTTTTCGCCTTCTTCTTTTTTGCGGCTGTAAATATGTTTTTCCACTCACTAACGCTATTAATAGTTTTATTTTTAGACGCTGCTTCAATAGCAGCATGCATAGAGTCGACTTCCATGTGAGTGTGTCCACTCTCAAAAAAATTCTGTTCAATTATATTTAAGTGATCAATTTTTTGAACAGCCCAGAGCAAAAGTGCTGAAATGTATTGATTTCTGTTTTGCCCACGATTTCTTTAATGGATTGGGGTATTTCCTTTGACAAAAAGTAATAGAGGCATGTACCTATCTCACGACTTCCTTTTTTACCATTTAATTCACTTCGACAAGGACAGTATGCATTGTTATGTAATCTTGCTTCATAAATAGTAAAATTATACAACACTAATTTCCTCATGTAGTATAATATACTTTCCCCTCCACTTGGTATCTGCAATACCGCTTACAAATCCATAGTAATAAACATAAATGACTCATCAGCATTAGCGCGAACTTTGTCAGCATCTTTTTCTGCTTGACATATTTGTTTACGCTGTAAATGCTCCTGGTATTCTTCTTCAAAATCTTCTTTCGACTCAGCTTTTTCGTATTTTGAACAAATATTGCAAAGATCTTTTTTAGAAGATCTTTTATAAACCCCGAATGAATCTGCCTTGTTTACAGCGTCAGTGATAACATCTACACTAACACATATGCGCTTTGAAAAAAATCAAGCATAATACTTGAATATTTTCATGGTTCTTTCTAAAAAGTATTTTTTGCTGGTCATACGATCTTTTTTATTCGAAGTTTTCTGCAATTTCCTGGTCTTTTCTGGCTGAATTTTTAGGCATGAAAGAATAAAGTTTTTCTTAGAAATAAAGTTCATATTGTAATAATTACGGCATAAATTATTTCGTTCTTCAGAAGGAAACTTTTCAGTACATTTATTTGAGCATTTATCACATTGAATGGGCTTTGGGACTTTGGCCGATCGTGACACACCGTTTGTAGTATACGATAACCCCTCAGCTTTTCTCAATTTTACTAATATAACGCTTCCACTCTTTAGGTTCAGCGCTCTTTCGTCGTGTTAATGGTTTGACGGAATACCACACTCTATCCAATAGGTTCTCAAGAACTAACATAACAAATTCTTTATCAGGTTTTTTATCGCAATTTTCCATATCTGGAGACTCAGGAACGATCATATTGCAGTCAGATTCAATATCGTTTTGAATGTTTTCGTCCGATTCCGGCACGTAAGTGGGATCTATATCTGAATAGTCGCTGCCAAATAAACCGTTTTTATCACTAGATGTATCTGACGCATAATCAATATTTTAGAGTCGTATTCGATATATCGTATCGATTTGAGTCGTAGATTCATTTATAATAGAAGAGCCTGCACAAAAAAAAGGCGTATAAAAATATAATCGCATTGGTCAAAGCTTTTAAACTTCATCTTAACTTATTCATTGACTGTAGTTGTACCGTTGAACTCAAAATAATAACCAAAAATAATCACTTACACATGCATACAGTAAGAAAGAATAGAGAAAACAGAATACCTTTATCCTGGAGAATATTCTTCATGAACTATTTGAAATTATATCAATGTCGTTTGTCGACATTGAGGGCCCAGCTATATCTGAAATTAATATAATAGAATATAATAAATGAAAAGCATTAATAAAAAAATAAATTAAAATACTTATTAAAAATTAATGCCTACAAACTTAATACAAAATTAGCTTGTAGAGAACTTACCATGAACATCTTGTAAACTACTGTTTTGATATAAATTCTCCGGAGGTACTTCCATAATATCATCAGCGCCAGTATCTAAAAATATCATTTTTATAAATGAATAATTAAATAAAACAAAAGGGTTAACAAAAGTTCACTGACATTTAATTGATTAAAAACTGTACAGTGCAGTTTAAATCTAAAAAAGTGTTTGTGGTAAAACCCAATAAGTCAGGCCAATGCTTCGTAATCCACGATACCTACTCGTCGCGCTATCTCGCTTCTTTGATAGCGCATCGAATGAAACAGTGGCGAAAGTCGCTCACAGTTCTCGGTACTGTGTTACATGATCAACCAAATTGTTCGTGCACTTTTTATAACAATATCATTATTATAAAATACCCACATTGTAAATATATCTAAATAATTCAATGTTTCGTAAAGAGTTAAACATTTAAAACTTAGGTTCGTTTAAATTCATTCCGAAAGAAATGTAACTACATACCTACTTAAATAAAGTGAACATTTACCTGGTATCAACGGTTTATTGCAAGCTAGTTGCACTAGTCTTCTTCCTCGATCACCCATCGAAGTGTTTAACACAAACAATCAGCACTAAACAGAATAATTTAAAAAAATATTCGTGAGTCATGTGCGCGTGTACGATGCTCGTCGCAAACTGTCAACAACAGCGTATTTATTGTGAATCAAACATGATTTAATGGGTTCTTCCTCAAACAAAATTGAAAATTGAAAGTCGGTTGAGGAAGTGAGCAAATACCATGTAACTGAATATTAACGGTTATTTCGAAATATAATTAAGCAGTCAAACCCGAAAAGTATTTTTATTTGTTTTTTTTATTTTTAATTTTGTATGTCTTCTTGTTTACATAACTAAAGCTAAAACCCAATAAATATGAATAATGGTTATTGCCATAAGCCTTGATGTCATTTTAATTGAAAACTATAAATACTAAATACAAATAAATCCTTTTTTGTGGTTTAAGCTTAAAATAAAAAGGGATTTAGAAAGTTAAGACGCTTTAATGTGTTATAGTTTTTCTGTTAAGGTTAAACATGGGCACTTTATTGGGTTATTACCTCAAGGTATTTTGCTTTACACTGTGAAATCTGTTTATTTGATTACACTACTAAAAAGAGCGCAAAAAATGCGTCAAGATAGACCAAAAAAGCATTTTTGACACTTATTGGGTTTTAGCACTTAGCACTTTCGATATTTATATTTTATGAGGATGTTTGCAGTTTGAGTTGTAGATAGTTATTCGCAGGCAGATTGATTGATTCGTCATTTTATATACGGTGCCGTCTGTTTGTACGAGTATACTGTCGTCGTGTGTCATGTATAATGCTTAAGGTAAATTGATGATGATTCTGATCGCAATAATATAAATTTCATCAAGACTTCTAAGTTAGGGTAACCATGATTAATAACAAGTTCGGCGGCAAAACTGAGCAGTAAACTTAATTAAAACTGAGTGAAATATTTAAATGGGTATTTAATTAAATATTAGGCAGTAAATTGCTTAATGGGCCGTTTCGTGTGAATGGTTTAGAAATTGAAATTCGTCGCTCTGAAATCGCAAATAAATATATCTTGAAAGTAACGCTCGCTCGGCTCGCGGTTGGTCACAATTCCAACCGAGCCTATGAACTGTCTAACTGCCCATTCCAACATATTTACCGTCCATCCATGTATTACACTGCTTGAGTGTTTTTTCTGACATTATATTTTTTTTTGTTTTTCATATTTTAAATTACTGTTGTATGTTTTACTGTGACACTACTTTACGAGCCACAGAAAAATTAATTGACTGCTCGTTATTTTTTTCAACTGTTCATAATAACCCTAGCGGGTTGAAAAACCAGTCGTGAAAATTATTACTCTTTACATATTAGCAACAGTCCGTCGAACGCCATATTACATGGACACTTGAGCGTACATAACTGGTGAGCATGGGGAGGACCTCAAGCTCAGCAGTTATGGTTTCGGATCCCGGGTTAGGCGCAGTGTTATTGAGTTTTTCATATGGACTTTCCCAGCAGCCCGAAGTCTGCATGTGTGTCTCTGTTAAGGACTTAAATATAACGAGTGAAATGTGTATATACTATAGGCACAACTCTACCCTTCAGAGAATAGAACCGTGATTTTATTAATATATATTTAAACAAAGTAAGCGATTTGATAGTATATTACTGATTTGTAATATGTAATGTTTTAGCAAACTAGCAAAGACTCTAAGCTAGCCTCTAGACCTTAGAGGTAGTTAATGCTCCAGTATAAATAAAAGCATTTTCTAGTGTACAACGAAGAAACGAGTATTAATTTCCACGTTTGTTCACCTCATAATAGCTTCCTCTTTCAACCGTAATGTTTCTTTCTCTGCTTTGCTGTATCCGTTCTCTTCTTGTTGTATTCATTCTTCCATGCTTAGCGCGCTCATTAATGGCATACTCTATGTAGGATCTGTATTCGGTCAGTTCATTTTAATATTACCTATTTCTTGTCGGACGTGTGCGTTGATCCATTTGATTTCTACAACTTCATTTAGCTCCTACAAAACTTCTCTGTCTGTCTAGTACCATTTCACGCCTAAACTACTAAACAGGTCGTTATAAAATTTGACAGTTAGTTAGGCCTGGGACGTGGAGAAGAACATAGGCTGAAAAAGTAGGTTGCCAAGACTTACATAACGCTTTCACTGTTGTGTAAAAATCTAATGAAGGGACAAGCCCCTAATTTAACAAGGTTAAAATCTACAAAGCCAACATCTTGGTCAAAATGTACAGATTAGCTTAACTTTCTTCATAGCCAACGAAAAAACTTGTAGGTCACAAAAAAAAACCGCTTTAATTACGCACAGAAAAAAATAATTAAGTAATTTGACTTTTTATAGTTGTTCTGATCCAATGATTAAACCACAACTAAAAAGCGCTCCACTCTTTAAAAAAAACATTTAAAAGTAAATTTAATTATTTAAAATTTATAAACAGACTTGCACCTCTTTTTGAGGGAGTTGGAGGGTGAAAGTTACAGATTTCTTATTTTTAGGGTATCGTATGGTTCCTTATATAATGGTTCCTTTTTATCATTAGGACTAATGATAAAAAGGAACCTTTATGTTTGCATTAGTGTGTCTGTCTGTCTGTCCGTCTGTCACAGCCAATTTTCTCGGAATCTATTAGACTGATTAAGTTGACATTTGGTACACATATGAATTTCTGTGACCCAAACACGGTGAAGTAACGTAAACAAACGAATTTTGAATAAAGAGGTCATACTTGGGGGATACCTAGAAAATGAAAAACAAAAGTTTTGCTAACTTTACCGTGTGACATATCAAATGAAAGGGCCTGTTGTGAAACCGCCGACTACAGCAATGGTTAGTGGTCATATAAAAACATCGTCCGAAAAGCCTTATTCTTTGACAACATTGCCTAACCTGTCATTAACAATACGTGATTAAGTGATGCTCGTCGGGCTTGACAAGCTCAAAGAGTGACACCTGTCGCCTGCGTGCCACATGAGTGATCGAAGTGACAGGTGAAATGGCTCTTTCGGTTTTTTATCTGAAACATCTATAGGCGTGCCTTGGGAGTAAAATCGAATCGTGTTTCGTGACAGTGGACGGCATTTATTTATTTATTTATATAAAGGGTTACCAGCTACACACACACAGCATTAACCAAAAGTTTTTGTCTATATATATAGATTTCTCATGTATCTAATTTATAGGAAAGCACGGCACTATCAATACTTAGCTTACCAGAACATTATACAAAGAAAAACTAAATTATAAACATCAAATAAAAATAATAGTGATGTAAGCAACAAGTGCGGAAAGTAGATGATTTCCGAAAAGTGGCTTTTTTATTCATTTATTCATACATCTTAAGCACGTGTATCATACAACGTTTTAGTATGCATTGAGCGAGGAAATTATAAAAAAATATTGAAAATTAATTTATTGATCAACATCTTTATCAAGAATAATTAAAAAGGCGTTTAATAAAGTATCCGTTTTATAGTACCTTTTTTAAGAATCATAATCTACATAAGATCACGCCTGTAATCCCAGAAAGGTTAAGTTACCTATAGTACACCCACATTTCGCCCGTTATGTTTAGGTCCCATGTAATATTGGGCGAACCTATTGCCATCAACCGGGCACACATTCAGACTCAGACTCCGATCTGCTACTGAGAAATTCTTGATAGACTCAAATTCAAACTCAAAGCATTCATTTTAATTAAACCAGTTACAGACACTTTTGAATTGTCAAAGAGTCGGTCAGTCAGAAAGATGAAGCTAGTTGCCCATTCCAAAGCGTAGTAGGTACCTATGGAGAAGAAGGGGCAAGCAACTCTATGGACACTCTTTTAAATAATATTGTTACACAAAATGAATTACATCAGTCATGTTCAAATTATATATGTGAGAACGATGTAGAAAGACGTGCACGTTTCAGGCGTCCGTAATGAAAACATACAAGACAAAATCAAAAACAATTCGGATATCAAAATAAGATGTGGCAGCCAAAACATGACCAGTCCCCACTGACCGCGATCATTCACGAACATGACGTATGGAACAGCATCATTCAGCTTAACCATTTTGAAGGGAACTTAATGATCCGAGACACACACCACCACCAGCGAGTATTGCAACACACATAGTACGTAATTATCTTAAAACTAACATTATAATAACACTGACAGTATAATAGTTTTTTCTGAAAACGAAACAAATCTGAAGTAGGAAGTCCTACGCAAGGAACAGCTGAATTTTAAGCTAAGCGGGTAGGTTGCATTTCAACGGTTGTAGCGTGTTTACTAAGGCCTACACCATAGTGCAAAACAAAAACAAGAAACGAACAAATTAATCAATGTAATATTTTATTTCATTTACTTGTTTAAATTAACGTGTAAGCAAGGATTTTATGAAGATATATAAGGATTGGTATATTATGTTTAGATATTTTATTGTAATATGATTTTGACGAAAGATGATTTTTTAAATTTATTTATAGTTATTCGGTACGCCGGGAACGTTCTTTAGTATGTAGTTTCATAAGGTCTTCTTATAAATGTTAAATGATTTGATTTCTTTTATGTCCTTAGGCTGTTTGTTATAAAAGTTGGCCCCTTCATACATGATGTTCCTCGTTTCATATTTAGTCCTAGGCTGAGTTAAGCAGATATCGTTGGCCAGTCTTGTTAAAATTTTGTAGGTTTGTACCCTTTTTGTGAATATTATCTGCGAGTGTATGTCTTTAGTAAGTATTTTCCTGACAAGTATACATGTGTTATACCTATACATTTGAAAGAGGTTCATAAGTTTAGTTTCTTTGTAAATTTTTTAATAGTATTTTAATTATTTTATTTTGGGCAACTTGTAGTACTTTTAGGTTTGTTTTGGCAGCAGTTCCCCAAACCTTAATCAAATAGTCTATGTGAGACTTCACCAAGGAGTTATATATACTGTATCGTACCTGCCCAGGCAGACACCGCACTATACCACGAAGTGCACCTGTTGGTGATGTAAGCTTATTCCTTATATATAATATATGTGGTTTCCAAGTTAATTGATCGTCAAGTCAAGTCAAGACCAAGATATTTTTCTTGATGCACTCTTTTCAGTATTTGACCATCGATATGTAAGTTGTTATGCTGACCAATCTTTTTGTTTTTAGCAGTGAATATTACATAATTTGTTTTAGCTGTGTATATTGTCAGTAAGTTTGATTTAAGCCAAGTGTGCAAGAGGTTTAGATCATGTTGAGTTTGTTCTATGATTGTGCAAATTGAGGCACCTGAGTAAAACAGACTCGTGTCGTCAGCGTACAGTGCAATATCCCCTTTTAGGCCAATTTCGTGGATGTTGTTTATGTAGATTAGGAACAATAATGGGCCAAGAATTGAGCCGAAGAACGCCGTAGGTAATCAATTGAAGTTCACTTTGGGTTTCACCAATTTTTACAATTTGATATCTGTTAGTGAGGTACGATTTAAATATTTTGCAAGCGGAATCTGTGACACCAAGGTGGTTAAGTTTCAACAGAAGTATTTCGTGACTAACAGTGTCAAATGCTTTTTTCAAATCTACAAACACTCCGAGTGTTATTTTTTTATTGTCAATATTGGATTTAATTTTGTTACTAGATCGGTTGCAGCTGTGTGCTTTGCGTATATACATTTTTTGGACTCAAGAAATTCACTCAGTCGATTGTGTAATATTTTTTCAAACACCTTTGAAAATATTGGTAATACCGAAATCGGTCGGTAATTACTTGGATACATTTTGTTGCCAGACTTGAAAATAGGACCTTTTCAGCTTTCAAGGATTCTGGAAACTTTCCTTCCGTTAAACACCTATTGATACACTGAGTTAAAATTTTCGGCTATTTGATCTTTAATACATTTTATAACCTTTGTAAAGTAATTGAGATAAACTAGCCTCGCGGTATCTACATTAGTAAATTGACGGATTTTTCGTACAGCATATGCTGCTGAACTTAGCCGTCTTGCATAAGGATCCCATTGCAGCCTTGATTCGAGCGTGATCCCCAAGAAAACAGTTTTATCAACGAATTCTAGTTTCTCTTTATTCAATACTATATGACAATCACTACTTTTATCATACGGCAAAGCAAACTTTATGCATTTGCAACTTTTTTCCCATTTAACACTAAATTATTAGCAGTAAACCAAGTTTGCACGTGCAGTAGGACATTATTTTTATGGTGAAGATTTGATGTACATCTACTTATCTTAAAAACTAAAGGGGTAGATCATTAATATATACTAAAAATAGGAAAGGACCTAATATCGAGCCTTGTGGAACACCCATTTTTACATTAAAAACAAACGAATTGACACCATTAATTTGAACTTTTTGCTGTCTATCATCCAAATAAGATTTTAATAAACCGAGCGCAAGTTTACCTAGTCCGTATTGCTTAAATTTTAGGATCAAGGTTTCGTGACTAATGGAGTCAAATGCCTTGGAGAGGTCACAAAAAACTCCTATGGCACCTTTGGCCTCCTCCCACGCTGTAAATTAGAGTTTTAAAAAAGTGACACCGGCGTCAGACTTTGATGAAACCATATTGCTGTTCGTGTAAGATTTTGTTGACGTTAAAATTATTAAGCATTTGATTGAGCATTACCTTTTCGAACACTAGTCTATCTTAAATGTTGGTGTCTCTGCTATCCTTAGATTAAAAAAGTGGTAAAACCTTACAGTATTTCATTGTCATAGAAAAACCCAATAACATGTTTATGTTGTTGTCTAATCAAATAAAATTTAATTTAAGTACGGCTAAAGTTAAGTCCCTCAACAATCACAGTATTACGTTACACAGGATAAAGTCTAATTTCCAAAGATGTTTAGCTACACGGTAGACGTGTCAAAATTCTTGTAAACATTCGGGAAATACGAAAATCTTAAATATGAAACACAAAATAGATAAGTACAGAAGATTGGCTCCATACAATGAGCGAAAACGCACGCTCACATATACAAGCGTCTAAGTACAGAGAGTGTAAGGGCACTCACGACTGGCGTGCTAGTGACATAATTTTAGATCGCCATAATATGCTATGATCCATACTACGAGGCTTTGTGTTGCGCCGTCGCGTCGCGTTAGTGTGCACACTGGCCTTCTGTACGTTTTTATTCTGTGCATGTTTTGTGTCGCCAAATTGAATTGTAACAAAAAGGGAATCCCGAATCGCTCATTATGCTTCTTGTATGTTAAATGGAGGCATTTTGGAGTAGGATTCTTTTTGGTATGCGGGAGGTAAAGTTTTATATTATTTTAGAAATAACATAATAAGTAGGCTCTCATTTTGAATTTGTTTTTCAATATCTACAGCGTTTTTATGCTTCAATAAGTACTAACACATGTGGCAGAGAATATCAATATATTTATTGTTTTGTTTCGGCACCTGGCTTTTTCTTAATATGCATGTACCTATTTGGTTATAATTATTGAATTGTGCTATTTCTTTTGTGGTCAATCAGTTTTATTTTCGTTCTAGTAAAGCTCAAAAGCTTATTAAAACTAGCAGAGTCTGTCTGGATGGTTTCGGTTTATTAACCACGACGAAGACGAAAGCGTCAGGTAAGCCTATCATTTATTTTTTTAAGTTTTTTGTAATTCGCAAGTATCAGATTGTATGTTGAACTTAATATTAGTCGGAGCCGAATCAAACATTTCTGTTTAAAAAAAAAAACAATGCATCTCTAAGTTCGTGAAATCATGAAAAATGAAGCAAATTCTGCGTCTTTAGAAGTTATTATTGTTGCTGATTCTAATAATAATAATCCTGCAAAGCAAGAGCTCGTATTCGTTACTTAGCGCATCCCACTTAAATTCATCTAGGCGTGATTAAGACTGAATTTTCAACGATACAGTATTGAAATACTCGCTTTCTCCACGATTTTTTGTTACCTAGAATTAAAAAATACAAAATACTTTTGTCCCCGACCGCACTAACAGTATTAAAAACGCTAGATTGGATCCGCATATAATTTTCCCCCGGACATTTACCGCTTGCTCCTGATTCGTTAAAATTCTCTTTGATGTCTCCGCTGAAGTACATTCAATTGCTCATTCCGTGACATTTTACATCAACTAATTGGAATTTTATTTAAGGATCTAGTAAATTAGAGAGTATTGTTGTTTTGTTAGTGACTGTAATTTGATTTATGAAATGTATGAGCATTTTTTTGTTTATTTTTACTCACAAAATTTCTAAAAAGACTGACTTTGCCCAATTTATGACTTTATTATATCTAGGTACTTGTAAAGCGTAGGTGTTAAAGTAGCGTGGAAGCCTCGTAGAAGGCATTGCGAAAACGCCACGCATTTGCTTACAGTTTCAATAGAATCAGTAATTAGCACTAGAGTGGGCGCTCTATTCCGTTCGACGTCAGTGTGCGCGTGGGGAGCATTTTGCCGCTTAGAGTCATTGTTAATTGTAAGTAGGAATACTGTCATTAAATTAATGTATTTTTACAGGGGTTACTGAAAACGGGAAGCTTTATTAAAATGTGTAAAAAGGCACTTGGGCTTATAATATATTTTGTAAAAAGTACCTTTTTAATCGACTCGTTCAACATCCTACGTATTATTTTATCAATTTATTCTGCAAGATAAGCTGTTATCTTTAGTGCTAAAGTGAAACTGATAACGAAAATGAAATCAGAGAAATAAAAGCTACATTAATAAGTTTAACAATATGTGTAGCTTTCAGAATTTCAGTCAACTGAACTGACTGACATTACCATTTTTTTAACAAATTCACATCAACAAAGACTCCTTCAGAGCTCTTGTTTAAAGATAGTAATTAAGTACTTATTGTCGGACCGTTAGCGGTAGGTAAAAGCCCCATTTAACTCTTTCCTGACAGTTGACTCTTTTTTCCGACGTGAGCAATGAGGTATCTAAGATAATTGTTTTTTTTGTTTGTTAATTTGTCAAACAAAAAAGTCTGCGGAAAAATACCGAAATAATTATTCTTGCAAAAATTTAACTATATTTTTTAAAGATTTTTTTATGTCCGCGGTAACGCAAAGGAATAAATGCTGAAGTTTTGTGTTCTCTCCTACTTCAATAACTTTACATATTTATTATAAAAATATGATCGTAGTCCATGATTTTATTGATGATCACCAGTTATTTGTATTCACATGAAAACAAGACCAAACTTGTTTTGTTTTTGTCAATGTTTAAAAAACGGTTTCCGAGAAACTTAAAATAACCTGGATCTTTCTTTAAAAAGTAAATTAGTCTGCTTAGAGCCCAATTAGTTTATTTTCTCAAACCTCAAACGAAACGGATCTCCATTAAAACGCAAGAAAACTGGGCTAGTGATGCCGTTAACAATAGTAAAAAAAGAAAAAAGTTTGCAAACCGATCGCAAATTGGAAACTTTCTTTGTGGGAGATATTTTTTGTCGGTTTTTGAACGTGACGTCTCGGCATAGAGTTGGTTAATTGAATAGATGTGACAGGACGACTCAGGAGGATATTCTAAGTGGCTTTATTCAGGCGTTTGACTTCACAACGATTAGCGAATAAGCGAAAAGAAATGATGCAGTGTAAGGATACATAAGACTAGAAGATCTACTTTCAGACATAAATCAATACTAACAATATAAAAATGGCCAAGTAAGTGAATCTTTTGGTGGTGGTCTTACATAATGGGAGTTTTTGATTTTAGTAACTTTTAACTAAATCAAAGTACAATTCAAATCAAATTTAAGATAAAACTTCAATCATAATTCATATGTGTTGAACGGTGATCATTATTAGAAATCAATGTCCATTGAGTTCAATTTTAAAATTTTCAGAAATCAGTAATATCACAAGAAATATTTCACTAAAATTGTTGCTTAAATTTTATTGTGCACTCGTTACGACTATATTCAGACTTTTAACCATCCCATCTGAATGATTTCAATTGTTTAATCTGTGCCGCAGTTTCTCTTTCTCTTTTTTCAGTGCGCCAAAGCAAAATTCTGAAGGCCCGAAATCTTTTCATACCACGCCCTTTTATCTTTTAAACTCATTCGTTCTTTTATGAGCGAATTTTATTTGAAGCTCATGTGTACGATTTGTACATAATGGTTCGATGTATGAGAAATATGGTATCACGCCCCGTATTTATACGATTTTTAGGATAAACACAAACATTGTTATTGATCATTTTGTAATCCGAATCAGCTAGATTGACAGTATGCGTGTTATATTACTAGTTTTATATACAAAATATGAAACTAGTTTAATCATTTCTCGCAGAAAGATGGCTGATGGGACCGAAAGGTTCTGAATTGACGGCCGTGTACCGGATGATGTAGCGTTGAAAGGTCTACAACAAGGTGCACCGATGATTTTGAGAAGGCCGCAGGAATCCGCTGGATGTGGGAAGCATAGAACGTGTCAAACGGATCGAAGTGGCGCTGTTGGGGAGGCCTATGTCCAGATGATGATAATACTAAATATAATTATTATTATTTTCTCTTGTGTTTGATACTAACTACAAGAGAATATTTTCATGACGCCGTCGAAAAACGAGTCAGTAAGCAAGACTGCACAGGGAACGCCTAAACTGAACACGACCAGTTCATAAACTATGTTTAAGAGCAGTCAGTGTTATTATTTTCTATGGAATATTGAACGCGTTTTACATGTGCTGATCGCGTTCACTAAGTTCAGTTTCATTGGTGAAATTGGCACTTAAGCATGGTTAGCGTTGTAGCATGATCAGTCTATAATATTCCCACTATAGGGACACATGCCTCCTCTCTGTGAGAAGGAGTGGGCTATAATCCACAACGCGGTTCCAGTGCGAGTTGGTAGATGTCACATGTGTTCAAATTTTTGGTTCTAGGACATTCCGCCGGTTTCGTCACGATGTTTTCGTTGACCGTTTTGAGAGCATTGATGATGAAATAATTTACATAAAGTAAAGCGCTTACAACTCGTAAGTGGCGGTCGTTTTCACTGGGCCACCACTGACTCCAGGATAGTCTTGAAGAAGATAATAATAATAATAATGGCTCAATTTACATTCTGTATCAAAATAATTTTAACCGATAATTCATCCTTATCCAAAACAATTTTTCCAGTTTCCAAAATAATTAAGACATCATCCAGCACTCCACACATAATGAAGTTACAAGCAGACATTTCATGTTACATTGAGTCCTTCATAATTTAACCGTTTAGTACCTAAAATGGTATACCCAATCTAAGTATGATTATAAATGCATACATTTAGTCACAGGTAGGTAACGTGTTGAATTTGGTCCAGATCAGTACCCTAATTGCGTAATACATAATCAATCGGAAGCTGAATCGTTTTGAAACAGATTGCTAATCCATTACTTCATAAGTTAAATAAAAAAACTGTTTTTTTTATTTTAATAACGCAATGAATGTTGTTGAACTGTCAAAATCAAACAGATTAGTCGTAATCGTTTAAGAAAATGTGTTACGCAAGTAAGCTGCTGGTCGGCTATAGATCACTATGGGCTTGGAAACCAATTGGATAGGATACATACTCGTAGGTACAGGGGCGGTCTGAAAATCTATAGCTGAGCTAAGATGGATAGGCTTTATAGATAGCTTGTGGTGACACCTAAACCGCCACATGCGAACAACGCATCACAATGACGTCACACAAATCCTGCATCGCGCAATCAGAGTTTACCGCGCAGCTAGCATATATACAACTTCCCGACAACAATCATACAAACACACAATACCCGTCTGGTCGGAGGATCCTCCCTTTTCCAAAGAGTATGAGTGAACTTTGCACCCTGTTCCTCATATCTCTTCAAGCTTGACAGGTTAAAGATATTATTGTAATGGGTTAGTTGTTTTATGTAGAGGCCGTGCGAACTTAGAGAAATAAAAATACATATATCACATACCGCCTGCAATCCCCGAATTGTAAGGCTGAGGTTTAGGTTCATAAGTACACCCACATTTCGCTAGTTATGTTTTAGTTCCATTGCCTTCAACCGGGCACAAATCCTTGAAATTCCTGATGGAAAAACCCTGGGAACCCATAACACTTTGCCCGTCCTTGGATTCGACCACTAGACTATAATGAAGCAGTCAAAATAGTTTATATTGAACTAAAACCAGTCTGTGACAATAGCAGCTGTTGCTAGCAGTGGTGGCTACCTTAGTTTTACTGGTAGTATTTAAAGCATTCTGTAATGAAAATTTCAAAAAAGTCTGTAGGTACCTAGATATCGAAAATTATTTATAACAGATATTGAGAAACAAAAAAGAACGTTGAAATAAACACCTCAATGCTATTCATCAAATAAAACCTTTTTATAATTCAGAAACAAATTCCTTATTACCTTAACTTACCGAAAATGGAAAATAAAACGTCCTGTTTCGTTACGTATCGCATTTTATGACTAATTTACCTTCACGTTTTTAGTCGGCGACGCGACGTTTAGATAGTGAACTGTTTATACTTCCGCTTACAATTCGTTTACGGAAATATTAACGTAAAACGTTGCCGTTTTTTAATTCTTATCAAAGTAAAACAACAAAGAAAATTGTGAAGTTTGTTTGCTATGTGTGTAACTGTTTACTAAATTAGGACACTATCACGTTAGTTTGTATTAATTTGTAAGGTTTTTGTAATGTCAATCCGTTTTATAAAGCCTACCAAACCAGCCTTTCCAAGGGCTATCGCATTTCAGTTACTGAGTGGGTTGGAGGTCAGTTAAGCAGTCGCTTCATGTAACACGTAACATCATAACATCACGCCTTGTTTCCCCAAAGGGTTGGGCAGAGGTGTAAATATAGTACACCCACATTTCGCCAGTTATGTTTAAGTCCCATGTAATAGGGGGCGAGCATATTGTCATCAACCGGGCACAAATCCAGACTCCGGGCAGATACTGAGAAATTCCAGATAGAAAAACCCAATAACACTTTGCCCGACCTGGGAATCGAACCCAAGACTTCATGCTCAGCAGTAGCGGTTGCGACCACTAGACCAACAAGGCAGTCATTCGCTTCATGTGAAATACTCATATTCTGCTAATCCGGTTCGACTGGACGCCGAACCCGGCATAGTTCGTAAAAGCCTAAGCAGACGATGATCCAGGTGACACTTACGGAAATGACAGTTATAAATGCACAAATGATAGTTATAACTTCACAAGACAACACGCCATTCTTCCATACGACTGGTCAGTTTTCTCCCACGCACGTAGTTTGCATGTACAGTTTGATTCATCACCATCATCTTTTGAGCCGAAAAACGTACACTGTTGGACATAGGCCTCCCTCGATCACCGCCACTTGGACCGGTTATGTGCTTCATGCATCCAGCGAATTCTTGCGACCTTCAAAAGGTCATCGGTCCACCTTGTGGAAGGCCTTTCAACGCTACGTCTTCTGGTACGCGGTCACCACTACAGAATCTTTCGGCAATCTGTTCTGAGAGCAATATAAAGTTTGTTTGTGTATATTAGTTTAAACTATGAAGGTATATCCAAAATTGTATGACGGCCTGTAGAATAAATACTTTATTTCTGCACGGAAATAATCACAGAACTGCATTATGAAAGATCTTAAAACTTCCTTCGAAAGCTTTCTATAACTACCAATGGATTACTTCGCTCCATAGTCTCGAAGTCACATAGTATGAAAACAACCCTAACTCCGGTCGTACGTAACACAGTAACAGTATTTCGCCGACTCCTTAATCATCCGGTCTTTGGGCCCCCGGACGCTTTCCTTTGTGTAAATTCTAACAAAGATGGGCCCTAATTGAAATCTATTTGTTGGTACAGACGGGGAACGCAGTAGTTTTGAAATGGTTCTGGTTCTGTGGGATGTGAGTTTATGTGTACGAGTATGTGCATGGTGGTCAAATGTATTTATTTTTCATAATAATCCTAAAATATTACGTTAATTTAGCACGAAAGAACGAAATATAAACTTAATTAAGTATGATTAATTTCAACATGTTGCTATTCATGAATGCAATATTTTCATATTTCTGACTCTCTGACTCCTTGACAATTCAAACGTGCCTAATGCATTGCATTTGAGTTTAACTTCTGCATCATACAACAAAATGACAAAGAGGTAAACGAATACAAAGCCTGTTGCTTGTTTTTTAGTAGTGGAACTTCTTGTGAAAGAGCTTGCCCATAGAAAAACCACAGCTCTCATCTTTGTTGTAATTTTTTTAAGATTAAGCGTATATTTTTTAGCTAAGTATTACAATTCCTGACCAGCAAGGTGTTGCACGTGGTCATGACAACCTTTTTAGTTAAACCTGTGTTTTCTAGGTTTAGGATAAGTTGGGTATTGTAAGCATTAACTGCTACGTTCAGACCCTATTTGTTTATATTGCAACCTGTTTGGGCAGATTGGCTGTAATTATTTTTTCGGTATTTTAAATACGATTTTGTCAAAAAAGTATGTTTTTTTTCTCTCTGTGAGAAGTCATTCAACTTACAGTCATTATTTAATTTTTTATTTGATCCAATACAACAAATTTTTTATTGTTGTAACATTCTGACATCCTGTACTATCTGGAATATCGTAAACAGCTCGTGACCCAATCCGGGGCCGTTTTATCAGCATTGGTCCCTCTCGTCTTGCACTTGGACTGCATGTGCCAACCTACAAGCCCAAGATACCCTTGTCGTACGCACCGTGCCGACAATACCGGACAACTAACTTATTTATCATATTCGTCAACCTAATTCTTATGATTTTTTTTTAAATTAATTCAGTTCTTAGATTTTACTCTGCACGGAGCCATATTTCAACTTAGTGCGTCATACCGTAAATATAGTATTTTGTGTATAGTGGCCTATTAAAAAAAACAATAACAATTGCTTTATTTCAATAGGTATAACTTCCAAAATAACTTGCGTTAATAACAAGCTACCAATAAGTTTTACTTTGTTATTCTCTTTTAAAAATTGTTCAATGCTGCAACATTTCTGCCGTTTTTTTTTTGTGTAATATTTTGGTTATCTTTTTCACCTTTTTCTTTTATATTTTCCGTGTGTTTTGTTTTTGCTTCATAAAAAAAATTATGCATATCATGTGGCGATGCTCGTCTTTTTTTTTATTTCGCTTCAGTATGTACAATAAAACACTGTTTCCAGCGTTAAGCGTTCTATCGCTACGGCTGCTCGGACAAGAATGCGAGTGCGGCGCATCGCACGCACTCCCTTTTCGCGCAACCCCCACCACAGTACACAAAACTTATTTATTAAACTTCACAAAACCGTCATGTTGTATTTTCAATCGATGTCACAACTTTTATGAAACCGTAGGTATGACACAGGTCTCTTCAACTTTCCTTATTTTTTTCAGTTGAGCCTAACTCAATCAACTACTCCTTCAATCGTTCCCATCTTTGATTAAGTTTTCCAACAAGATACATTCACCACGTGTATTTATAAAACCATCGTTGCAACCAACAAGTCAGCTTTCTCAAGTAGACTCCCTTAGCTCATCAACCCTTTTATAGCTAAACTTAGATAATAATACTTCATCTATATGCGCATCCTTTGAATATTAAACAGGAATGCATTGAGTTCATTGACGAGATGAAGCTGTTTCAAGATGGTACAGAATATGAATTAGTTGGAAACTGTTTGATGGAAGCTAGTGTAGTGAATTGGAAATAATTAGTTTGCACCGACGTTCATTTTGGTGGGTGATTGTTTTAATTAAATTATTCGGATAGTATTAAACGGATTTTGAGTAAACTTTACGGATTTATTGGGATATTGGCTTGTTTTGCAATGTTTGTTTGTTTTTTTTTTAAGATTAAGAAGACTGTTTTGTTAACTTTTAAGACTGATTAATACAAGTTTGTTAATTTGAGAAACGAGTCTAGTGTTAGTACTTAGTTTGAATCTTCTTCTCTTAAATCTTAATTTGAAAAATGTCTATTTCACACGTATTATAAAGTCATTAACTTGCTTTTTAAGCTTACAAAAACCGTTAATACTTTTAACAAATTTTATTGATAAATACATTTAACTCTTCAACGCTGATTTTTTAAACAATTATATTACTTACGATTTTATAGAACATCCGATTAAATCAAAAGTAATTAAATGATTTCTCAATCTTTTGTTTACGTTACTTAATGAGATCTAGCCGGTAAGCCGACGATTCGTAAACAAAAACATTCTATAAAATAATAAGTACTTTAAATACTTCGAGATTTATATGATCAAAGTATCGTGTCTTGTTGTCTGCACGCTACAGGAACTGATGGACGATACTGAATGTGACAAGGTTGTAGCCAAATTCTGGGCTGACTGTTGATATTTCCATTGGTATGTTAACACGAAATACAATATATTACTTTCAGATGTTACAACGATGCTTCGATAAAGATTAAATGAAACGATAAAAACAAAACCATCCTTCCACTTCAGATTTAATTCCCTACTATCATGAATGCATATAATATTCTAATCTTCTCACATTATTTCACATACTAAACCTTTTTCTGAAACTGTAAAATATAAATTGTTGGCAGGCATCGGTTATTGTTTTCTCATAGGAGAAAAGTTGTGAGAAGGGAGACAGCACGATATGTCCTTAGTGTAACAACAAAACAGTAGAACAAATTAAGAAGAAATCAGTCTTAGAGAAAATCGTATAAATATAAAAATCGTTAGTAAATGATAAATGCTAAATGACTTTATTTGTGTAAATAGGTTTGTACAAACACATTTACACGTCAATCATATTTTAATAATAATTGAATGAGATTATTGCGTTTCCTATCTGACTACTTTGAGAAAAAAGGCCGAAACAAACTCAGAGGTCTCTTTTAAAGTCCAGACATAACCTTGGTAAGATCATGTGAAGACCATGTAGATTGGTGTCTGTAATGGTCTTTTGAGGAAAGAACCACATATGTGTGGACCTGTCCATTCTTGTCAAAATGTATTTAAAAATCAAAAAATAGTCCTGGTCAGATCGTAAGAGGACCATGTAGACTGGTAAGTATATTTTCTTGATAGCAATACTCTCTGTATTGCAATCAAAGTGGACAAAGTATGAAAAGTGAAAATTTGTACCACCATTTTTCTATCGAACTTATTAAGTCGGTAACTGTAAAAAAGTTATTGTGTCTCATTACCGACTGTTAAGCTCATAATTACATGGTAGACCGACTAAAAAAAACAAAACAGAGGGAGTCTTTTATTCAGCAATGTAACATGGCTCAGTGTGGATATTATATTTTTTAACTACTAAGATGGTGACCTTTTTAACCATTGTTTCATATTCCACACCTCTCTTTCTTTGTATTGAAATTTGATTCAGAAATCTGTATGCCAAACGCAGTGCTGCACCTTCAAACTATCAAAACTATTATTCCATTGTGGCAACCTATTTGAACCATGATGTGAATGGGAAATCTGTGGTAGGCTTAGAAGCTACTGTAACTAACACGTAGCACATCCATTTGCACCACTGCATTTGTACTACAACCTCATAATTCAACTCAAGCGAACCGGCACACGGAACGAGAAAACTCTATGCTGTGTTTGTCGCGGTCAAAAAAATCACAATATGCCTCGCTGACTTCTTACACATTTCATGCCCGGCCTGCGCTTGAGGCAGTCTGTTACTGCTCAAGGTCATAAACATAACATAGCATTATTATCATCATTATTCCCTTTTCCTCATCACAATTTATTTAAGGTTATCAAAATGTCACTGTTCTAGCCGTATCATCTTTCACACAATCCAGCCATCGTGTCTTTGACTTTCCCTACTTGCAATTGAAAATTGAAATAAGAATGCCCATTTTTCACCTGACTGTGTATAGAAATGAAATAAATCTTTAAATACAGCTAATTGAATCGTATATTAATTACGCTAATCACAATGTTAAAAGAAACGCGGGGAAAGAAGATTAATTAATATTTCATAATGCTTATTCTAGTATGTATGTATGTTTGTTTGGCATCTCGCAGGTCAACCTATGCGGTTGTCGTCTGCTTAAGCGGACTTGCCTGTGGATTCCCTAATAAATTAAGGCCTCCAGCCAGGACTTAAACTTATATACTAACTAAAACTAAGCGACAACGCTAAGGGCACACCCTGTGGGGTACGAACCTCGGCTTAGGGCGTCGCTGGAAGAGGGCAGCAAATGACTAGCTGGATCAGGATTGGTATTAATTAGGGACGAATTTAAAGCTACAGGCTCAGCGGCGCGGGCTGGCTCGAGCAAGGGTCGGGAGGGGCGTCGATTTGGGCGTCGCGGCGGGCCTCGGCGGCGAGGGCGGTAGGACGGCGATCGGGTTTTGGGCTTCTGTAGCGTGCTAGTGGCCTTACTACTCTCCTGGAGGAGGGTAGTGGCGTCGTCGGGGTCGATTAAAGTATGCCTTGGTCGGCGAATACTGCTAATGCGAGAGGGAGTGTAGCGGGCGGCCGCTGTAATCAGGGGGTTAGAATGTTTAATGCCGCAGTCGAAGAAACGCTTTGATAAGCGTTTCATGAACTGTTTTATGGTTGGCATTTTGAGGTCGACGTGAAGATCTGTATTACGGACATAGAAGGGGGCATCCGTGACCCTTCTGAGGAAACGGTTTTGGAGGGTCTGCATCTTATGGAGATGACGTGGGTGAGCGTGCGCAAATACAACGCAGGCATAGGTCATGATGGGACGGATGACTGCGGTATAGATGCGGAGCTTGCATTTGAGGGACAGTTTGCTACGGGCTGTCAGTACGAATTGGAGCCTGCTAAGAGCGAAGGAGGCGCGCGCGCGAACCGCCTTAATATGAGCCTTAAAGGTAAGGTTCTCATCGAGGATCACGCCTAGGTATTTGGCTTGCTTCTCCCAAGGGATTGGCTTGCCGTACATAGTGATCGGGCTGGGAAGTGGGGGAGGGAGTCGACGACGTCTCGAGAAGAGAACCGCCTGACTCTTATCGGGGTTGACCTCGATTCTCCATTTCCGGAACCAAGCGCCTAAGACGTTTGCGGAGGTTTGGAGAGTACGAGCTATAGCGTTGGGACAGTGACCGGTATAGTAAACGGCAGTGTCGTCGGCGAAGAGAGCCAACTGAGCCTTTTTACTTTTTGGGATATCGCTAGTGAACAGCGTGAAGGCGAGAGGAGATAGTACGGAACCCTGAGGGACACCGGCGCGAATAGGATGAGGGGACGAGAGTGCTCCCTCGACGCGATACCGAAAGGTCCGGTTCGACAAAAAGTCACGTAAGATGAGCACGAGACGATCTGGCACTCCTAGTTGGTAGAGCTTGTATATCAAGCCGTTGTGCCAGACTTTGTCGAAGGCTTTCGCTATGTCGAAGAATAGCACACCCGTCGTCGCGTTACGCTGCAGACCAGCGCATAAGTGCTCTACGATACGGTGGACCTGTTGGGTGCCCGAGTGTTGGCTACGGAATCCAAACTGCTCGTTGGGTATGAGGCTCTTTGCTTCGGCGTAGTCTTTGAGACGCTTATAAATAAGCCTCTCGTAGATTTTGCCGAGGACATTGAGTAAGCTAATAGGGCGGTAGCTGGAGGGCTCAGACTTTGGCTTGCCTGGCTTTGGGATACCGATGACGGTGGCTTCTTTCCATGCTTGTGGGAAGATGTTGTTGCTCAAGGCGCCATTGAAGATGGCGGTCATAAGCATTATTAGCGGGGCAGGAAGGAGTTTGTATACCTTATTGGTAATACCATCCGAACCGGGGGCCTTACGAGCGTGGAGCCCTTTAATGATGTCGTGCACTTCGTCTGGAGTGACGGGAGGCAGAGGATCATCAGGGTCTTCGACGGGAGGGAGGGAGGCTCTTCGTTCGACTTCAGCGTCGACCTGGTTCAGGTGAGCTTGGTCTACTGGTTGGGAGCTGGGAGAACATTGGGACTCTAGGCTGTCGGCAAGACATTCAGCCTTATCGGGACTGTCGAAAGCGACACTATTGTCGGGGCGGATGAGAGGAGGCATAGAGACCTCTTCTGAGGAACGCAATTTCCTCTGTAATTGCCAGAAGGCTTGATGAGTGGGCTCGAGTTCGCTGAGCATCTTGTTCCAGCCCTCAGAGCGAACCTCCCCTATGCGTTTCTTTACAGCACGCTGTAAATGGCGCATGTGGGCTTTGTTCGCGTCACAAGGGAAGGAGTCGTAGGCACGGATGGCCGCGTTCTTCTCGGTTATCAGGTCACGTACGTCAGTAGGTAGTTTCCAGCGATGGTCTTCCATCACCGGAACTTCCCGTGAACAATCCGTCAATACGGATTGTACGTGCTCTGTAAACGAGTCGATTGCGGCCGTCGTGTCAGCGACTGACACTAAGTGATCGGGGATGGTGTCTAAGTGAGGCGACGTGGTGGATTTCAGTCTTTCGCTTACTTTCCTCCAGTCGGTTATCGTCTGGGTCTGAGGGGGGCGGTTGGGGTCGATCGGGCCCGAGTAGGGTGCAAGATGCATGACTACAGGGCGGTGGTCAGAATTTAGCTCGTGGAACGTCTCAATCGATTGCAAACGGAGGTTCACATTCTTGAGCAGCGCTACATCGAGAACATCGGGAAGGTGATTAGGATTACCTGGGAAGTGAGTCGGGCTCATTGGAGCGATGACGTCAAAGTTAAGGGATTCGCCTAACTTGAAAACTAACCTACCTCTGGTTGAGGTTGTGCTACTATTCCACGCCGGGTGCTTGGCATTAAGATCCCCCGCCAAGATGACGGAGTCACTCATACCGAAGAGGGCAGTGAAGTCCTTTTGGAGCGAGATGGGATCCTCCGGACCATTGTCGGGTGGGATATAAGCGGAGATGATGGTGATCGGTTGGTGGCCGGTCATGCCGAGCCGACAGATAGAGGTCTCCAGATGGGAGAAGAGAGGAGGTGGGTCTATAGGGATACAATACAAAGATTTCCTAAAGTATATGAGTGTGCCACCCTTGTGACATCGAGACCTGTCATTGCGAACTAGTTTAAAGTTGGCAATATTCGGGTTTCGGTGATGTGGTTTTAAAAAGGTTTCCTGTATGAGGAGGATGTCAAGCTGATGGTCGCGGAGGAAAGTGGCGATCTCATCGCGTTGACCTGAAACGCCATTTGCGTTGAAAAAGCCTAATTTAAGGGATCGGGGTTTGTTACTATTTACTCTCGTATTATCCATTGAGAATTAATATTTGAGTGAGTGTAGAACTTGCGCGATCTCGGGATACGCGCTGAGAATTTCCATGAGGCGGATTGCGTTGCCGTTTGCAGCAACGATTTCTTCCGCCATTTTATCCGCGGCGGTGGTGAAGAGAGCCGCGTATGTACTTAATATGATTTGGGCGCTGTTTCGGCCCTGGGTTCCCTGAGGTGCCGCTGGAGCGGCCGTAGGGGCCGCGGGGGCTACCAAAGGCGCTGGGATGGCGGAAGCCATCAGCGCTGGAAGTTGAGCGGGTTGCGCTGGTTGCGCGGGGATAGAGGGCACCGAGGCTGCGGGAGCCTTCAGGTGATTTAGGTTAGCCCAGGGAGACGGCCTCTGCGGACTGAGCCGCTCCGGCATCAGCGCGGAAGGAGGCTTTCCCCAGGGGCTTTCCCTGTGCTGGCGGTCGCTCGCGCGTTTCGCGAGTTTAGGAGAGGAGGACTTCGGGGCCTTAGGACAGCCCCGGTAATTTGCCGGGTGTCCCGATTGGCCGCAGAGTACACAGCTGGGAGGCTCTAAACATAATTCCCTATCTTTAGGGCGGGTACAGTCGGCGGTGCCATGCTCTCCTAGACACTTGACGCATCTAGGGGTGGCATAGCAGTTGGACTGCGAGTGACCATATAATTGGCAGCGATGACACTGTCCAATTAGTTGAGCTCTGTAAGGCTTCTCTATTGAGATGCCTGAGAGCGAACACACCGACTTAACTTTAAAAATCGGGTGGTGACCGTCTGTGGGGTCACAGATGACCAGGACCATGTCGTAGACTAGGCCCTGTCTCGCTTTATGTAAGCGATGGACGGCGGAAACTGGGATTCCTTGAGCGATGAGGTCGCTCTTAATCTCCTCGGTGGGGATTTCTTGAGGGACGCGCCTTATTACGACGCGAGTAGGGGTTTCCTCCGGAAGGGAGTAAGTGTGAAAGGAGTAGTTCCTTTCACGTAGGGCGCGGGAGAGATCCCTAAAATCCGTAGACGTGGGGACGGTAACTTTGATCCCCTGGAGGGTGGATCGGGCGTTGGTGTAGTTGATCTTGCGATCAACACACATCTTGGAAATTTCAGTCCATTTGGACTTTTCCTGGACATATATCGGGGGAGGGGGCTTCTGCTTCCTCGCGGTAGGAGCGGGTGGGCAAGCCATAGGGCTGGCGGGGCGACTGGCCCGCGGACTAGGGGCGGTTGTGGAGCTGGACGATAAGTCGTCCTGTTTTTTCTGGGCCTTGGTGACCGGGCCAGCGGGGGCGGAGGATTTAGCCGCCTTCCTCTTGCCTCCTTTGACCACGACTTGGAAGTCGTCATCGCTGGAGGAGGAGGTGCGGGCTTCCTCCTCGGAGAGTGGTACTGACGTGTCCATGCTCTCCGTCGTATTTGTATCAGCGGCGCGCAGCTGCGTTGTCTCAGAGACAATGGCGGCCGGAACAATGGAGGCCGTGACAATGGCGGCAGGGACAAAGGCGGGCGAGACAATAGGGGCCGGATTAGCGGCCGGAGTATTGTCTACCGGAACAAAGGCGGGTGTAACAATGGGGGCAGAGATATTAGCCGGAACATTGTTGTGCGGAACAAAGGGCGGAATGCCTTGTTCGCATGCCGGTGGCGATAGCGGGCTCTCTAAAGCGTCACTAAACTCACCGAGTGCGCCCTGGGACGGAGTGGGGGTGGAGCGTTGGCGGAGTTTTGAGCCATATCGCTCAAGAAAATCTGGGTCCTTAAGTAGGACCTCTTTGAGGAACGCCAAGAGGACGGCGTCCTCCATGATCGGAGCGGGATGCTTATTCTACGTCAAGAGTAAACATATTAGCATATTTTGAACGCATCTCAACTTCCCTTTTTACGACGTTCCATTTTACATACTGCTACTTGACTTTATTCAACTCTGTTTCTGAGTTTCATGAATTATTTTACGTTTTATATAATCAGTGATCATGTTTTATTAGTCTTTGTATAATAAAGATTAATTAAAAATAACATCATAAAAAGTCAAAAAGTCGCTTAAGACCAAAGATTTGTATTATTAGGTAAGTATTCGTATTTTAGACTAAACTTCAAGAGTTATTTAATTCGTTCTTGCACATTTATTTCTTTATATTTGGTAACGGCAAATCCTAACCTAAAAAGTCACATTAATATTTTTTGGACTTCGTAGCGTTTAAATCGTAAAAATGACAATATGACATTATTTTCTAAACATACGGGTAGTCTTTCTACTATACCTTATATCTATACATAAACAATCATTATCAGGTTTTTAAATGTATTGGAAGTGGGCATTGTTCTGTGTGCACTTATCCAAAGTACGTGCAAAGTAACATTAATAGACTTCTGTCTAAATCTGGGTAAAACCATTATCTAGAGGGTTAAATATATATACATAGTTAAAACTATTTTTTTTTCCATTTAATTAGGATTATGTTGCAACTCATCAGTGTTTATTCAGTTGATGTTACTGATAATAATCATAAGTCTTTTCAGTTTTCTTTAGTAGGTTTTGTCTACAACGAACATACATTCAGTAATTCAATCAAAAAAATCAAAATATTTTATTTCACATAAACCTACATGGGCACTTATGAAACGTCAGATTCTAGGTGCACGGTTCCAATTGGTCATTTCCTATGGAGAAGAGCCGGCAAGAAACTCCATGGTTACTCTTTTAAAAATATTTGTCTTTTACAATATTTTTAGTTACAGTGTTAATAGGTATGGGAGGACAGTGTAGGCCTGTCAAAAAGTACCATATGTTAAACAAATAGACAATGGTATATAAATTTACAATTCACAAGGCCTACGACGTTCTCACATTTACAAAATATAGAAATAATCTAATAGAATAAAATCAAAACTATATAAAATTGTAGGTATAAAATGTCAAATAATGAAAATATTATGTCAGAGTTATTTATAAGTCAATATCTAATAATAAAAAATAAAAATTAAACACCATTATTTGGGAGCAGTTATTAGAAATTTACATAGTGATGCCGTTTATGAGGTACCAGGGAAGCCACATGTGCAGAGGGAATTATTGCCAAACTTTCTTGTCATCGACGTAGTCTTTAATCTTATAGTACGCTTTTTTGATAAGGACACGTTTGGTGTGGGTTTTGAACTTTCCATCGCTAAGTTCTGTAACCGACTTTGGCAACTTGTTATAAAAGCGGATACTGTGTATCAAAAATGATTTGCTTGTTTTAGTTAATCTAAATTTGGGTATAACGATTTCATTTTTACTACGTGTATTTATATTATGGAAATCGCTTCTTATTTTAAAAAGTCCTAAGTTTTTGCGAACATACAAAATACTTTCTAAGATATATAGAGAAGGCAGAGTTAGTATATCAATTTCATAGATCGCGCGGATTGCACTCTTTTGTAAAATGAAAATTGAATCTACGTCAGCTGCTGATCCCCACAGCACAACGCCATAAGACATAATACTGTGGAAATAAGCAAAGTATGCTAACCTAGCTGTGGCTATATCGGTCAACTGCCTTATTTTTCTTACAGCATATGCAGCTGAACTTAATTTACCTGAAAGAGCTCTAATGTGAGCGCCCCATTGCAATTATGAATCTAAAGTAATTCCTAGAAATACAGTTTCATTAATAGCATCTACTTTCTTGCCATCAAGTTTTAAATTTAAACCCACTTGGGGTACATTTGGTAATGAGAACTTAAGACATTTAGTTTTGTTCGCATTGAGTAAAAGATTATTAGCTGCAAACCATTTCGAAAGAACAGCCAGACTATCATTCACATGTAAGACATCCGTATCTTTTCTATCTATTTTAATGAATAATTATTGACTTAGTCATTGTTTTACCTATCATTATTACAATTTATTCATTCGACTTCACCGATATTTTAAGCGACAACTTTTTATTTAACGTGACCGTAAAGTTTTAATTTTAGATAAATCATCCTACCAATCACTCATTCGTTCACTGCACCATTCAGACATCCATCTTTTAGTCCGTTTTAGGTTTGATCAATCACTCAATCACTACTGCGAAGACTAATAATGACATACGTCATTTAAAAAAAAAGAACTACAACTCGGTGGAATATTAGAGACGTAGATTATCTTACTCGTTTGTCTTCGTCAAATCCTAAGGAATTGGTCGTTTATAAGAGATATTTTGAGACACTTTTTTTGTAGTTTAATCTTTTAAAGTCTGGATAAACAGCGTTTTTGTTCGATGGGAGAATTTAAAGCGGTGTTAATCTTTTGCTTAGAAGGTGATTGGTTTGCTGAAGCCCATTAGATGTTTTTTTCTGGTTAGGATTCGGAACTGTAATTTTGAGTTTATGTGTTATTACGTTCTTTGATACTAATATTTAAGTTCCAACGATTAAGCAATTCCATCGCGATTTCCCAGTGTGTCAAAAAAATCCAAAATTACATTTACAGAGTTCAAATAGATAATTTTTAAACGTTTGTACATCTGTTTTAAAAATGATTTTCATTCCGCGCAAATTTACCACAAGCCAATTACAGGTTCAATGTTTTCTCAATTAAAGATCAAGACTTAAACATTTACAACAAAATTGTGTCAAGCACATAAGTATTCCTAGCCAATCAAGTGCAACCCGAAGGACTATTTTCCCATAACAACAAACTCTCGAAGTTATCCAGGATAATATTTGCTATTTCCTGTAACTCTTAAATAAACATCGAAGGTTACATAAAAAATATTTAGCGCCATCTGACGGTGTTTGTCCTGAGAAAATATTGTTGAACTCATTTACCAATTTTCCTCAAACCCGTATATTTATACAGCGTGTATCAGCAATGTGTGGTTGTGTCGTACAAGTACAGACCATCAAACTGAACAAGTACGTCCATGGAACCAACTTTGTTACATACATTTGGGTCGAGTAGATATTGAAGTTTTGTAAGGGACAGCTGATAATTTTTCGTGATTACGACGTTTGTATCATGGAGAAAGTGGTTTATTTAGATTAATTATAACTAAAGTGGTCTATACTGACCCACATGGTTCGCCGACGACCCAACTTACCTTTTAACGCCTTTATTTTGGCCACGATTCACTTTTGAATTTCCCGCCACCCTGAGGCGTTGGCCCTATCGGACCCCGTCATTTAGTGCTGACATCTCTTTGAGGCGCGCGTGGAACACGACGCGCCGTTGACCCGGGCCTGGACCTTACCGGACGGCGAGCTACCCATTGCTCGCCGTCCGCAAGGCCACGCCTATGGTGGCCGGGAATCTGTAGGCGACTCCCGACGCCAAGGACGTCTCCTGCGGCGTGATGGCGCAAGGCTCTCTTTCTCACGTGCTCCGCCTCCTTCATCGCGAGCATTACTGCTTCGCAGTAGGAGGTTACAGCTTTCCATTCCCTCTCGCTCCGTACCATGGCCTGGACCAGGGCCGGACGCGAGATATCGCCACCGAACGCCGAACCTTCTTAAGCCTACGCTACTTAACAGTTTTTAATAAAAAATTGGCAAGGAGGTAGGTGGCATCCTGAGCATGGACATAGGTAGGTTTCGGTAGCGGGCAGAAGCAAGTATCGAATAAAATTGTGTAATTTTAAATTTATTTATTAATTTAACGATATAAGTACACACAAATAAAAACAGACAAGAAAAAAAGGAACAAAAAAATACGTACAAATGTGATGATAATTTCTAAAGAAATCTCTTCCTATGTGATACTAATGTGTTAGTGAGTAGGTCGCAAATTCACAATACACTTTGTACTTTTTGAAACTTGCAAATAAAAATCGACGCAAAACCTGTTACTATGGATTTAGTTCATGATTCTGATCTGAGCTATTTTTTTAAGAATAATCGACGAAACATTTATTAGTATATATTACGTAGATATTCAATTTTTCTATGAAACAGCAGTTTTTTGTTAACCGACGAAATTTTATATGATAGGCGTGTAGAATCGTTTGCTGACTTCATTTTTACAGTTTGCGCATCGATGTCCTTGCCACCCTGTATAATGATGATACCAGAAGGCAAATTCTCGTACTTAAAAAACGATGCAAAAGCAACGATCAATGTCAAAAATGTATGTGAATTGGTTGTATTTTTGACAGATTGACACTAAGATTCGAATGCGAAAGTTAAACATGCAGAAATCGTCTCTGTGATATCATCATGTGACCTACCCGCGTACAAATTGTAGAAGTTAGTGTCCATTCTTGTGTCAGACATTTGTAAAGTCATTAAGTACCGGTATTTAACTTTATTTATTGTTTTTGGCTCTACACCTCACTACAGTTAGAAATCAGTAAAAAACACATTTGAAGTTGATGAATTTGCAAAAGTGCAATATACGAGTAAGCTGGGGTACACAAAACCGAAAACACGGCAAGTGGTCGGCGTATAAACGGCGTAAATGTGTACTTACTGCTGAACACTCAACAGGCCTAGCCCGATCACTATGTACGGCAAGCTAATCCCTTGGGAGAAGCAAGCAAATACCTAGGCGAGATCCGAGACCAACATCTCACCTTCAAGAAGCACATAAAGGCAGTTCGAGCTCGCGCCTCCTTCCCTCTTGTTAGACTCCATTTTGTATTGACATCCCGTTGCAAACTGTTTATAAAAAATTAACTGCGCATCTATACCGCAGTCATCCGTCCCATCATGACTTATGCCTGCGTTGTATTTGCGCACGCTAACCAACGTCATCTCTATAAGATGCGGACCCTCCAGAACCGTTTCCTCAGAACGGTCACGGGAGCCCCCTACTACGACCGAAATCGATCACCACATCGACTTTAAAATGCCCCCCCATAAACCAGTTCATGAAAAGCGTTTCATGATCTTAGTGTTTCTTCGACTGTTGCATTAAATACCCAAATACTTGCAGCGGCTGCATAGCAGTATTCGCCGACCAAGGCATACTTTAATCACCCCCGACGACGCAAGCCCAAAAGCCGATCGCTGTTCTACCGTCCTCGCCTCCGAGGCCCGCCGCGACGCCCAATCTCAGGCCCTCCCCGACCCTTTTTTTTTTTTTATAGTGCCCGCGGTGGAAAATCTTAATGGATGTCCTCCGCCCTGGGGCGGGCGGAGGGGTCTGTCAGACTCTTACTGACTAAAAACCACCCCGGTGTTCCATCTCACACCTACGCCGGGGTAGCGGGAACACATAATTCTTCCGCATCCCCGGCTGGTGCCGGCCCGCTTGCGCGGGCCCCGTCTCGGGCGGGGGGAGTCCCCCGCAACGTCTGTGAGCGGCGCGCGCGGAACACTACGCGCGCCGCCTTCTCGGGTCCTGATGTTGGGGGGCGACGGATGTCCCCGAATCCGTCGCCCCTGGACCCATTTAGGGGGGCTGGAAGAGGGCGATCAGATCACTGTTTCGTAGAAGGAAACCACCGCGTCCCAACCCTCCCCGACCTTTGCTCAAGCCAGCCCGTGCCGTAATACGCCACACTAAACAGGTTTGTTTGTGAATAGATCGATACAAAACATGTTTGTCAACTGTCTGTATAAAACAGAAGAATTAGGTATATAAGTAAGTGTTGTTGCTTTGTTGTTGAAGTTAGTAATAACTTTAGAACAAGTAAATGTTTGCACAGCCAACTTCAGTTTTACCAAAACCACAGTAAAATCAAATAAAGACCACCATTAAAGCTTTTAAACAGCAATCTGAATAAAACTACAAAAAGAGTACACAACAATTATGAAAACAAACATTCATTTGATTTTTAAATGTAGTAAAATAAAGAAAGATACCAATTCTCCGTGTTTGAGTAAACGTAAAAGTTAAAATAAAAGGCAGGTAGTTTTGCAGGCCAAGCAGGGGAGGCCCAGAGACAGGTTTGCTACAAAAGCAACTAAAAATACTAGTTAAAAGGCGTAGTTTTAGCTGGGAATGTTTGCCCGACCCACTTTATTAGGCCCCGTGCATTGTGGGGCCATAAAATTCGATGTGTTAACTGTGGTGAGATTTTAATCAGGGTTTTTACTAGTCAGTAAATTATGTTAAGCGTTAGTATTCTTTGTTTCTGAGTGAGTAATCTTTTGTTGTTTACACCGCTTTAAATTTTAAATGGTTCTACGTTTCTTTCGAGCTGTTCTTGTGCTGTGGTGTTGGCATATTGTTAGTTGGATTATGCTCATATATTCATTTCCCACTTCCCGTTTTTTTTTTGTGACTTCCAAATCTAACTATGCTTTAAAGAATTGAACGCCTTGTTACAGTCCACGAACGCGGAGCTGAATCCCGTTCGTAATTTAGGCTGCTTGCAGTCTAGACCTTTAATCACCCTTTCCATTATTATATTAATGAACTCTATGTACATATTGCCATTAGACTAATGATCAATAATTCTGTCTTTTCTGTCTCCCTTTTGTTGCAGTAATATTACTGAGTACACTGTCCATTGAGTTGGAATCGTTTATGCAACCAAGATTTCGTTGCATATGTTGGAGGAACCAGATAATAGAACCCTTCAGGTTATTTTGTCTGGTACATGGTTTAAGTAATTCGTTCGTTATTGTATCGTCCTCAGGTGCATTTTCTACTTTTTGTGTTTCAATAGTTCTTCTTACTTCAATTTGCATTATATATGGGATTGGTTCTTGGTTGTTGTCATACTTTTCTGTTGTTTTGTCCGGGGTTTCATTTGGGTCTGTGTTCATTTTTTAAATGAAGTGTGTTGCAGTATTTAAAATCTGGTGTCGTTTATTTGTGGTGTAGACTTTCTTATTTTTGTCCTTATTTGTCACATTCGGAATCCATGTTGAATGTTCGTTTATCTGTTTAAAGGATTTTTAATACACCACTTTTTATCTTTTTGTGTTTTCCTATTGGTTTTCGAAGTAGATAAGGATATTCACTGAAACCAAAAATATTCAAAAATGATCTGAAAAACGCCTTTAGGAAATTGAACTGGGAAGAATTTGGCATTGATATCAAACTTAGACCACCTTAGATTCACTGACGGTCACATGCTCTTTGAATAGGGATTACCGCATTTCAATACATGCTTTAACAACTGTAGCATGGGAAAGCCAAAAATCAAAACTATCAATGAATACGTGCAAGACCGAATTGATGAAAAATAAAATAAAAATTAAGATAGAAGTGGAAGAAGAAGAGATCTGATGTGTATATCAAAAACAGATTGTAGCTGCAAGAGTTATGGAATAAGTAACACCTGGCAAAGATACACTCTTAAAGAAATAATGTATAAAAAATGTACCCATTTCAGAAAAAAGGAAGCTAAACCTGCATTCTTCCATTTCTCACGTACAGCTGCAAGACCTGCCCATTATTACAAAAAAAATACCACAGGCTGTGGGTGTGCGTTGAAAATCATGATGATTCTGAGACTGCTATACAAATGGAAAGCTACGAAAATTTGGAACAACACCAAAGTGGCAGACATTAGAGTCAAACAAGAACACTTAAATGGAAATAGGCGAGTCATATGATGGCAGTTAAGACGGAAAAATGGACAATAAAGGTCACAAATGCTACCAAAAGAATGGAAAAACAAGTGGAGGAAGACAGACGAAAAGGTGGGAGAATGATCTGCCAAAAGGTTGGCGAAGAAGAGCTGGACAGGTGGAGGGAAATAGACGAGTCTTTTGTCGCAAGACTGCCTGACCTAGTAACTGATAATAGCTTACTTGCGAATATAGGGTTAACAAGCAGAAATCAGAACATCATTAATGTTATTAGTTTATAAGGACTTGTTTATGTATAAAGAGTTAGAGAACATAAGGTATTTTCTTATTTATTTATTTAAGTAACAAGTTTTTGTTGCCCTTTTACAGTTTCGTCGACAATTCCTAAGAAATTTTTGGTTTTGTATGTTTGGTTACTGAACTCTGGAGGAGAATGGATTTAATCTTGTTTTTTTTTGTATGGTATGTTTTTTTCAATATTCCACAGAAAGTTAAAAAACAACACTGCTAGATTTAGTCCACCGAAAACAGTTTCCATTAACAAGTAAACTAAATACATACAGGTTTTTACTTCTTTGTCATTTTAAAAATAACATCCATTTCTACTCTAAAATTCTTCAACATTTCGTAGTTATTCATTTTGGCCTATTAACAACCCTTTTTTTATTTCGTTTAGTTTGCAGCTGCTTGTAGTAATGTTACTCTGTGCTTATAAGTCAACCGTTTACGACGGGGATCGGAACTGTTCCTTCTAAACATAGGTTATCTTGACTAAGAAACTTTATGCCTGTGCTATATTTACATTTCCTTGCCATGTAATATGGTCTAAGTTTGAACAATAAATCTTTTAATATCTCGTTTTAACATTACACAAAATCTTCAAAATAAACCCAATAAATTCCCTTCCCGCTTATTTTATTGCCATCAAAATGTTCGCAGAGTAGTTTCCGCAAGCCCGCGGTTTGTTTATTTAAAACTTTTTCTCCATGAGGTGTGGTCAACAGCCGACACGATTTGAAGTACGCATTCGTAATACAACGCCATAACGATTTTTGCCAGTTTAAGTAGGTAGGTAAAAGTAGGATAGAGTTTGGTTTCCAGTTAAAAATTTTGGCGGTGGTGAAATTTGTAGTGCAGATTTCAAATATACAATAATAACAATAACAAGTAACAGTTATTAAACTATTTTGCTGACTGCGAAGACCTCAACGATGCTCATTCGATTCTGTACTGCGCGGCTATAGCGGCATGTCGTGTAGCTTACGTCAAATTTTCCAATGACTCTAGAGCTACACGACCGAAATCAATCGTACCAGCTTGGCAGTGCAGAATTGAACGCCGTATTGGTGGGGCCAGAGCGCTCATCGGCTAACTAATCAGCTACAGAGAGGGCAATACTCGTCCAAGAGAGATGCGCTTTGTGAGGCGGGCGTTCTCAGGGACTGATATTAGCCCTCAAAACTATTTGTCCTGCGTCATAGAGGACATCGACTTGAAGCAGAAAGTAAATGCATAAGCTAACCGTATTGGTAGGTATAAGCGGCGAGTAGAGCGATACACTCAGAATCGCACCTTATAGAGGTGGGTTTAAAGGGGTTAGCAGCGATTAGCTTTCAGCCATACCGAAGGTGATTGGGCTCGGGAAGTCGAGCGATCCGCGATCCAATACCAGAAATGGGGGTTATTGAGTTGAGTTTGAGTTCAGGGCGAAAGTTTGAGCCCGCTATGGTTCTACATAGCCTTGAATACTTCTGGAGGATTCAGGTCTAGGCTGAGGAGAGATGGTCAGGTTATATCTCACCTTCTGTACATGGATGATCTAAAAACCTTGCCTTCAACAATATACAACTAATGGAGCCACTGAAAGTAACTGAAACTTTCAGTATATATATCCCGCGGAAGTGAGGGGGTCAAGGCTTTTTAAATGCGAAGACCCTCCACAACCACGAGGTGTGCAGTCTCATGGAATATTTTGTAAATCCGAAGTGGGTATGCGCCGTGATGTGGTCGCAGTGTACAAGGGACTCACCCCGCTCTCCATGGCTCAACAGAACTGGCGCAAACCTGTTGACTGCCGATGTCCGCTTCACGGGCGCTTCTATCGGGCTCTTTATGAGCCTGATGTAGATTTCTTAGCATCCGTATCCTGGATACGTTTTGGGGACCTTTTCGGGGAAACTGAAGGTTTCGTCTGTGCAATTATGGAAGAAGTTATCTTGACGAATAACTACAGAAGAAATATTATGAAGGACAGGATGGTTGACGTGTGCTTCCGGATGACTTCATCCGACATATTGTCTCTGATTGTTCGGCGAGCACTTGCACAGGCATAACCAAGTAGCCAGGATTATTCACCCGCAACTTGCTTTAAAATTTAAACTTGTGGATTCTGAAGTACCGTATTACAAGTATGTGCCCGACCCAGTTCTCGAAAATGACCATGTCACGTTATACTGGGATCGGTCTATCATTACTGACAGGACTATTATCGCTAATTAGCCTGACATAGTAGTGATAGATCGATTAGCGCGCCTCACAATGTATTGATGTTACCATTCCACATGACGAGAACTTCGTGAAAGCTGAGAAAGAGAAACAAATTAAATATCTCGACTTAGCACACGAGGTTGCTGACATGTGGAATGTGAACTCGGTTGTCATTGTGCCGATTGTCGTATCGGCCAATGGCCCGATGCCCAAAAGCCTCGATCGACATCTCTCGAGGCTTTCGCTAGGCGGTTGGATCAAGGGCCTGATTCAGAAGGCAGTTCTCCTCGATACGGCTCGCATCATGAGGAGGTTCCTGTCTCTGGAGCCCTAACCACCGGTTGCTTAGACCCTGCTCCCGATACCGGCGGTCTACTATTTTCATATTTTAAATGTTTTTGTTTTTAAAGTTTGTTTGTTATAAAAATATTTAAAATGTAGTAAATAAGGATTAAAATGAATAAACGAAAAAATAGCAATATAAATCCATTTATATTCAGGCGACACAGGCCCATAGATAAATACCTTAACCTAAACATACATATATTTGTCATAAACAAAACCTGTGTTAATGATAAAGACTTCAGACTATGTTAGTAGCACTTCACTTTGCACTAGCTAGACTTGGTGCTGTCTTGTCGTACTTGTCCGCGGAAGCGACCCCACATCCTGCGGCCAAAAGCCTTCTTCCGTGACAAGGGGCATGTATCAATTCGCTACGCGCACCACGAACGCCTTAAAATTTACGTTGTGGCGTGACTCCAGTAACTGCACCCTCGGCATGTACCTTGTCTTCTGGCGCACGTACTCCATGCCGTCCTCCGCCTTAGTAGGGTAGTGCAGGCGGGAGATGTACACCGGAGTGTTCGGCTTTGCGGCATGCAGGCCTACTTCGGGACCCGTAGGAGCTTAGCCGCAGCAGTTCCTGTTAGTTCTTACAACAATGCAAATACACCGTACTTACAACCCGATTCAAACTTACTGGCAGCTTAGAACATGAGGCTTGTCGTAAAAAAATCACGTGTCGGCGGGGGTGAAGGGTTAGGCACTGCGCAGCAAGTACCGTACTTTAGAATTTACAAATTGAATAAATTAAATTAAATATGTAAAATATACAGTACTTCATGCCGTTGGTCTCGGCTGTAATTCTCAGATTTTCCAGTCGGCCAGTTTTATCAAGGGTGCCAGCTGAATGGGCGCCTATTTGACACCCCATGTCAAATAGGCGCCCATTCAGCTGGCATTTTACTCAGAGTTTTTTTGCACTTCGGATCATTTCGTTCACTCTTCATTTTAGTTTTCCGACAGATCTTGGTCTCTGGTTTAAAAGACGAGTTTGACGATCGCTAAGTTAAGTAGACTTAACTTAGGGATCGTCTAACTCGATTTTTGTTGTTCCAAAGGATTTTAAGTTTAGTGAATCTTGATTAGCAGAACAGATTTTTAAGATTTTCTTAAACAAAATTAAGAAGTTTTGGAATAGTTTAGTTTAGTTCGGTGTTCAAGAGAATCGGCACCAACGGCAATAAATGCTTAAGCTTGTTAGTGTAGAAGGATGCGTTTGGTCTACTACTACAGGCGGTTACGGTTACAAGGACAGTTATATGTTAGTATTTTTTGTATGTACCAATATAATTTTATATATACAAAAAATACTATTAGTCTTGTGAACAGTAAAAATAAAAGATAATGCTTACATTAATAAAAATCAGTCCTATTTTACGAAAAGTTTTAAATCACAAACTAATCCATTTGTCATTTCGGCTTGACATGGTCTCTTGAGGTATCGTCAAAAATATTTTTGACAAGGTCAAAGAGTTTTTTCTCAACAAAAATACTTTTAAAATAAGATATAAAACAGGTTTTTGTTTGAAACAGTTTATGAATTTATTTTGGGTTGTTTCTTTTTGAATCTTTTAATAGTAATTATAGCAGAGAAATCATTAAGTAGTAAACTAAACTGAGTATGTATAAATACTGTTAAAACTATTTGATATCTACTCACTAAAGACACTGAACGAGGTCACCACGTCTGCACTGCGTTCAACAGCTGTCAGTGTAAACATATTACAACAATGATGACACTAACAACTTTTGTACGTGGTTTTATATGTACTGACCATGTTTAGTTTCATTGGTGAAATTCGCCCCAAATGTCTTATTCTTCATCATTAATTTAGAGAAAAAAACAAGAACCCGTGAAAACGTTTCACAGGTAAATCAAAAAATTTCTACGCCAATTTCTAGTCCAAGTATTATTTTCTTCGCAATAAAATACTGTCAACTTGATTTATACGCCAGTGTACTTACGTGAAAAATACTTCAGCGTCGAAACGACCATCGACCCCACCGATCCATCTTCTTCATGCCATTTTTAGTCTCTAATTGTTTTTTTTATTGCCAAGATTAATGTGATTTTGAAAACTCGCGCAACACTAGAACCTTAGGAATCAGTGTTTTGAAGAAGAACTATTTTCGTAGCAATTTTAAATTAGATTTTTGACTGCCTCGTTGCTGCGTACTGCTGAGCAGTCCTGGGTTCGATTCCCAGGTTGTGCAAAGTGTTATTTGGTTATTCTATCAGGAATTTCTCAGTAGTAGCCTGGAGTCTGTATTACATATTATTATAGGTACCTACAGCTCTGCCTAAACACTCTAGGAAATACGGCCGTTGTGTTATGTTACCTATTGATTTAGTTTTTGAAATAAAAATGAAATAATTTTGTTTGAAACTGTATTTTTTCCTAATAGGTCTATTCTTACCCACAATCATAGAGAGCGTCATAATTACGTTTTTATCTCAAATGAGGCAAGTATTGGTGCTTAAATCTTTCGGCTGTTTACTCACTTAGGCCTTGTCTAGACAATTATTGACGCTTTACATCGTAGATTATGAACTTTATATCGTATCTAGGGGCTTGTGGGTGAGTAATAATAGCCGCAAAGGTCGAGAGATCAGGTTAAGCTACGTTTGCGCAATTGGTCCGTGGATGAGTGACCATCTGTACATTTCAAGACACCTCCGTATCTCAGAAAACACTTTAAGCGGTTGGTCCCGGCTGGTCATTCGTGGATATTAAGCAGACGTTACGGTGCGTCAGAAGCCCGAAAGTCTGACAACCAGTCTTACCAATGGTATTACACAGTACCTGGGTTGTGGTGGTGAGATAGGAATTCGCTCCATGTAAAATACCGGTATTCAGCTGCATCCGGTCAGACAGGAAACTGACCCTGACATTGAAAAAGGCAGATGATGATTCTTCTCTCGTATCGACACGATATTAATGAGAATAACACATTACTGTTGGCGCCACTGTTTCCGGTGACCAAACGTAACGCCAATTTCACGAGTCAAGCGACGCACTGTGAGGTCGAGTGCTGCCATCTACGCCGGACCGGACGCGAGTGATCGGCTGACACACTGCGGGCGGCGGGGGGAACACCAAGTCTTTGAAGACCCCGTGCGCAGTGGGCTAGGTTCTGTTATCGGTCTCGCTTCGACGTACAAACAACAGTCATATTGTTCAGGATTGCCAAATACTTATTGTAATTAATTTATTGGTTATAAATTAAAGGTGATTTAGTGAATTGTGTATTTACTTATTCTAGTGTAAAGTAGTGTCTTACATTACCGTGATAAAATTAGCAGCAGCGTTAGCATTACCCTCTTTGATTGATACTTACATCATTTCCAAACGTTTAGATTCAAGTTTATTCATTTTGTGAACAAAGGGTAATATGATGCAGATTATATCAAACAAAAGTATGGGTCCATACTATGTCCCTCCCAAGGGCATAAAAATAGTACAGATAATCAAATGTCAATTAACAAAATAGAAACAAAAAAAAAGTAATTTCATGCTTAATCTAAGCAACAAAAAATGTCAACAAAGAATATCATCGACTTAAGGCAGCAACATTTCAACTATGCACGTATTAAAGTATATGATTTTTTTTTGTTTATTTAACCCCCCTTCTATGTCCGTAACATAAATCTCCACATCGACCTTAAAATGCCTACCATAAACCAGTTAAATGAAACGCTTATCGAAGCGTTTCTTTGACTGTGGCATCAAACACTCCAAGCCCTTGATCTCAGCGGCCGCCCGCTACACTCCCTCCCGCATTAGCAGTATTCGCCGACCAAGGCATACTTTAATCGCCCCCGACGACGCCACTACCCTCCTCCAGGAGAGTAGTAAGGCCACCAGCATACTACATAAGCCCAAAACCCGATCGCCGTCCTACCGTCCTCGCCGCCGAGGCCCGCCGCGACGCCCAAATACACGCCCCTTCCGACCCTTGCTCGAGCCAGCCCGCGCCGCTGAGCCTGTAGCTTTAAATTCGTCCCTAAATCAAAGAAATCCTGATCCAGCTAGTCCCTTGCTGCCCTCTTCCAGCGACGCCCTAAGCCGATGTCCGTACCCCACAGGGGGTGCCCTTAGCGTTGTCGCTTAGTTTTAGTTAGTATTTAAGTTTAAGTCCTGGCTGGAGGCCTTAATTTATTAGGGCAACCACAGGCAAGTCCGTTTAAGCAGACGACAACCTCATAGGTTGACCTGCGAGATGCCATACACAAAAAAAAAAATAGTTTATTTAACATTAAGATATTCAATAAATGTGCAATAAAATAGCCAATTAATGTCAAACTAAATAGCAGCAAAAATTAAGATGTTTTACACAATTCAGAATAAATAATCAGTCAGAAATTCATCAACTTAGCCATGTACTTACTACACACGTCATTTACACACACCCACGCACCCTCTCTCAATTTACACACTCACACTTCATTCCATATAATGAAAGGTCACGCATTCATACACTACATATTAGTATAAAATATAACAAGATGTGTAAAATACACTACTGTTAATTATTTTGTAAAAAATAATGCTAATGGCTATGATAAATGTAAAATTATTCGAGGGGATTGGCGCTGATGGCCGAAATTCAGGTTTTTGCTGAGATTGGCTATAGATGCTTAACTCATTTGTACTCAAAATTAGCCTATGATCAATATGTAAAACATTTGTAAAACAATCTAGTATAAAAAAATAAGTAGTATTTAATCGGACCTCGAATAATTCTCATTTTGCTTTCCTGAAAATATGATTGAACACTCTAAAATAACGATTGCGCCTCTTTTTGTGAACCTTAATAAGTACAGTTTTGGGGTTAAAAAGCACGAAATTGTAACTGAAAATTTTAACTGAGACAAACTTGGATGTAATTGTTCACAGTTGGACACAGTTCTAACCTAACCTTACCCGTTTGGTCGGGGTGCCCTGGCTTAGTTGCTGCGACTGACTGTACAAAAATTCCGAAAGTTAAAAGACAATTTTTTTGTAAATGCGAATCACTGCACATCATGTTTTTAGAGGAAGATTTATTCAAAAAAGTTTCCACCATAAGAAGGTCAATTAGTTTTTCCAGCTAAGTGTTTCCCATAATTATATAGTTAAGAGGGAAGTCGCGAGGCTAGCCAAAATGCTTAGAGAATCAGCAATCAGTTCTGCGTTTCGTATTCATGCAACGACTTTCAACAGGATTGACACAAGCTTTTCAGCTTAAGTCAGTCACATACGCTTTTGGCTTTCACGTCACGTCACGTCGGGATCACCGGTATAAAAAAGGAGAATCTTCCGACCGGACGGGTGTCGTGTCTGGGCGATGCAGTATTTTGCGTGATGTCAGCGTTATGTGTAGTTCACATGTGGCGTTGTAGATGTCACCATCACACATAACCGTTGTCGCTGATCGAATATCACTTTTCTAACCTACCTACATTAAGTATCACCCAATCATTGGTGAAGACAGTTTTGAATGCACTTCTTCCTTATAAGATATTTCTCCAACGACTGCCTTGTTCGAGTGGTCGCAAGCGCTACTGCTGATCATGAGGTTCTGTCATCGATTTCCAAGTCAGGCAGTGTTACTGGGGTTTTCCCACAGAAGAGTCTGGATTTGAGCCCGGTCGATGGCAATGGAGTCACCTCCTATCACATGGGAAATAAAAATAACTAGCGAAATGTAGGTATACTGTAGGTACACCTCTGCCAAACGGGGCGTGATTGCAGGCGTGAAGTAATGTAATGTAATGTTACTTCTCCATAGATTTTCTACAGAAGCAGCAACAACTTGAAATGGGTTAAAATTCGATCAGGAAAAAATAAGTGGATCTCCAGAAGGAAGGGCTATGTAGTAAAAAACAAAGAAGAAGACTTACAATGGAAATACGAGTACGGAATGAACTCTTCAGATGACAATAAAACCACATTCAAGACAAATACACAAATATAAAAAAAAAACTGATACAAAAGGCTCTGAATAATAACATAATTAATAACGTCCAATAGAAATGCAAAGCGTCATGGCAAATAATTTTAATAACAAATTTGAAGAACCAATTACGAAAATCATTAAGCAAAATATTTTGGTTACATTTATTTGATGATCAAGTTCAAAATACATCTGAATAAAATCATCACATAATTATTCGTTTAGAGAGCAACTCAAATTCTATGTTACCGTCACCGATAATACCAGACGACATAACTAGAATAATCAGAAGTCTTAAAACTACAAAAAGGCCATATGACGGTATTAGCAAAGTTCTTGAATTCGTTAGTAAAAGTATAGCTCATAAATAAATTAAATAAATACAAAAGTATTGTATTTTCACCAAAGAATACGCGCGATATAAATGTTAGTTACGAGTAAAATGGTCAAAAAGTGGATACAACTTGTGTAGCGAAATTTCTAGGCATCCTGATTGACAACAATTAATTTGACTTGGAAACCGCATATCGAGTTAAAGAAATCAGCCTAAGTACTGCATAACCGTGATAGGTTCTACAGTACAAAGTTAGCAATGATACACTTCTACTAGCTTATCATGGGTTGGTTGCGTCAGTGTTAAGATTTGGAATCAAATTTTGAGGTAACTGTAGTGAAAGTGAAGCGATTTTTAAGGCCCAGTAACTGCGTATTAAATCTGTGCCAAACCTTAAAAGCACAGACAACTGTGAACTTGTGTTTCGGTCTCTGAGTACACTTACTTTTCCATGTTTGTACATATTGGAGGTGTTTTTGTTTTACCAATCGAAACTTATTTCCGTCACTGACCAATATGGCCCCTTAAGATCTCAATACAAGAACTTGCTATATTCTGGTAATTACAAAACAGCACTGTAAGGCAAAAATAATAAGACAATGGGACCTGTCATTTATAATAAAATACCTCATGATTTTAAGGATTATTCTCTAATCATTTTTAATTTTAAGGCAAATATGAAAGACTCAGTGAAATAATATGAGTTTATCCGAATTATGATTGTTAAAATTAATTGCAAATTCGACCATGTAAAACATATTTACCTGACTATAATATTATTAATTGACTTCACTATAATTTCTGTTTTGTTTTGTTGACATTATTTTGTTTGTATTAATATTTTAATTTATGCAATATAATAATTTGTACGCCGTAACGTAGACTCTAGCCGATCTCATTAATTTATGTAAGAAATCTTATACCTGTTCCTAAATTCATAGCAAATAATGTTCTAATTCTGATTCTGAACAGACTGCCAAGCCAAACAGAAAGACAAACTTCAAACTGCAATAAACTACATACATCTTTGTGAACCGGCTCCACGTATTGCTTTATTGCACTATCGCCCTCGTAAATACATTTGTGAAATACTGCACTCTTTTGTTTTAGACTACCGAATGGCGATACGATTCAAGGATATTTTGGATAAGAATTGTAGGGAGAATATTGGAACAGATGTCTGGACTTACATAGATTTATGCAAAAACTTACTTAACATAGCCTATGCAGATCAAATAATATCTGAAACAAGCAGTCCTAGATTTCTGGGACTTCACTTGGATATTCATCTGAACTGGAAATATTATTTAGAAACTGTTTGTAAGAAACTAACTCAGTAAATGAGTATGTTGTTCTGATTTCTTACAAGGCCTATGGCACTTCTACATGACGTTTTTTTTTTTTTTTTTTTTTTTTAATTTATTTATTTACATACATAACGCTACCATTACAGTCTCCCAATTCGGTAGTGTAGTTAATTCACCATTCATAAATTAAATATTTACAAGATATTAATATCCATCCATGCCATAGTAGATTAAAAATATTAAAAACATAACACTTGTAACGTTATCCTTGCGAACTCGCTCAGTGAACATGAGAATATATCTATTTTTCCGGCAACCAGATTACGAGACGAGAACCAGATTAGTGTGCGCATTATTCGTGTCAGGGGAACGTTGTCTAGCAGTTTAGTTCGACCGCGCGGCACTGCGAACAAGTTGGGCCGTCGTCGGCGCTGCACGTACCCATCTGGTACACACAAGCATATACCCTGTAGCACACCTGGATTATTTATGTTACCCCAGAATACTCCGAGGATATACGACGCCAGTGCTAGATCCCTCCTTGTTTCCAACTTGTTGTATCCCACCATGCCTAACAAAAACAAGGTTGGATACATCAAGGGGTAAAAAGGATACACACCATACCGCCTCAGGTATATGAATCTCGTGTATTTATTCTGTATGCGCTCCAACATGAGAGTATATTTAGTCTCATGTGGAGCCCATACTGCCGCATTACCCTCCAACTGACTTCTTATTAGAGCGTCATACAATGCCGATATGGCTTTAATATTTGTGAAAGCTGCCGCTCTACGAAGCACAAACCCCAGTCGCTTGTATGCTTTTTTACAGACATTGATAATATGCTCCCGGAATCTTAATTGTGTATCCATACGAACACCAAGGTCTTGCACTGCCTCCTCCCTTTTAATGGGTACTTCGTGCACTTTGTAGTTGTGGAGGAGTGGTACTCTCGCACGACTGAATGTTAAAACGGAACATTTCTTAACATTGAATTGCAGTTTGTTCTTTAGACTCCACTCCACTACTCGATCAATGTCGTGCTGAAGGCGGTGACAGTCGTCCTCGTTTTCGATAGCCAGTAGCAACTTGAAGTCGTCTGCAAACAGCAGACACCTGGCATCTCTTATTACGTCAGGCAAGTCATTGATCATGATTATGAATTCTAACGGCCCCAAATTGCTACCTTGACTCACGCCAGACCTAGTGAAATAAGGTTTCGACCTTAAACCACAGTATTCTACATACTTTTTCCTGTCCCTCATATAGCTCGCAAAGAATTGAAGCAATTTAGGTGTGCAGCCAACTTTCGCCAATTTTGATAATAAGACATCGTTATCCACCAGGTCAAACGCCTTCTTAAAGTCAAAATAGGCGGTGTCCACCTGCACCCCTGCATCAATATGAGGAACTAAGTAAGTCATAGCATTCAATAGGTTGCTGGTCGTGCTACGCGCTGGTCGGAAGCCGTGTTGGGCGTCCGATAATTGCGATGCTACTTGCTGCTGGACATCTCGCTGAATGGCAGACTCAAACACCTTCGCTGGTGTCGACAGAATCGCTACCGGTCTAAAAGATTCAACCCCTGTTCCGTCTCCCCCTTTTGGTATAGGAATTACGCGGGTAACCTTCCAACGTTCCGGGAAGTACGATGTTTCTAAACACAAGTTAAAAATGTATACTAGCGGCTCTGCCAACACCGAGCGGCAATCTCGCATAATAAATGCCGGGATACCATCCGGGCCTGCTGAGCGCTTTGGTTTAAGCCGAGTCAGTGCAGCTTGAACTTGGTCGAATGTTAGTCGTGGGATGTGCACTCGCTCGCTGCTTGCGCCCCCCGCCTCCACCGCTTCGTTCACGTCAAGCCGCGCCGGCTCTTCATTATATACAGAATAGAAATACTTTGCCAATTCCGTCACACATTCTGGGTCTGATAATACTACCCCCTCTTTCATAATTTTGTTACCTCTAGTGGATTTCTTTTTTGCCCTTATATAATCCCAAAAAGACTTAGGATCCTTTGCTAAGTTACTCTGCACTCGATCTTGATGATTTGTGTATTCCCGGTTAATACTTTCTTTAATCCGTGCTCTGCATGTAGAAAAAGCATTGTAATCAACACGCGATCCTGTCGATTTATACCGCTTATGAAGTCTCGCCTTTAATTGTATATCAGCAATTACTTCTTTTGTATACCACTCTGGATAATAATACCTACTATTTACAGGTTTAGGCTGTTTTTTAGGTACACAATTATCAACTACACCATTAAAAACATTGTAAAAATACTCTAAAGCTTGTTCTGGTTGATGCATGCTATAAATCGGATTCCAATCGACGGAGGCCAATAAGGAATATAATAAATTAAAATCAACTTTACAAAAATTCCACTGCGGTGCGATTTGGCTGACAGGTACCTGAGTGTGCGGAGGCACGGAAGCGGCGGCTGGTAGTGGGGAGTACATGGCACTTGCGCTGGTTCGCAGGGTTATCGCGAGCGGCGGGTTATATGCGTCCACCAGCACCAGTGGCTCGTCTGCCTCGCATACTTGCACGTCCTCGCATAAACATAACGAGCATAACACCAAGTCCAATTGTCTCCCATTGCAGTTAGGTACCTTATTCATCTGTGCGCAAAAAGTTCTAAAAAATTAAAAATAGTTTTTTGTGTTTTCATTACTTGAGTTTAGATTAAAATCACCTAAAACAACAACTTTCCTGTATTTTACACACAATTGTTCTATTATTCTAAAAAAAATCATATACTCATATTCATTCGTCTTTGGTGGAATATAAACAACGCAACATAAAAACTAGAATCTACCTTTTACATGTACCGTCGCACAAACTAGTTCAAATGAGCAGTTATGTTCACGTCACCTGGTGTATTCACTCGTCGAAGCTCGAACCCGTGTGTGGCCACGAGAAACGCGCCACCTTGCTTGCGCCCGTCCGTCCGGTCACATCGTATTATTTGGTAGCCTGGTGGTACAATCTCCGCGTCCAATATAGAATCGTTACATCCTGTTTCCGTAATTGCAAATATGTCGGCCCTTAATGATTCTATATTATTACAAAAACTGCTCAACTTTGTCCGAAGACCTCTGGCGTTTTGATAATAAAACTCAAAACTACTATTTTTCTTTAATTGGTTTGTTTGCAGATTTTCGAAACCAAATCCATTCGCAAAATTCAGCAATGATGGGCCACATATCTGGTTGACATAACCTTTCGTACACTGACTCAGATACTGTGATGATAAAAGATGCATAGTCTCTTTCCGTTTTATGTTTTATCTTTTCAATCTTAACATAAACTTCAGACCCACACATCCCTTTTACATGCGATATGAGTTGTTCAACGGTTGTTTCTGTAGCTAACCGCCAAACATGAAGATGCTTCTTCTTTTCTGTAGCCTGTATTTGAACCAAATCTGCATTTTTCCCCTTTCTTACATTTTTATGTTGAAAACCACCCTTCTTCATACGCACCATGATCCACTCGTTATTTTCCTTATTTTCCTCTTCTTTACTATTCCACTCGACCACCGGAACAATATGAGGTTGACTAATAAGTCGAGACTCCGCCTCTGGTAGACTCCCTGGCGCGGTTTTCGTGGCCTCACGCGTTTGACTTACGCGGGTAGTAGTGTTTGTTTTATTAACGTTGTAATCACTACGGGCCACATCGGCGAATGAAGTTTGGATTTCAACTTTATTGGTCACCTCAACATCAGATTTCAAACTTTCCGATACACTATCAATACTTTCACATGGCTGGTTGCAAGTTAATAACAACTCCTTTTGGACACACTTTTCTTGAAATACCCTCATATATGTCTTCAGTTCTTCTAATTCCGTTTTTGTATTTTCCGCACTAACAAAGAAATCTAATTCCGCACTAACAAAGAAATTGAGTTTAAGACCCAAAAAAGATGTGTGCAGCACTGTGTTTAAACTGAAACCAACTGAAAGCTGTATTCCATATTTCAGAAATTTTAAACTGTTATGACTGCCCTGTATTTCCATTTTTGAGACAGCAGTATTTGTCAAATCCAACTTCAATCTGTTTGAAACAATAAGATCTAAACGACGCAACATAGAGATATGCGCTAAGCCACATAACACTGCTACACAAGTAGTGTAGTGTCGCAAGAGCTACTGCTGAGCATGAGGTCCTGAGTTAAATTCCTAGGTCGGGCAAAGTGTTTTTTACTTTTTCTATCTAGAATTTCTCAGTAGCAGCCCGGAGTCTGGATTTGTGCCCGGCTGATGGCAATAGGCTCGGCCCCTATTGCATGGGACTTATGTATAGCTGGCAAAATGTGGGTGTACTATAGGTACACCTCTGCCTAACCCTTCTGGGATTACAGGCGTGATCTTGATGATGTTAACTGAAAATATAATAAGGAAAAACATATTATGCGGTGATCGAATACTTTACTGATATATTATTATTATTACCTTTTTTTCTTATTTCAATTTATAATTATTGATTTGACAATTTATACAAACAGTGTGATTACTATATTTTATTGGAATGAGTCGACAATTTGAATTAGAATTACTTATTCATATGTCATAACTGATAATTTATTATAATATTTGTACGCCGATGAAGGCTAGACATAGCGTTTTTTTTTATTATTACAACATCTGTACCCAAACTATCTGTGTTCAACAAATAAAAATATTTGTATTTGATGCTAAAGGTTGTCTAGGTACCTAAGGATAATTTGTGTCAATGTAAGTAAGCGTTTGTAGCTAACAAACGCTTACTTACATTATTATATGCGTCACGTTTGTAAATGGGCGTGGTCTTGTTTTTAGAGTTCCGTACCTCAAAAGAAAAAAGGGAAGAGAATTGAAGAGATCGCACTACACGAAACATAAATAAATTTCCGTCGCTTTTGTTAGACATGCATCATGCTCGTGACCTGGCCAGTTTATGGCATTGCCAAAATTCGAGTTTATCTTATATGAACTGGTAACAGGGCGCCAAGCGTTGGACAGATCTCACAAGATGCAGCACAGTTTTATTGCCAACGTTTTATTTTGTTTTGCAATTTTAACAATTTTCTAAATAAATGCTGCATTTTTATTTTCTTTGTAATTGCAATTAAGGGTTTAGAATAAAAAAAGCGTTACAAGTGATAACAAAAATAAAAACATATTTATTTTGTTATAATATTTTACATAAAAATATCAAACCGATACGATTATTTGTAATAACATCTTCAGCCAAATATGATGTGTAATATTATGTCAAGAAACTTAAAAGCAATGTGTTTTATTTTGACATGTGAAATGAGCAAAAAAAAATGTTAAGTAGTAAAATTGGTAAGTATTTCACCATAAAGATTAAGCTTCGATCATGAATTTCCAAATTAAGTGATTTTAATAAGTGGTTATGTAGTGGTAATATAGATTACATGTTGAGGATAGCTTAAGTATTGATTTTCTTTAAGAAAAGAGGACTGAAACTAAACCTCAATTTTTAGGAATTAAATAATCACGGATATAGCGCGTTATACAGGAACAAATTAAACTAAACTGTTCCAAAACTTAAACTTTATTGTTTATTACATAATTTTTTACTGGGCTTCGGTGATTCAACCTTAATAGCGTGGAGTATAGGGTGAACAGTTTTTAATGACGTTTTGAATAATTCAGAAAAATGTGCGGTTGGTATGAAACCATTTGTTTCAAATTCATTCACCATGTGAAGTCTCTTTTAAATAAGTCTTCCACTTCATAAATAAGGGCTCCGACTAGCAAGGATTCCCTCTTCCTCACATCTCTTAACCCACAGACTCACAGTATTTCTCTAGAACAAAGAATGTAATACTATTAGACATCTCTAAGCAAGATACTAAAAACTATAATACTTAACAATAAATATTGTAAATAACAATATGTTTATAACACTTTACTCATCATTTACAAATTTAAACAAATAATAATTTATATTTAGTAAAATGGGGTGTTTTTAAACGATAACACTCACACTTAATCCACGTAAATGATGACATGTGACAACTCACATGTCATCATTGACGTCCACATTTACGTAGCGTAATAATATTGCCAACGCTTCAATATTTATATTTCACTGCATTTTGAAAATTATAACCACGACACCGCTAATTAATAGATTAAAACATTCGTCACTAACCAACAACGTTCAATTAGGTGAATAGTCAACGAATTGCATCTACCTCACAGAAATCGAAGTAATTTACTCAGTTTTCTGTGGTCTACCTACAAACTTTTATTATCTAAGTAAACAAGATGAACGAGACAAGTATCGAATGATTATCGAACCACATCAAGTAATTTTAAAAAACATATAATTTTATTATTATTCGAAATTAACATCAAGCTTAATCCGTAGGCGCAGGCTAGATTAGAACTCAGTCAGGGTTTGCCATAATCGCTCCTACCCAAGCACGGTAACGGCTAAGCTAGAATGCCATACATAAAGTTAGTTGCAATTATGAACTACTATCATTTACAGACAAAGTGAGTGTGTGTGCGTGTCTATAGTACAAGGTAGCCTTACCGATCTGCTTTACCTCACAGAGGTTCGTGTCGCCGACACTTACGCCCTAAAGCGTCCCTATGTACACTTTAGTCGAGTCGTGAGTTAAAAAAGTTTTTTCCACTTCGATATATTCAAATATTTGGAACTCGTCACACATCTACAAAATTTTAAGTGGGTCATGTCTCGTGCTACAAAACAGACACAAACACACAGGACACAAACACACAGGACAGGTTAAAGGGGCTCCAACAACCCAGCGCGACACAAAGGCACCGCTTGTCGTGCGACGCGTAGTGCCGTTGTGTCGCGCTACCGCGTCAGTGTGTACGAGCTTTCATGCGTGGAGAGCGAGGGGTGTGTGTGTTCCACAAAATGTTTGTAAATATCATGTAGTTACCTCCTATTATTATAAGTCGTGTGGTCGTAGATTCGCTTTACTTGGTATAATTTCATTACCATCTACCAACCCTAAGTGGGCCCGCGTGGTGGATAACATCCCACTGTCTCTCGGAGAGAGGAGGCCTGCTGTGTCCCAGCAGAGGAAACATAATAGACTGATTATGTTTAATGCTTATTATTAATTGAATCTGATGATTATTAATTGAATCTAATTTGACATCACGACTATTGAACAGACTACTAAAAGTAGGTTGCTCACCATCTTAGATTATAAGCGTTTTTCCATAGAAAACAAATTGTAAAAGATTATTATAGGAATTCTAAAATGCCACTGAAAATTACATCATCATTTTTTGTTATTGAAACAGGTCTAATAGAAATCTATTCAACCAATAACAGAGCAGCTCGATGTATTTCACACGAAATCGGAACGACGTTATCTACCGATATCCGTTAACGCTAAAGGAAATCACGAGGAAATTCACTTGTTTATGAACGAAAACTTGTTTCTTTAAGAATCAGAACACTATTGCACTGGTAACATGTATAAAATCTCAGTTATTGCAGTTTTTGTAATCATTTTTGAGGTTTGATACTCAAAATCTGCGCTGCTCAAAGGAAGGTCATAATGCTCGTACTGTTTTAATAAACTGAAAACTACAAACAGACATCTAATATGTTTGCAAAAAAGCTAGTTCAAAGCAATCAAGTTATCAAGGCTCAGTGGCTGAGCTCTAAAATGGCTTTTGAGTCGTGGATTCTAGTCTCGCGTGGAACAAGCATTCGGTATTTTCGTGACACAAACAAAATTTTGGACTTTTGGCAATGTATTTTGTTAAAGAAGAATCACTTTGGTTTAATATTCATCACCATCTTTTTGCTCTTGTCCCATGTTACTTGAGATCAGTGCAACACGTGTTTTTCCTTCCATTCTCTCCTGTCTACCGTAACTCTATCATTAACTCTTTCTTTCATTTGTTTTTCATCGTCTTCTTTGAACATCTTTTCTTTGATCTCCTCACCCTCTTTAGTAAAACGTATGTATGAAGTTCAGAAAGACAAGTGAATCTTTAATACCTTAAAGCTTATAGATATAAATACCATAGAGTCAGTGGACGATTAGCACAGAGTTACATATTGAAATTAATTAAATACCAAGTTCTTTTATAAAATTGTAATGTTTCACTCCAGACAATCCTTTAGTGAACAGGTCAGCGGGCATGTTGGCTGTTGGCAAATACTTTGTTTCAACAATATCATTATTAGTTACATCTCTGTAAGTGTCATTGACATTTACATTGTCTTGATTGTATATCTGTTCTAGAATCACTACATCTCTACTAGTTGTGACTGTTCTTTTCACAGGATCATAAATCCTATAACCATTGACGTTCTCACTAAAACCCACCAATATGTTTCTTGGATTTTTTGTCCCACTTAGCCCTTTTTTCTTAAGGGGCCGACGGACCAAGCGCGTAATAACACTTCGAGTCGAGTACAAATTTCATTCGGAATATTGCTAACTGGCGAACGAGGGACGCGTGCGCAGCCGTGTGTGTGTGTCTGTATGAGTAGTTAGATAGCTATTATTACCTGTACTGTACTTTACAGTTAGTTCCTACCATTCATTCCTAACGACTCGGAAGATTTTTCTATCTATTAGTAATTGGTTATGTTCATGATTTGCTTAATTTTTGTTGACTACTTTGAGGAATCGTTTGTAAATCTACAGACTAGTAATGCGTTTTTTGGAAATTTCTTTACAATGCCGGTATCTCAACATATAAGAATATTTCGAGATCTAGGCCTTGTAGAGAAAATCTAGCAGATATGTCATACTTAACATTCCTAAATGTACCTATAAGCTGTCGGTGTTCTTGAATAAATTACTTATAGAACCTATACATCGTCGTTGCGCGCGGTCTTTGAGGGGAACCGGCCGACGACGTGTAAATATAAGTTATAGGGATATTTATTAACATTGTCTTTATTAATTTTAAACGGGTATAAAATTATTTATTCCCTTGGTCTTCACTTTAAAAAACTAAGGCTTCTTATGTCTCTCTGATATTTTCCATTACCGTTTTGAGAGCAGTGGTGATGAAATAAATTACACTAAGTAAAGCGCCTGTCTAGGTTCGAACCTACGACCTACAACTCGTAAGTCGCGGCACTGGGCCACCACTGCTCTCTAAGCAATTATGAATTACAGGTCAAATATAAAAGCGTTATGCAAAATAAAGACAAATATTCTAGGTACATATAAATAATATCATTCTGTGCTATGAATAATATAAATAAATAACAAGGATTTTGTATAAACATTTATTTTGATGTTTTCTTTCTTCATAAATATCATTGCTAATCGTAACTTAATCGAAACTTGATAAAGGTATACATTATCGACTAAACGAATAATACAATATTGGTAGTAGGAGTGTCAAAGATCCACACTTAAACACTCTGATTTATATGATTTGGCTTTTTATCTGTAGTACCTTGCACAAGATGATAGTCAACCGTATTCTAGCGGCAAGAAGTTTTATTATACAATTAAAATAACATTAAAATCCTTGCAAGCAAAGTAAATGCCACACAATATGATATGTTTTAGTACTGAGCTCGATACAGAATGGTTATGTATGTGCTACAGCCAATTTAATGAATATGAATATCATTTATACTATTCAGCTATTATTATATAGGTAATATCTACTCAATTTAGACAAACTGATTATTGAGGCATCAAAATCCATCATATCATAACATATCAGGGGTATTGTATGAAATCTGGTTACGTCCAGCAAAAATTTAATAATAATAATGTTTCGGTCTCGGTCGGATCGTATTTCGGTCACAATATAGTAAAGCGCACAAGTGTGTGCGCAGACACAGGTTCACTCCCTATAGGGCCGATACCCTCTCTCTCAAAGACATGTTATGCGTAAACAAACTTGCAAAAAAACATTCAACAATTACATATGATATTGACTTATTTTAAAGCAAGCAACAAGCATAACTATTTTGATACTGTTGTAATTACGAAACGATTGTCCATTTATTTTATCCGCTATCGCTTCAATAAGACGTTATGACATTTGATTATATGAATAATGACAATAAATAATCGATGAAATATGATATGACCTATAATCACGTGACGGTTCGATAGCTTATGTCAACCCCATACATTTTTTGGCTTTTCTACTAGCGTCATCGCTAATCGAATGTTACGAATGTTACTTTGTCTAGGCCCTCAGTGTCATTGAGATAATTACCTACGCCGTAAAAAATCCAACAGTGAGAGTTGAAAATCCAACAGTGTTTAGCCGACCCGCTGGGTAGCAAGCACTCTGTTAGATTCTCAATGCTCGGTTCAACACAAAGAGTTGAAAATTCAGTGCGCAATAAAATCCCGGAGCGAGATATTTTCTTCCGTACGAACATGGTCTAATGAAACGGAAATGACGAAGCTTCATAGGTAGGTAGATAGGTAGGTAAATACTAATTTATTCAAAATATACGTAGGTACCTACTAGTGTGAATCTCAGACCAAGAAAAACATGTCTTTATTTTCTTGGGCTGAGTCGATGCCCTCAAACCAGTAAAATTGGACTTTTTATCGTTATGTCGAATTCGTCATTCGGGTTCGGATACATCTTAGTAATTTGTTTTTCATTTTTCATATACGAGTATCATGAATAATACTTTTACTGTGGGAAATTCAAAACAAAAATTATGACAAGAAAAGTATCTTTACAAAACCGTTTTGCGTAAGTTCCTATTACCGATATAATGGTGTAAACGAATCGTGCAGTTCTTAGTAAATGTTAGAACGTGGTTATTGTCGAATTATTTTTAGTCAGCTGAAACCGTTATGGGAACTTGCAAGCTTTTAAAAGTAAATAATTGATTAATAAATAATTATGTGTCCCCCGGTCTCGTTTTCGACTACAACGGTTTGTAACGATACTGAGACTGTATCAAACTAAAATAAACACAATAAAAAAAAACGTATCGTCTTTGAAATCCTACTATCCTAATAATCTTTCTATCCTACCTACTATCCTACTTCAAACATGAAAGTTTGTGAGGATGGATGGATGGATGTTTCTTACTCTTTCACGCAAAAACTACTGTATGGATTTTGATGAAACTAAACAGTAATGTAGCTATAGCCTATGTGTTATTCTGAATAAAGGTCCGCGACAGCATACATCTACCTTTTATGTGGAAGCTATTATAGCCAAATAGTGAGCCCATAAATGAATTACTTTTTTGTTTTTACAATACACATTTTAGAGTATGTAGTTAACATGAACATAACATAACATCACGCGTTGTTTCCGAGAAGGGTTGGGCAGAGGTGTAGCTATAGTATACCCACATTTCGCCAGTTAGTCAGTTTATTTAGTTATTTCTCATTGAAATGAATACCTTTATCGCCTTTGGCGTTTGATGTGGGTAAATTTTGTTTTTACACATAATCATTTGGACGGATGGTTCAAAAGTTACTGAAGTCGAAGTCAAACTCAAAAGTTTATTGCGAGCTAAGTAAGTAAACACCGCGGACGCCGCGAGTGGTGCGCAAAGCGGGGCCATGACATTTCACGGCTAATCCGATGAACTGTGTTTGAAGCCTGGGGAAGAACATAGGCTATTTTTCATCAACACTCCACGTGGGCGCAGCCGCGGGCGGAAGCTAGTAAGAAATAACGTTAGATAAGTCCGTATTTTAATGTTACGTATCAACATTTTCAACAAACTTACTGCATTATGTGTATATTACTGAAATAATTTACTTGTCTTATTTTTGCAATATTTCTTAAATTGCAAAGTATTTCCCACACATAAATTAATGTTCACATCGTTATTGAATTACACAAAGAAAATGCTTTCAGTTGATGTATCAATGAACGCAATACTTCGACTCCTTGAAATGATACATATTCAATAAAAACAAAAAAACATTTTACCTGTAAAACTTGAGTTTTACGATAACCGACTTAGTGCCGATTTCACCAATGAAACTGAACGCGTTCAGCACAACTAAAACGCGTTCAAGAGGTGTCAGTGTCAAAATTGTTATGGAATATTGACAATCTCTTGAATTAGGTTTAAAAGTGATGATCGCGTTCAGTTTCAATGTTGAAATCGGCACTTGTTGCTATGCAAAACACTTAGTAAGTAAGAACGTAGTAGGCAGGTAACTTAAAATATACCATTGGATAATACTACCTATTAAATACATCCCAATGTTTGGAGTCCATGTCGGCAGCCAAACCAAATCGTAAATAAAATATCGTAAATAATTAGTTTTAATAAACACGAAATGTCTGAATGGACCCGTGAGGAAGTGTAACCTCGACTGTATTCCCTCACATCAAATCTCACAATTTGACTTCCTAATCACAAATGTGTCAGTATAATCCATTCCATCAAATAATCCGCGTTTAATTTTGTTCGTACCGTTGCTGTTTATGTGTCCTAGTCGCCTGTGCCATGTGTCACCATCAGCCACTGATGGAGTTATTAGGCAGTTCTGTATTGGTTTAAGATTCAACTTGTAAACTCCATCAACAAGCTCAGTTTCCGCAACTAAATCGCCTAATTTATTTCGTAAAATACACTTGTTAAGCTCGAAGATCACACTGTTGCCATTTTTATCAATTCTCTGACTGACAACAGGTTAGTTGTAAGACTCGGCACACACAATACGATCTTCAAGGTTATCTCGTAATCGTGACATGTTCTGATTTTCATGTCTCCCGAATATACAACAGGGACCTTGTTCTTATTTGCGACGATAATTTCGGGTAAACTCGCCGAATACAGTAGATTATTCAACCTACTTTCATTCGTAGTCATATGCAACTAGCTCCGGAATCCAATGTACCAGTCACATTTACTGAACTTTCCGCTAAGAAGAACAATTCTTTGTCTGTTTCTTCTTATCTGCTTTTTCATTCAAAAGTGGACACTGATTACGATAATGGGCAGTTTCCTTGCATTTATCACAGGTTATTGTTTTCGTGTGTAATGCTGAATTGCAATTCGTTACGATCACTTCGACAGATTCCATTTCTCTCTGCAGTCTGCAGTTATTCTGATTCCAGAATGTTCTATGGCCATGACTTGTGGCATAAATCGTTCTGGTAAACCGGCTAGCAGCAAAGAACCAACGCATGCATCGTTGAATTCAAAGCCTGTACCAGTTAATCGCTATGAGGTTGCCACTGTTTGCGTCACATAATTCGTCATATTTTCTGAGTTTTCAAATCTGATGACGAAGCAAAGTAATCTTCCTCGAAAATAAAATCCTGAATCGTCGAACCAAGACTTTAATGTCGTCAACAATTCCTTCGTGGTCTTCGCATTATTTATGTGTGCATTATAACATCTGCTACGTCTACTGATACTGACTTTTCTGCTTCAGATACTTGTCCACGCCTTCAAGTATCAGCAAATTTTCAGCCCCGAACGCCCCATCATCATAATTCTCACGAACTTTTAGTTTTGTAACGTTCGTCAGAAAATGGGAACTCATATTTTAGCACTAAACACGAGAAAACTAACATGAAACTAATGTTTTACTAGGTATAGACTGGGCCCATAACCTATAATAGAATTGAAGTTCAGACAGACAAGAGAAATCTTTAATACCATAAAGCTTAGAGACATACATACCATAGAGTCCTTAAACATTTAGCACAGAGTTACATTTTGATATTAATTATATACTATTTAACATCCGCTTCATCAATAAACATTTAAACTTTTGGTTTAGTATTATGTCATCAAAAGAAGTGAAATCCTTTTTTAGCTTCTCTACGTTCGATCGCTCGATCAGCCTATTAGGCATTTTCACGCCCATTATCTGTTGTTAATGGCCGAGATTGGGCACACAGTGAGTTACGTCCAATATAGACACAATAAGATAGTAACGACGCTAGTTATCCTCTCACCATAGAATAAATTTCAACTGTATCTAAAAGAGATTAACGATGTTTTGGTTAAACTTGTTATTTTGGCAGTAAAGTCTCGTTCCTACCAAACGTGTTAGTTTGGTAGGAACGAGATTATGTTTATATGGCTACCTATTTAAACATAATATCGGTATTTTTTATAAATATATAAACAATTATATTTAAACTTTAAGTATAATATAGGATGCGTTCTGGGATGAAATGATTTCAGTACAATGCAAAAACTTCGAGTCTAACTCAGAGTCCATGGTTACTCAATGCAGGTTGGCGATTCTTTCTAAGTTACTTTCAATATGTAAATGATCCAACATCTTCCTATTAACAACATATTGTTTCCTTGTTTTGCTTTCATAGTGCCGGTCTAGAGAAAAATAATGTATAAATATTATTGACTAACTTATTATTGATAATAATTTACACAGGTGCCTCAATATTTAACTTTGAAGTGACAAAATCTTTATGGTTGCACTATTTGTAGTTATATGCTGCACCTAGTTGCCAGGTTTGCTTTTCGTGTATGTACTGTTTATTCATATGAAATTAAGTAAGTAAATGACATGTGACACGGTACCATCCTAGTGTGGTCGTTAAAATTACCTAACTAAATGTCATTCTACCACGTCTATTACAGCCCTAAACCGTCCAAGGCCATTTCAAACATACACCAAGTAGATATCATATGCTGGCATACCATGTCAGTGCTTACGTCACCCTGCCAGTATTTGGGCCAGTTAGCCAATAAATTAAAACGTATTACTCATCAAAGATAAAAATAAATACCTAACTGCAGCATTTTTTATCAATTACTTTTGTAAATGTAATGTGTAATGTAAATGGCAGGTCTCTTATATGGGTGAAGTTGAAACACAGATATTAATTTCATAATCATTATTACACCCGAAAGACATCCACTGCCGAATTTAAGCCTCCCCAAGCTTTCCAAGTAATGACAAACTGCAACTAGACTATATGAAACTGTAAATCTTAGCGCTTTGACTTGCAGAACAGACGGTTTTGAACGTAGAGTCCTGAAGTGGTGATTAAGTACTAGAAAGCGTAGAGTGGGTTAACCAAATACAAAAATGATAAAACAACAACTTGGTCAAAGTCTTGGGATGAAATGGGAATCCGCAAAAGGCAGAAAACGCTGGCCCAGTCGTCGTAGCAATACTAGTAGGCCTATATCCAGCGGAGACATTGAGAAGAATACAGCTTGTGTCGGCCGCATTTAGAAAACTGGACATGGCCTGTAAGGTTTGCGTTTATAAACAAAGCAAAATACTTTGGTTATCAGATGTCGACCACTGAAAAAGACGGCTGCACATGCAGCCATGCGCTCCATATCGCTTGATATCTTGGAATAGCGGCCAACAGGCTGCTCAAGGCCGACATACGCCGTAGCAATGCTCGGTACGGGCCGCGACAGGCCTCGGCAGGCAACGCCTGGCACGTGCTGGCAGATAACGGGCCGTGGCATCGCGGCATTATCCTAACGTAAATAATTACAGAGCGAATGTTATTAAAACAAAATCGTTGAAACACTGAAGGCACATTCTGTGTTGGTATCAGCGGGAGTGCGGTCGTTCATTAAGATATAAGTGTAATCATGTATAACAGCAAGTTAGTCGTTATCCTGTGTCTACTAGGAGTTGTAAAGGCTAATACTAATAATGATTGTGAGTATTCGCTTGTTTATGTTACTGTTACTAACATTAATGTGGACCTTTTTTTTGGATTAACTATTAACTACTGCAAAACAATGTGAAGCACTTAAAATGTATGTCATGTGATCTACGAGATCACTTTTCTTGGGCTTAAAAGCGGCATAAATATTTGCACTATTTAAATAAAATATTATTGCTGCATAAAGGTCAGAGGCAGTCGCTCCATGTATACTGGTATTCAGCTGGATCCAATTTGATTCGAAGCCACTGTTTTTCGAGGTTTAAAATCATCATGGGTGTCCTCCGCCCTGAGGCGGGCAGAGGGGTTTGTCAGACTCTGAATGACTAAAAACGACCCCGGTGTTCCATCTCACAACTAAGCCGGGGGTCGCGGGAACGTATGATTCTTCAGCAACCCTGGCTGGTACCTTCTCGGGTTGTAGGGGAGTGAGGTGTTTTTGACGTGAGTGGCGAGTGATGGATCATTAAGTTCCCTTCAAAAAGGTTGAGCTGAATGGCCATGCGTCATGTTCGTGAACGGGTGCCGTCAGTTGGGACAAGTCGTCTCTAAGCTACAACGGCTTATTTTAATAATAGTTTTTTGGACTGTTTTTATTAGTTTTTTACTGCACTTTGGACGTTTTAACGTGTACAGTTTTTGTACATCGTTCTCACATTTAAGATCAATATTAATTTTGTAACTAGTATATTTGTAACAGTATTATTTAAAAGAGTGTCCTTGGAGTTTCTTGCCATTTCTTCTCCATAGGTACCTACTACGCTTTGGAATGGGCAACTGCTTCACGTTTCTGACTAACTGACTCCTTGACAATTCAAAAGTGCATGTAAATGGTTTAATTGAAATAAATGCTTTGCGTTTGAGTTTTGACTCCCCCCGCAACGTCTAAGAAGGGCGCGTTTGGAACACTACGCGCCGCCACCTCGGGTCCTGGTGTATGGGGTGCGGCGGACCTCCCCGAGTCCTTTGCCCCTGGACCCATTTAAGGGGGCTGGAGGAGGGCGTTGTCCACCCTCCGCCTACGCCCGGTGCGCCTGTTGTGGATCGCAGAAGGGGCTGCCGAAAGGGAGAGAGATCTTGTCCACGATCTCTCTCCCTTTCCGCAGCCCCTTCTGCGAGATTACCGTTTCCTGCAAACAGGCTCGACGCGAAGGCGCGACGTGACTCTCGTAGAAAAAGTTCCATTAAGGTTTCATAGAATAGCCCGAAACTGAAATTGCATTTCAAAATTGTTAGTCGGTTGAATTTACGCATTGATATATTTAAAAAAAAAATGCAGTTTTATCGAATATAAAATGTTTTATGTCTCTATTAACATAGAAAATTACTATACAAGTTTTTTGTCTAATTGCAGTAAGGGAAATTGACCGTATTTGGAATGAATCCCCGTGTTTATCGCAAGGAGGCATTTGCACGATAGCAGTTGACTGTAAAGCGGGAGCTCTGGCAGAACAAAAAGGATTATGTCCTGCACAGCGAAGTAAGGGAGTTGAATGCTGTCATGGAGGTAAGTAAAACGACAAAATGGTTGAGCTGAATGAGGCTGATCCATGCGTCATGTTCGTGAACGGGTGCCGTCAGTTGAGACGGGTCATCGGTTTTTGTACATCGTTCTCACATAGAGTGTCAACATTAATGATGTAACTAATATATTTTTTACAACAATATTATTTAAAAGAGTGGAGTTTCTGGCCCGTTCTTCTACATAGATAGCTACTACGCTTTGGAATGGGCAACTAGCTTCATATTTCTGACTGACCGACTCCTTGAAAATTTTAAATGGTAAATGGTTTAATTGAAATAAATGCTTTGTGTTTGAGATTGAGTTTGACACGATATTCAAACAAAACCCAGAACCTCAGACAAGTCACCTAATTTTTATTGTAATTGATTAATGAGGCATTAAAAAAGCAGACATTTAGGTAGCAGGGACACTGACGCGCAAACTGTAACAATGACCTTGGCACATGATTCTAGAACCCCAAGAGTAGAAAATTTTCACAGTCAAGTGTATGGAACGGCATTTATTTATGATCAACGAAAAAATTTCAACGGTTGCTAGTCGATGTCCCCCCTGCCGTCCTGTATTCGACTGCCTCGCTGTTCTATTCCTCGCAAGTGATACTTCTGAGCATGAGGTCCTGAGTTCGATCCCTTACCGTAATTCCCCGGAATTTCCCAGTAGCAGCCCATAGTCAATAGACTCACCTCCTATTACTTGGGACTTAAACATAACTGGCGAAATGTGGGTGTAATAGCTACACGAAAACTATTTTGTGTGCAGACTGCTATTATAAGTAAGTTTTGAATCATGTAAAAGCAATATCATTACCAGATGACCTAAGAGGAAGCGTTCGTCGTGATCACTTCTTTATCGTGACGATCGCCTTCTATAAGAGGAGCGCCTACTACTAAATGTTGATTTTCAGGAATCAAGATCATAGGTATCATCATTGGTTTTGATACGTTAAAATCCTTAGCTGCAGCGCGCCAAATTCAAATTTGCTTTGGTTTTTTGAAAATTGCACCTCTGTTTCACGTCGTAAGTTGATCGAAACGTAATTAGCAATTGTGCGAATGCAATTTTTACCTGAAAATAATCATCAATTTAGTAAAAAATCGTCTAACTTTGGATATTTGTTGTGTGTAAAATATTTATATTATGTTTATATGAAATATTATAAATAGTTCTTAAGTGGAACAAACTTCCAAAGTTTAGCATACCAAAGACAATATGAATTTGGCAGGCTACAGCTGAGGATTCACTTTAACGTCTTAATCTAACTATATCTGTACCAAGATTGGAACCAACGCCACCATCTTGTTATTTTTTAACATTTCTCAAAACAATTGCACAAATGTTTACCAACAGCGGCTGTCTTCTCCGTACAAAATAACGTTTTTAAGGGGCAACTAGAACCAATTCTGTTTTTTTTGTACACTTTTTCGTTCTAAAGTGCCTTTTATGTGCCTATTCGAAATAAATAATTTGACTTTGACTTTGAACGTCATTCGAATGCCAAAAGATCCTTAGCAGTACGCTTTTTAACTTTTTAATTGTCGTATGTTTTCCAGTGTCAGAGAAAGAGACGAGATGCATGAAGCGAGGTGGAGCGTGCATGGAAGGTTGCAACAAGAGGCACATTGAAAAACGTGCTACCGATTGTCCAAAAGATACCATTTGCTGTATTTTGGTTAAATAAATATAAATTCGTTTTATATTCTAAAGATTTTAAATGTTTTTTTTTTTGGAGTTGTCCGTCTATCCTTCAGGGAGTACCTGTGTGTCGTTATGTTTTTTTTTTATGGATTATTGGATTAACTTTATTTTTATCCTGGAACAACTTGATTGCCAACGTAGGTTTAATAAATCACTATCATTTTCGCAAGTTTTTTTTTAGATATTTTATTCACTTACTTTTTTTGACAAATTTTTCATGATGAGAAACAGCACCACTACCTTGCTATTGTCGTAAAGATAATTTTGGTGTCTAGTCGTAAAAGTAAGATCATGTTTGTTTTTTCTCAAATAAAAATAAACAAACAGAAAACGTCGAGCTGAAAACCTTGTGAACATTAAAACCGAAACATTAATTAATTTAATTTAATTAACTTTCAGTATTTCGGTATTGAGAGAATATTTAATTAGGACGCTCGTTGTTGAGGCCTTAATCGGGATCTTATTCATCGCATATCTCTAGCGGAACATCATTAGGACTATCAAAGGGGAATTTATTAAATACACTTCAATCTAAAATTAAGATGTTCCATGAAGTTATTTGGTACGAACAGTAATGTTAGGATTACCGAGTTTTGGAAGAACTTTCGGTTTTAGGCTGGTTAGGAAAAGTATGTCTGAAAATACCAATTTGTTAGTAATGGAAAGTACAAGGTGCAACTTCGAGAAAGTGGTCAGTCGAATCCGATTCGGCTGGGCATTATTCGTAAAGCTACGAAATATCTTCTCGTCCCACATCCCGCAGTCTCAAGAAGAAAGTCTTTGTTCACTGAATGTTGCTAGTGATGACCTATGGCACTGAAACGTAGTCGCTCACAAAATGCTATTAGAAGGTTCAAAATCACCCAAAGGGCAATGGAGAGAAGGCTATGCATGGAATTTCCCAACGTTATTTAATCCGAAATGAAGAGATCAGGAAGACACAGAACTAGACGAAGTGGCGGTGCGGGAGGCTTATGTCTACCGTCTTTTGGCTTAAATTATGATGGAAAGTAGAAAGTGCTTTTATTGCCTTGTTCCTCCTATAAAAGCTTTTGTTTTGTAGTGAAATAGTTTCCGACGACCTTAAAAAGTGTCCGGGGCAGACTGTATGCGGAAATCGGAGCACAGGTTGTTGTACCGCAGCCAGGAAGAGACCTCTCTTCAGCATTGGACTGCAATATATGAGTGGTTGAGTTGATTAATTGATTGGGTTTTTCGTCTGGCCGGTATATGACCATAAAAAAGGTTTTATATTTTAAAGGTCTGATTTTCAATATCAAAATAATTAATTTATAGTTCTTGTGCGAAAAGGATGTGGCAGCAATGCAATAGCAATAATATGGTTAAATTTTACGCTGAATGTTCGCAAAACTCAGGGGAAAATTATCATTATTTACATGGGACAACATATCTGGCGAAATGTGGATGTGAGGTACACCTCTGCTTAACCCTTCATGGGTTACAGTCGTGATGTTATGATGTATCAACAAAAAAGTGGCTTATCCTGGGCACCCTAAACACATTATTACAAAACCATCGTATTAACATCATACATAAAAGAATACATTAACGACCGAGTGGTCACAGAAACCCCAGTAATTGGTTTGGTAGGGTTAACTGCTTGCTGAGCGAGCGAAACGTGAAATATTTCATTTTTTATAAGAATAATAATATATGGACAGTCACGGATGAGTGTTGGAGTCATGTTAGAAAATTATTTTTATTGCAATTAAGTGTGCATTTTTTGACGTATGTCAGAAAAGGGAACCTTCCAAACCATCTTATTTATGTTTCAACGACAAGTTTCTAATGCTTCCGACTTTTGTTTTTTGGTTGATAAACTTACTGGTATCTATCTATATTTAGAGCACAGTTTAGTTCAAAATGTTACCAGATGAAAGTATCATCGTTTCTGCCAGCTCTTTTGTTTATCGCTCCAACATCAGTGCTCGATATACTAGATTTTTGTAATCGAGTTTATCACATGAAAACTCCCAACTACATACCTTTTTTATTTTATTTGATTATGGGAAAATAAACAGCAATAATATAAAATGTTCATAAATTACAATAATACATACATACATACCAGTACTCACGCCTTCTTCCCATGGGGGTAGGCAGAAACCACAGAAGGACACCTGCTACGATCACTCCTTTAGCCTCGTTTACGTTCATACACGAGCGCCGGTTGAGAGTACTACGCACCTGACCTTTCTGAAGAACATTACCAATAAGGTCACTATATGTCTTCATAGGGCGTCCCCTCCCGGATAAATAATATTGTTAATACTACTTATCCACCTATATTACAATAATATAGGTGCATAACTAGTATTAACAATATTGCAGTTCACTACATTATCCGCATGTTAACAAAATTAAGATAATGTAAAAAGTGTCAGAAATATTAAATTAACAAAAAAAATACTACGTGTAATCCCCTCATTACAAAGGCCCTCAATACGCAGGGATGAGATTCGCTTGTGTATCGCAATCAATCATTTTGCCGCGTAACGGAGATGCCTGAGGATTTTTTAATATGAAACATGACAACGTATTTTGTCAGCGATATAATGAATTAATGGGAACATGAATTTGATTATTTTTTAAGGGAAATTCGATATTCTTGATGGAAGGTATGCTTATGTTTTTTTGTACAAACGAAAATTAACACTGGATTTGGAAAATATAGTTAGATGTAGATTTGATAGAGATTAAATAAATGATTATATAAACGTAAATTCGAATATAATGTTTATTTCCTATCAGAATTTACATTAAATACAAGATAAATAATAAACGATATAAATATTAAAAAAGTAAAGATTCATAGGGCATTGAAAAATTCGTGAACATCGCTGTCAACAGGAAATATGCCCAAAGGGCTGGCAATGCTGCCAGCGTTTTGGGCACATTTAAATGTAAATTATAAAAATTAGATTGACGAAATTAGGTACACAAAGTAAAGCGTAGGTACAAGTCCGCCAAATGAGGCCGTTACTACTAGGCCACCACTGCTCTTGTTATTGTGGTCGAAAGTGTCAATGAGGCATTTAATTTTACGGAGTTTGCCGAATTAATAAGCATCGTAGTCGCTGACGACGCCATTTTACATGACATTTTTCAATTCAATCACGATTATCAGAGTGTATTTGTCTACGCAACACCTACGAGGTGGCTACGTGGTGTCAATGAGGCCTTTCGGTCTATTCTTCTTCACTTCACTTAAGATTTCGCGTTAAATTTTTACAGAATATAACGGCTGAGCTGCAGCGCCTAAGCGACAATCAACGTGATGCCAGTGCTCTAGATAGCCCAAAATTAAACTCACGTTCTACATTGGAACTAGCACCCTCTGAAGCTTAAGTAACGCGTCCTGAACCTTATGGAAGATAAAGAATTTCTATTTAAACAGTGGAAAAGTGATCCCAAAAATAATTGTAAGCGATTGCAGTACACTAGATAACTGGCTTGGTAGGTCTAAAGTGGGAGTCGATTCTGTAATAGAAAAATAATTATTTAAAAAAAAACAACCAAACCATCAAACAAACCATTGCAAACCATCTGTACTGTGTGTACAAAATTCTGTGAAACCTTTACGAATGAAGTCGATATTTTCAAACATAAATGTCAAAATCATATTTTGGACAGATCGAGCTATGTAAATCATTGTATCGTAAGTTTCAGATTTAAAAAAAGTGCTCCCTAATGACGTTAAAATTGTTATAGATAAATTAGACTGCAACAAGTCGCCGGGGTCAGATGGTATTAGAATTAAAGATCTCAAACAAATTAGCGAACAAATTAGTGCAGTAATAGCTTATTTTATTAATACTAGTGTTAAAACATCTCAGTATCCGGATGAAATTAAAAAATCAATTGTCAGCTCAATATATAAACAGGGATCCCATCAAGATTATAGCAATTATAGACCGATAGCAATTCTCAATACGGTAAACAAGATAGTCGAGAAAATTATAGTTTTTTTTTCCACTCAGGAATAAATTATGTTAAAGTTCAATAGAAAGTTGAAATGTGCGGTCTACAAGTTTTTTGGAAAACAATAATATTTTAAACGACGTTCAACACGGGTTTAGACTCAACAGAAGTACTGCAACTGGAGAAATTCACAGACGAAGTCAACAATCGTCTTGATGAAAAAAGATAGTTATGGTTATATTTATAGACTTCAAAAAAGCATTTGATACATTGGACCACGATGGCTTGTTGCAGGCTATGAATAAATATGGAATAAGGGGCCCCATGAATGCATGGTTTTACAAGTACCCAGAAAACAGAACACTCAGAGTATGCGTCCCCCACGGACGCATACTCTGAGTGTTCTGTTTTCTGAAATTGTGCAGGGCGACATTAAATTTGGTTCCGACCGGTACAGTATATGGCCCATTAGGATACATAATGCACGTCAATAGCATGTCTAATGTATTAAAAGAATGTAGCGCATTTATGCACGCTAATGATACTTGCCTGGTTTATAGTCATACTAATATCAATCTCATACAGCAAGCCATGCAAAACGATTTTGACAAGGTGGTTCAGTGGGCACATGATAACGGCATTATAATAAACATAAGTAAAACTAAGTGCATGCTTATTCACTCGCCTTGTCATAAAAATAAAAATAGTTTGTTAGTGCAAATAAAGGGTCACTCGTATGAATGTCTGCATAGCAACAAGCAACTTTGTCAGTGTTTATGTTTAGAAACAGTTGCCTCTTATAAATACCTAGGACTAGTGATAGATAACACATTCACATGGAATCCGCATGTTAACACCGTCTATAATAGGCTACGCTCTATTTTGGGTAAATTGAAAAATCTCAGATATGTTGTTAGCAGGAAAGTACTGCATATATTATATTACGCACTGGCTGACTCAATTATTGGTTATGGCTTGGGTGGATATAGTCTTACATTCCCTACACACTTAAATAAGATTAAGATCTTGCAGGTAAGGTTACTAAAACTTCTTGTAGATATAAAAAACTAAGAAGAACTTAAATAAAAATTACGAAGAATTGTTCAAAATTTGTAAAGTACTGCCGATCCATCTTAAAAGTAAACTAAATATATGGACTGAACAATTTAATCAACAAAACCACAAAGTAGAACGTAAGCATATGTACCCAACTCGTTTAACTAAGAAGAAGACACTTGCTGTCCCAAAAATATCAAACTATTTCGGTAAGCGCACAAGAAGGTACGTAGTACCAACGTTATTCAATGAGCTACCCCCAAAACTGATCTCGCATGTTAAATCTAAGGCCCAACTTAAAAAGGTTCTACAAAAACATTATCTCTCAATGTGTCCATGACAATGTTTGTAACAAACTATAGATTGGCGCAAATGCCCATTTGTAAAATGTGAGTTTTATCATTTTATTTACATATTTATTTACACAACCACATTAACTTCAAAATTTGTAATTTATTGTTAGACGAGAACAACTGCCGACAAACCATTATGCAGTATGTCAGACGATATGTAACGTTATGTTTGTACAGATTTTGAATAAATAAATAATAATAATAACCTGAAAAGTCTACAAGTTAAGTTGTTTTTTTTTTCATAAAGACAGAGTAGCACTTACTGTGTCTTCATGACTCGTTTGGTACCTGCGCAATAAGCATAAAGTGCTCTCCCCCTTCGCTCCAATTATTGCACATAATCACTTTGCGCTGGCGCTATTATAGCTTATGAATTTACACAGAGCCTACACGGCATCTACGTGGCGTCTAGTCGGCGTCAGCGCGGCATCTACGCGGGTGTATATGCCATATCTGCGCGAAGGACTTAATTAAACTCACGAATTCACGTTTTACATCTAATCTAGCACCTACTAAAGCTAGACTGAAAAGTCTTCACGATAATTTGTTATTTAATAAAGGCAGAGTAGCACTAACAGTATCTTCATGCCTCGTTTGGTACCTGCGCAATAAGCATAAACCGCTAGCCCATTACGTGGGTGAACTGCCTTGTTGTTCTAAAATATGAGTGCGTCGGAGTATTACAGTGGTTTTGTAATGTAACTTTATTTAAATGTTTTAGTTTTCTTGTTTTGAATAATGTTTATAAGAATTTGTTAAGAGACTGTGAATCATGGGAAGTGGGTCGTTTTGTAATAGCATGAGTTATTCAACCATGGTTCCCTGAAAACCTAATGAATATTTTATGTGGTATTACCTATGTGGTAAAATATAGTTTGATTTGATTTAATTAACTGACTTTTGTTATTTTGGTTACCTAGTTGTAGCAGTTGATACGAGAAATAACGTATCTATCAATCTGATTTTAACGTCCCAATAAAGCCCAATTATGCGACCCTATAACGTATTGACTGGGACAGGTAGAAATGTACTGTCTATCATCAGTAGCAATCCGTCTTATGTTACTGGGTTTGGCCGTTAAGACAGTATGACAGCTTTTTAGTGTTCCGTACCTCAAAAAAACCCTTAAAGGATTACTTCGTTTTCCGTCCGTCCGTCCATCTGTCCGTCTGACAGTCTACCAAGACCATTTTTCTCAGGAACGCGAGGAAGAATCAAGTTGAAATTAATATCAAATACGTAGGTCTACGGTCCCTTGGAGCTCTAAAAATAAATCATCTCAATCAAGCTTCTTAGTTAACAAAATAAAAGAATAAAGACATTTTATGCGACATGGTTTCTATATAATACAATGTTAGTTTGAAGGTAAGAACAAAAGAGCAAGGGCAGCTTCAAGAAAACGACCTATATATGGACACAGTCGGTGTTACTTAAGTAGACTAAGAAATGTATACGGTCCCATGGAACCCTAAAAATCAATCATCTCAATCAAGCTTCTTAGTTAACAAAATAAAAGAATAAAGATATTTTATGCAACATGGTTTGCTATATAATACAATGTTAGTTTGAAGGTAAGAACCCCCCCGACCCTTGCTCGACGAAGTGCCAGCCCGCGCCGTAGCTGAGCCTGTAGCTTTAAATTCCCCGATTAATAATAATCAACAAAACTTGATCCAGCCTGTCCAATCTTGCTGTCCTCCCGTTAGCGACGCCCTAAGCCGAGGTCCGTACCCCACAGGGGGTGCCCTTAGCGAGCGTTCGCTTAATAATATAAGTAGTTTTACGCCCCTGGCTGGAGGCTTTGAGTCCGCTTAAGGCAGCCACAGGATAGTCCGGTTAAGTAGTCACGACCTCTCAAGGTCAACTACGAGATGCCATACCCAAAAAAAAAAAAAAAGAAGGTAAGAACAAAAGAGCAAGGGCAGCTTCAAGAAAACGACCTATATATGGACACAGTCGGTGTTACTTAAGTAGACTAAAAAATGTCTCTATAATGTTAAATCTTTTTTTTTTCAAATTAAATTCTAGCTTTAAGCTCGAATGAACGTGAACAAGGCTAAAAGAAATTGTCTATAAAAGTTAAAAATAAATATGCTTGTGGTAGATTTAATAAAAATTCGGTCACAATTTTTTACAAATTTCCAGGGCATAGACAGGGCGTAAACAAAATGTGTTTTACTATAGCTACTTGTATCCCGCAATAATATTGTTGCCAAATTCACCAAAATAGCCTAAACATTGTCCAAAAACATGGAGTCGTTGACGCAGCATGAGGTTGTAGCTATAAATTGTTCGGCAGGGCCCGTACAGTTGTTACATCGCTTAATGGTTGTAAACGTATTATTTAGTGGCCGGTTGCCTTTCAAGGTGGGGCGCAGACGGTCGACTATCGGTTGCAGAATTGTAGTATACTCATAATTATGTTGAACACTAGGTTGGATTAAAAGTATCCGATGTCCTAACCCAGAAGGCCAATTCTCGTTATTGGAAACGTTCAAAATCAAGTCGTAGTCTTATCTCGGTGACAACCAAATGCCAAAAACGTGTCAATAAAGTGTGAAAATTAGAGGTATTTTTGACAGTTTAAGACTGAGACCAGTGATGTTAGTGTTATCTATGAAGACATTTAGAGCAACAGGAACAGTACCCTAATTGCGTAATACACAATCAATCGGAATCTGAATCGTTTTGAAACAGATTGCTAATCCATTGCATCGTAAGTTCGATAGCAAATTCTGCTCAACAATGTAAATAACGCAATGAATGTTGTTGAACTGTCAAAATCAAACAGATTTGTCGTAGTCGTTTACAAAAATGTGTTACGCAATTAGACTGCAGGTGTGTTTTAATTGTAAGTACTACTCAGAAATGTTGACAAAGTAACCAAGTTTTCAATAATTATGTTGTAAGTTGGGTCTAAAGGGACGTGTCTATTGTTTTACCCAGTTTTCCCCACCCAGAAATTTCCCTGTTTAGGGAAATTATTAAGAAAATTGCCGATCCACTTAAATAGGGACGATGACTAATATGAGAAATGTTCGAACCAATAATGTCATTTCAAAGAAGGCATCTGTAAAACGAGATTATCTAAAAGATTCGTAAGTCGATGGAAATATGAAGAAACTACACGCTTTATAAGTTTTTGGAGGGGATTATTCCTGTCCTTGTCGCGCGGTACGGACAATGTACGGCGCTAGTATGAAGTTACATAGTCGTGACGTCACTTCTACTATAATTCTGTCTTTATTTAACAGCTGTTATAAAACGTTTATAACTTGGCAATCTTTAAAGCTTTTACAGTTTTAATAATGTTTTTAATCAATTTTTTTTTTGAGTAAAAAAAAAAGTCAACATCCCTATTTTCCGTACATTCACAATTCTATATATACTCTTTGGCAGTTGTGCAAATTGGCTAAAACACTGCAAATTGACAACGGGTGTCAATTTGCTTAGGGAATAATTGATTTCTCTGACTGTACATCGACAAAAAATTGACAATATTTTCGGTAGTCTGTGCCCGACTTAATGGCTTTAAACGTATTATTTAGTGGCCAGTTGCCTTGTGAACGTTCCGCGGTTCATGGAATGTCTACTTCCTAATGGACTTTGTTTTATAATTTTATTGTAGCTTTTAGTGAACAGCGATAGGATGTTATGAAGACGAATTCATTATTTTGGAGTGTAATGGTCGTTACAACAAGTTCTTGTTTGTTTTATGGCGAGAATAACGATGGTGCTGTGGTAAAAAGCAAAGAAAAGGCGACAAAAATTTACGATAAATAAAAATTTTAATTAGTGATTGTAGAAACCGCATTCTATTCGATGGGTGTTATGAAAATTTAACATAATTTAACTAACATGACTTAACATTATCATCGTCAATTACTTAAGTCACAACAAATTATTCAGTCATCGTCCGCTACATCCAAGAACCTTTTTAAAAAGAAAAGAAGACGTCTAAACTAAAACACTTAACGAATTTACAAGAATAGGTCCACATTTCCCACAAAATTCTCTCCCCAAACTATCAAAAAGGCTACTAGGTGACAAACTTTAATATCAAATTAACATAACTCGCAAAACCGGCTTTAGTTATAATCTAGTGTCTTGAGAGCCACATGAGCTATTATTGAATTTGGAGGGATTCCAAACTTGAGATTTGTGTCAGCCAAGTGCTGGTGCCAGATTTACGCTCACAATTGTGTTATATACCATTAATTCCCATATAATTGTTGGTAGTTTGTGTCTTCACGCTAGGCAACTTGGGACCTAGACAGTGATAGTGGCGAGAGAGATGTACTTATTTGCTTGGATTTACCTTACTATATGTAGCTTTGGACATTCCTAAGTGATGTTTAAACGTTTTTGCGGCTTTTTTTATTGCGTTTTTCCATTACTCCGGGCTGCTACTAAAAAAATGATTTTTACTTCTCGCTTCGACGGGCCAGTCTACTGGTCGAAAACGCTAATGCAGAGTGTTATTAACTTGGGTCAGCCCGAAGACGGGATTTGTGCCCGGTTGGTGGCGATAAGCTCGCTCCCTATTACATGAGACTGAAACAACATTTCGAAATCTGGGACAAGGTACTATCTATCTACTTAAACTCGAAGCATTTATTTCAAATAAACCAATTACAGGCACTTTTGAAATGTCAAGCTCGGTCGGTCAGAAAAATGAAGCTAGATGCCCATTCCAAAGCGTAGTAGGTACCTATGGAGACGTACGGGCAAGAAACTCTACGGACACTCTCTTAAATCAAATTATGGTTACAATAATATATCGGTAACATCATTCATGTTGAAATTATGCATGTGAGAACGATGCAGAATGTTAAAAGCGTCCATAATATAAAGATTAAAACAATTTAAAAAAAAAACCGTTGAAGCTAAGAGATGACAAGTTCCTACTGACGGCGCCCGTTCACGAACATGACGCATGGATTAGCACCAACACACGCGCCACCATCAGCGAAACATTACTAACTAACTTTTTAACAGAGAAATGGAACTTGTCCGTGCACTCATCTGCTTTCTGGCTTTGACCTGTGCTATCTCCCCTAAACTTCCGTTTTTTTTCTCAGTAAATTGTTTTCTATTTTACTGCTAGATGGTTTATTGGTAATTGATAAGACTGTTTTCTAAGAATTGCTGAATCCATATTTAAACAATAATTAAAATATTTATTGCGGAACACATGATCCATTAAAAGAAAAAACACAAAATATTTATTAAAATATTTAAAGTACTTAAAAATACACCAGCTCCATTATAAAATAGCACAAGACATCTGACATTAATTTACTCAGAATACAATAGAAGGGATTGCATCAAAGCATTCGTTTTTATGTTACTGCTACTCAGAAATTGTATAAAAGTCTTTAAAAAAAATAGAAAGACTAGAATAAAAAAATATAATTAAAATAAAGAGTCTAGAATTTATAAAGGAGGTTGTATTACAAAAGGTATAATTCACTTGCCACACTTAGAAGAAGAAGACGCAGTGATTGAACACAAACACCAAAAATAACAAGTTGGGGGAAAATATGCGTCACATCCACGCAAAACGGCCATCGCTCAGCTTAATGCTACGTAACCCTATCCGAGACAGAGCCCCAGCGCTGGTTTTCAGCGACAGCCGGCGTTAAATGACGTCGCCCGGTGCAGCAATCGCTAAGATTAAAACTAAAATACATACACATAAAAACTAGATAAGTGTTCAACAAAATAAGTACAACAAGCAAATTTTGTAAAATGGTAACATTCCGGGCATCGAATGCTGCGGCGTGACGTGCGGGTTTACACGTAGAAATACTTAGTAAGGACGTTGCAGTTGTTTGAATTCCTTGATGGTCCATACTATACAGGGCCTCATAGAAACCACGTAGACACCTCGTAGGTGTTGCGTAGATGCATGCGCTGGAACCAAAGTGTGATTGAATTGAAAAATATCATGTAAAACGGCGTCGTCAGCGGCTACGATGCTTAATGATTCGGCAATCTCTGTAAATTCTACGTTGCCTTCTCTTTATATCTTGGACTTTTCAAAATACGAAGCGATTTCCATAATATAAAGACGCGTAGTATAAATTAAATTGTGATACACAAATTTATATTAACTAAACCAAGCAAGTCATTTTTTATAAACTGTATCCGCTTTTGTAACAAGTTGCCAAAGTCGGTTACATAACTTATCAAAAAAAGCTTATAATAAGATCAAAGACCACGTCGAAGACAAGGAAGTTTGGTAATAATTCCTTCTGCACATGTGGTTTCCCTGGTAAACGACATATACGACTATGTTAATTTATATTAACTGCTCTAAAATTATAGGTGTTTTATTTTATTTTTAATTATTAAATATCTATTTATCATTCACGTACCTCTTTGACATAATCTTCTCATTATTAGACATTATATATCTATAATTCTACTTTCAGCTCTTTATATTGGGTTTTGTAAACAGGATATTTATTCAGATTTGTTATAATTGAAATGGCAATCGTGTCGTTTGGTTCAAATAGGTTTTTAATTTTCTTTTTCTTTTATTAAATTAATTTATATTTTGCAAATCTAAAATCGTTGTAAGGCTTACAGACGTACGTTGTAGACTGTAGATTTGTAGACCATTTTATATCTGTTCAGCATAATTATGGTACTTGCTGACAGGCCCTTAATAGGTATGGCTTAATAGGTATGGGAGGACAGTGTGTCCTCCCATACCTATTAACACTCTTATTTGAAAACATTTTAAAAGTTAATTATTTTTTAAAGAGTAACTGTGAAGTTTCTTGCCAGCTCTTCTCCATAGGAAACGACCAATTGGGACCGTGCGCCTACTGGCGTTTCATAAGTGCCCATCTAGGTTTTTGTGAAATAAAATAGTTTGATCATCCCAAGGCAATTTGGGCAGGATTGTTATCTTCTGCAGGGTAAAGACCTCTTCTCATTCAGAGAAGGAATTAGTTCTGTTCACCACGCTTGCTCAGTGCAAGTTTTTGCCTGACTATGTTTTCCTTCTCCGTCACTATTCAAGCAGATTTCATTGCGATCGTAGCATCAACTCTGTGGTTCTCGAAGCGGTCGCAGAGGTGCATACCCTTAGTCAGAGCACTACATATACAGTAGGGAAAATATTAGTTAATCAAATTGAAGCCCTACGTCAATTTGCAGTGTCATATTTTGTCATTTCATACAACTGGAAGGCTTTTGACACAGTAGATAACGACGTCCTTCTAGCTAAATTGGCTGGTGTAGGCTGTACACCTCACACTTATCGTTTTTCACCTGCTATTTACGAGACCGTTCTCAGTACGTCGACTGCAGTGGGCAGCTCTCTGAGCCCTATTTCACAAGATCAGGAGTTAGTCAGGGCAGTAACTTAGGGCCTTTTCTTTTCATTTTAACAGTTAACGATCTGCCGAGAGTAGTCAATAACTCCATACCATTGTTATTTGCTGAAGATGAAATAAAACAGGAAACTGATTATGACCTACTGCAGCAGGATATTAATAGGGTCGTAGAGTGGAGTCGTAGCAATAGGGTGTATTTCAATGTGGCCGAATGTTCGGTGTTATTATTTACCCGTGCGCGCGACCCAGATCATTATCAATATTGCATGGATGGAATCCAACTGCAACTTGTCTCAGAGGTTAAGGACTTGGGCGTGCGCTTTACAACTGGTTTGAATTTCCTTCAGCATACCACTGATGTTTGTAAAAAAGCATACCGCAATTTAGCGTCGGTCTTACGGCTAGGAAACCAGTTCACGAACATCGGTGCTCTGAGATCGTTGTACGAAGCGCTTGTAAAAAATTATTCAATGCTGTCGTCTGGTCGCCACATGAAGCCAAGTACAAACTTATGCTAGAACGGATCCAGAACAAATTTGTAAGATTCCTGAACTTAAAGCAGTATGGTGTGTATTCAGGGTATCCACTGATGTATCCTAATCTATTTGTGCTGGACATGGTAGGCTATTATAAACTGGAAGTAAGAAGGGAAGTAGCTCTCGCCACTTAATTGTTTAAGATTATGCGTGGTAAAATACACAATCCAGGTGTTCTACGCACTGGGCACGCCACAATAGCGGCGGTAAGTCCCCTCTTTAAGGAGTGGTTGGAGAGGCGCCACGGCGTCTTTCGGGAGGTTCCTGTTTCGCATAAGGCGGGAGGAAACGCCCGGGTGTCACCATTGTGTGGATCGCCCGGAGGACATGGTGGAGCATACAGTGGAGGTATGCCCAGCTTGGGCGGAGCACCGCAGTGTCCTCGCGGAGGCGATTGGCGGCGGCGATCTCTCGCGTCCGGCCCTGGTCCAGGCCATGGTACGGAGCGAGAGGGAATGGAAAGCCGTCACCTCCTTCTGCGAAGCAGTAATGCTTGCGAAGGAGAAGGCGGAGCGCGTGAGGGAGAGAGCCTTGCGCCCTCACGCCCCCACTAGCCGCCGCAGGAGACGCCCTGGGCGTCGGGAGTCGCCTGCAGATTCCCGGCCACCGTAGGCGCGGGCTTGCGGACGGCGAGCAATGGGTAGCTCGCCGCTGCTGTGAGTGCCGCCCGCTCGCACCAACCTGCTGCAGCACGCGACACTGACGCGCGCCCTGGATACGCTCAAAATGGTGTCAGAACAGATTAACTGCTTCAGTTGCACTCTGAGTGATTTGAAACGGGCCGCAAATTGTATAATTAGTCGATGTTCATAATAATGTAATTATTGTAAGTCTCATATTTAACTATAACTACACTATTGTATTACTTAAGCCTGTGATGATAGTTTTATGTGTGATTAAAATAAATAAATAAATAAAAAACATCGGAGCTAAACGGGATGACGGAGTTATCAAACATTACAGGTGGTACAGTAAAGCCTTTCACTTGATACGCAACTCGAAGTTCAATGCTAATTAGATTAATTAAAAATGTAGAACAAAATTAAGAGATAATATACCGCCTTGATGGACGCCAGCTGCAAGATCACACCTATTCGACAAAGAGTCTCCAGCACGAACAGACTGCTTACACCCCTGAAGATAAGAAGAAAACCATTCTAAAGCCTGCGAGAGACCATAAGATAGGAAAGGTTAGATAAAACGACTTCGTGACTGACGGTATTAAAAGCGTTTGAGAAGACAATTAACACTATGATTGTAACTTAAGTGTCTTCCATGCCCCGCCTGATATCGTCAGTCAAGGCTGATACGGTACTGTACCCGGGCCTGAAACCGGATTGAACTGGACTGATGAGGGAGTTGCGGTGAATATATACATTTGGGTTAATATTCTGACGCGTCAGACCAACAAGGTAGTCGAGGGTTTGACATTTGGTTTCACTATCTAGAGTGGGAACAGTGGAGAAATGGCGATTTAGATCGTCCAAACCAATTGTGTTAGGAAGGTCAGAATGTCGCGATTTGCCGATACCCAAAGTTCCAAGGAATTTCCAAATATCGGCAGAAGAAGAAGAATTAATATTGTTTAGGATGGAACGGCGTTTAGCGATGCGTATCATATGATTACACCGATTCCTAGCAGCCTTAAAAAAGGCCTATTTGTCATCCGAGCGATCCCTTTTACATTTCCGCAACGCGCGGTCCGTCCGTCGCATTGCCACCCGAACTCCCCTGTTCATCCAAGGAGTCAACAATATCGTTAAACAAACCGACTTTTTCATCAATTGAAGCAGCTGCTTCCAGGGATGACCAATCAATATTGGCCGCATCTTGTTGAAGCCTCTCGCTATTCACACGCGCAAAGGCACGTCTGTACTGGAACGTTAGTTTAGGTTTAGGGGATTTAAGGAGATAGGATAAGAAGATAAGGTCGTGATGGGAAAAGCCAGGAGCATCGTGTTGACCATGTGAGGAAACTAGGGAAGGATTAGAGGTAAGGATCAGGTCAAGCCAAGTATCATCACCGACTATATTGTGATGGTTGGAGAGGCAAAACATGCAGGCGATTGGTATTAAAATCCCCCCTAACAATGTGATGTGTATACTCCGAACCCAAAGATTCAAGTACCGATTCGAATTAGGTGAAGTCATCAATGGAAGGGGGATAATAGACGACACCAAGGACGGTTTTAACTCCCTTGACATAAACCTCGAGGAAAATAAACTCTGAGGATTCATTGGAAGAAGAAGAAGCTAGAATTTTAAAATTGAAAATCATCACGACGGTAGATGGCTACTCCCCCCTCTTACCGATCTGGTCATTTCGAAGAAGAACGAAACCGGGGAGCGGGTAAGTGGTTGAAAGAAGGTCAGGTCGTGAACATTATTGTCGGAAAATGTGTCGTGCAGTTCGTTGTAGTGACCGGGAATGCTCTCAGCATTAAGGTGGCATACATCCAATAGCCGGCCAGAACTTTGGGCTGAAATTTTGGTGCAAAAGAACACCTAACGTGTCAGTAAGAGAAGTGAAACTTTCATAACTGGAAGTGGCACAAGATTCGTTGGCAGAATAAAATGATTAGTTATCAGATGTCATAAATTTAAGTAAATAAAACAAATATCAATAAATGCATAGAACGATAAAAACACTACACGAATAACTGGTTCGACGTTTGCATATCTGCACCACCCGCCATCATCTAATTCTAAACATTACAACTTGTAAAAAGATGCAAAACACACAGCAAAATCATAATAAAAATAGTGTAAATATCGTAAAAACAAAAATAAAAGCAAATTTTTTTTTAAAAAAAAATACTGTTCAAATAACATGAATGAAACGTAAACTATCCGATCATTAATACATCAAATCTACTCATACTTTATAATCTGTGGACTTTTCAACTTCTTCATTTGACATTTGACGTTTACGTACATGAAAATAAATGAAATTGATAAAGTGCTACAATTAAAGTTGTTGAGGGTAATAGATTGTATCATAAGGGAGCAAAATAAATTTTTTTATGGCTAGGGCGCTTTTGAATCCAGAGTGAAGTGAGGGAGTCTGTAGTAGAATCCTGAACGTAGTGAGGAATTCAAAGTACGTCGTCCGAGACAAAAATATATTTTGCGCCATTTCTTGCGTCAGTTCTAATACTTTCAGGAGTTAATTCTATACTTTCACTGTCACTTAAAGAACTCATTTTTCAAAACAAAACCATGAATTTCTTACAATCCGTGAAAATTTACGAAAACGCGGGTTGTAGTTCGCGCGTTTTTAATTTGATTTCCTTTATTTTATTCAGCCGGCGGCGCGACTATAGACCGTCGTACCAGCCAGTCTTCAAAGAAACAATATTTGCTTTCAATTTTTTTGGCGCCGAACACTAAGATGTTCCAAATTCAAAAAGTGCGCGTCAAAGAAAATTGCGGCGCACTTAAAAACTCATTACTGCCTACCAAAAGTTTCTAAACCACTACCTTTTGGTGCAATTAAAGGCGAATCAAGTCGTCCTTTTCGAATAGATGGGATGAGAATATTATTTTCTACGGTGTGCCAACTTAAATTCACAAGAGACGAGGAATTAACATAAATAATAACAGAGGGACTACTAAGAACACAAACAATAATAAAAGCGGTTAGTAATTCAGTAATATCAATTGCATGCAAATCACTATTTAAAGGTATTCAAATTAAAAATTAATTAAGTATAAACAACATGATACCATTATTGAACTTTGTTTTGAAGGTCCTCCTGTGCCTTGGGCCTATGGATCTTGGACCTTTGGGAACTTCGCCAGCAGAGGGCTCAGCTCATCCATTGAAGAAACTTTGTGTCTACTTCCGTCAAAGGCCTTCAGAACGATAACACCATCCTGAGTCCAACACGACCGCATTCCAAAGTGTAGACAAGTCAAGAACTCCTTGACTGAGATAGATGTTCCCTTCAAGCGTTTCTTAGCTTTCCAGACTACTGATTTGTCATCGTAGCTGGAAAACCTTATCAGTATGGGCCTGTGATGATCATTACTGGAAGCGCAAATTCTGTGACAAACCTTAATGGAAGAAGCAGAAAAGTTCTTCAGGATCAGCTTATTGGTGATGACATCCAGGTTGACTGCGGTGCTGTCAACTTTGGCAACACCTTGAAAAATCAGAGCTTTCCGCCTGTGTATTGTCTCCAATCCATGAACCGGCTTAGCACACTCACTTTTCTGAGATTTTTACATTAATAAACGAAGCCGTGTGCAAAATTTCACGTTCCTAATCCAAGTAATTACGGCTGTGGATGGGGATGATACACCCCTAAGTATAGTCTAGTCTATACATATAGTTACTGCAGGAATTGATTGCAAAGTCAGTATCAACATTGAAATAGTGTTACCCAAGTGACGATAAATTTAAAGTCTATTCGCTATCTCGCGTTCAAACTGTCAACAGGCAATTCATCCATTTATCTATCCCACCTCTAAATTGCCTTTACCGCTTTCATTCCCAAAAGCCTAATTTTGAAATTTAGTCCTAAATAAATAAACATGATTGTTATTTATTTGCCTTCGGAAAATACGTATGTTATTTTGAAAACATTAAGTTATACTGTATCAGCATTGTAATTAATGTTTATTAATGTTTAATTACCTACCTATATATACCACAGATATTATTGTAAACATAAATGAAATACTTTTTTTTTATTAAAGGCACATTACTTTTCTTTAACAGATTCCTAACAGATTCAATTGTTTTCACAAAAATATAAATAATAATTTTTTTAAAGTGTGAGCTCTGCTCATAACCCAACTTAATTTACAAAGCATTAAATTATTGTACAGAAAATCTTTTTTCCCAACATTTATCTCCGAAAACCCTATTGGTCTATGAAAAAATAATGCCATGAAAATGCGGTATTTAACCCGTTTGATAAAGCCCTGTAAAGATCGTCGCTTCACATATCCTGAAGGTGTCTTATTGTTACAGAATTTTATTGTTCTCTTCCAAAGGTTGAATTTATGAAAAATCTTATTCTCGTACCTACCTACCTTAAATAACAATTTCGGTTTAAAGAAAATTATTTCTTATAAGAACATACAGTCCGCTTATTATGAGTTATAAAGTAGTAAGTATGATAATAAAGTGCAATACAATTTCCTCCGGAGTATTTATTTCAATTTCTAAATTGAACTCATTGAATAAATTAAACAGCCTCATTTCCATCAAGCATTTTTTCTAATTTTCAAAATTAAACCCTCCGACGTCCTTATAGACGTCGCTCACCTGTCAAATAGTTAACAAATTGGATTCTGTGAGAGCAATGGTTGCCAGTTCGATTCCCGACGGGCGAACTTCCCGAACGGGTAATGAGTTAACTGAAGCTGGGCAATCTATTGTACGGAAACCTAATCTAGACGTTTCAGTATAATTCTAGATTAGGTAAAGGAACCTTAATACAACTTTCACAAAGCGATACTTGAATTCGCGTACAGGTAGCAAACAATATAATTCGTAACGGCATGAGCAGTTCTCATAACTATAACGTAACATAAAATCTCGACTATTTCACCCGGAGAGGTAAGGTGGCTGTCATGTTACAACGGACATCATCAAAATCTGTTATTTTCACCATTTTTTTTATTTTAGGTTAGCCAACAACGTTTACCTCTTTTTTTAGGAAAGTTAGCTTAGCTTAGCTTCAAGCAACATATTGCCAGATACATTTACGTCCCACTTAATAGGGAACGAGCCGATTGCCATCAGTCAGGCACAACTTTAGACTCCGGACTGTTACTGAGAAATTCCTGATGGAAAACATACTGCAAAACGCATCTTCTAAATATAACTAACAATCGAAATTATAAGATGCATTTTGCATTGATTATATTATCACGCTAAAATGTGCCCTAACACAACCTTGCATGATGTTTGCAGTCTAGAGACCAAGTTTTTTTGGTGTTTCTTCTTTTGTTTTATTTATGATGGTAGTAAGTATATCTTTTGGGGTCCGGACTAGTAGCCGATATTTTAGAAAAGGTATAAGAATATAATTTAGTTTTTGATCCAAAATTGATCAAATGCGGTCTTCGAGTTCAAGTCGACTTAGTATGAAACCAAACTAGCATTTATGAGAGCAGTGGTGGCCTAGTGGTAACGGCCGTGACTTACGAGTTGTAGGGCGTTGGTTCGAACCCAGACAGGTGCTTTACTTTGTGTAAATTATTTCATCACCACTGTTCTCAAAACGGTGAAGGAAACAGCGTGAGGAAACCGGCATGTCTCAGAACCAAAAATTCGAAGACACGTGACATCCACCAACCCGCGTGGTGGGTTACGGCCCACTCCCTCTCACAAGGAGGAGGCCTGTGTCCCAGCAGTGGGAACATAATAGGATTATTTAGCATTTTAGAGTCGCATTTTAAATATTTTCAACATTTTATCTTTTTCTTATAGTTTTCCCGGCGACAATAGAAATAAAAGTAAATGCTAGTGTATAAACTGCAATAGTGGCTGTTAAAACTCTTATTTGACTCAATAATATTTTACAGAGCATAGTCTTGGTAAATCCAAAGTGGTTTTTTTTAAGTCTTAAGGGGAATGCGCCAACGTAGCCCGTGAAATTCAAATATTCTTACGTTTTGGAATTCACTTAAGCTGCAAATTGCAAAAACCTTTTCGCAATTCTTAAAAGGAGGATGTAATGTTGATGTTTTGCGGTCAGAAGGCCAATTCCTATAATTAAAAATGCAAACAAAATCTATTTGCAATCCCGTCTCAGCGACAATCGATTCCAAAAACTCGTCAAAAATTAGCAGTATTTTTGACGGATTGAAACTAGAATTAGAATGCGAACGTTCTTAATAGGTATTAGAAGAAGAGGACAGACAGTGTAGGCCGGTCAACAAGTACTAAGTTTTTAACAAAATAGAAAATAGAACAAATCGAAGCATCTATGAGCCTGGTAGGGATGGGTTCCAATTTACACGGGGTGACTGCCCTATGAAGTTTTATACCTCAATAGGTCGTTACTGGGAGTTAGATGCAGTTCACAACGGATGTTCTGAACGGCTTCTGAATACCGGTCATGTTTACAATTGTTGTCAACGGAAGTTTAGCGTTCAAATTGCAGCTCCTTTTTTCATTATTTAGCCAAAAAAATCATGAGAGTAAACAAGCTAAAGTGGCAGTGATCTGGCCATGTTTGTCGAAATACCGATGGCCGGTGGAGCAGACGAGTCTGGGACTGGAGACCGCGTATCAGCAAACGTAGTGTGGGACGCGTCTTGATGGACCGACGACACTAAAAAAGGTGGCTGGGACAGACTGTATGCAGAAGACGGAGGACAGGGGGTTAAGGTGCAGCCTGGGAGAGGCCTATGTCCAGCTGTGGGCTGCGATAGGTGAATGTGGTAACGTTGAGTCTTCTGAAATTTTTCCCTTCATTTGTTGTTGCACCGTATACAAAAATGTCTCATCTTTCTGATAACCTTTCATTCAATTAAGACTTCATTTTCTGACAATAGCGCTTTAAAAATAGCTTTAACAGTAATTTTCCACGTCTTTAACTTCCGAACAAATTACTTCAGACGCGTGTCGAGTTCTCGCCATGTAAACTTTAGTAATTAAGGGCGCTTCCCGTTGCTAGGTGATCGATGCGCTGCCCTTATTATTTTGTATATTCTGATGTTTGAAACAAAATTTACAGAAGTTTTAAAGCGCTTTATTCGCGGAAAGGTAATGCTGTTTTGGTAACCTTCAAGCACGTATTTCACATAAAGGTATGTCCACATGTGCATCCCTATAATCAGGCTTGCAGAATTTCAAACGTAGATGTAACCTGCGAGTTTTTAACTATTACTATTAATTACAACAATAATATAAGATTATTGCTAGTAATACTAGGTGGTAACCATACAAGTTTCGATAGCCTGTAAGACACATTATCACCGAACTAATAATAATAATAAATTTATTAGTGAAATTCAATGTCTTTTTCTGCTAGTACATCTTTTAAGACACTTTAACACGTCAATATGTTGTTGGTTAATATTTTATAACTAGTAGACATGCCGAAACAAATTCAGCAGCCATAGCCAAGAGACACTTATAATAAAAATCCTTGAAATCCTTTTAATAATATGTTATGTTTGGACTTTAAAGATTAAAGTTAAAACATTATATTGTAAGTATACGTAAGTCTCACAATACAGGGCTATGTCTGGAAGGGACTTTTAAAAGAGAGAGCCATTGCAGCTCTGAGCTGACCTATCCCAACAGACGGCAAACCTACACTGCACTGGTACTCACAAAATATTGAGAACAAGACAATCCAAAATCCACAACACAGTCCAATTATATTCCCCGCAATTTAACTTAGCACCGATTGTTTGGGTGTTTTAACTAACCCTGCCCACGGCTCCCGCAGCCTGGTCCATTAATGCTGTACCAGTTAGACTGCGTAATTGCAAAACTTGGACTTGGTCCGACAAGTTGAACAGGTGGAGTAATTTGTACAAGTTAGAACTGAATTATTATGGACTCGTTTCCTGGGAAGCTTAAACTTGTATTTAGAATGTGGGTTTTGAGTTTACGAAGGGTTGCTTTTCCGATGGAGGTTGTGAGAGTGTAACTAACCATATGGCATAGTATTACTCAGTAATTGAATTGTACCTGTGTCTAGACACAAACTTCTGCAATATAATATGTTCTGCATACCTACTTGGCTTATCCGTTGGATTGTACCTGTGTCTAGACACAAACTTGTGCACTATAATATATTCTGCATACCTACTTGGCTTTTCCGTTGGATTGTACCTGTGTCTAGACACAAACTTGTGCACTATAACATGTTCTGCATACTTGGCTTACGTTGAGATTGGCCACCGTGACGAAAATACTGTCGGGAGAATTTTATTAACTGGGTTGTGAAGGTAAAAGAGGTGGTCAGGTCATTCTATGTGAAATACTGGTATTCAGCAAGTCGACGCCAACTTAACTGAAAAAGGGGTAAGCAGATGATGAAAATATTGTTATACATGTTTTCAGTAGTAAAACACTGCAGGTTTTAGAATTACTGCAAACGTTCCCACAGTTCGATTCAACGAAACTTTTAAATACTGAAAACCATTTTCTTTCTGTACGAGTTCATTGACCTGTTTCCCGTCATCAAAAACATCTGCAGTTAGATAGATAGATACTTAGAATACTCTTTATTGTACAGACATTTTTGTAGACATTTTACATTGAGTGACACAATGGCCGGTCTTATCGCTAAAAGCGATATTTTACAGACAACCTTTGGATGGCTTAAAGGGAGAATTAGAGACAATACTGTAGGTAGTCAGTGGTGTACCATTTGCATATTCATTAAATACATACATGCATAAAACATACATTTATCTACACATATATATACAATAATAAACACAAAACAAGACCAAGGGAACGATATGTAATAATGTTTAAGGATACAGGAAGTGTTTTTTAACAGAATTTTAAAAGCACGCCTTGTCGACATGGAAAAGACAAAAGACTTGTCATAGAAACTGGTGGAAAGCATCAGAATCTCCAGTCCTAAGTTTTCCGATGACCTCAGATATCTGTTATGTGTGTCATGAAGGAAATTTAATCATTTTTTAAGATAAGAGGGGACTGTAGGGTAAAACAGAATACTCTAGAGCTGAAATAAGATATAAGAACTACGCAGTTACTTGGTACGAACAAAGTACACTTCTATATCTCATCTGTTCCGGTCATTTCCACTACTATTGGATTATCCAGACTTCAATCAGTACTGCTGAGGTCTTCTTTATAAAGTGTTGAGGCGCGGTGAGATCTTCGCTGGTTCAATTCAGTACAGTTTCTTTGCAAGCCATTTGAACAAGTGAAGCAGTTCTATCGACAACCTTTTGTGGGATTCGCTACAGAATTAAACGAAATTGTACGTATTCAATTGACACCTGGGGCTTAAAAGCAATGTCCAGAGAGGCACTATTTCCTACCATATAAATAAAAATATTACCTCATATTGTATACAATTACCTACCAAATTAATAAATCGGAACTTATCAAGGGTTGGCAGGACAAACAATAAATCCCGGTACTTATTCAAATTAGTCTGCTTAATAAGTTGTTACCAAATTTTTCGCAATATTTTAAATTATAGACCAATTGATATCGAAAATGTATCTCACAAAACAATAGCAAATATAGAAACGTCGACTTAGCAATGTTATAAATCAGTATCCGAACAGTGGTACCCATAATAAATGGTGTTATTTGACGTCGTGTAACTTTTGCAAAGATAATTAAATGTAATTGTTTCTCTGGCATGACTAATGATACACACTGCTTTTAAGTTCAGTGTTGCTTTTTAAAGTATGAATGTGTAAGAAGCATATTACAAATTAGAGGATTATATCATAGATCAGAATGCTTGGAAACACGCTGGTCCTGCTCCATAGGACAATCTAGAGGCTAGACAAAATCATACTTGTTGCTTATTGAATTGTATAATTTGTTGTTTTTACTTTACTCACACACTGTCTTATTCCCAGTTAATATTTTAGGAAAATCATATACTTACTATTTTCGGAATGTTTGTAAATATGTGAGCACCATGTACCTCACGTGATTGATTTATCTGTCTTTGCTTATTTTAAATTATTTTTACCTATCTGTGGTATAGTATTTTTATTCCGGGTGCATCGTCTTCACATATAAAAATATAACTAATGTACACAAAAAATTGTTAGACATTTTAAAAGAGTAACGGTGGAGTTTCTTGCCTCTTCTTCTCCATACAAAACTATCTTTTGGAAGGGGCTCCTAGAATCAATTCTATTTAAATAAAAATGTTGACGTTCAAAAGTGCCTGTGGCGGCATCTACACCGCTACATGCGAACAACGCATCACACTTACGTCACACAAATCCTGCATCGTGCAATCAGAGTTAACCGCGCAGCTAGCATATATACAACCACCAGATACGACATCCAACTGGCCGGAGGATCCTCCCTTATCTAAGAGTATGAGTGAACTTTACACCCTGTTCCACATATCTCTTCATGCCTTTTAGTGCCTATTTGAAATAAATGCTTTGACTTTGACTTAACACAAAAATATACTGGTAGTAGATCGTAAGTCAATAAATCCTCGTTTTAGCTATTCTTCGTGGTATCCCGGAGTTTGAGAGATCCACTTACAAAGAATAAAGATTCAGGAGCACCTAAAACTTCATATTAACATAATAAATGTATAATTATTATTATGTCATTGCCGATTTAAATGTTACAGAGAAGAAGGACTTTTGCTACACCAAAAGTCCTTCTTCTCTTTCGTCTCATTTGTTGTCCTATTATTTATTTTTACTTATTTGTGTACGAGAAAAATATATATAACACTACAAAACATACGCATCGCCTTAGTGCGTACTGGCGATTTCAGTCAGATCTGTTCCCTACCTTACCTTAGAATGTTTTCCTTCATAGTTAAAGTTTATATTTATTACACACATAAATTGTAAATACCCGACTACGAAAGAAAAAAGACCTATTCCTGTTTGGATTAGAAGTTAAATTTCCTCTTGCTTTAATCTGCCTCATTTGTTACAAACGTGGCCTCAGATACACTTGTGGTTATGGAAAGGCAACCCGGCAAGCGAAGGACTCGTCCGTTTACAATGTGACAGAACACCAATTCCAGTCGATTTTCAAACTTGATGGGCAGCTGAATCACAATTTATTAACGGATCGGGTTCTAAATTCGTAAAACGTGACGGATTGTTTGTCACACGCGACAACAATGAAGTAATTTGAGTCCGTGACGAAAATACTTATGAAGTTTTTGCTTTTATTCGGCCTTTGTGAAACTTGGTATTTTGATTTTGGGTTGAATTTCAGGAAGCTTGGAATATTTAAATATTACAAGCTTCCTGAAATTCAACCCTTTCATCTTCATTCAAGCTTTAATTACTTGTAAAATAATATGCGCCTTTTATAATTATTGTAGGTAACGCGGTATAGAAATTGTTAGATAGTATTTTTTTTTTTTTATGGCACTTTTCTATAAAACAGCATCTTTGTTTGATAACCGACGAAAAGTTTTGTTGGGGCTAGAATCATGTCCTGACATCATGTTTACAGTTTGTAGGCGATGTACATGCTACCGTGTATGAATCATAGGTACCAATCATAGTTCAATTCATGATGTTAAAAAAATTACGAAAAGGTAAAATTGCAGATGATGATAAGGTATTGGCATACTCTCATGAAAGTAAGGCACGAGCATTGACCACCATGCTTGCTCGATCCGTGTTGTTTTTTTTAACAATTATTTTTAAGTGTCTCAGCATTATGCTTAAATAACGGCCTTTTGGCCTCGTACAATTATTATTTATTAATTTATTGAAACTTTATGCACAAGTGAAAAAATACTACGCAAAGGCGGACTTAATGCCTGAGGCATTTTGTACCAGTCAACCTTAGGGTTACGTTGGTATTTTAGTTTTGTTTTGTTATTTTTTCAAGAGTGTGTTTATTTAACTTTGTGATACTGCGTATCACACTATACACTGCGTATTCCTGTGCGTGTCACAATCAATGCGTTTTCTTTCTTTCTTTTTATTTGTTTAAATTCAAGTTTCTTAACGATGTTTTCCCAAAGATACCGTATAACATTGATTAAATTTAAAAAAAATCTTAATTTCATTATGAATTTTAAATTTTATACAGAATGAAATTGAGTTCTCGTACCCTGAAACTACTACAATGGTAGTTCCTTTACAATTTAAAATATGAACTATTGGACTAAAGTAGCGTATGAATGTGAAATACAATTCTTTTCAAATGTAATATGTGAATGAATCATGTGACTTTAAATGTTCCTCCGGCACTCTTTTATTCAGGAACTGCTATTCATTGCAGTTTACCACCATTTTAAATTTGCTCAAGGTAATATGGACTACGAAAGTTTAGAATAGATTAAGATTTTTGGTAACTTTATATTATGGAGATACAACATGGTTGTAAGTCTAGTTAGGATCAGACTTATAAGTAGTTCCGTTAGTGTTGCAATAGCTTTAACTTATAATCCACACTTAATATTATAAATGCAACTAGGTTTCAACAAAGAAAAAACAGACTGAACGGATTATTACAGGAGATAGGACAGGATAGGATTTTTATGCCGGTAGTACCTATGTTCCCATGGGACAATGTAGTAAGATGTCCTCAATTCCATCTCTAAGCGTGTATTTTGCGAACGGCTAGTAGGATAATATCCGATCTCCACGAGAGGGTTGCCGGGATAAAGTAAAAATTAAATATAACCTGACCAGATATAAAACACTATGTACCTTTTTAACTAGTAAGATGAGTAACATAATATAACATGACATCACGACTGTAATCCCAGAAGGGTAAGGCAGAAGTGTACCTACACCCACATTTCGCCAGTTATGTTTAAGTCCCATGTAATAGGGGCGAGTCTCTTGCCATCAACCGGGCACTAGATCAGTAACTTTGTTATATATGGAAAATTGACAAATTATTACGTTTACTCTCGAATATACCGTCAACGAAGCTGACAAGGCAGCAGGGAAAACCGCAAAAACAAACCTTAAATCCCAGCTAATTAGACACACCTTCAAAATCCAAACAAAGAATAAATTAACAGCTTTATCAAACAAAGTATTGGCTTCCACAGTTTTCAATGTTGATCTTTCGCACCAGTATGTCCCAAATAATTTTATATCCAACTTACCGCATAAATTAAACTTTTCCACAACAATTTGGAAGTTGCCAGTTTTGTTGCTGTCACCCTTTCTCTGTTCTATTTAATAAAACATTATTTATCCCTTATTCCTGTGGCTTTAAGGGTTGGTATCGCGTGGCTGGTAATGATAGTATTAAGCCTCACTAATTGATTGCTTGGAACTGAAATGCTGACAGGTTCGCAGAGGTGTGGAAGACCATCGCAATTAATTTGGTGGTTTTGATGACAAGCTAAAGTGTTATCGTTAAATGCTGTAAAGTTAAGTCGGAACAATTTTCGGTTATTTATTTGTTTAAAAAATTGTTCTTTTGTTTATTTAAGTGTGCATACACAATATTTCAGGTTGGAGAGATAAAGGGACGTTGTACAGATTATATACTAAAATGTAACACAGATACTTCCTAATCGTAACTTTTTATCTGTAATATTAACTTTATTTGTTTGTTACCTTTTGACGCATATACTACTGTACCAATCACCATAAAATTTGGCATATATGTGGTCAGGGGTACAGAACTTTTCATGCAGAAAAAAGCAGCATTTCCTGAGGGAAAAAAAAACTTTCACATACACACACACAGTTGCTTTAGGGTGTTTTTTGAATCATGAATGAATTATGTTATTAGAAACTTTAGTAGAGAGTTAAGGGTTATTTTTTAAATATAAGGAATACATTTTGTAATTTTATAATCTGGATTAATGTTTAGGATACTTTTTATATCTATTAATTGCCGACCTACACGCACAAGACTTTTTGTGATTCCTGTATTTATATGGAGGGTGAATTTTCTAAGTGTGCGTAGATTGGCAAATTCGAACCCGTATCGTAAGAAATAGCGAAAACGTAGCAGTAGATATTTAGTAAAACTAAAACTGAATTATTCGATTTTTTATTAAACCAGACTTCGTGTTCTCTACTCCCATTTTTTTTCAAAACGCACCGTCTATAAGACACGGATTAAAACATCTTTCTTAGTGATATTTGTCGTACTCAGTAACATAACATTAAAATAGTACATTAAAGTCGACACAGATTAATCTATACTAGACCAGATGCTTTACATTTCACAGTTAAAATGTGGTACTTCCTGCTTATAACCACCACATAACTTCTGCTAGGATTCCATTACCAAAACCCTGCATATACTGAAGAGAGCCTGGAGTATGATAATGACAAGGTATAAAATGCTAATGTGTATCAACATTGCTTGTGCGTCTCAAAATAAACATGGATAAGACAAAGATAACGTCGAATGCTCAAAAGGCAGTCCTGAGGCAAAGTGACATTGTATCAGCGATTTATGAGCAGTCTATAATTTTCCCACTGCAGGGACACAAGCCTCCTATCGCCGAGAGACGTGGGCTATAATCTACCACGTGGGCCCAGTGCGGGTTGGTAGATGTCACATGTCTTCGAATTATATTCACCGTTTTGAGAGCAATGGTGATGAAATTATTTAGGTAAATTGAAACGCCTACCTGGGTTCAAACCCACGGACTACAAGTCTTAAATTGGATCCGCTAAGACTGGGTAACCAATGCTCTCACCGGTAGTGATTATGAAATTTGAACATTTTGTTGGCTACCGACATAAACTACCAAAAACCTTTTTCAATCCTGTTGATAGTCGTTGTAGAAATACCAAACGCTTCGAAAACGATTGCTACCTGTCTAAAGTAAGTAATTTATGATGTGCCTTAAAGCCAAAGAATGCGCCCCCTATCGTGTAACGTGTTGATATAATTGTACTGTCTATCATTAGTAGCGTTCTGTCTTAGGTTATTGGGTTTGGTCGGAAGAGGTATTTCTTCTTCGCCATGGTCGTGTTAAAAACATTAAATTCACATAAACATCCGTTGATTATACGTTCCATATTCTACTGCTAGTCTTATTCATACTCATGGAGAGGTCAATCTTCCGCTGCAATATGCTATTCTATTAAATATGATTGGATCAAACGCTTGGTTTATGTACGTCTTGTAATTGAGTGAAATGTGATAATTGGATAAGACGCGATTATGAGAAATAATGAGTAAATATTGTAATTACTACATGGCATGTGTCTGTTAGAGTGATATATTGAATTCTTCTATAATTAACCAAATCGATAACGAATTTATTGCTTTTGTTTAATATTTATTTTTATATGGATTAACATGTAATCTAAACTCAGTTAAAATTCCAAAACACATGACTGTTGTCGATGAAATAAAGTAAAAAGAAGGTGTTGTTGATTCAGATAATATTAATGTCTTCGTCTTGATTTTAAATTACACAAAAATGAAAGTGGAGCCCTAGCTCATTCGAATACATTTATTACAAAAGGGTATGGGAAAAACACACATAGATTTTATTGCCCTCCCACGATAATGTATGCCGACGGTCGGATAATTTGCCGACGTTTACGAGAAATTGCTACTTTACGTGCATCACCTGTTTTATAGATCCCACCTTCAAATCGAATTATTAGGGTTCCGTAACTCAAAAGGAAAAAACGGAACCATTCAAATTCATTTATTGATGTGATTTTTGGTACAGTTTTACATGAGATCTTAATAATAAATAATTAGTTCCTCAATAATCTATCTATGGGTGTACACTCTTTCACATAATTAGTCATTATTATAACAAAGAATGGTCAACGTATTGAATTAAAATAATTACAACAAAACACAACGTAACTTAATGATAGGAAATAAAGATAATAATACATTGTCAACATTAAATAAATATCAATGTCAAGTAACTTACAATTTATCATTGCTTACATTTAGTTTAGAACTACTCTTTGCCGAAGGCTTATAATTATGTTGTTATGTTCTAATCAGTTAAGGGCTTGTTGTAATGCATTAATTATGTAAGCTTCAAAGTCTTTATTATTTTTGTCAAGTTTAACAATGATATTAGTGTAGTCGGCAAACAATGTCATATGATAGGTTATATTGTGGAAAGTCATTTATATAAGAAATAATAAAGGCACACTGCCTTGGGGCACATCGATATTTTTCATTCTTTATAAATGTATTTTATAACGGTTTTATTTAATTTACAAATTCGACTTATTTCTGTACGATGTGTTAACTTATGAGTGATAAAACATTTCCCCTTATCACATACGCATTTAACTTGCTCAGCAGTATATCATGGTTGACCAAGTCAAATGCCTTTGTCATATCCATGTATATTGCTGATATTGGGATTCTTTCATTCATATAAGCTATGAAAACATTAAGAATGTCATATATTGCCATTTATATTTTGTTGGTGTTTGAAAAGGTAATGCTTAATCAAATGCTCAATCATTTCAATACTAATAAAATCCTTCACGAGCAATAGTATGGTTTCACCAAAGGGCGTTGTAGGTCGGACGCCGGTTTTACCTTATTAAAACATATTTTTAACGCGTGGGAAGAGGCTCAAGACGCCATAGGAATCTCATGTGACCTCTCCAAGGCATTTGATTGCGTCGATCACGAAACTCTGCTTTTGAAACTTGAGCATTACGGACTTGGAAAACTTGCGCTCAGATTAGTAAAATCTTATTTAAATGATAAACAACAGCAAGTTCAAATAAATGGTGTCAATTCACTTGGTTTAAAAGTAAAAATGGGTGTTCCACAAGGCTCGATATTGGGTCCTTTCCTCTAATGTATATTAATGACCAACTCCATTTATTAATAATTTGCTGACGATACTACCTTAATTTTTAAGGTAGATAGACGTGCTTCAAATTTTTATGACGTCAATAACGCCCTTCTGCTGGTCCAAAATTGTTTTACTGCTAATAATCTAGTACTAAATGCAAATAAAACGAAGTGCATAAGATTTTCTTTACCAAACGTCAAGAGTAGTGATTGTGAGATAGTATTGAATTAATTTAAACTAGAATTCGTTGATAAAACGGTTTTCTTGGGGATCACGCTCGACTCAAGGCTACAATGGGGTCCTCATTTAACATCTCTTGCAGGACGGCTAAGTTCAGCAGCCTACGCTGTCAAAAAAATCCGTCAATTTACTTATGTAGATACCGCGAGGCTGGTCTATTTTAGTTACTTTCATAGTATCATGTCTTACGGTATTTTACTTTGGGGACGGGCTGCAGACATCGAGTCTATTTTTATTCTGCAGAAAAGAGCCATCAGAGCCATATATAATCTCCACAGGTGCGATTCTCTAAGGGAATTGTTTAAGGACATTAACATCATGACGGTACCCTGTCAATAAATCTATGAAAACATCATGTATATAAGAAAAAAATTACATCTTTTCAGTAAAACAGGTGAAAGACATAATTATAGTACTAGAAATCGGGACCTATTAGTTCAACCAGGTTTCAGGCTGGCTAAAGTTGACTCATTTTTCATGGGGTACTGTTTAAAATGTTACAACAAAATACCTACCCACATGCTTCAACTGAATGAGACGAAATTCAAATCCTTTGTAAAACGCACACTATGCAGGCAGGCATATTACAAGTTAGGGGATTACATCACGGATTAAAAGGAATGGCTTAATGCTGGTCCTGCTCCACACCACAACTAATTATTTGATATTTGAAATACTCTTGGAGCTACTGAATATTGTAAGAATATATTTGCATTATGTAAACTCAATTTCCTTTTTATTATATAGATGCATTGCACTAGTGTGAGTACTTTGGGCTATAGAGCTACCATTTACCGGGTAATGTCATAGATTGACTTGAATGTGACCTGGTGGCTGATAGTATGTCATGCTCACATAAATGTCTCGCTGACGGTGGCACGTGTGTTGGATCATTTAGCTCCCTTCAAAATGGTTGAGTAGAATGGTGCTGATCCATGCGTCATGTTCGTGAACGAGCGCCGTCAGTTGGGACTGGTCATCTCTTAGCTGCCACGGCTTATTTTAATAATTTATTTTTTGGATTGCGTTTAATTATGTTTTGCTGCGCTCTGGACGCATTTAACGTTTACGGTTTTTGTACGTCGTTGTCATCTATACGTGGTGTCAAGATTGATGATGTAACTAATATATTTGTAACAACAATATTATTAAAAAGAGTGTCCATGGAGTTTCTGGCCCGTTCTTCTCCATAGGTACCTACTACGCTTTGGAATGGGCAACTAGCTTCATATTTCTGACTGACCGACTCCTTGACAATTCAAAAGTGCCTGTAAATGGTTTAATTAAAATAAATGCTTTGAGTTTGAGTTTGATTTATTGAATGATCATTAAATCCTTTTTGTTCTTTCACATGTATATTACGTTTGTTGAGGTATCCGTCTATGGACCAATAGATCCGTTTTTCGAATATCTTGAATATTAGCGGAATATATTGGCCTGTAATTTTTAATGTCTTTCTCATCATCTTTTTTAAACAAACGTTTTATCATAGTAGGTTTAAGCTTATTAGGGCAGATTCCAAACTAAATACCTAAATTAATCATTTTATTTTGAGGTTTATCCTCTCGGATGTGATATTACTTCTGAAACATACTTCAGAATCTTTTTTGAAATATCGCCGTATCCTAAACTCTTTTTATTTTTAAGTCTTTTATAATTGTATTTACTTCATCTGGTATGATAACATTGACTGTGCAGAGAAATTTATTTTATTGTCAATGGTCAGTTGTATCGAAGCAGTGGAAAGTTTTCCTGCTTGGCTTATGAAGTAGTCGTTAAATGTATTTTTCTGTCTTTGGGTGTAGTAAATATAACTCCGACATCATTTATTTCTTTTATATACACTGGTGGAGAGTTGTTACTATTTACATTAATTATTTTTCCATGTTATTTTCGATTTATTATATACTGTCTCTATTTTTTTATTATTATTTTCTAGTTGTGTCAATTTCATAATTTTCTTGAGTCTGTTTGAATAATTTTAAGCTTCAGTATATGGTGCTACAGAAACTGTCTTTTTATTTGGCTACACCGTGTAACTACACTTGGGAGCAAATAAATCGAGCCACTACCTTTTATCACGTAAAATGGTAAATATTTTTGGGAATATGGAACGTATCAATTCGAACTATATATCGCCTAAAAGTTAAGTTAATAACCTTAACAATGAGGGTAAATTATTGAATAATAACCTTATTGAATGATAAATTATTGGCTCTGCAAGAAAAATGGTAATTTTGAAAGAAAATTTAGTAGGGCTAAAACAGTCCATAAAAACAATAAAAAACAAAATTATTGCAAAAAAAATATTCTTAATAACTGGTATTACCCCCCCGTGCCCTGATGCATTCTTGTAGCCTATTAGTCATCGATCTGATCAGAGTTACGATGACATATTGTGGTATGTTCTCCCACTCTTCAAGCACAGCGACTTTAAGCTCGGGAATGGATGAAACAGCGGGAACCTTGGCTCGGACTCTCCGTTTTAGCTCGTCCCATAGGTGTTCGATCGGGTTCAAATCGGGACTTCGTGCTGGCCATACCATTTGTTGAATCCCGATCGCAGACAAGTATTCCGTAACGATCTGCGCGGTATGAGGTCTCGCATTGACGAGACATGCATAAACAAGAAATTTTCTCCGACAAAACCAGCATACGGCATTACGTGGTCTTCAAGAATGTCAGTTATGTATCGGTCAGCTGTTAATCCACGTCTACCACTGCCATCGTTGGCGGGATCGACGAAGACAAGTTCCGTTTTTCCGTCTAGAGAAATTCCTCCCCACACCATACAAGAACCACCACCAAAACTCACAGTTTCTCGAATGCAACATTGCGCAAATCTTTCACCAGGACGTCTATACACTCGATTTCTCCCGTCATTGCTAAAAAGACAGATTCTTGACTCGTCAGAAAACAAAACTGACCTCCAGTCTTCTAACGTCCAATTAATGTGTTCTCGAGGAAACTCTAAGCGAGATCGGCGATGAGCTACAGTCAATTTTGGGCCAGTTGCTGGTTTGTGTGATGTTAAATTTCGTTCCTTTAGTCTTCGTCTCACTGTCCACCTACTGATTGCGACACCTCGAACGTCACGTAACGCTTGCTGTAGCTGAACAGCATTAAGTCCACGGTCGCGCAACGAATTGGTTGCAATAAAGCGGTCGTCACGTTCTGTTGTTGCCCGTGGTCGGCCAGTTCCAGGTCGCCGAACAAAAGCACCAGTCTCCAGATACCTGCGGTATACCCGCTGTACCTTTGAACGACTCAAATGAAGTCTGCGTGCCACTTCACGTTGTCCGTGTCCAACCTCAAGTAAAGCTACAACTTGGGCAGCTTCCGTCGGTGTAGTATCCATTTTATCAGGTTATTTTGATTACACAGACACAGATAAAGACAACAATAACAAGTAATATGGGTATGATTGACAAAAACCTCAAATTTAATCTTTTCTTAACAGAGTACAATAAAAATGTCATAAGCAAATTAAATGCGATAATTTTATTCTACCATTTAAACTTTAATTAAAATGAAATTTTGACAACTAACTACCCTCATTGTAAAGGTTATTAAATACCCTTTTAGGCGATATATGTTTCGAATCGATGCGTTCCATAATACCAAAAATAATAACCATAATGCGTGAAAAAGGAAGTGGCTCGATTTATTTGCTCCCAAGTGTATTTCAGTTAATATTTTTTAATATTTTACATCTTAGCTAATTCGTCGATAGTGTTTTCAGTTGAGCATTCTCTAAGTTTATATTCTCCACTTCTGCGTGTGCTGCCTCTAGTCGCAATGTTAATTCCCTAATTTTATTTTGTAATTTGGTAAATTCGTCGCAATGTTCTTCGTCAGACATTTCCGGCAAACTATTGCTAGTGGTTCAAATAATGGTGGTAATCTTCATTTAAGAAGATCAGGGTTGCAGTAAATTTGAATGCGTAAACTTGGGTACCTACAAAACTTTGAAAATTGTTGTGGAGATAGGTACACTAGAAAATCACAGGACAACTGTATGCACAAGAAGTTCGAATTTCACTAACTTCAAAACATTCTTCTGAGTCATACCAAAGTATCCGAAACTACAAGTTTTGCTCTCAATTCATAAGAATGTTCTTATGAATTGAGAGCAAAACTTGTAGTTTCAGAGAGATCAGCTTGAACTTCACTATTATTTCAGCACTATTCTTTCAATGGGGATCCCCATTGAAATAATAGTGCTGTGAAATTCCGACTACTCATTGGTGATTTGAGTTTGTAACCCGTTTCTTTTGAGTAGCGTCGTAGTCGATGGATCTTAGAGGACTCATGGATGAAGTTCGGTTCGGTTTTATTTAAATGGTCCACCTATACAAATTTGGTGCAGTCCTGATGACTCGGTTTGAGTTATCTTCAATAAAACGTAGTTTATGTATACCCCTTCAACCAAAAAAGAGTTATTAAAATAGGTTTATAAATGATCGGTTTATAAGTGAATAAAGTTGGTTGGTTGGTTTTTGGTTATGAATATTATGTGTACTAACATATTTTAAAATACTGTACCTACTAACAAAATATGGACTATTATCGTCCGAAATAAAAGTTTTGAATTGAATTGAATTGAAAACTGCTTTTTTATTACCCTGTTGGACTCATAGTACAAGTTCACATAATGTTGAGAAAAATTACCTCGTGGTGCACCGCACTTATCGACTTTTGACTGGTATGATGGCGGAGAGAACAAAACAAGGTTGTTTTCTTTCCATTTACGGAAACCCTTGCGACTAGCTTATTATTCTCGCAAAGGCATCACATCAGATTCATCTGGTATTTATGATGTAGTTAACAGAATCAACACACACAATCCCACATTTTCTGATCAACAAGAAAGTAACATCTGAGGCTCCACATCTACGCCATAAGCCCTTAATCCGCAGTAAAACCATTCGCTCATTTTCTCAAGGTAATCGTAATTGTGTTAGGATACACTCCGCGTTTACATTGGTACCTATTTTATGGCGTTTTTACGACTTATATAACCATGGATTAAGTTGAAAGTATCATAAAATATCAGCTCTGAAACATTTTAACGAATTGCTGTTTTATACATTGTTGTGGGAGTTCATTTGATTTGTTACTTGGGTCTTTGCTTCATATTGTTTGGATCAATAATATCAGCCTATTTATTGAGCAACTGCAGGGCAAAGGCTTCTTTTGTTACAAAGAAGGCACTAGCATTGATCACCACGCTTGCTCAAGACGGGTTGGATAAAACTGTCTGCTTACGTTTTTATTATTTTATTTCCGCTAAAGTGTTCAATGATTTTGTTGCTATATTGGCGTATGCTAGCTGACATCTAGAAAATAATTTAATTAAATGTTTTGAGTTTCTTAATGTATAGAATGAAGTTCTTATAACTGAACAGACAGCTGTCCTGCTAGGTAGATTGTTTCGCCACTTGGGGTCAGATCAAATCAAATATAATTTTATAAATTATAATTATATAGCTTAATAAATTTAATCAAATATAAATAGAGATTAGATGGCAGGTGCTATAATTGAAACATAACTTAAAAAAAAAAAAAAATTGTGTGTTGTATAATAGATATTGTGTAACTTATAATACACATACATAAATATTAAAAAAGTTTATACTTACAATACATATATATAAGGTGTATCTATTCATACACGAAATATTTTAAGAGGGACCTCTATAGGTCGTTTAGAAGCTATAGAAATGAAAAAGAATTTTTTATGTAAATGTTTTTTTTATTTTACGTAATTATCATAATTTAAAACTGCTTGAGATGTTTTGCATAAAACCGGCCTGCTCTATGAATCAAAGACGCGGCGGCGGGGAGAGGCGCGGGGCGGTGCCTTTCCGTATGTAGCCGCGGGGCGCGTGCCGTCTCTCTGTTTAACTTATCACTGGTGAACTGTAATGAACATTCGACAATACACCTCTGCCTATCTCTACGGGGAATGCAGGCGTGATGATCTTCACAATAAACCAACTTAGGTAGACTTCGTAACTCGACCTCGTCTTATTTTGATAACAGAGTTATCGCTTACAATAAAAATAAATGTGAATTTAAAATACAAAACGACCTAAATCTAAGTAGGTACAATATTGAATTCCCTCCTCGCAGTTTTACAAAAACAGTACCTTCTGTAAACCAGGTACTTACATCTAAATAAGCAGCTAATGACCTCTGTGGGGTTACGACTTTTACGAGCGAGCATCGAAACGTTTCAATAATTTTCAAAAAAAAATTACGAAAAGGATCCTAGATTCGATTAAAACATTCATATTCTACAGTGTTACACATCTTTTAGATAATAATAATAGAAAAATAAACAGCTGACGCAACGCGAATTCGCGTAAGGTAATGACTTCTGTTAGGTTACGAACTGTGCGTCGAGTCGTATCTGTCAGCTGATTGATAGGTTGTGTACCTACCTATTTGTACAGATGTAAACTGTAAGAAGTGCATAGCGCGAACAATTTAAAATGTACATACCTCATAACGACGTAGTTTTTATTTACACTATTTACACCAAAATTGCTGTACACATTCACCCTGCTGTTGCACGTTAAATAATGTGTCGTTGCACTTTTAACAATGTCTCTCTAGCTATCACTGCGTAAACAATCGTTCACGATTCACGTTTTGTAGTTCCGCACTAGAAATGGTCTGGCCGTCATTACAATAAATCAGGTCTATCCCTACCCCACACATGGAAATCCAACGGCGTAAGATCAGGCCTGCCTCCGTCTGCAGCTGGGCATGTAGACCCCGTAGTCCCGTTGCCGCTGTCGAACTTCTAGGATCTCTAGGAAGGGGGCTTGTGCTGTGAGAAAAATAAGACCACCCTCATTGTAGCAGTCCACCATGTATGGTATTCCTAGTTGGAATATTTCGGCATTGTTGCGTTTGTTGCGCGAAGCGTTCCACGTTAGTTAAGCCGCATGCAGTGCAACATGCAGTTCGCGCGAGACTGAACACGGCGGCGGACGGCACGGCGGGCGCGGGGCGAGGCAACTGAAGCCGGCGCCGGCGGCGCGACGGCGCCGCGAGTCGGGTCTCTTTTGATCATTCATAAAAGCCACGCGACAAGGGCGCCGCCATGACCTCGCCCGCTTCAATGAAAGTAATTTCTACGTAGTATTTTCGTAGAAAATAGCGTAATGGATGTTACAAAATATGAAAGAGCCAGTATTTTTATGTGTGTTTAAGTAATATTAAATTATAATTTTTTTTTAATTAGATGTTTAGATAAAAACTCTTTTTCATTTCTATAGCCCAAGTTCGACCTATAGATGCACCTCTTCAAATATTTCGTGTATGAATAGATACACCTTATATATATATATAAATTTAATGGTGAAAGGTGTTGAGCCAACTCTACGCTATTTGTTATGAAAATAACTCTGCAATTTCCGCTTAAATGCATACCGACTGGTGGCCGTCCTGATATCAAGAGGAAGTGCATTCCAAAGAAGAATGGACTGAATATGAAAGGAAGAATGAACAAAGTCAGAAGTATGAGAAGGACAAAGCAGGAGAATATGGTACAAATTTATGTTACAATATTGGTTTCAGCATACCCTACCATAATGTGGCGTAAAAATATTTCTTAATGTCTAGAACAAAGCTTATATCACTAGTTATTCATAATCATGCATTAGGCAATACAATATGAATTATAATTGTCAATTCATAAAGATTGAAATTGTACCATAGTAATAATAATGATTAATAATAAATGTGTAGTTGTGCATTAGTAGAATAAATTTTTACTCTAGGAAGTGCTGAAGGGCGGGCGTTTTGGAGGACTGTCTTTTTTTAATTTTGACGTTCTAAAAGTGCTGATTCTCAGCCTAGTTTGAATAGATGACTCACGCTGATGCGTCACTCATGGTTAGGTGGGTCATCATTCTGGATAAATAATTACCATCAGTTATGGTGGTACCAACTCGCTACGGATGTACAATTTTTCGAGATTTTTTTTTTAAATTTTTTTTTTAATCATAATGTTATATTAATATGTAGCAAGATGTCAGCTCCGCTGCCACTTTGATGACTGGCAAACACTGTTTCCACAGCTGACAGACATATTCTTAGATACCTACTTCGTGTCGCTACTAGAGATTAAAACTTGATAATATTCTTCTTTCTTTTCTCTTCTTTCTTTCTTTATCTGCCTTGCCTTTTCCAAATATGTTGAGGGTGGCTTCCATTCTAACCGGATACAGCTACATATCACGCCACTTTACATGCAACGCCTATTTCACCTCCACAAACCAGTTACTGGGTTACGCGATACCCCCTTAAAATACTAGTGGTCAGGCTTTTGGGCTTATGAATACCCATAACGACTATCAATTCGCACTCAGCACTTCCAAACATCCTCCATAATGCCCACGACAAAAGAGTGGAACTCACTACCTGCGTCTGCGTTCCCGAACGCATTCGACCTGAATCTCTTCAAAGTTAGAGTGAACAGGCTTCTTCTTGGTAAGCTCACTCCATCGTAGACTTTGTCTCTGTCACCTCTGAACCAGACTAGAGTCAAGAGTCAACCCATCTCCAATAAGTAAATAGATAAAAAAGAGCTGACACCAACGCTGTCAAAGAATGACAGCCGGGACCAACGGCTGTACAAGGGAAGGAAGGGGTCTTGTTAATGTAATGGATGGTCACCCATATATGAGCTGACCGCGGCAAGTTAACCTTCGATCGACCTATGGATAAGTAGCAACGCGCCCCTCAATATCAGAGTACCAGCTGGCTAAATGTAACAAACACGTGGTTCTGAGAATGACTTGAGTTATCGCTCGGGTACACTTCCAACTTGCTGTTATTATACTCGACTCTATGAACTCTAATGTAAAGTAATTTTGGAGCATTGATCAGTTCTGTTCAATACTTGTACGTGTAATTAATTTTCGATTAAGGACGGATTGATTTAATTAGAGAGTTGTTGGTCGATTTGTGTGGATTGGGCCATTGGAATTGATGTATTGGTGTAAGTACCTATTAACCAATCCTTTTTGGTTTTTCTGTACTTTAATTCTGTTTAATTTTTTTACGGTCAACAGTGAATAACTTGCTGATAGAGGTACACAAAATTGATTTACGTCGAAAACAATCTCGGAGATCAAGAGATCGTCTCGTGGATCGCCACCATGAAAGTCGTTGTAGGTACCTACAAAGACAGAAGACAGTCATGAAGATCAGTTTAATTTCCGAATAACAATTAGCCTACTAACTGGGTTGGGTTAATTCATAGAGCAACAGCTAAATTTTTATTTAAACTTCTTTATATTTAGCAGTTCATCCGTGTAAGAAGTTAACCACACCTTCGTTAGACTCAAACTCAACTTTTTGGTTGATTATTCAAAACATATGAATTCCTGCAAACAAGCCACTCAACACAAATATCAGTTACATAGCTCCCAATTCATTACTCAAAGTTACAGCTCCGGATTTAGCCTACAATCGGTCCAAGTTAAATCGTAAAACCCGTAAAGCAGTAACGAGCGATCGGAGTACGCACCGAATGGTACGTCGTTGTACCCGAGTGACATATTGTGGTAACTCCGCTGGAATAAATCACGCACTGTACCTGAATGGACACGGAGTGGTTTCTGGTAGAGTGGCTGGATGTGCCCTTGAAGATGATTGAGATTTTAGTGCGGGAACTGAAAGTCAATAGCATCCCTATTGACTTTCAGTTCCCGCACTAAAATATACTGATATTACTGATATTAGAAATGTTCGAACAAATAATGTTATATAAAAATAAAAACATAGTAAAATAAGATAATAGAAAAGAAAATGAAAAATCGATTAAAATGTGAAGAAGCTCAGGGGATTGTTTCCATCCTATACCCTAAATGCGTAATACACACACAGATTGCTAATCCATTGCTTCATATATTCGATAAAAATCTGCTCAACAATGTAAATAACGCAATGAAAGTTGTTGAACTGTCAAAATGAAACTGATTAGTCGTAATCATTTACGAAAATGTGTTACGTAATTTGACTACTTGTCGCGCGGTACGGACAATATATGGCACTAGTAAGAGATATAGTCGTGACGTCACTTCTGTCTTTGTCGTATTGTTTGCACTATTTGCATAATTTTATATACATATATTTTAGATAGAGAAAAAAAAAGTTGTCATCAACCTTACTCCTGCAATTTACAACTTTCGAAACCTAGTTACAACAAATCGAGGTAAACGCCACGCAATTTTTGACAGACAAAAATTAGAATGCGAACTTTTTTTTTTTTTTTGGAATTGCTCATTTTGCAGACCCCCGGTCTGCCAAATGAGCAATTCCAATTCTTGGTGAATTTGACCATGAACTTGATCATCGAGACTTTTAGGATGACAGTTTTTTTTCTGTTTATAATTTCCAGTTTTTCTCATGCAATTTTAATCTTATTTCAATGAATGGGCATAATATTTGAGAGAATACACATAGAACTATGGAGGTGCTGACACCATGGTAAAATGCCCACCACGAGGTTTATGAAGCAATTGTTCTTGGGCATAATATCATTATTGCCCATAAAACAAGACAAGCTCAAATGAAGACATCAATAATTTGACCATCGTAGTAATAGAACTATCACGAATAACCTTCGATAACTAAAGTATTACTCCTATATTTTATGTCTGTAAACGGGTCCCCCGTTTACAGCCACCGAACACATAAATTTTATATAGCCATCTCTTCCAGCATATTTCTTATCACAGTCGCTAATAGAAATACAGCCTATGCTATATCCTGGATACGTCGTATGGCTGATCCATTTTTCCATGAATTATGGCACTCCGGGGGAAATATGAAAAAATACGACTGCGCAGTGTGACGTCACGGTAACGAGCGCCTTGTTTAGATGTTTGCGTACGTGTAATCAAATCTGTATGGCTTAGATTGGGCCTACCCTTTCTCTCTGGCTGAGAAAAAACGGGACAACCCTATAGCAACTCACTGCCGGACTAACTAAGTTGGTGTTAATTATCCCTGATACGTTGATCCGTCAGTTTACGTAGTTTTAATTTCTCAGTAGCAGCCTACGGTGTCTGAATATGTGCCCGGTTCATGGCGCTAAGCCCACCTTATATTAAATGAATGCCATAAATATATGTTTTTGCATCCAGATTAACATGACCTACCCTAAATAGTGCTGTTAAACCCGGTTTTCTTCGTAGGTCTTTTTCAACAGCTTTTTCCGGGTCGGCGGTTCATCTAGCCTCGGGGCGTCTTTAGCAATTTGACCTGGGGAATCCGGTGTCTGTAGGCACCGGAAAGGACTTCATCCGTAATATTACGCTGAAGAGACGCCGTTTAAGGATTTGAAGCATAAAAAGAAATAATTTTTTGATCTAGTGCATAATGACGTCACTAATGTGTCGAAGAATCATAATAATATTATGACCATGCCCCAAAAAGCAAAGAAACAATCGTTATTATCTTCAATACTAGCATAAATACTGAACCATTTTTGTAATCAAATGTGTTGTTGCGTGATGAGATGCTTCAAAAATATTATTGATCTATGTAACTTGACCAGTCTAGCGTAACTCCTAACACACCAACTTCGAGTGCACTATAATCTACCCAGCTAGGAAAGTTCATCGGTTAGTTCCAAAACAAAAAAAAACAACATCAGAAGCCTTGCTCAAACAAATGAGGCCGTCCCTGAGAAAACAGATAGTTTCCACCCTTTGACAACGTTCACGTAGACCCGAAATTATTTTATATTTCTTTGAAAATATAAACGAGGTTTTTGGTCTTTCATACTGGTTTAATGTATATAAAAGTGATTTTTCATAACAAAGGGACCTTTTGTTAAAAGATTTTTGGGATAAAAAGTAGGTTTCAATAAAATAAGGCAACTTCTGTTGCGTTGGAAAAAGGAACCCAATTTCAATACGCTTTGTGTATGAAAATGTGTTTAATAGTAGTATTCGATTTCAAGAATTTTTTACGCATAATGTTTCAACCTTTGGAGTTCGATCAACAATACACTTTGATGAATTTGTTATTTATTAATGAGGTGAATGTTACTCGTTCATGTTTCAAACAATAAAATTTATTCTTAGAAACATGAACGAGTAAATTTTTTTGAGAAAATGAAAGCTTTTGAACCAGCACGATCTTTGTATAACAGGCAATTATTTTAATTACAGTAGGTAAGCTCTAAACCATACGCTCTTTAATTTAAATAATTACTTACGTTTACACATTGTAACGGCTAGGGCTTTGCAGGTAGGCTGCGCAGACCGTTATCTAGTAGGTAGATATTTATAAGGAAACACTTAGTAAAGAACGCTTACAGATTTATTTAACTATGTAAAGTTTAGGTCGTTGGTAAGGGCACTGTTTCTGTTCTGAGCACTAAAACACTTAAGTTAGGAAGGTTACCGTCCTTGTTTTACTTGAGCGGCGGAGAGACTTCCAGCAGTGGCAGCAGATGCTCAGCACGCTGCCGGTAAAGCCTGCGAAGGGGCCACAGTTATTGTGCGTCGGTAGCAAACGCCGTAGGACGCCGGCAGTGCACCGTCTGGAGTAGCGTGCCGATCCAATTAGTTATTAGATGCCCTGACCTCAGCCTGTAAGTACAACCCCTAGGTTGGGGTACAAAGAATCCTGAGGTCAAGGTCTAGCTCAGTTCGCTAAACCAGCGGAAGTAGAAATGGCCAAGTGTCAGTGTTCTTAGATAATTCGTATTGTTCCAGAATTATAGTGATGTGCGTAGCATCTTATTAATTATAAAATATTTAGCATTACTCGACTATTTAATGTTAAGACTCCTCACAACGCTACAACATAGAACACTCACGTGTCGCATTTCTTTGACTCGTTTCTCAAGTAAATCCTCTGAAACTCCTAGCCAAACTTAGCGTCTGTCAGAGAAGCAATATTAATTATAATTTTTATTATTAATAACACTACTCTCATTCAGCACCCCAAGTACTAGATATCATCCCCTTCAATTTAACCTTATTTATGTAAGTAGCTATGATTTTGTTTTCCTTTAATTCCCTGATGAAGACGGAACTAGTTCTGGCCGTAATCATTTCAACTTATCTAAATGGGCCAAGGGCCCAAGGTCAGATCCCTTGCTACGCCCCTGCGGGCTCCTTGCGTTTTACATTATAGGTACTTTACACATCTGGGGTAGACATAAAGAGGGTAACATTATGTGAGATAGTTACGGAGTCGAAATATGTAGAGCTACTGTGATGTTGTTTTGTGAAGATATTCTTGAAGTTTCATTAAAGTTAAATATTATTTTGGGATTGTAATAAGAGAGAGAAACAGGTTTTTATATGAGAGAAACTCAGGATCCAGAAAAAAAGATGCTTTTGTATAGCTCAAACATATAAATACAGGGAACAAAATCCGCTACAGATTCCTGAAACCATATTGTTTATAATTTCTTTATCAAAAAGTCAATTGTTCTTTGTTGTCTTCACCGATAGAATCTATAATATACTGGTATTGTGAAAATATCAATGACGTTAATATAGTGACAAAGTTGAGAACTAGAACTATGCGAGACTTAACTCAAGTTTGGCAATAAATCATTGTCACCAAGTAAGGCAAGGCAGGCTTATTGCGGATGTCTCTCACACCGTTCTGTGTCTGTATCTGTTAATAAGAGCCAATAGGGATGATGAATAATATTAAAAATGATCCAAAAAATAATGAGATTTCAAAGAAAGGAAAAGAAGGTATAGAAAACAAAAACTGTTAAACCGATGTAAATATGAATAAGCTACACGCTTTAAACGTTTTTGGAGGGGATTATTCCCGTCCTTGTCGCGCGGTACGGACAGTGTATGGTGCTAATGCGAAGTTACATAGTCGTAACGTCACTTCTACGATAGTGCTTTCGTTGTCTAATGCTTATTTGAAAACGTTTAGAACTTGCGAATGTTTAAGCTTTTACACTTTTTAAAATATTGTTTGCAAAGACTTTTCTAAAGATTTTAAAGTACGAGTAGCACACTGCGTCTTGGAAAAATAACATTGATTTAACATGTAATATGAGAATAATCTTACTTCGATACATACTTCTCAAATTAATATCACTAGAATTTTTAATAATTTTATTTATTATAAAAAATAATAAATACATCTTTCCACTTCGTCATAGTCGCTTACTATGATGAAGGGGAAGGACAGTGTCCTTTCACTATTATTTTGAATACAGCAACAGTTTGCCTAATGTCAGGAGGAAGTGAATTCCACAACCGAACCGCGTGCAAAGTGGAGGAGTAAGAGTAGGAGTTGGTTGAGTGGGAGGGGATTTTAGGAGAGTTCTAACTAATGCGACCTGGAAATCAAAAGGTTTTAGTATAGTTCCGAACTAAAACATTTCTCTCTCTAAAGGTTATTTTAACGAAAACCGGCGCGACTGTGCATGCAATGTTTTTCGCAAACAAACAAAAATGTTTTATTGAAAACGTTTAAAATGTAAAAGCATGCTCGTTATTTTATTGACTCAATGAATAAACATGCAAGCAAATGAAATATTTTATTCAACATGGATGACATACAATTAAAGCATTTATACCGGAAAAATTTATTTCGTTACGGTGTGATGGAAAGTTTATTTTAGACAGTGATCCTGAATTCTTTATCAGAAGGCTCAGGTCGGAGTGTAGAATATTCATGATGGATTGATCAATATGGTACACGAATGGGACCTCAGACTGGGCCTGCGAGGTGGATTAAAGGTCACTCGCTGTCACCGAGAGGACGCCTGTGTCCCAGCAGTGGCTGATTATGATGATGGTACAAGAATAACAAACCACATTTCAGGACCAAAGATGTTTTCGAAACTACGCTTATTTTTTCTATCTTTAATATTGTTTGCTCCGCATCCGATGTTGAGAGCATAGAACCGATACAGGGTGTCTGGTAATTAGTGCCCGATACTTAAATGCACGGAATAGAAAAAACAAGTGGAAGTGCCCACGTAGCTATCACGCGCGTGTCACAACTATGCGGAAAATATGTAAAATAATAACAATCTTCGTCCAACAAATTCAATTTTGACGAATAGCTTATTTCTTGTTCATACAAAATTGATCCTGACGAAGGTTGTTATTAATTCTATTCTGCATAATTATGACACACGCGGGTTAACTGACGGGCACTTCCACTTTTTTTTTCTATTCCGTGCTTTGTATAAGCTGTTATCCTAGGGTGATTTGGGTAAATAAAAAAAAAAACATTTAAATCACACAACAAAAACAACAACATCATCTGCCAAATATGTCTCTAAATCGAACCAGATGCAACTGAATACCAGTATTTTACAAAGAACGACTGCGTATCTAATCTCCACAACTCAGTTACTGGGTAATACGATGCCCCTTGGTAAGACTGATAGACTTTCGTGCTTCTGACTACTCGTAACGACTGTCCAATATGTACAAAAGACAGCCGTGACCAACAGCAAAAAATGAATACAGTTGTTGTATTTAGTATTCGTTTTTTTTTGACGGTCCCTCTGCTAGGCAAAGTTTTCACCTACTATTTTACTATCTCTCTCAGTAAGCTCAAAGTTGCCAATCTTTGTACATGCGTCTAGAACATCTTGTCTACGTTTTCCCGTGTTGCCTAAACGACGCATTCCGTTCGTCATTGTATGTCGATCTTTACTCACCTTTTTGGGTGCTAACTGCAAATATAGCCTGCCCACTCTCGTTTTAACCTTGAACGTATGATATTTATTGCTTACATTTACGAAACTGGTCTTGGGACCTATCACAGGAGTGTTAGAAATCCAGTCGTATAATCTTATTTTTAAGTCACTTCGCAGTGAAAATTAAGTGAGTTGGCGACCAGCAAGCAACCATTTTATATTTATGTCTCTTTTCACATTTATGCTTATGGTTTTTCTAACTTCACTGTGTGTAAAAAAACTTGTTAAAAATACACATTCATAAAAAGGCCAAGTGTTTCTCTTAATAAGTATCAAGCCATCCTCATCTTTACCATTGATGTCGCAAGCAAACGGCAAGTTTATTAATGCCCACCACAAGATCACAGACGAATTCCGACATAGCGGAGACTGTTACAGCAGGGCTTTAACAAATTCTTTATTACAATAATGCCAAATAGAAACCGATATTTTATAAACCTTATGTTAAGACTTTCGAAGGACGCAATGTCAAGTCTACAATAAACTATGAATGAATATAGTAAGGGCTATGTTGATATTTATATCAATATTTTCGATATTTGCGAACACTCTGCTTGAGTAAGCTTTTAGTCACGTTCAGAAATAAGAAAGCGCGTTGCTTTTCTCAATTAGTATATAATTATATATAGTTGTTTACGCTACAATCATCTATAAATATGGTACAACACATGGTGCTATGGTGTAAAGAGTAATAATAGATTGAGGCATTAAGAAGAATAAAGGAATAGAATATCTCTTAGGCCTGGAAGACATTCAACTACTATAAAAACCAGTTACACAATATTACAGTATCAAAAGAAGACCCTCCAAAAAAAAAACGTTGACTTCTTTCTGCGTTTTGTGACTTTATTTATTGAAAAGCAGTCTCAATTCACTCACCTATGTATGACTCTATTGTACATTATAAATCGTTCTATTTACGGTATTTGAGCCATTATTGAAAGTCTAAAGCCAACCATCTGCGTGGCTTTAATATATTCAATGTGCACTAAGCTTAATAGCTTTTAAAAGAGCGACGGTAATAAATCGTGTTATTCAAGCAATTTGAGTGAATAAGTGGAATTGTAAAATATGGTTTTAGGTGAAGCATTAGGCATAGTGCTTCTAGAATTTAGGGCATTATAGGTAATTTACGGTTGATTGATTAAAGACAGCAAGAGTAGAGGAGTAGATGACATTCGTTTTTACTTGAACTTGTGGATATAAATCGGACAGAAATAGGCCACACTTTTGTAATATGTTTATTTAGTATAATCAGCCTATAATGTTGACACAAGCCTCCACACGAGCCACCAAATGGGCCCAGTGAGTTGGTAGATGGCACATGTCTCCGAACTTTTAACGATTTCCTCACGATGTTTTCCCTCACCGATAAGAGAGCAGTGGTAATGAAATAATTTTCAAAAAGTGAATCGCACACCACTGCTTTCTACTTATTGACACAAAAATACGCACAAAAAACTTACCACGAAATACGTGTTCCCATTTTCAGCGACGCAAAGAAGACATGAAAATGCTCAATATGGATACACCAAATATGTAACATAATATAAAAGGAATTTCATAGTTGACACGAAATTAATATCTGTACGGAGCGTTTATTGAATTTGTAGTAATTACATTGAGGGTTTCTTAAAAAACAATTACATTTGGGGTATCAAATTGTATCGTAATGAGATTGTTGAATGCGGTTTGAATAAATAATATTTGATTCAATTAGGTATTGTTAAGTGACGTAAACATACTCAAATATCGAACGTATTTCCATAAATGGTCGCTTTATTTGATTACAACCGTACTGTAGGTACAACATTTAAGTACTTAATTTAAGTACTTAATTTAAGTACAACATTTAAGGCCACATGTCAATATTAAAAAACAATATGAGCTGGCCTCTGATTCTATTGAAACTCCGTTCTACGCAATCTCAAAGTCTCACAAAATCACGTTTTTTGCCTAAAAATCCTACTTATATTATAAACGCGAAAGTTTGTGAGTATGGATGGATGTTTGTTACTCTTTCACGCAAAAACTACTGAACGGATTTGTATGAAATTTGGCACACAGATAGTTTATAACCTGTATTAACACATTTAGTTTGCTTTTCTATCCCGATACTCCCACGGGATCAAGATTTATGCGGGTGAAACCGCGGGGAGCAGCTAGTATATTAAATAGTAAAAATATATTTTATATACACACATTAAAATAGATACATAAATGACAAGTATGGAATACAAAGTAATTCTTATTGTTTTCTATACAAAAATGTTTGTGATTTACTGACAGTGAATGTGATGACAGTGTTTGAGATATTCGTTTGAAATTCCGACACGTAGTAAGCAAAATGTTGACCTTCACACTGCCGTTTTAGCAACATTTAAAGCTTATTATCATTCAAATTCAAAATCATACCCCAGACATAAACCATTTCAAGTAAATCAACCGAGAATCAACCAATTTCAGTAGAAACTTGATACCAACGTACTACACAGTTCTAAGCCTCAAGATTGAGTTCAATTTGAATAGTCATAAAGCGTGGTGATTAATATCGTTCGTAACAGACCTTTGGGGCCTACTCATTTGCATGATACAGATATTGGAGTGCCGCGTTATTTTGTATACCTATTGGGTACAGTTTTGAAGTAAAGACGGAATGGAATGTTATGGTCTTTAGAGGGTTTATACTGCACTTTCTCGAAATAAAGGTTTTTGAGGTTCAAAAAACAATGTACACACACACACACACACTATCTCACCATCGAGGGAAGATCTTCTGTAAAAGAATAAACATGTAACAATGGGAAGAGAACATTAGGGCGTTGTGCAAAAATGTGATTAGTGTTCTTTATTAATTAGCTAGACAGCAGCGTGTCAGTCTTTTACTGACTAAAACCCACCCGTGTTCTTTCAGTTGCCTGTGCCAGGGCCACGGTTACTCTTTCGAATTATCTGCGACCCTGAGGGATCGGCCCTATCGGACCCCATCATTTTGTGCTGACATCTCTTTGCGGCGCGCGTCAAACACGACGCGCCGTCGACCCGGGCCTGGTGCCTACCGGACGGCGAGCTACCCATTGCTCGCCGTCCGCAAGCCCGCGCCTACGGTGGCCGGTAATCTGCAGGCAACTCCCGACGCCCAGGGCGTCTCTTGCGGCGACTAGTGGCGTGAGGGTGCAAGGCTCTCTCCCTCACGCGCTCCACCTCTTCCTTCGCGAGCATTACTGCTTCGCAAAAGGAGGTCACGGCTTTCCATTCCCTCTCGCTCCGTACCATGACCTGGACCAGGGCCGGACGCGAGAGATCGCTGCCGCCGATCGCCTCCTCGAGGACACTGCGGTGCTCCGCCCAAGCTGGGCAGACCTCCACCGTATGCTCCACAGTCCGGGCGATCCACGCAATGGTGACACTCGGGCGTTTCCTCCAGCCTTATTCGAAACAGGAACCTGCCGAAACCACCGTGTCCGGTGAGGACCTGTGTCAGGCAAAAGGTGAGGACGCCGTGGTGCCACTCCAACCACTCCTCAAAGAGGGGACTTACCGCCGCTATTGTGGCGTGCCCAGCACTGTCTCCATGTCGCCATGAGATCCCGCCGGAGCTCCGTCCGTTGTACCGGCATTGGAATTACATCCCGGCGTTTTGCCTCCTCGCGCCAGTCCCATATGTACGCGAGGGCTTTTGCCTCCAGATCCCATGGCGGCAATCCGGCAAGGAGGCTCGCCGCCTCGCAGGAGACCGTGCGGTATCCCCGGACCAGGCGGATGGCCATTACCCTTCGGGACGCGATCAACCGGCGGGCTGGTCAGCGCCTCATAGAACGCGCCCACAACGGTGCCCCGTAACAGGCTCCGCCGCGTAGAGCCTCCGGTAGGAGGCGTTTGAACCCCCCAGATTGGGCAGGAGCCGCCTCAAGGTAGCCCCAGCCCGCTCCCGTCTGGGAGCCAAACGTCGGAATTGCTCCACGAAGTTCCACCGGCTGTCGAGGACGAGTCCCAGGTATTTCATCGTCGACTCGACGCCGATGTGAACCCCTCCTGCCGTTATCTGGGAAACCGACTGTGCCGCCGCCTGGTACGACCTCCCATGTGCCAGGCCCAGCTTGTCGTCATCGTAGCAAACCACGCTGATACCACTAGAGAGGTCGGCGCGCAGCACCCTGTCGTAACCGATATCCCACAGGGTATTGAAGCCATTGGCGATGTCTAGAGACACCGCCAAGACCACCCCACCCCGGGCCACAGCATCCCCCATCGTGAGGGCTCGCACGCGCATGATAACGTCCACCGTAGAGCGCCCCCTGCGGAAACCAAACTGGCTCCCCGCCAAGTCCGGCCCCACCCGCACCAGCCGCCCGACAAGGCGGTTTGCAATTACTGCCCGAACATTTGCCACTCGGCGTCGGTCGGAGGAGATTTTGAAGGCGGGGGCGGCCGTCTCGCCGTAATGGCTGGTGCCCTCGCCGTCTGCGCAGCTACTCCACCTTTCCTGGTCTGGGGCGATTCCGTTTTCGCCAGGGGTGGCCCACCACGGCTCCACTTTGGGTCTGCCCGTAGGACCCTGGTTTGGCCGCAGTGGCGGCATACGAGGCCGCCTTTCGCTGGCCAGAGGCCGGCTGGCTCGCCGCTAGCGGAGGGACAATGGCCTCCAGAGCGGAAAATCGACTTTGAATGGCAGCCAGCTCCTGCCGCACCAGGGTCAAAACCCGGTCCTCGGCAGACACGGGCTGGCCTTGCCCATGATACGCCCTTCCTGGTTGCACCTCCAGGAGGCCAGCTCCTTGGACCTTGGCCAGGTCTGCTCGGAGCTCAACATTTTCCTTTCGGAGACGCTCCATGGCGGCTGTCAAGCGGGCGACCTCCGCCCGCATCTCGGACATGCCGTCCGGCGGAGGCCCAAAATTAATAGCCTCCGCTGCCTTTATAGAGGACTGAGTCCCTTCAAGGCCACACCCTTGACCGCGGCAACCACGACCTCCGCAAACCTGGCCGATCGCTTCGATTTAGAGCCGCCAGCGGCATCCGGCTCACCACCTGACGACTCTGAAAGAGCCGTGCTACGATTGGCCACTTCAGGGCGGTGTCCCTTCGTGGCGAGTCTCCCGGCTCACTGATCTGGCTCCGCTAGACTCGTTCTGCTTGGCACCCTCTCCCATCCATTTACCGCAGCAAATATATACGTTCAACAACAAAATAAAAAGTCTCTTAGCGCTAAGATGCCGAATATCGGGCCCCTATAATTAAGGGATCCCTACGGACCATAGGAGTTCCTTAAGTGTTGGTGAAAACGAAACTTATCCTAAATTTAGGTGCGTCGTAAATTAAGGTAACGATGGTGAAAACTGGCATTAATTTAACCAAAAAAACTGAAACTTTTGTGTGTTTTGTTTGTTGTTAACAAAATATAATTTGAATTTTAAATTCAATTTGATTGAACGTCTATTGATTCGGTTCGAATTACACATTTGCACTTAGCAGTTGATCCAGTTGAATATAACCACGTGAAGCCGGCATAACGTAAGTACGCTTTTTTCATGTATTAATGGTTAAAAAGAAAAAAAAAAGAAGATTTAAGAGCTATCTACTTAATAAACTTACCTATAATGCAAAACCGTATCTGTTCAGATTCACCACCAACCAATAGAAATTTCCTTTAAAACCCAGAATCTTAACTAATATACTACGACCTCCCTTAATTAAACAAAGCATACATAACACCTTACCTTCCATATTGAGCCATCGGCACTCTTGCACATGCCATTAAAATCCATTTTACTATCATCTAAGCGGTTTTATTGGTGGCTCTTAAATCGCACACGAAGTGAGCCGAAGTTAGACGATTGAATTGATCGTAAAGACTCGTGTCTTGTCGGGTGGCTATGGTGTATTTTGATTTTAAAGGATTTCTTTTTTGAGAGTTATCGTTAGAAAAAGGGTATATAAAGGCACATTTGTTTTTTGTAAAAAGCCAGAGTATTTTATAATACTTCTATTTTTCAATTAAATCAAGAAAAGTGTCTGGATTTACTAGACTGGACAGTGAACAAGTCCGTTCTAAGCTACACAGCTTGAGGAAAGAAGCACACGGCTCTTTGCCCGGTGCTAACTCAAAACCAATTTGTTTGAAATATAAAATATGATAAACTTAGGTACATATGTTCTAATTGAGTTCAAAATAACTTGCCTTAAAAAGATTTACTCTGGTTTTTGTTCGTTATATATTGTTCGTCGTCAATGTACTGTTGGAATACGACAAAATATATCCGTCCCACTTGAGTAGTTTGAGAGTCTTTCTCTTTCATACATATTTACATTGTGCATAACTTTAATATAGTTAAGACGCTAGTGTTCCGTCTGGACTAAGCGAGAACGTACACACACCTCTTCTGCCGAATAAAGTGAATAAATTAATAAGTGGAAATTATAACTATGTCTTTCATTGGTTCTCAAAACCCCAACAGGTTATGGGCCCAGTGATTTAGACTAAACAACATTCTAAGTAACTTTTAGTGGTTCTTAAAGTGATTTAAAATAAAATGGACAATCTCAAAAGAAATATTAAACCGTTTGACGGGGACAAATATAGTGTGTGGAAACTTAGAATACGTAATTTATTAAATGAACTTGAAGTGCTTAATATAATTGATGAAGAAACTTCTAAAGAACCGGACAGTGAGTGGCACAAAAGACAGAGAATCGCTAAGAATACGATAATAGAGTATCTATCGGATTCATTGCTGGGAATTACAATTGAAGAAAATACAGCCAAGGCAATATTCATGAAGCTGGATTCCATCTACGAAAAGAAAAGCATAGCGACTCAATTAGCTGATAGAAAATTTCAAGTTAAAAGAAGAAAACCCCTTGACGAAACACTTCCAAGAATTCGAAGACTTATTAATCGAATTAATCGCTGCAGGTGCAAAATTAGAAGAAGTGGATAAGGTAACTCATCTATTTATGACATTACCTAATAGCTATGATGGTGTCGTCACAGCGATTGAAACATTAGCAGAAGACAACCTGACCTTAACCTTTGTCAAAACTAGACTTCTTGATCACGAAATAAAATTAATCAATGAAAGACGCGATACAAGCATGAAAGTTCTCCAAGCGGAAACTACAACAAAACCGAAAACTGAAAACAGACAAAACTATAGAAATTCAAACATGCGACGGTACTCGAATCGACAGTTTTATAAAACCTCATTCAAACCGAAAACTGAAAGACTACTAACTGACTAACTGAAACCAATAAAATGCCATTGTTGCGGAAGAAAGGGTCATGTACAAAAGAATTGTTATTATAGCAAGCAGGCGAAACAACGTTCCGAAAACAACAGAACAGTTCAAACTGTAAACATTACGGATACTGAAAATTCGAATACCTCAGGATTTGCTTTTATGGTCGGAGGCTGTGGAAATGATCGTGAAGCTCAAAACGAGATTACATTTATTTTGCACTCGGGTGCCTCAGATCATTTAATTAATAGAGAAGATCTGGCACGAAACTTTATAGAGCTGAAAAAACCAATAAACATCTCAGTTGCTAAGAATGGAACATATATACGAGCAACGAAGAAGGGCAATATTGCAGTAACCAGCCACTTGGGTATAAGGGAATGCTACAGGATGTCCTTTTCTGTTCCGAAATTCCTTACAACTTGCTCTCGGTAAAGAAAATGCAACAAGCTGGAATGACCATTGTTTTTGGCAACAACGGTGGTGTGCAAATATACAACGAGGGTAAGATGGTAACAAAGGGTAAGTCTTTGAATAATTTAATTGGTATTACTTTCTTACTTGAAAAATGTGCTTTAAATGCTAGAAGCTCATCAAATATGGTCGTAAACAATAATAATTATGAATTATGGCATCAAAGGCTTGGCCACATGGGCAAATCCAAGTTTACAACAATAAATCAATCATGTTACACCAAATGATAAGTTATGTGAAGCTTGTATAAAAGGAAAACAAACATGTTTGCCATTTAGTAAATCAAAGTCAAAAATTATAAAACGACCTCTATTTAATGTGCATACTGATGTGTGTGGTCCCATCACTCCTTCAACACTTGACGACAAAAACTATTTTGTAATTTTTGTTGACGAATACACACACTACTGTGCGACATACTTAGTAGCTCAAAAATCTGATGTTTTTGCTATGTTTCGAGATTATGTTTCAAAGTGTGAAGTTCATTTTAGTTCGAGAATTGTCAATTTGTATTGTGATAATGGTGGTGAATATATGTCAAATGAAATGAAAAAGTACTCTGTGCAAAAAGGTATTAGTTACCACTTAACAGTGCCGCATACCCCTGCTTTGAATGGTATTGCCGAAAGAATGATAAGAACAATAACAGAACGAAGTCGAGCCATGATCTCTGGTGCTAAATTAGACAAAACGTTCTGGGGTGAGGCTGTGTTGACAGCTACATATTTAATAAATATAAGCCAGACAAAAGCACTGAAAACAGCTAACACACCATTTTAATTGTGGCATAATAAAAAACCACAACTTAAATATTTAAAGGTTTTCAGTTCAAATGTTTATTTTGTAAATAAAACTAGGAAAACCAAATTCGATGAAAAATCCTTGAAAGGGATATTAATTGGTTATGAACCGAGTGGTTATATGGTGTGGGATGTGGTAGACGAAAAGTTTGTAAAAGTCAGAGATGTGATAGTTGATGAGATTAATTTCTTGTTAAACAGACCATTGAAGTCTGACAGAGTTTTGCCTGAAAATTGTATTAACTCTGATAACTTTGACAAACACAACGTAGAAAAAATGTGTAAACAAAATACCAGAATCATTAGGTCCACCACCTAATAAATCTGTAAGTGAAACAGATATGCATCAAAACAGTTCTTCATTTCAAAATAAGTTGACTTTATCTCGAAATAAACTGACTCCAAGCAGTCAAAGAAAAAGTGAAAGGATTAAAAACTTGCCCACCGTATCTTATAACGAAATTGAAGATGTTATATTCTATGAACTATTTGCTATACACTAAATCTTTAATGTGCAAAATACCTACATCTTATAAAGAAATAGCATCCAGGAATGATAAAGTTTTATGGTAAAATGCTATTAATGAGGAAATTAAATCACTCACTGAAAATGAAACCTGGACACTGGTAACAAAACCCTAAAATAGAAATACCATCGATTGTAAGTGGGTATTTACAGTTAAAAATGATGAATTTGGAAAACCACTAAGATATAAAGCTCGTTTAGTAGCTCGTGGATTTAGTCAGGAATATTTGGTTCATTATAATGAAACTTTTGCACCAGTTGCAAGAATCGCAAGTTTTAGATTCATATTAGCTTTTGCAAATCAATTTAATTTATTAGTCTTTAGGTATTACATGGACGTAAAAACTGCATTTTTAAAGGGGAAACTAAAAGAAGAGATTATTTATGAAAACTCCTGAAGGAATCCCAAATGCAAATGATTTAGTATGCAAATTGAACAAATCATTGTATGGATTAAAACAGTCTGCACGCTGTTGGTTCCAAATGTTCGAAAAAGCTTTAATAGAGAAGGGTTTTCGATAATCATCAGCTGATCGTTGTATTTACATTCTAGATGCGGGTGATATTCTTGAAAACATTTATGTTGTACTTTATGTCGATGATCTTGTAATTTCAACGGCTAATATAAATACCAGGATTAGTTTTAAAAACTATTTAATGAACAAGTTTAAAATGGTAGACTTAAAAGATATCCGTTGTTTCTTAGGAATGAGAGTCGAAAGATATAATAACAAAGTAACATTAGACCAGGAAATGTACATAAAAACAGTTTTAGAAAAATTCAACATGATTGATTGTAAAACTGTCAATACACCTTTGGAAACTAAATAGATTATACCGCATTGAATTCAAATGAAACAACAAAGGCACCTTGTAGAAACCTTATCGGGTGCTTGATGTATATAATGGTATGCACTCGTCCTGATTTGAGCTTTAGTGTAAACATCTTATGTAGATTTGCTAACAAAACAACAGTACACTATGGTTGTATTTAAAAAGGGTTTTACGTTACTTAAAAGGTTCAATGGATCTCAAGTTAACTTACGTGCGGAGTAACAATACAGCTAACATATTGACTGGCTTTGTTGATTCTGATTGGGGAAGTGATGAAATAGGTCGCAAAAGTACAACAGGTTACTTGTTTAAATTATTTGAATAATGCACAATATGCTGGAACACAAAGAGGCAACTCACAGTTGCGGCTTCATCCACTGAAGCAGAGTATATGGCCTTGTTTGAAGCTGTTAGAGAGGCCCTGTGGTTAAAATCGTTAGTGACCAGTATTAACATTGAATTACAAAATGCAATTCCTATTTATGAGGATAATAATGGGTGTATAAGCATTGCAAGTAATCTTACGAGTCACAAACGATCAAAACATTTAGATATAAAGTATAACTTTTCAAGAGAACAGGTGGAGAAAAATGTTATTAAAATTATTTATGTTTCCACAGGTAATCAGCTAGCTGACATACTAACGAAGTCATTACTGACAGTGCGTTTTTCACGCATGAAAACGAAACTCGGTATAATATAATTTTATAGAGTAAATGAGATTTATTTGTAAACTATAAAGAATCTAATTATAGATAAGAATCACTTGGTCTGATTAGGTTTTCCTGGGTTTTTCCTAATCCTGTGCATCGAATGGTGGACCATATAAACAATTGTACTCCCAGATAAGGAAGGTGTGCGATATTATTATTGTAAATATTATTTGATAATTTATTTTGAGAAAGAGGATTTATTTTGAGGGGGCGTGTTGGAATACGACAAAATATATCCGTCCCACTTGAGTAGTTTGAGAGTCTTTCTCTTTCATACATATTTACATTGTGCATAACTTTAATATAGTTAAGACGCTAGTGTTCCGTCTGGACTAAGCGAGAACGTACACACACCTCTCCTGCCGAATAAAGTAAGTAAATTAATAAGTGGAAATTATAACTATGTCTTTCATTGGTTCTCAAAACCCCAACATGTACTACGAGTATGTTCCGAAAGACTAAAACAGAAATAGAAATGTAAGCAGGTTTAGGGTTTACAGCAAGTTGAGACGACACGAGTACCTTTAAATGCTTTAACATCATGATAACATCATGCCTGTAATCCCGGAAGGGTTAGGCAGATGTGCACCGGTAGTAAACCCACATTTCGCCAGTTATGCTTAAGTCCCATGTAATAGGGGTGGCGAGCCTATTGCCGTCAACCGGGCACTCTAACTCTTACTTAGTACTCAAATTGTAACTATGACGTGTACCTCTGTATTTTACTGTGTGTACATAAATAATAAGATAAATAGATAAACAAATAAATAAATCCAGACTCCGGGCTACTAAGAAATTCTGGATAGAAAAACCCAATAAAATTTAGTCCGACCTGGGAATCGAAACCCAATACCTCATGCTCAGAAGTAGCTCTTGCGAACACGAGATCAACGAGGCAGTACGAGTACTATAATAATTAAATCTGTGGCGGCATCTACACCGCCACATGCGAACAACGCATCACACTGACGTCACACAAATCCTGCAACGCGCCATCAGAGTTTACCGCGCAGCTAAAATATATACAACTTCCCGACAACAACCGTCGGGCAGTTGCCCACCAGATACGACATCCATCTGTTCGGAGGATCCTCCCTTTTCTAAAAGAGTATGAGTGAACTTTACACCCTGTTCCTCATATCTCTTCACTGGTGACCCCGAGCATGAACGACAGCGCAGCCTTCGTGCAACTACTTCAGCGTGTCGTCATCATCATCACTCCAGCAAGTCACGCAGCCAGCCAGCAACAATGGCTTGAACATTTGTCCTGACCATCAGCATGCAGCGCAAGGTCATACCTGGTTATCACCTTCAGCCTCATCAGCAACCTTGGCACAGCACACTGCACATTAGGCCGGTCCACAAACAGAGCGCTTAATCCCTATCCTGGTCGACACCAGCAGTCAGCCACCCCGACTCACTGGGGCATCTTCGCAGACAGTTCCGACTCACCGTGAACTATTCGACACCCGGTTCCAACCCACTGGTACCCAACTGGCATTGGCTAGCATCGCAAGATACAAGACTTAGACGGAGGGGAGTGATGTGGCGGCATCTACACCGCCACATACGAACAACGCATCACACTGACGTCACACAAATCCTGCATCGCGCAATCAGAGTTTACCGCGCAGCTAGCATATATACAACCGACAACAACCATTGGGCAAAGTCCTGGCTGGAGGCCTTAATTTATTAGGGAATCCACAGGCAAGTCCGCTTAAGCAGACGACAACCGCATAGGTTGACCTGCGAGATGCCAAACAAAAAAAAAAAAAAAACCATTGGGCATTTGCCCACCAGATAGGACATTCGTCTGATCGGAGGTTCCTCCCCGTTCCGAAGAGTTAGAGTGAACTTTACACCCTGTTTCTCATATCTCTTCAAATCTCCTAATTTTGCCTGAAATAAAGTCATATGTCCTAAGTTTTTATTACTTAGTTTGATTTACTCGGAATGTTCATTTATGATTAAAATGTTACTAAAACATTTGCAAAAATTTAGGTTTTAGTGACAGAAACGAATTGCCGTAAATCCGACTAAACGCAGTCTTGTCCCGCGTGTTGAGAAGCAGGTGGTTGTAACGCTAGCCGCCGCGGCTGAGGCTGGCCGGTGAAGTCAGACAGCAAGACGAAGATTCGGTGGGCTTTTAAACCATCTGTGACGTTAAACTCGCGTGGAACCGCCGGAGCCCCGTAGCGCCTCAGCCATAACAGAAACCATGACTGCTGCAGGCTTGCTTGCATGCTGAATGCTTGCTTGCATGCATGCATGGTGTATGCTTGTTTGCATGCTTCTTACAGGGAAATAAAAACCACATGTTTTCAATCAACTACCAGGCCACTCGGAAAGTATTGATAAAAAAAGTTTTCATTTATCAAAGACTGGCGCCAGTCTTCTATTTTGAAAATATGATAATTTGTAAGTAAAAATAGGTACGTTCCAATTTCAAAAATTCAATTCACCACCCCATTGCACATTGACATTGTTTGCGAGCTAATTTTTAATTATCGTATCTCATTCAAAAATGGATCTGCGCCGGGAACATTTTCACGCTATGATTTTTTACGATTTCAAGACTCGCCTGAAATCGGATGAACCGTACGATAGACTTCAAATGGCATTCATAAATGAACGCCCCTTTTAATGCAACGTGTATCGTTGGTATTACGAATTCAAGCGCAGTCCACTAACTCTAGGGGATGAAGAAAGAAGTAGTCGCCTGTTGAAGGCTGTTATGGAAGAAAATGTGCTAGCAGTAAAAAAAATATTCCCAGACAATGGCGAGTTACGTATCAAGAGGTTCAGCACTTACTGCAGGTTGGATCGGGAAGCCTTCACGAAATTCTACGAGTGCATCTTCGCATGAGAAGGATACTATCACGCTGGGATCCACACAAACTCACCGATGCTCAGAAGCAAGCCCGGCTGGAATGGTGCCGTGATATGATAACCAAATTTGAAGCAGGCTTATCTCGGCGTCTTTACGACAACATTACAGGTGATGAGTCTTAAATTTATCAACACGATCCAGAAACGAAGCACCAGTCGACGGTTTGGTTGTTTCAAAACGAATTAACGCTTACCACAGTGAAGCGATCTAGAAGCAGGGGAAAGATTTTGATCGCGAACTTTTTCAATTTGACTGGCTACTTGGTGCCAATTCTTTTACGAAACCAAAGAAGCATCAAACCGGTAAACTACCAAATGCTTGGCAGAAGTATTCTCTGTTGTGAGCAATAAGCGACAAACAAAGCGGGCTACTGCTCCACCACGATAACGCGCCTGCGCACACTGCGCTTAAAACGAGGGACTTCCTGGACAGCACTCCGGTCAAATTCCTGGGTCACCCTACTTACAGCCCTGACCACTGCGCCACCACCTGAGCACCGTGTGACTTCTTTTTATGCCCCAAAATAATAAAAAATAGCTTAAAGGGATACGATTTTCGTCTCCGGAAGATGCGCTGTCAGCAGTTCGAGCAGGCTGTAAACGAGGTGTCTACGGCAGACTGGAAAAAGTGTTTCGAAAATTGGTTCAGACGCATGAAACTTTCTATAGAGGCTAGTGGGGCTAGTGGAGAGAACTTTGAAGATTTGATAGAACAATTTATTTATTTTCATTTTCGCAAAACTTTCTGAGTGCCCCACGTATACTTGTATTATTGCTTGATAATACATGTAGCGTCGGAGCCGTAACAAAGACGAAATTGCTTTTCATCTTTACTATTTGTGTATTATATCAGTTGGATTTGGTAAAATAAAAACAATTGTAATACAAAATTAGATAATATTTAATTACAAAAGCTTTGTAATACAAAATAGTATTATTGGGATAAATAAACATATTCATAAACGTGCCTTTAATTTTAATCGAAGGCTAAGCAAATTATTTGCAAAATTCTTATTCATAAACGCTTTATAGCGCTAACAGGTCGCTAAGCAATTGATGAGTAGCTGTCAAATTAAAAACAATCGGTAGCTTCCTATGAGGATGTTATGTGGTAATATGGCGGTTTTTATTTGAGTTAGCTGATCGATTCAATAGGATTATTGTGTGCTTCGAGGTTATTTTGTTCCTAATATCGAGCTGAGCCTTAGTAAATATGAAATTCGACAATCTTTTGCGGAATTTCAGAATGACGCAGAAAAATGTAATAAATTTAAAACGCCAGCGGTAAGTAGACGGAGGAAGACCTACAAAGCTCGTTTAAATCCATTACGAGAATAACAAATTCTTCATTATTTTACATAACATAATCTACAAAACATATTCTTCATTCGAAGTACACAATAAATAAGAGGATTTATAGGGAAAACTCAATGTACTGATGACTAAAGACCACTTAATTTTTCTCTCAAAATTGAGAAAGTCTTGATTTTCTCTAATTTAGTCGTCCTCGGCTTTGACGACGTGAAGAATAGACAAAATTATGATTCAATACAATTAAAGTAAAATATCCAAAATAACATTGCCAATCATAATTATACTTATTGTTGTCCTAATGTTATTAGACAACATAATAAAAAGACTTAGTTTTAAACTACCACACTATGTACATTTGAATGAAATTCCTTTCCGCGGCCGCGAGAGAAAGTATGGCGCAGGGGAGCAATATTACGTAGATGAGCATCACGTGCATCGTGTCGTCCAGTCTCTTTGTCAATTATGGTGATTACCAAAATCTAGGGAGTTATGGCTGTACGGCAATATCCAATCTAAGCAACATAATTACGAAAATCGCCAGTTATTTCCCCAAAGTTGTTGAGTACCAACAATATCGTGTGTTTTATTGTGATTATTACAATATCAACCTTCGCTTTGTCGAATAGTGACCTTTGGGCCGATTTATCAATTGTGATGATATTTTAATTTCAGCATGCCAAAGAAAAACAGTCAAGAAAGTTTTAAGGAACTAAACATAAATTAAAAGAGGTAGACGTAAAATCAACATAGCACAAACTAATTCCATGCGTATAAATAATCGACCGATGTTGCAATGATAAAAATGATTCGTTTTATTAACATGCTACATCGGTTTCACGTCGCGAGATACATAAGTGTCAAGGTGCCTTTTTCGAGTTTACTGGAGCTTAGCGGTCATGTTAGGCATAAGGATGACGTCAAAATCGTAGAAATTTTTCGAGGAATCGAGATAGAGAGCGTTCTCGCGCTTGTCATGTTGGCCCAGTAGGTACTCAGGAGGTTTGAAGAGTTGATTTTCAAAATTCTTCCCCCAAAGACATGGACAGTGCCATGTTTTTCTCATGACACTCTCATTTCTCATCAATTCCACGTAGCCGTAGTCAGTACGGTCTCATCCCTCGTCGTCTTTGCGAGGTAGAATAGTATTGGTGCTAGGTGCTAATAGTGGGTTTCCTAGCAGCAACCAAACTTGTACCTGTAAACAAGTTTAATAATTGTTATTTAAAAGACAATGAAACCCCGTTGCTAAAGCAATGGGAATTAGGAAGTAATATAAAATAGACAAAAAACATACATTAGTGACCTTATTGGTGATGTTCTTCAGAAAGGTCAGGTGCGAACTCGCAACCGGCGCGCGGTATGACCAGATGTATGAACGTAACCGAGGCAAAGGGAGTATGTAAGGATCGTAGCAGGTGGCGTTCTGTAGTTTCTGTCTACCCCCGTGGGAAGAAGGCGTGAGCATATGTATGTATGTTAGTACCTACATACATTTCTATGAGAGCATATTCAAGCTAGGACATGAAAATACATAGCTATTATCGACAACAGTTTTCACATTAATTTGGTCAGATTATAAACTCAAACTCAAACTTTATTTCATTGTTACTGTAGCAAACAATGAAATAATCGTAGTAACAATTTTGTTTAAAAAAAAAGTTAAAGCTTCATGCTTTTGAAATACGTCTGTTAGAGTCACGACAGATACAAAACTTGCGGTTTTAACAACTTTATTCAAATTATGTTTCGTAGTGGACCATTTTGATTATAATCTGTGCTGTACGCATAGTTTCACCTCTATTTCGTTTCGCAACTAATCACATGTTAGTATGTGATTAGTTGTGCGTTTAAAAATAAAGAAAAGTTAAGCATCTATTAAGAGCTAACTAATTGCTTAGCTTAGCAGTGGCTAATCAATGAATAGCGAGAGTTTTATAAATAAGGCTGAAAATAATTTTAATTTAGGACTTATAACCTTTATTGAAAACGGTTTTAAGTCTTGTATATTATTAAAATAACATAATATCACTCCTGTAATCCCAGAAGGGTTAGGCAGAGGTGTGCCTATAGTACACCCACATTTCGACAGTTATGTTTAAGTCCCATGTAATAGGGGGCGAGCCTAATACCATCAACCGGACACAAATCCAGACTCCTGGCTGCTACTGAGTAATACTAGAAAGAAAAACTCAATAACATTTCGCCCGAACTGGGAATCGAACCCAGGACCTCATTCAGCAGTAGATATATACGACTTGTATATTAACGATTGTAATATTTATGACAAACGGATTTAGGGCATATTGTATTTAGGGATTTGAATTTTATGGCATCTGATATATGTGACATTAAGTTCGGGCAAGTTATCATTCGGACAAATGATGAATAGAACAAAAAAAATGCACTTTAGATTATAAATAAAAAAGTTAGGGAACACAATAGAGAACCGCTTATAATGCTACATATAAGTTATAATATTTGCCAGTGAGCCCTAAACTAGACATTTAGTTTGTATCTTGGGGCTCGGGGTACGAATTTCAGAGTGGTTTTTGTAAACCAATTCCTTGTCCAGTAAATTGTTTAAATTGCATATTATCATATCCATATACTTTGAAATGTGTGCACTCGAGGCCGAAGTGTCTATAGACGGTGGGCATTCCCCTTTGATACATTTTAAAATTTTACTAAAAAAAAGTTAAAACTACAACGCAAGCCGCGAAAAAACTTTGCGATTTTTATGGACCTAGTGCAGTGTCTGTGAGAGTAGCACAAATTTGGTTTAAGCGTTTTCAATCCGGAAATTTTGATGTCAAAGATGCATGTCGCTCTGGTCGCCCTATTACGGATAAAATGGATGCCATTTTTGGAAAAGTGGAGCAAGTTCGGCATATCAGTAGTTACGACGTAGTTGAAGAACTGGGAATTGACCACAATACAGTTTTGGCGCATTTGAAAAAAACTGGGTACACAAAAAAGCTCGATATTTGGGTACCTCACGAGCTCACTGAAAGAAACCTAATGAACCGTGTACTCATTTGTGATTCTTTATTCACAGAATCCGGAAACCGGAAACCGGTCAGGCTTCACAGACTGTGGCGAAACCCGGGTTAACTCGCAACAAGGTGATGCTGTGTGTGTGGTGGGATTGGAAGGGCATTATTCATTATGAGCTGTTACCACCAGGCAGGACCATTGATTCTTAACTCTACTGCGAACAACTGATGAGATTAAAGCAAGAAATTGAGAGAAAGCGGCCGGAATTAATCAACAGAAGGGGTGTGGTTTTTCATCATGATAACGCTAGACCTCACACATATTTAGCCACTCAGCAAAAATTAAGAGAGTTTGGCTGGGAGGTGTTAATGCATCCGCCGTATAGTCCTGACCTTGAGCCTTCAGATTTCCACCTGTTTCGGTCTCTTCAGAATTCTTTAGGCAGTGTCAGGTTAACATCACGAGAGGACTGCCAAAATCACTTGTCGCGGTATTTTGATCAGAAGTCCAAAAAATTCTATAGAAATGGGATCATGTCCCTACCTACAAGATGGCAAAACGTTATCGAACAAAATGGTAACTACATACTTTAGTTAAATGTAAATAAACTATGTTAAAAAATGTTTTGAATTTTCTTAAAAAATGCGAAGAAACTTTTTCCCCAACCTATAATTAGATGCTCCGAGTCACCATAACCAGTGTTTTGCAACATTTCCTCTACTGTTCTTTTGCAACTAAATAACTTAGTATTTTAAGTTTTGCAGAGTTTATTGTACGTATTTATGAGAGAGTAGGCTGGAGATCGTCTTGCTAGCAATGAGGTGCTGTCAAGTGTTGAGATTTTATCATTCATTTTGCCTATGAATAATGAAAAGTTGGGTCGTCTTTTAATATTTTTTTGCGTTTTATTGCAGCAGAAAGAATAAAAATTTGCCGGAATCTGAGGACGTTTCGCGATTATCGGTTGGCAAAGCGCTAGGTAAACTTTTGTAGTGCGTCTGTGGGCAGACAGTCTCGTTGTCTACTCATGTTGTGAATAAGTTTTCTAATTCTGCCAGAATAAACTTATTGGATATAAACTTGTTGCTTAAATGTTAGGTAGTCGTCGATACGTTACCTTCAAGGGGAGGACAATCGCAAGGGAAACTAGTAATATTAAAAGAGCAGTGATGTATTTTGAGTTTAAGGTGTTCCGGTGTGTTTGAACCGTGAAGAAAACAATATATTTAGTGTTACTGCTATTTACCGTTAGGAGATTGTTGTCCAGATTATTTGCGATTAGCGAAAATCCCTCTTCTGCTAGACAAAAACAATTCACAAATACAAGATTCAGTTAGGTAGAAAGTAAATTCAGCTGCTTATTTAGGTCCAACGAATCCTGCTTAAAATCCTGGTAACCATACTCCATATTTACACATATTTACTTATTTACTTCGTTCGTTTCTCTCAAACTATTTTTATGGTTATAATTTATACCCGCGATATTGCGATTGGTTACACCATAAAGATGTCATCAGCTTCCTTGACCACATATATTTTTATAAGGATTGTGGCCATCTGGGGCTTTGTATTGATCGGTTTGTTTGGAAGCCCAGGAGTGGAGAAAAGTTTTGGGTTTGAATTCAAGACTAAGTATATTTGCGCTGGTTATATTACATAGATTTTCATTCTAATGTGCAATTAAACTTAGTTTAATTGCACATTTGAATGAAACAAAAAACAGTTTTTGGCTTGATAGTATTGTTTTACGTCGAATTACGGAAGCGATTGATTGTGATTTTTGTTGTTATTGTTTTATAACAAACTTCCAAGCCACGTTCGAGGTCTAAGCCTTAAAAAAATCAAATCATTTATTAAGCGTAAGGTTTAGGAGAACGCTTTTAATACCGTCAAAGATTATATTGAGGAAAAAAAGGCTTGGGACTGACCTGCTCCAATTTTTGCATACTGTATGGGTTTTTTTGTTTGGTAATTTTTGTTTTATTTTATTTTATATTCACATCATTGTGTACTTAATAATAATTATGTACACAATGACGTGAATTTTTACTTTGTGACGTTTAATATTATTATTATTTAATTATTGTATGAGGACTAAGTGGGTTATATGTTCATATCATATATTTTGTCTATCTCAGTTTTTTTTCTGGCAGTTTGAGTACTGAATGCGTCTAACTCAAATGTCCTTTCTTTGGTACTGTTCGTCGAATAGTTGAGCTCCTGAAGTTTTGAGCTACAAGATTAATGACAAATGCGTGCACTGACTGGACAGGTCCACTCAAATCTGTATGGTTCTTTCCTAAAAAGGCCATTTCATACACGTATCTACATGGTGCTCATGTGCTCTGTAAAATAAACAATGACAAGAATATTTACTTACATACGTATTAGGTATTTTATTGTTATTATTGCGAATGTTAAAACTTTAACTTTTCTTTTACGTTTTACTTTTCTGTTTTTTTTTATTATCTCAGTTAGTTTTAATCCTAATCTTGGTCTGGCGGTTTGAGTAATTATGCAAATCAAATCAAATCAAAATATTTTATTTCACATAAACCTACATGGGCACTTATGAAACGTCAGATTCTAGGTGCACGGTTCCAATTGGTCGTTTCCTAAGGAGAAGAGCCGGCAAGAAACTCCATGGTTACTCTTTTAAAAATATTTGTCTTTTACAATATTTTTTAGTTACAGTGTTAATAGGTATGGGAGGACAGTGTAGGCCTGTCAAAAAGTACCATATGTTAAACAAATAGACAATGGTATATAAATTTACAATCCACAAGGCCTACGACGTTCTCACATTTACTAAATATAGAAATAATCTAATAGAATAATATCAAAACGAATTAAAAATTGTAGGTATATAATGTCAAATAATGAAAATATTATGTCAGAGTTATTTATAAGTCAATATATTATTTGGGAGCAGTTATTAGAAATTTACATAGTGATACCGTTTATGAGGTACCAGGGAAGCCACATGTGCAGAGTGAATTATTGCCAAACTTTCTTGTCTTCGACGTAGGCTTTAATCTTATAGTACGCTTTTTTGATAGGGACACGTTTGATGTGGGTTTTGAACTTTCCATCGCTAAGTTCTGTCACCGACTTGCGGCCTACCCAATGTCCTTTCTTTGGTATTGTTCGTCGAATCGCTGAGCTCCTTATGTTTTGAGTTGAGCTGCACGATTACTGAAAAATGCGTACACTGACTGGACAGGTCCACTCAATCTATGTAGTTCTTTCCTCAAATTACCATTTCAGACATCAATGCACATGTTATTCACATTATCTTACCAAGATTATGTCTGGACTTTAAAAGAGACTGTGACATCTGAGTTTGTTTCGGCCTTTCTTCTCAGAGTAGTCAGATAGGAAACGCCGACCTCATCTAGTTTAAAATAAAGAAAAAATGTTTGACGTGTTAAAGTGTTTGTACAAACCTACTTTAAGAAATAAAATCATAGTTGTTATTAAACAAAACCCAGGCCTAGTCATCAATGAAAACTAAACATTAAAAATTTAAAAGGCACTCACTCAATTACGGTTAAAATTGGCATCAGAAATCCCGAGACACCAATTTCATGTTTCTCTGCCGATCCTTGGACATCCATAATCAATCCCGGATGTCCATTCATCAAATTGTAGGTATATAATGTCAAATAATGAAAATATTATGTCAGAGTTATTTATAAGTCAATATCTAATAATAAAAAATAAAAATTAAACACCATTATTTGGGAGCAGTTATTAGAAATTTACATAGTGATACCGTTTATGAGGTACCAGGGAAGCCACATGTGCAGAGGGAATTATTGCCAAACTTTTTTGTCTTCGACGTAGGCTTTAATCTTATAGTACGCTTTTTTGATAAGGACACGTTTGATGTGGGTTTTGAACTTTCCATCGCTAAGTTCTGTCACCGACTTGCGGCCTACCCAATGTCCTTTCTTTGGTATTGATCGTCGAATCGCTGAGCTCCTTATGTTTTGAGTTGAGCTGCACGATTACTGAAAAATGCGTACACTGACTGGACAGGTCCACTCAATCTATGTAGTTCTTTCCTCAAATTACCATTTCAGACATCAATGCACATGGTCTTCACATTATCTTACCAAGATTATGTCTGGACTTTAAAAGAGACTGTGACATCTGAGTTTGTTTCGGCCTTTCTTCTCAGAGTAGTCAGATAGGAAACGCCGACCTCATCTAGTTTAAAATAAAGAAAAAATGTTTGACGAGTAAAAGTGTTTTTACAAACGTACTTACAGAAATAAAATCATTGTTGTTATTAAACAAAAACCCAGGCCTAGTTATCAATGAAAAATAAACATTCAAAATTTAAAAGGCACTCACTCAATTACAATTAAAATTGCCATCAGAAATCCCGAGACACCAATTTCATGTTTCTCTGACGATCCTTGGAGGGAAAATTCGTGAGTATTACGAACGATGCACTTCCATAATCAATCCCGGATGTCCATTCATCAAACCGAACCCTTATTTAAATGCATGGAACGAAGTTTAAAAATAAAGGTATTCCGTGTGAACAGCCCCGTAATCTGATGAAACAACAGAATTTTTCAATAAACTCGAAAGTTGCGATCGATATTGAATGAATTTGTTACCCCTACCATGGATTCTGTAAACTAAAACTGCTGGAAGATTTAAAGCTGTATTTTTTTTTAAATAGACAAGTACTAAAGAGTGTAAAGTAAAACAATATTGCCAGTATATAAAAACAGAAAATACTGTTGCTACAGCTAATAACAACAATTTTTAAACTGATTGCTCAGAAGTTTTCGACGAAATAAAAGCCGAGAATTTTAAATTTAATCATAGTGTTTCTATTGTATTTTATTATTGAATAGGCATTCGTTATACGGTTGTGCGATTTTGTACGGTGTGTTTTATGAGCAATACCTAAACCTTCGTCTTATAAAGCTATTTTTAATTGATTTTAAATATAAGAAAATAACTTTATAACAGTGACAACGTTGTTTCACCGTTGAAAACTTCAAGTTTCTTACGCACTTGATCTTCAACGCTCTGTTTAGCGTCGAGAGTTGTAGCAAATACGTTGTGGAATGCAATAAAGAATTACTTAATTTAATAGTCATTATTGTGAATGTCAAGACCATTTTGGTCACTGTTTTTAACTTTTGTGTTTTTTTTTTGTTTTTCTGAGTTAGTTTTAATCTGGTCATGGTCTGACGATTTGAGTAATTATACGGCCACCCAATGTCCTTTCTTTGGTATTGTTCGTCGAATCGTTGAGCTCCTTATGTTTTGAGTTGAGCTGTACGATTACTGACAAATGCGTGCACTGACTGGACAGGCCCACTCAATCTGTGTGGTTCTTTCCTCAAAAGACCATTTCAGACATCAAACCACATGGTCTTAACATGATCTGACCAAGATTATGTCTGGACTTTAAAAGAGACTGTGACCTCTGAGTTTGTTTCGGCTTTTCTTCTCAGAGTAGTCAGATAGGAAACGCCGACCTCATCTAGTAAAAAAAATAATGACTGACGTGTTAAAGTGTTTGTACAAACCTACTTTCAAAAATAAAATCATTTATCATTTAATTTTATAATTGAGTATTGAAAATCGAGTGCGCGATAAAATCCCGTATCGGTATTTTTACGTCCGAGCGAACGTCGGCTTGTTCCATTTATATCGTCTTAAAATGATTGACAAACAGAACAATATTTTAGACTCATTAGCTCTAAACGTGTTTAATGATTTGTGGTGCCTATTTTATTTAGTGTGGATTGCACCAATGAAGCTGAACGCCATCATAAACTACGTTTAAGAGCTGTCAGTGTCAAAATTGTTTTCAATGGAATTTACCTAACACTGATAGCTCTGACATTGGTGAAATCAGCCCTAAATTATAACAGCTGCACGGGTCAATCGAAGGTTGAGCTACGCTTGCCGCGGTCGGTTCGTGGATTGGTGACCATCCATTACATATCGAGACCCCTATGCCTTGGAAAGCAAGTTAAGCCGTTGGTCCCGGCTGTCATTTGTAGATTTTTGACAGTCGTTACGGGTAGTCAGAATCCCAAAAAGGCTGACGACCAGTCTTACGAACGGGTATCGTGTTACCCAGTGACAAAGTTGTGAAAGTCAGGTAGGCAGTCACTCCATGTAAAACACTGAAGCCGACCAATTTAGCTGGGAAAATGCTAGGCGATTGATTTAATAGGCACCACATAGTAGTGACTTTATACGTCACGTTTCATTTGGTTTTCATTAGAGCTCGTTCCATCACTCGACGGGTGTAAATTTGGCCGTTCGGATTTCAAAACATTAAAACAAACATTCAGGAATTTAATTAATTTGTAGTTGTCGATTGTTTTTTTTTATCAGTCCATAGTGTGTCGGTGGGAAATACAACAATGCATATTGTTCAAGTAAAAAACGTAATGTTGTTTAAGTGAATTGGCATTTTCCTCTCACGCAATAAGTACTCCTGAAGCAGTAACATGGAGATTACTTGATAAATTGTATTGATAGATTTTTTTGATTTTGAGTGGAAACGCAGGTAGGGGACGCCCTAGATATCAAAGGTAACTTTGCGGTTATGTTCTTTAGAAAGGTTGTGTGTGTTGTATTCGCAACGGGAGATCGTGTATGACCAGATGTTAAACAAAGTGAGAACAATCCGTTCGCGCTAAGTTTTAGCTAACCGTTAACAAAACTACCAAATATTGAGCAAATATGTTCTATATTAAGGTGCCGAATAAGTAATAATTGGCTGCCGTCGCTTACGGTGCTGCGAAAGCGACTTATTGGTACGGTATGCGGTTGGGGGCCAACTTGGAGTGAAAGGGTAGTATGTAAGAATTCTAGCATACGGCATTTTGTAGTTTTCGCCATGGGAAGAAGGCCTGAGTTTATGCATGTATGTATATATAAATAATTATTCATACAATCACGCCTGTTTTAAGTGTAGAATTAGGCGGAGATGTAATGTACGGCAAAATTACGAATGTTGCGAAATTCGTGGGGGTACTGAAATGACTACTTACTATCAAACTATGTTCCTTGTTAGTATAGCTTACTAGAATTCTAAACTACAAACACGACTGACGAAGGAAAACATCGTAAAGAATCCTGCACTTGTAGTCCCAACAAAATAGTAACAAATTGCAAATCGCATCGAAAACTAAGAGATAATCAAAGTTGTAACATGTTAACCCATTAGTTACGGGCGAGTACTTACCTTACTATCTGTTCTCGAGCATAAGGAATCGTAGAGACTTTGATATGGGAGATGTAGGGTACAATAATGTTGATTGTAAGTTAGGTTGTTAATATTCAATGTATGTTTTTAAACATCTATCTTCATATCCTTGACTCTTTCGTCTAGCGGTCTCAAGCACTAGTGCTAAGCACGAGGTCCTGGGTTCAATTACCAGGTTGGGAAAAGTGTTATTGGGTTTTTTCCATCAGTAATTTCTAGCAGCAGCAAAAAGTTTCGACTAGTGTCTGTTTGTTTGCTCGCCCCCTATTACATGGGAGTTAAACATAATTGGCAGAATGTGGGTGTAGAATAGGTACAACTCTGTCTAAGCCTTCGGGGTTAACAGCCGTGATGTAATGCTATCTTTATCTCCTTTAAGTTAATTATATTCTTTTTTTGTCTATAAGAAAAATAACAGCCATTGTAACAGTGAAATCGAAAACCATCCTTTTTGAGACGGAGCAGGGCAGATACATGGAAAATAAAAACTAAACAACGTTAATACTTTATGTACCTATTCGATCAATTTCAGGATTTCTTTATTGACAGATGGCTTGAATTAAAAAAAAATAATAATATGGCACGTTCATCCTGATGCGACGAGAAATGATTTCTATTAAACAAATATGTGCAGTGTTAAAAGCAGGCATACAATTTAGTAAGTAAAGTAACTAAACAAAATCTGTAAAAACATGAAAGAATATTATTATGAAATACAACAAGAAATGAAGAAAAGTCAGGTGCGTAGTTCTCGCAACCGGCGAACATGTATGCACAGATGTAAATGAACGTAAACGAAGAAAAAGGAGTACGTAAGGATCGTTGCAGGTGGCGTTCTGTAGTTTCTGCCCACCCTCATGGGATGAAAGCGTAAGGTTATGTGTGTAAAACAAATCCAGTATATTTTCTTCCAGTAGTAGGGGCGCAAAATACTCAAGAATCACCGTCAAATCGTCGAGACTCGAGCGCAAACTTTTCGAATCAGCCCCACAACGGTATAGCGCCGTCAATCTTTTGATGTATCGGAAACTATTGCTATTAACTGTATTACTCGAGAGAGTATTACAACAGTGTCGAGCTTCTACCAGATTTAAAGATTTTTGGGAAAAGATATGGCCACTTTTCTGGCGCTGGGTCCTTTGAAAATTATTAAGAGGTTGTGACAAAAGAACATGTGCAGGAACATTTTTCCAGGTAATGACACAATATTATAGTCGTATTGCATTTTTTTTGTTATAAAGCACTGAATAGCTGTGAGAAAGGTGTACCATGGTTACATTCTGGAATCCGGAGTTTCGATTTCCTCGAGAGACGACTTCAGAGAGAAATTTCACAGATGAGTGGTGAAAATCCGTTTTTATCGTGTTCATAAATCGATGCTCATCACGACTCTGAATCTTCGCGAGATTATTTAATTTAATCCTGTGTTACAGAATCCTAAACTCTTTTGTATTTGTAGAAAATGACCATTGGTCCTTCCAATGGTCATGTGAACCAGTGTACTAGCTACAGACAGCTGTGTGTTCTGAGTGTTGATATTTTAGTATGCACATTATGATTCAGCTCAAATCCTGAAGTGGTACAACTACAACATTATTATTATTACTTTTCTTGAAAACAGTGAAGATAGCATTGCTATTTCAAAATACTTAGATCACTTTAAAAACAAAACTGTTGTCAGTAAACGTTTATCCTTTTATGTATCGCAAGACCTCAAACAAAACAGTCTCCAAAAATATCTAAGACGAAGAAGTAACTATGAAAACTTGCTGATGTTTTTGAACTTATTGCAAACTTTTCTTCTCCTGAATGACATAGCTAAGAGATAGCAAGATTAATCACTTTGGCACTGTTCCAGGCTACAGGCGGTGGAAAGGTGTAAAGTAAATTGCCTAACCGCGTATAGATGGCGGGGATATTAACCCTTTACCTAACCACGGAATAAGCTGTTGTCTTCATAGTAATTTGTTTGTAATAAGGCTTTATACTGCACTGGCAGTAACTGTCTCATACCGAGGCAAAGGCCTGTTATCAGAGAAGAAACGACTATTAACCAGGTTTGCTCGTCACGTTTACTAAAGAGGTTTTTCTTCACCATTTTTGCTAAACATAATTGAAAAGATACATTGATAGCAGTTTCGAATCTCAAAATATCCTTTGAAATCCGGCTTCCTGCCTTTATTTATTAACACTTCATGCACAAGTAAAAAAAAACTGTACAAAGTCGGACTTAATGCCGGAGGCATTATCTGCCAGTCAACCTTAGGGTGATGCAGAGACAAAACAAGGCAGGTGCAACAAAAGGTATAGATAACTCAAAAAAGAATAAGATACTAATATATGTATACTTAAATACATACATATAAACATATTAAACTTTGTCAGGAGAAATAACGATAGGTAGAGGAGAAAACAAATCCAGCAAATCAGCGCTGAGATGATTTTATAAACGTCTCACGAAAATATTCAAGAGCCTTCACTTTAAAAGATAACCGACTGGTTGCCATCATGATGTTCCTAGGGAGCGCTTTCCAAAGAAAGACCGCTTGGACAAAGAAAGAAGAGTGAATAAAACCAGAGCGGTGAGAAGGACATCGTAGAAGACGATTGTTGTTGGAACGATGATTTTTACTATTTGCAGAGCATAAGTATTGAACATGGGGGGTCAGGTAAGAAGGATAGGTAGATTTATAGAATACAACATAGACAGAGCCCTCAACTCTCTACGCTGACGGATGGGTAATCATTTTAAAAGCAATCGGTGCGCAGACACATGACCATACTTACGTAGATTGAAGGCAAATCGAATGTAGTTATTTAGAAGACGGTCAAGTTTATTGAGGAGATCTGCATTCAGGTCATAGTAACACACATCACCATAGTCTATTATGGGAAATATTAGGGACTGCACAAGCATAGCCTTTATGTGCGGTGAGAGGAGGTTTTTCAACCGATAGAGTGACCGCTACGTTCCGGTGACTATTTTACTTACAGTCGTGACCTGCTTTCGCCAGTCAAGACATGAGTCGACATGCAGACCAAGATCCTTAACATCGGAGCTAAATGGGATGACTGAGTTATCAAACATTACAGGTGGTACAGTAACGCAATTCACTTTCCTCATACTGTAGGGGCTCCCTACAATGATAGCCTGAAACTTGGTAGGGTTAACCGCCACCCCAAATCGATCAGACCAGTTTTTAACAATACGCTTACGCTTAGATGAACATTGACTCTTCAGAGTTGTTTTTAAGGCGCCTCCCCAGGAGGAGATACAGTAAAATAAAAGTGTCTGACAGAGAGCATTATATAAGTATATCTGTTTTGACAGTTGTGGATCAGCCACAGGCCGTAATTTCTTTAAAATAAAATTTGTTTGTGTATTCTTCCGCATAGGAGTTTTATGTGTTCTTTAAAGTTAAGACCGCTGTCAATTGTTACACCTAGATATTTTATCGTCTGCACAGGTTCCAATGAAGGGCAAAAACAGATAGATCTCGATTGACACACATTTGTGACGATTTTCTGGCTCCTAATGATTCCAATTACATTTTTAATACCAAAACAGATAAATTTTGTCTTATCTACACTACACAATGTAAGAATGTTACTCTGTAGTCACTTTTCGACCATATCAAATCCCAGATGAGCAGCTGTGAAATCCTCATTCCAGGTATCGGATGCAAAACAGAGGGCAGTGTCGTCTGCGAAGGAGATTATTTCGCCTTATGGGATCATAAGACTTGTGAGTTGGTTAATATATGCCAAAAATAAGGTAGGCCCGAAGATGCTTCCCTGCGGAACTCCATGCGTGATTTGGAGGCCATCACTATTGTGTGCATCAAGACAGCCACATTGAAAACGCCCAGTCAAATAACTCTTAAAAAGCTTGTTCTGCGTACCTCTAATTCCCAGTTTTTCCAGCTTATCCAGTAGGATCAAGACAGAAATCTTATCAAACGCCTTTGCTAGGTCTAGAAAGATTATGAGTTTTTTTTTTCTTTTGTCTAGGTTTCATCTAACATAATTTGTTAGTTTATTAACAGCCTACTCAGTCGACTTACCTTGACTAAAGCCCTATTGGTTAGTACACAGCAAGGTATTTTTTTCTAAATAGTCCACTAATCTTACGTTACTAATTCTCTGTAGTATCTTCGACAGCAAAATATATATTGGACTGTAATTATTGATACGATTTCTGTCACCACTCTTATGAATGGGGCAAAACTCAGCCTCTTTTAGAGATTTTGAAAACACCCGACTGCAGGCAGTTGTTAAATCTATTTATTATAGGTGATATAAGAATATCTTTATAACTTAAAAAAAATCGCTATTAATATTATCCCATCCACTGGCACAGTTAGACTTTAAGCCAAGGATAAGGCTTTCTACCTCATCTTCAGTAGTATCCCTTACAGAATATACTATATTTCTTTTTTTTTTACATTAAGCAGCAATTGCTTAATGTTTGCAATTTTTTTTTGTTGAATTTTATCTACCAATGAGCTTCCCACGTTAATAAAATAGCTGTCAACTTCATTGAGTGATTTTTGAGGAGTAGTTGATAAGGTAAGTAGTTCTTTAGGACAATTAGGTTTTTGAGATGTGTTGGTGATATCTTTGATTACTTTCCACAGTTTTCTGTTATCCTGTTTTGCTGTGAAGAGATATGAGGAACAGGGTGTAAAGTTCACTCATACTCTTCGGAAAAGGGTGGGTCCTCCGACCAGATGGATGTCGTATCTGGTGGGCAACTGCCCGATGATTGTTGTCGGGAAGTTGTATATATGCTATCTGCGCGGTAAACTCTGCTTGCCCGATGCAGTATTGATGCGTTTGTTCGCATGTGGCGGTGTAGATGCCGCCACATCACTCCCCTCCGAAGACCGGAGGTCGATAGTGGACTAAGTCTTGTAACTTGCGATGCTTGCCAATGCCAGTTGGGTTCCAGTGGGTTGGAACCGGGTGTCGCATAGTTCGCGGTTAGTCGGAACTGTCTGCGAAGATGCCCCGGTGAGTCGGGGTGGCTGACTGCTGATGCCGACCAGGAGAGGGATTAAGCGCTCTGCTTGTGGACCGGCCGAATGTGCAGTGTGCTGTGCCAAGTTTGCTGATGAGGCTGAAGGTGATGACCAGGTATGCGCTTGCGCTGCATGCTGATGGTCAGGACAACCGTTCAAGCCGTGGTTGCTGGCTGGCTGTGTGACTTGCGGGAGTGATGATGATGACGTCACGCTGAAGTAGTTGCACGAAGGCTGCGCTGACGTTCATACTCGGGGAAACCAGTGAAGAGATGATGTTCATCACGTCGGGGTCACCAGTGAAGAGATATGAGGAACAGGGTGTAAAGTTCACTCATACTCTCAGAAAAGGGAGGATCCTCCGACAAAATGGATGTCGTATCTGGTGGGCAACTGCCCTAATGATTGTTGTCGGGAAGTTGTATATATGCTATCTGCGCGGTACACTCTGCTTGCGCGATGCAGGATTGATGCGTTTGTTCGCATGTGGCGGTGTAGATGCCGCCACAGCTGCTTGAAGTTGGTCTCTCTCGTATGGTCTCTTTACTTTTCTTATGTACTGCAGAAGTTTCTGTACCGGCTGTATGTAATTTTAAAATATCGTTAGCTGAATCTAATTTCAACTTTTTATGTAACTTATTTTTATTTCTTACACATCGTAGCGACCCTTGTGTCATCCAGGATTTTACTATCTTGTGGCGATTTGGAATAGTTATTTCTTTTGTGTTTCTCGTAGTTGTTTTTTGAATACATTGCGTGAAATAGTTTAGGGAGTAATTTAGATCTCCGAAAATATTAATGGGGCTGAAATCAATTTCTGCTAGATCTCATTGTAGACTGACTTTATCATGTTTTGGTTATTTGATAAAACACATACTGACGTGTTTTCTTAACATTCAAGTTTACTAAAACAGGGTAGTGATCTTTTAATGTAGTGTGAGGTACAATGATGTTGGTAGGTCAGGTTGTTTTTACCCGTGCATGAACCAAACAAGTATGATTTTTGCTAAGAGTAATTATAGTATGAGCTGGCAAAGTCCATGTGTTGATGCCAGAGTTAAATATCTTTCCCTTTTTTTTTTTCAGGATTAATTTCAATATTTATATCTCCTATCACTATAACAGGTTCGAAGGTGAAAAGTATGTGTAGAGTTTTATCCAGTGATGTCAGAAATTGGTAGATGTTTTTGTAGGATGGTGGTCGATAAATGGCAAACGCGATATCGAAACGGTTATCTTACACAGCAACCAAACCATTACAATCTTGCATGACGGGTTCCCAACAATTACACTAAGATTTTCATCGAATTAGATTACTACACCATCATTTTGCTTAACGTTAAATTTAGTTCCTACATTACAATATCCTGGCAGGTTTGGTATTATAGTTGTATAATAAAGCCAGCATTCAGTCAATAAAATAACATCACACTTGAGTTTCATTCGGTCTAACAGAATGTTTAATTCTGGCATATTGCAGTTTATGCTACGTATGTTCTGTGTAAGAATAAACAGTTCCTGCTCCGATGAAGTAACTATTTTATGACAGTCCTCAATAGAAGCTATTTTCGATGATACAGAAACTTGATCGATATTTTTTGTTAAATTAATGATATCATTGAATGCAACATTAGATTTTGCAACTTACTCATAATATTCCGCTTAGACGAGATTAAAACAACATTTTGTTCTCTATTTATACACACTCGCGTCTGTCGACCCAACTAATGCGATTACACCGCGACGTTCATTGGGTAATGAAAGAACACCTGCTACGCTGCTGTTTGTACTATGACGTAGACGAGTGACGTTACCACACGGCTTTTATTGGCCGTAACGAAATTCTGTTATGTAATCTTTAGTGGAGGATTTGGTAAGAATATTGTGGGAATAATTAAACGAGCCACTAACTAAACTACTGCTCTCAGAACGGTGAAGGAAAACATACTCGTAGTGAGGAAACCGGTATGTCCAAGAACCAACAATTCGACGACATGTGAAATCTACCAATCCGCACTGAGCCCGCGTGGTGGATTACGTTTCAATCCCCCTCATAGTGAGGAGGCCTGTGTATCAGCAGTGGGAACGTTATAGGCTGATTATGTATGTATGTTGTGTAAGTAAACGAGAGTTTCTGACGTCACACAGATTCCTTCTTAAGAGCAAACGCGGACACGCATTTATTCCATACAGACGTTTTCCACTGTTTTCTCCCTGTTTCGTATGTTTAGTCTTTTTTTCTAATAATAATTTAAGTACGCCATAAAACAAAACATCATGTATCATGTAAATCGTAAAAAAACTTTGGATTGAAATTATCATTAACCAGGGAGAAAATAGAAACATACATTTTTAGGGAATGAACGCGAACTACTACGACTATGTGGAGCCTTGCTTGATTTATTCAAGACTGACAAAGATATTTCATTGTAATCTATTCTCAAATCTAGTTTTATTCATGCATGAGCACCGTTCCTAAAATGCGAACTTTAAAATACATGTAAAGGTAATATTGTTCATTCAATAAATTCCAATATACCGACTTATTAATAACAAAATTACGTTCTAACTTAACTAAAACAATTCACAATTTAAGACATAGCGTCAAAAAATTCATCCGCATTGCTGTCGACTGATAATGTACCCAAGACACCACTGGCGGCATTACCACGTTGTATGGCAATGCTTAGCCTCTGGCCAAGGTAAAAGCCAGCCCTTGGGTCACGGGAAGTATCAACCAGCAGTTTAGAAATTTCCATAAAGAGACCATGATCATTCGGACAAAAAAGGTAATTTACATGTATGTGATTAATGAGTCTCTTTTTTGGCTTAGAGCTCTCTTAAGGCCGGAATACACATGCCTGTAACTTGCACAAAACTATGAAAGTAGCTTGCATGCCGTATGCCATAACAACTTTCGATTAGTGAATACTTTAATTTGTGCAAGTGACAGGCGTGTGTTGTGTAAACCGGGCTTTAAGCGACGTTGAAGGTTTGAAACCTGGCAGACACGTTGTTAAACTTTTCATGTTATAGTTGCTCTCATATTTCATTAATCTTCGAGTATTGTGTGAAAGAAACAAATAAATGGCCCTTTCTTGGTTTCTATATGTGTCAATTTCATCAATGAAACTGTTCAAGAGCTGTCAGTGTCAATATTCCAAAGAAAATTATACTGACAGCTCCTAAACCAATAGTCACCACAATTGAAGACTTAAAGAGAAGTACATCTGAAGAAGAAGACAAATTGTGCGGGCCGCAAATAAAATCGTGGTCTAACCTAGTGATTTTCGGTGAAAGAAAACATAATTATTAAAGCATCCTTATGATCAAACCTAAGAAACCTAGTTCTTTCTCTTTGTGAGAAAAATCCTTTTGCATTGTCTTTTTTATATTTCAGCTTTTCAATCCCTATAATTTTCATACAACCTTTTCAAAACTCAATCTTATTAGGTACACGAAGCAATTGAGAGTTATTTCCCACTTTATAACAGCAAGTTTTTGAAGCATCATTTATTTCACGACAAAAAGGCTGGAACTTGGAACACAGAACAAAAAAATACTACGAAGCAACCCCATTCCCATTTATTGCTAAATCGGTTACGCTCTGTTACTTTACAATGTAGCAAAAAAGAAAACGCTACAAGATTGTACCTTGGATCTGAGCCAAATGTCGCCTGACCCAATACTTTTCTGTGCTAAGTATGCCGAACGTGGGAATATCGGCAATGTCGATTCACCGTACGAAGAGAAATAATCTTTATGAATTGTCACCCGTTTTCCTATAGAGAAATATGAGTTGCATATACATCATGCCAGTGGTGCTAAGGATAAACTATGGCTTAGCGTCTTGGATATTGGCAATAAGCCTAAAACAGAGGCTGAGGTTAGAGGGAGCATGATGACTGAATTGATGTTTGCTGATGGCGTAGTAATTGGCACTCGCTGCTGATGCGTAGATTTGTGTAGATACGATACGACCAGCAACGACGAGATACGAACAGCAGCGGTCATAACCTTCCAACAGTCTTAAAAGGTAGCTTGATAAAGAACCTCGCATCCGCAAAACTGCGTGCCTGAGTGCACGCCGTTTTGAGACGACATTTGACAATAGGGGTTTTATTATTAATTCTAAAAAATATTTGTTTCCAAATACTGCAACAAATATTGTAAAACCTGTAAAAGCTTAAAGAGTTGCCAAGTTATGAACGTTTTAAAATAAGTTTTAGAGAAGGAGAGAACTATCGTAGAAGTTACGTCACGACTATGTAACTTCACACTAGCGCCATACATTTTCCGTACCGCACGACAAGGATGGGAATAATCCCGTCCCGTAATTATTCATATTCGTCACCATCCTTATTCCTGACAATCGTGGAAGCTAAAAGATGACCTACCTACTGACGGCACTCGTTCACAAACATGACGCATGGGCTAGCATCATTCAGCTCAACCATTTTGAAGGGAGTTAAATGATCCAACACACGCGCCACCATCAGCGAGGCATTAGAGTGAGCATAACACACTCTCAACCGCCGGGGCAAATTCAAGTAAATGAATGATGCGACGTGACGCGTTAGGGTGATAACCTTGCGCCCTCACGACCCTAATCGCTGCAGGAGACGCCCTGGGCATCAGAAATCGCAAGCTGATTCCCGGCCACAGTAGGCTCGGGCTTGCGGACAGCGAGTAATGGGTAGCTCACCGTCCGGTATGGACCAGGCACGCGCGCCTCAAATAGATGTCGGCACGATTTGACGGGGTCCGTTAGGGCCGATGCCAGCCAGGATCGCGGGTTATTCGAAAAAGATACCGTGGCCCTGGCACATGCAACTGAAGGCTGGGTTTAAGTCCGAAAAGTCTGACACGCCCTCCCGCTTCACCCAGAGCGGGAGAACTCATTTGCTGATTTCCCAAACAAAAAAAAAAGACTAAATGGTAGCTTTATAGTCATCATTCTCATCATTTCAGCCGAAAGACGTTCACTGCTGGACAGGCCTCCCCCAATAGCTTTAAAGTATGTACCCAGTACTCACATATGTGCTATGCATACATTTATTATTAAATCAGCCCATAACCAGTCACAAAACTAGTCAAAGGCCTTCGCGTTTAAAAGCCGTCGTAAAATTCTTAGGGAACTTCTGATTTCAACATAATCACAGCATTTAATTAGAATGAAACTGGAGAACCAATTTCCTTATTATAATTTCAGTCTCAATCTGTGTAAAATAACTCTAAATATAGCGACTACATTTTAAACATTTTTAATTACAGGAATTGACCTTTTGACCTCACACTTAACAATTTTCCCCATACACAGTCAAATCATGATCTAATTCAAGACTATGAATAAGAACAAAGTACTTTGCAGTTTTATCTTCCAGCGCATCTTCAGTATGATTTATTCAAATGCACTTGACCGGTTTTGGGTCTGAAATGATTTGTAGTGTATTTGGCACCATTTTTCTGCAGAAAGAACTGATTTCCATTTTGTTTGCTCAGTATTTTACTCTGATTTCTTGGTTTAAGTTGTGATGAGGAAGAGTTAGCATGAATAATGGTCAATGCGCTACCTCATTACGTGTTGTTGATCTGAAGAGACCAATAAAAAAAAAATCCAGATGCTGGATATTGAGTGACTATCAATTTCAATGTGTTATATTAAAAAAAAATATGGGACTGACCTAAGATTGTCGCATTTTAAGTCAGTCCCATTTTTTTTCTTTTAACCGACTCCTGTTAGAGAAGCAGGATATATTTATGTTCGGCTTTATGAATGTTTTCTTTTCATCATGCTCCTGACAGAGTGTCACTTAGTCTAGGGTCACAACATAAACACTTTTTATAAAGCTGTGTGATAAATTTTCTCCAATAAAAGAAAACATGAAATTAAAGAAGAAAACCTGTTGCAAGTTAAACATGACCGCTCGAAACCTATCACCTTCAGTTACTTTACTCTTTAACCCGAACTGACTTTGGCAAAAGTTAAAGTTAAAGTTTTTCGTTCATATCAAAACCACAAACACCTAATAAATAATTTGTTAGAGTTTGATTAGCTTCATTGGTTATGAATTTACCTATATTGTAATTAATAATTTTATTTTTCTGTCGAAGAAAAATGAAACTGTATTTTGTTTCATAGTATTTTGTGATGGACATGTCGTTTTTTTAAAGTAACCTGATGGGTCTGCTCTTGACTTAGATCTCGCCTAATTTAAAGCGATATTTTTGGTCTACAATGGAATGAGCATGCCTAGAAGATGCCTTTTCACTCTTGTTGTGACGATAAATAAGTTGAAAAGTTAAATCTTACGTCTAACGTAAATTAAGAGAAAAATTACCAGCACTAAGCCTTTTCCTCTGCTACAATCAATCTTCATCATTGCTTCGAAACTTTTTCAGGTAAATTAATTTCAGAATCTTGCAAAAGACTGGACTAGATCGTGATACAGCCCTTACGCTTTGCGAATACGTAAATACAAGAATCGGCAAGGAAAACGACCCATTTCTTTGTTGATATGTGAAAATGTAACGTAACGTAAATAAATGGTTTGAAATTTGAAAAAACTCTTTTTGCACATGATCATTATTTAATTAGTTTATAGACTTTATTCATATCTATGCAGATCAGAGCAGACCAGGGCTGGTGGTGGTGTAGGTGGTAGTAGTAGTGTGGTAACGGCACGGCAACTTACGAGTTATGTCGTAGGTTCGAACCCAGACAAACGCTTTCTTAATGTAAATAATTATTGCATCAGCACTGCTCTCAAAACGGCGAAGGAAAACATCGTGAGGAAACCGGCAAGTCCTAAATCAAAACTTGAAGATTTGTGACATATACAATGTGCACAGGGCCCACGTGATGGATTACGGCCCACTCCTTCTCATCGAGAGGAGGCCTGTGTCCAGCAGTGGGAACATTATAGTGTGACTAATTAATATCCATGGCATTACCCATATTGTGTTTGCGTCATTTGAAATCAAAATGCAAGAGGATACCTAGTTGTATTTCCAATTCAAAAATCGTTCGAATTAAATTTACGTTTACTTCCTCGGGGCGAGCTGGATTGCTCCAACACGAATGTATGCGTACATCCGCGGTGGGGCGACTCGGATCGCCAGGCACTTCTTCTCTTGCAACCGAGCGGGTGGGCAGGTTACGGATAGCCCAACTCCGGCTGCGGGACCGTCTAGAATGGTCGATCCCGGCCGGAGCATCTTGTAAGAGATCCCGGACAAGAGAAGTTCCCCAAGGCCCAATCCGAGGCTCAGCGTAACCTAGGTACCCTACCTCCCATGAACCAGAACGCCTAACAAAACCATCCCTCCCTATCCACTAATTTCCTGCCGTTTTCCCTAATCCTTAGGCCTAATCCCAGACCTAGGGTGAACCCAAATTACCCACACCCTCTCACCAAATGCCTACCTTCCTATCCCTATGTCCTGTCGGTCCCAGAGGAGGAGTAACCTCAATTCCAAAAAAGCCCACCCCCAAAAAGATATCATGCAGAACGTAGAAAAAACTACCCAGGTGGGTCCCGGCCAGGCCGGGGAATCCCACACCGCCACGGCGGTCAGCCCCCAACGTATTCTTGGGGAGGGGGGCAACAGACTGCAAAATATCACAGCGCTCTTCAGCGCCTACAAAACAGGCAGCGACTAACGCGCCTAACTTCTCAACACCGGCCGCGACTAACGCGCCTATACACGCAAACTCGGCCGCGATCAACGCGCCAGTACCCACAACCCAACGCATAACGTTCCCCACGAGCGTCTGGCAACAGGGTATTGTGCGGAACAGCGTCACAAATCCCGACTATGACCAAGAAAAACACAGACAGAGGGCGACAGGGAAGGATGACGGAGCTGGCAGCTCTACCACCCTCCCGGCTGACGAAGTACGACTGCTAAAGAAGCGCGGAAAATCACTGCCCGGGACGGGAAAGTATGCGACCGAAAGCAGGACTACGAAGGCACTAGTCAGCGCGAAATGAGATCGGACGCCGAAATAACAGTACGCGACCAGCCACGAGTACGCGAAGGGGCAGCCCGGCGCGCAAAGTGGCCGGACGTGTAACCAAGCGGGCAGGGGCAAGTACGCGAAGGGGAAACCCGGCGCGAAAAGCTCCCGAACGCAACAGAGTCTGTCAGGGCCGCCAGTCGACCCCAAAACACAGACCATACCCAAAATAGAACTCGACCAAGACAGCACAGGGGTAGGCGCCTTAGAGCCTCACACAGGCGCAGCTGGCAGACAACTTGCCAGGCACCTCCAAACCGCAGCCTGGACCAAGCGGTACAGGGCCGGCGAAGAGAGTGTGCCCTGACGACACAGCCTCACCGAGTGCACTGCAGGGGGACGCCAAACGTGTGAGGGTCCACTCCGCCCAGGGGGAGCAGAAAACCTACGCGCGAGCCACGAAGGATATACCTGCGCGGCTGGCCGTGGCGATCTGCTTCCCTACCCCATCCAGAGACCTGACCAGGGATGAGGCTGAACTCATAAAGTCAGGTCTCGAAGACCTGTTGATGAACACGGACTCGACGACACCACTCCCCTCCTTCCGCGGTTACCCACGGGTAGCTGAAGGCACCGTGCAGATGTGGTGCGAAGACGACTATACCCTGACTTGGTTGACGCAAAATGCGCCCAAAATCCGACTACCAGACACCGACCTCACACTTACGGTACTACGACAATCTGACGTGCCCACCCGTGTCCGAGCCTCGCTTTTCGTCCCTCGTTACGAAGGTGACATGGCCCGGCTCCAAAGTGTTCTGATTCGTCAGAACACTTGGTATGACATCGCCAGGTGGTCGCTGTACAGGGCAACTACCGTCGGTGGCAACAACTGTGGGACTTTTTTGATCCTGGGTGTGCCACCGGAGGAAGTGGAAAAGGTCTTGGCCCGGGAGCGACGGATATCATACCTTCTTAGGTCGATATACGTACGCTTCTGGCCCACGACCCAGCCCGCCGACACAGAGACTGACAGTACAGTAGTGAAAGAGACAGCACTGACACCGACACAGACGACCGAACCGGACATCGCCCACCTCGAGGAGGTCATCGCCCGTGCGGCAATGGCCGATGTTGTCACCATATCGCCCGGATCACCTGGTTGGAACGAGCAACTCCTCGCCTCGTCGCCATGTGATCAACAAACTTACCAAGCCAGAGTGGAGGAAGGGGAGATACCGTCCGATGGATCTATCTCCGACTAACTCCACCCTACTGCCTTCGAAGCCCCTAAACATCATACAGACCAACCTCCAGCATAGCCAAACGGCCACGACTAGCTTGCGCAGGGCACTGGAGGTAAAACCCCGAACCATCGCACTGATCCAGGAACCATGGATCAGGAACAATAGGATATGCGGCCTCGGCAACATCGGAGGTAAGCTAATCCTCAACACACATAATTCAGACAAACCAAGAACCTGCGCCTACATACCCAATGGAATTCCTACCACACCACTCACTCAGTTCTGTTCCAGAGACCTGTCAGGCTCCAGACCGAAGGCGACGTTCCCGATGTTGTATTGGCCTCGGTATACATGCCAGGCGAGGACGCAAACTGCCCGCCAAAAGAGATGAACGACCTGGTACAACACTGCGAGCGTGCCAATCTAGACCTGATCATCTGCACCGACTCAAACGCTCACCACCCACTCTGGGGCAGCGACGCACCGAATCTCAGAGGAGAGGTACTATCCACCTATTTATTTTCTACTAACCTTAACATTGTTAACCGTGGTGCTGAACCCACTTGGGTCACAGTCCGAGGGCAAACGATCATAGACCTAACCCTTGCAACAGAAAATGCGACAAACTTTATCACAAACTGGCACGTATCCGACGAGCCTTCTTGCTCAGACCATAGAAGGATTCGCTTTACATTAACTACCAACACAAGTAAACCAGTGCCTAGGCGGAACCCGCGGCGCACCAATGTACCCGGGTATAAGCGCCTCCTAGCCTCCCTACTAGGCAGACACCTATCACTAGTAACCATAACAGACCACGCACAACTAGAATACATCGTGAACAAACTATCAGAATATATTACCGAGGCGTACCATGCATGCTGCAAACTAAGGGCGCCAAAAACTAATAGCGATAGGAACCCCTGGTGGAACGCTGAACTTAGTAAACTCAGAGATGCATTCCGTAAGCAATTCAACAGAGCCAAAAACACCAGACTCCTGCATAACTGCCAGAAGAACAGTATGGCGGAAGTTCTGTGAATCCATCGAAACCAATAATGAAGCCACAAGGGTAAGGAAAATACTATCAACTGATCAGGACCGAACCCTCGCGCGGCGCGCTGAAAAATCCCGACAACTCATACACACTAAATGACCATGAAACCAGTAAGATCCTCCTCAAGACTCACTTCCCAGACTGCAAACTCCTAGAGGACAAGGTGTGGGAAGCTGAACCAGAATGGACCCCAACGGATCAAGACTGGTCTAGAGCCCGCAATATAGTAACATAAGACCGGATAAAGTGGGCCATCAACACCTTTCAGCCCCATAAGTCCGCTGGGCTGGATGGCATCTTCCCAGCCCTCCTACAATGGGGGGTTGATATAATGACACCATGCTTGGTGGAGACCTTCCGAGCCTGTATAGCACTCAGACACATACCCCTAGCTTGGCGCGAAGTGAAAGTCATATTCATACCCAAACCAGGCAAATCCGACTACACACAACCCAAGGCCTATAGGCCCATAAGCCTCACATCCTTCCTACTGAAAACCCTAGAGAGACTCTGTGATAGACACATTCGAGACGGACCTCTTCAGGCAAAACCACTTCATAAACAACAACATGCGTACTCCACAGGCAGATCAACGGACTCTGCGTTACATAGTTTAGTTTCCAAGATTGAATGCGCGGTGGACCACAAATGCTCAGCACTACCCGTCTTCATTGATATCGAGGGCGCTTTTGACAAAACCACGTTTGGTAGCATCAACATGGCCCTCGACAGACACAATATAGACCCGACCCTGAGCGGGTGGATCACTAATTTGCTCAAAATGAGAGCTGTACAGGTAACAGTGAACGACACCACAAGGGCCATTGTGGCGAAGGGCTGCCCGCAGGGGGGCGTTCTCTCGCCACTTCTGTGGAACTTGGTTGTAGACAGCCTCATCAGAACACTCAATGACAAAAGGCTACTTTACTGTAGGCTATGCCGATGATATAACCATAATAATAAATGGCACCCATGAAAATACCCTATGCAACCTTATGCGCCAAGCCTTGAAAATAGTAGAGGACTGGTGCAACAGACACCAGCTATCCGCCAACCCCACAAAGACCGAACTGATTCTCTTTACAAAAAAGAGGAAACTGACGACACTACAACTACCACGATTCTTCGGAACTACCCTAAGCCTATCAACCGAAACCAAATACCTAGGCATCTATTTGGACAAACAGCTGAATTGGGCAAAACCCACCAACTACATCACTACAAAAGCCAGCATATATCTGTGGCAGTGCAAGCGAATGCTTGGCAGAAACTGGGGGATTAACCCCAAGGTAACCTACTGGCTATACACTACTGTCATTAGACCAATTATCACGTACGGCTCGTTAATCTGGTGGCCTAGGACAGACCTGAGCACAGCCCAAAGAGATCTCGAAAAACTGCAGCGGTTTGCTTGTGTAGCAATCACTAGCTGCATGAGAACTACACCCACTGCTGCCCTACAGGCAATGCTTGGGCTGCCACCCCTACACCTCATCGTGCGGGAGGAGGCGACCCTGGCTGCCTTTAGGCTCCATATATCGGGAACCCGAAGCAAAGATTCTAGGGTCAGGCACACACGCATAAAGGAGGATGCAGTCAAACGACAGCCAATGTTAGCATCACCCTGTGACAAAACCCCGAAGCAACACTACTTCCAAAAGCACTACAACATCGTTCTCTCGGAAGAACGGTGTGACTACTCACGCCCGAACGAGATGAGAGTATACACCGACGGCTCGAAGACCGGATCTGGGACTGGAGTTGGAGCCTTTTCACATGACTTCAACATAAACATATCAAATTTGCTGGGAATGTTCAACACCGTCTATCAGGCGGAGTGTGTGGGCATTATACAAGCGGCGTACGCCATAGAAACCAGGAAAGTTACGGACACACATATAGGTATACTCTCCGACAGCGCCTCAGTCCTCCAATCATTGAGGAAAAAGTATATTACCGTAAAACGGGGTGAATAGGGATGCAGGGGTGAATAGAAACGAAACTTTAAAAAGGATTTTAACATTGAAATAATAGAGTTTGTTGCCAAAAATGTCCCTTATGTATTGACTGTATTATAATTAACGATTAAGTGCCCTTGTTGGCAACAAACTCTATTATTTCAATGTTAAAATCCTTTTTAAAGTTTCGTTTCTATTCACCCCTGCATCCCTATTCACCCCGTTTTACCGTTACCTCAAGTATAATACTAGAATGTCACAAGGCTCTAGAACGAGTAACGGTATTAAACCGCAACACAGTGACACTGCAATGGATAAAAGGACACAGTGGATCGCTGGGCAATGACGCAGCTGACGAATTAGCCAGGAGAGTATCCAGGACGTCGGCATGCGGGCCTGAACCCATCATACCCATCCCCTTCAACCAGATACGCAGGTGGCTGCAGGAGTCCACCCACACACAAGCCGAGAAGTGGTGGACCTCGACACCAGGCTGCAGGCAGTCCAAGGAAGCTTTGCCATCCTTAGATGGCAGGCTAACTAGACGTTTATTACGTCTGAATAGAAATGGCCTGCGCCTGGTGACGGGGACCATCACAGGACACTGCTCGCTAAATAAACACTTTTACACAATAGGCATAACGGACAGCCCTCTGTGCAGAGCTTGCATGGAGTCGGACGAGACCGTCGCGCACGTGCTCTTTGAGTGCACAGGCGTTACCCAGATTAGAACAGAAACCCTCGGGACACTCGGATCTTACACAGAGGTTCTCAACAGACCAGAAGCTTTGATCGGCTTCTGGAGGGAGGTGGGCTGGTTGGAATAAAAAACCATCGACGGCCGCCATGGCCCACGTACAATGGTCCACATGTAGAACTAAGTGCGGAAACCAAACCCTCTAATATAGAACATACGTTTACTTCGCGCGTTGGTGCTACAGCCTTACTTTTGACATTACGTAAACTTCCATTTCATAACAAAACAATAAGGTTTTTTATCTGCCACTATCTCAGAGTCCTATGTCAAACATTAGGTAGGTACAGTTTCATTTAAATTGCGTAAAATTCAAATTCATGAATTTATGAATTCTTACGATACGAAGCGTTTACATGAATGTAGAATTTATTGAGATGCCGATTCTACTTATTTGCGTTCGCTACGGATATTGTAGTTGGGTTTTATTTTACATAGCAATTAACCCCTGCTTTGCACGGTTTTTACTACTTGACATAACATCAAGATTTCTTTATTAAACAAAATTAGCGTACTACGTATTCGCTCTAAGTTTGCCGATCTATGGAATGCGCGTCACCTCCCCCCCAACCGCCGCCGTCCCGAGCCGAATAGAGTCGCCCTCTTAGTACCGTAAGCAACGTTATTGCAAGGGCGTGTGATTGTTACGTATTCGGCACTTTTATTCTTCAGTTATCTCAGATATTTGTTAGTTTTGCTGACAGTCAGCAACAAATTTAGAGCGGGATAACTTATACACCTAGCACATCCGAAATAATTTCTCTAAATTATGGTGAAAGCCGTCTCAAAATCTGTGGCGAGTGGACCTTGCTAGGTCCAGCGAATCTCTGAAAAAGGCGAAAAAATTAAAAAATGCAAAAACTTTAACACCAGACTCAGAGGCAGCATTGCTTAGTCTGGTGAAACTGTCAAACTCAGAGGTCGCAGATCGTGGCTTGACCATAAAAGTTCAGAGGCTCGTCTTTGACTTAGATTGACTAAATTTTATTTAACCAACTATCTGAAATCATAGCCATGACCAAGGCCTTTTAATACAACCATTTTGCCAACTCAAAATCAAACTCAGAGGTCGCAGATCGTGGCTTGACCATAAAGATTCAGAGGCTCGTCTTTGACTTGGCTTGAAAGAGTTTTTTTTTCTGTCGTTTTTTTTTCAAGTATTTCTTTTTTCTTCATTTTTTTCTATTTTTTTTTCTTTTTACCAACCAATTCCATATGAGTCGTTTCATTTAATTTTATCCATCGAATTAACTTTTCCATCACATGCAATTTAAAAGGTCTCTCACTTCGTATCTATGATTGTCGAGGACTTTTAATATTTGATAGGGTCCCAGATATTTCGGTCCTAGTTTGTTACCCGACCACTGAGTGTCGTTACAAAGAACAAAGTCTCCTTCTAGAAAGGGTCTAATTTTGGCGCACTTAGAAACGAAACGTATTTTTTTTTTTTTTGCTGCTTCGGCCATTCTGTGCTCAGCGTCTAAACGGATCTCATCTTTGTTAATATATTCGTAAGATAGGCATATCTGTTCGATTGCAGGGGGAGAGCATCATTTACCAAGCAGGAGTTCTAAAGGGGAATATCCTGTATCTTTAGATTTCGTATAATAAATTACAATTCACCTATTTTATTAACCCAAACTCTAGATTGCGTTAATCTTGGATTTCTGTGCCCATAATAGCAGATTCTCTGTCAGAAATAATTCTACATGGGGTGCCAAAAATATTAATCATTTCTCGGAAACTCTTTAATATTATATTAGTACTTTTATCTCTCGGTGGATATAGAAGTATAAATTTTATAAATGCATCAATAGCTACCAGAAGGTATGCTTTCTGGTTTGTGCCGGTAAGATTACCCATAAGGTCTACGTGTATCGTGTGGAAAGGTATGCTTATTTTATCAATGGGGTGCAGTTCCATTTGCTTTTTGCCTGAAGACTCTTTGCCAATTTTGCAATGTAAACAGTTATCGCAAAATTTACGTACCCGTTTTGTCACGTGTTTAACCAAAACTGTTCTCGAATTTTATCCAAAGTACGTTCCCACCCCGTATGTAAAAGACTTTCGTGGTATCTACTTATTAATGAACAAACATGTGATTCAGGGACTACTGTACGAGCTAGTGATTCTCCTTTTTGGTTTTGTACGGTTATCATCAAGAGATTGTGTCCGTATGGACTGAGGTCTCATATTCAAAGGTTTTTTTTTTTCTAAATCATCTGTATTTTTTTTACTTACTTCTAGGTTTTTTGTCCCTCTCTTGCACAACTATAATCTGCGTTAGATATTTTGATAAAACATTTTTCATCATAGTTAAAAATAAAACATTTTCAAACTGTCAATAAAACGAAAAAGAAAGATATCACCAATTTGAAGTAAAACTTCATATGGCGCCTTTTCCTTCTGAATCGTGTCGAGTTCTCGATGTGATGGTGGTGCAGCTGTTAACGCAGTAGTAGAAACAGAAGTTTTCTCGGATTTCTTCTTTTTTCTTTTTATTCCAGCAGCTGTCATAAGGGTGGCCTGGTTTCTTACAGATGTCACAAAGTCTGTTCCTGCAATCACGAGAAATGTTGGTACTGGTTTGTTACAATTGCAACACGTCGCTCGAAATTGTTGGAAGGTCAAGCCTTGGTTGTTTGGCATGAGGTTTATCTGATAATGCATCGACGGGATGTTTAAGATAGTTCGCCAATGTGGGAATCAGTTCAGTTCAGTTCAGTGTGCTAACCTAAGGAGTTGAGCTTGGTAAATCTTTGGTCTTATGCCAGATATTACAGCTCCTACCATGAGCTCAGTTGGAGCATTCAGAGAAATTATTGAAAACAAACGCAAGGATTTGGCAACATATTCTGAAAAAGATTTAGCCTGATTTAAAGTATTTTCCAGAAATGTATTGACGTACACAATATACCTAGTTTTGCCATTAAATTGTCCTACGAGTTCACTTTGGAGTGAATCACAATTAGCACGAGAATGAGCAGTAGTGTGCCTATTGCTTAGCACGTTGTTTGCAAGCATGCCAATCCCTTCATCATAGCAAAAAAACTGAATTAACTTGCGTGGTGATTAAAGAAGCAACTTGTTTACACCATTCCTCAATTGTCATTTTATGCTCTTCTGGATCATAATGAGGTAAATGAATTTTACTTATCTTGTGGGTACTCGTGTTTTTATTCCGTAAAACCATCCTTTCCAGCCACTTGATCTGGCTGCGAAGTAAATTCAGGTCGTCTGAATTTCCTGGTCGAGAGGTCGGTATAGTAGGCGAGTACGTTTATGGGTCCAGTTCAGGCTAAGGCTGATCCCTTTCTTCTGATGTAAAAGCGGGAGGGCTCGGGGGTCTTAAATGATAACGATCAAACATCTTTACAACACTTTTATCACTCACAACAAACAATGATTCACACAACTTCATTTTACAAGTTTTTTATTTTTATTTTTATAATGGCATCTCGCAGGTCAACCTGTAAGGTTGTCGTCTGCTTAAACGGACTTGCCTGTGGTACCCTAATAAATTAAGGCCTCCAGCCAGGACTTAAACTTAAATACTAACTAAAAACTAAGCGACAAAGCTAAGGGCACCGCCTGTGGTATGCGGACCTCGGCTCAGGGCGTCGCTGGAAGAGGGCAGCAAGGGACTAGCTGGATCAGGAATTGAGTGATTTAGGACGAATTTAAAGCTACAGGCTCAGCGGCGCGGGCTGGCTCGAGCAAGGGTCGGGAGGGGCGTGGATTTGGCCGTCGCGGCGGGCCTCGGCGGCGAGGACGGTAGGACGGCGATCGGGTTTTGCGCTTGTGTAAGGTGCTGGTGGCCTTACTGCTACTCCTGGAGGAGGGTAGTGGCGTCGTCGGGGGCGATTAAAGTATGCCTTGGTCGGCTAATACTGCTAATGCGTTAGGGAGTGTAGCGGGCAGCCGCTGAGATCAAGGGGTTGGGGTGTTTGATGCCACAGTCGAAGAAACGCTTTGATAAGCGTTTCATGAACTGGTTTATGGTAGGCATTTTAAGGTCGACGTGGAGATTTATATCACGGACATAGAAGGGGGCACCCGTGACCTTTCTGAGGAAACGGTTCTGGAGGGTCTGCATCTTATGGAGATGACGTGGGTGAGCGTGCGTAAATACAACGCAGGCATAGGTCATGATGGGACGGATGACTGCGGTGTAGATGCGCAGCTTGCATTTAAGTGACAGTTTACTACGGGCTGTCAGTACAAAGTGGAGCCTGCTAAGAACGAAGGAGGCGCGCGCGCGAACCGCCTTAATATGAGCCTTAAAGGTAAGGTTTCGATCGAGTATCGCGCCTAGGTATTTGGCTTGCTTCTCCCAAGGGATTGGCTTGCCGTACATAGTGATCGGGCTGGGAAGAGGGGGTGGGACTCGACGACGTCTCGAGAAAAGAACCGCCTGACTCTTATCGGGGTTGACCTCGATTCTCCATTTCCGGAACCAAGCGCCTAAGACGTTTGCGGAGGTTTGGAGAGTACGAGCTATGGCATTGGGACAATGACCGGTATAGTAAACGGCAGTGTCGTCGGCGAAGAGAGCCAACTGAGCCTTTTTACTCTGTGGGATATCACTGGTGAACAGCGTGAATACTAGAGGAGATATAACGGAACCCTGAGGGACCCCGGCACGAATAGGGTGAGGGGACGAGAGTGCACCCTAGATGCGATAGCGGAAGGTGCGGTTCGACAAAAAGTGTCCTAAGATGAGCACGAGACGATCTGGCACTCCTAGTTGGTAAAGCTTATATAACAAGCCGTTGTGCCAGACTTTGTCGAAGGCTTTCGCTATGTCGAAGAATAGCACACCCGTCGTCGCGTTACGCTGCAGACCAGCGCACAAGTGCTCTACGATACGGTGTACCTGGTGGATACTAGAGTGTTGGGGTCGGAAACCAAACTGCTCGTTGGGAATGAGGCTCTTTGCTTCGGCGTAGTCTTTGAGACGCTTATAAATAAGCCTCTCGTAGATTTTGCCGAGTACATTGAGTAAGCTAATGGGACGGTAGCTGGAGGGCTCAGACTTTGGCTTGCCTGGCTTTGGAATACCGATGACTGTTGCTTCTTTCCACACTTGTGGGAAGATGTTGTTGCTCAAGACGCCATTGAAGATGGCGGTCATAAGCATTATTAGAGGGGCCGGTAGGAGTTTGTAAACCTTGTTGGTAATACCGTCCGAACCGGGGGCTTTACGAGCGTGGAGCCCTTTTATGATGTCGTGCACTTCGTCTGGAGTGACGGGAGGTAGAGGATCATCAGGGTCTTCAACGGGTGGTAGGAAGGCTCTCCGTTCGACTTCAGCGTCGACCTTGTTCAGGTGAACTTGGTCTACTGGTTGAGAGCTGGGAGAACATTGGGACTCTAGGCTGTCAGCAAGGCATTCGGCCTTTTCGGTGCTGTCGAACGCGACGCTCTTGTCGGGGCGGATGAGGGGAGGCATGGAGACCTCCTCGGAGGAGCGCAATTTCCTCTGAAGGTGCCAGTAGGCTTGGTGAGTGGGCTCGAGTTCACTGAACATCTTGTTCCAACCCTCTGAGCGAACCTCCCCTATGCGTTTCTTTACAGCACGCTGTAAATGGCGCATGTGGGCTTTGTTTGCGTCACAAGGGAAGGAGTCGTAGGCACGAATAGCCGCAATCTTCTCGGTTATCAAGTCACGTACGTCAGTAGGTAGTTTCCAGCGATGGTCTTCCATCACCGGAACTTCCCGTGAACAATCCGTCAAAACGGATTGAACGTGCTCAGTAAACGTCATTATTATTTATCATTATTTATCATTACGTCATTTCGAGAGGTAGTTGGTGAAAATCAGCGCTGTTGACGATAGGTTCGTCCGAAGTCACAGCATTTTGCTGAGCAGCGACCTGTTCTTGCACAGATGCGACGCACGACTTACTTATTGTTCTTATTATTGTTGTTTGTTTTGTTAGAAAAGTAGTCATTCTTCCACTTTGCAATCGGCAGCATGTTTTTGTACAAATAATGTTTGTTTTATTGTCATTTGCCAGTGTCGCAACACAAACAGAGCAATGTGTATTGTCTTTGGTGCTGAGTGACATCAGGCAATGGACAAAATTACAAAATTTTAAATGCTGAATACGAGGCCTTTGGCTACTGTGAATATATGTGTAATTTGTGTCAACTTTTTGTAATGTGCGTTTTGTTTGTGCAGAATAAACAATTTTTCTTTCTTTCTTTCTTTCTTTCTAAACGATTCGATTGCGGCCGTCGTGTCGGCGACTGACACTATGTGATCGGGGATGGTGTCCAATTGAGGCGACGTGGTGGATTTCAGTCTTTCAGTTACTTTCTTCCAGTCGGTTATCATCTGGGTCTTAGGGGGGCGGTTGGGATCGCTTGGGCCAGAGTAGGGGGCAAGATGCATGGCCAGTGCTCGACCGCTGGGGCCAGTGCTCGACCGCTGGCTCGGGAGAAGGCACGGCTCCCTGACGTTTCGGGCGACGCAGGTGCTCTCGGGGCATGGTTGCTTCGGGAAGTACCTGTGTCGCATAAACAGGGAGCCGGACGCCCGGTGTCACCACTGCATCGACTGCCGGGAGGACACGGCGTGGCACACGCTGGCAGAGTGTGCCGCTTGGGAGGAGCCGCGCCGTGCCCTCATAACTGAAGTAGGCAGTGACTTGTCGCTGCCGACCGTAGTGAGTTCGATGGTCGGCAGCGCCGAGTCCTGGGACGCGGTGGTTTCCTTCTGCGAAACAGTCATCTCGCGGAAGGAGGCTGCGGAAAGGGAGAGAGAGATCTCGACTCTCGACCCGGCCCGCAGCAGTCGCACCGGGCGTCGGAGGAGGGCGGACAACGCCCTCTTCCGGCCCCCCTAAATGGGTCCAGGGGCGACGAATTCGGGGACATCCGTCGCCCCCCAACTTCAGGACCCGAGAAGGCGGCGCGCTTAGTGTTCCTTGCGCGCCGACCACAGACGTTGCGGGGGGAGTACACCTCACTCCCCCCGCCCGAGACGGGGCCCGCAAGCGGGCCGGCACCAGCCGGGGTTGTGGAAGAATAATGTGTTCCCGCGACCCCGGCGTAGGTGTGAGAAGGAACACCGGGGTGGTTTTTAGTCAGTAAGAGTCTGACAGACCCCTCCGCCCGCCCCAGGGCGGAGGACATCCATGAGGATTTTCCACCCCGGGAACAAAAAAAAAAAAAAGGGGCAAGATGCATGACTACTGGGCGGTGGTCAGAGTTAAGCTCGTGGAACGTCTCTATCGATTGCAAACGTAGGTTCACATTCTTGAGCAGCGCTACATCGAGGATATCGGGAAGATGGTTAGGATTTCCGGGGAAATGATTAGAACTCATTGGAGCCATGACGTCAAAGTTGAGAGATTCCCCTAACTTGAATGTGATCCGACCTCTGGTAGAAGTCGTGCTACTATTCCACGCCGGGTGTTTGGCATTAAGATCCCACGCCAAGATGACGGAGTCACTTATACTGAAGAGGGCAGTGAAGTCCTTTTGGAGAGAGATGGGATCCTCCGGACCATTGTCTGGTAGAATATAAACAGAGATGATGGTGATCGGTTGATGACCAGTCATGCCGAGCCGACAGATAGAGGTCTCCAGATGGGAGAAGAGAGAAGGTAGGTCTATAGGGATGCAATACAAAGATTTCCTAAAGTATATTAGTGTGCCACCCTTGTGGCATCGAGACCTGTCATTGCGAACTAGTTTATAGTTGGCAATATTCGGGTTTCGGTGATGAGGTTTTAAAAAGGTTTCCTGTATGAGGAGGATGTCAAGCTGATGGTCGCGGAGGAAAGCGGCGATCTCATCGCGTTGACCTAAAACGCCATTTGCGTTGAAAAAGCCTAATTTAAGGGATCGGGATTCGTTACTGTTCTCTCGTATTATCCATTGAGAATAAATATTTGAGTGAGTGTAGAACTTGCGCGATCTCGGGATACGCGCTGAGGATTTCCATAAGGCGAAGTGCGTTGCCGTTTGCAGCAACGATTTCTTCCGCCATTTTATCCGCGGCGGTGGTGAAGAGAGCCGCGTATGTAATTAATATAATTTGGGCGCTGTTTCGGCCCCGGGTTCCCTGAGGTTTCGCTGGAGAGGCCGTAGGGGCCGTGGGGGCTACCAAAGGCGCTGGGATGGCGGAAGCCATCAGCGCTGGAAGTTGAGCGGGTTGCGCCGGTTGCGCGGGTTTAGAGGGCACCGAAGCTGCGGGAGGCTTCAGGTGATTTGGGGTGCAGTCGAAGAGCCTCCTCGTGGCGCATCCTGGGCAACGTCAGCTCCAATCGCCCACCGGTTCTGGTGGACAATTGGCGCTGGCGGCTAATCTCAACAAACGGGGAAGGGCACGGTTCTATTCCCCGATCATCTTTGACGGTCGTGGAAGGGAACCGGGCTAGGGAAGGGACGGCTAGTCCGTCGTTGGAGTAGGTCGTACGCCCACCCCCCCTCTGCTTTCAGAGGGTGAGTTGTGTGGGCGTGGTCTTGTGGGAGGAGAGGAAGAAAACCTCTTAAAAAAATAACCCCATCTCCAAGGTCGAGCGTGCCGAGGGGGTGTATGGCCGGAGGGCATCCGGTCGTTAGCGCTGGGTGCGGTCCCTTTGATCCCCCTGGATCCCCATCCAGGGGGATCAAAGGGACCGCACCCTTCAAAGGAAAACCAAAAATATGGAAAAGACATTTGAAAATATATTACCCCAGGGCGGTACCAGCTGCGCAGCAGCTGGAGAATCCGCCACGCTACCTTCGGTAGCGTCATGCCCCACGTATTCTGAGGGGGGCATCAATTGTCATCCGCTTGCCAATGGCAACAAGAGCCGAGGAGGCTCCTGTCCCTCAGGGGACGAACAGAGAGACGAAGGTGCGGTGTCAGATTCCGACACGGCATCCGTGAGGATGAGTGTGGTGAGCGTGGCGAGCGTAAGCTCAAAGCGCAAGACCCAAGAGACTGGAGATGAGATGGTTGGGGGCAAATTTTGGAAGACAAGTTTTTCCTACAGCGAGGAGAACCTATCGGCCCCCATGGGGCCAACGGGCACAAGAGGGCGAGCGAAAGGCAGATCGTCAGCTTCGACGTCGCGCGACTCTCGGGGACGCTTTCTCAAGCGCCTCGACCCGCCACCTCTTGTGGCGAGCGTTGACAGCGAGGACATTGACTCCGAGCCCGTGGTGGAGGTTAGCGGAGGCTCCACTACGGCATACTCGCAGCCCGCCTCGTCGGCCACTTGTGCAGAGAGGGGCCGGACCTGGACGAGAGCCAGTTCGGCTTTCGGCATGGGCGCTCTACCATCCACGCTGTGTCGAGGGTGAGAGTCCTGGCGGAGGAAACAGGGTCCCGGGGCGGGGTGGTGGTGGCGGTGTCCTTGGACATCTCCAACGCCTTCAACACCCTGCCCTGGAGCTGCATACGGGAGGCACTGCGTTATCATCGGGTGCCTCTCTACCTCCGCCGCATCGTTGGGGCTTATCTGGCGGGGAGGTGTGTCACCTACATGGGACGTGATGGCGGAAACCAGCGCCAAGTGTCGTGCGGTGTTCCACAGGGATCGGTAGTGGGACCGCTCCTGTGGAACATCGGGTACGACTGGGTGCTGAGGGGCGAGCTCCCGCCGGGCGCGGACCTGACGTGTGCAGGAGGCGGTCCGGCCAGTGCTCGACCTCTGGCTCGGGAGGAGGCACGGCTCCCTGTCGTTTCGGGCGACGCAGGTGCTCTCGGGGCATGGCTGCTTCGGGAAGTACCTGTGTCGCATAAACAGGGAGCCGGACGGTCGGTGTCACCACTGCGTCGACTGCCGGGAGGACACGGCGTGGCATACGCTGGCAGAGTGTGCCGCTTTTGGAGGAGCCGCGCCGTGCCCTCATCTCAGAAGTAGGCAGTGACTTGTCGCTGCCGACCGTAGTGAGTTCGATGGTCGGCGGCGCCGAGTCCTGGGACGTGGTGGTTTCCTTCTGCGAAACAGTCATCTCGCAGAAGGAGGCTGCGGAAAGGGAGAGAGAGATCTCGTCCACTCTCCCGATCCGCAGCAGGCGCACCGGGCGCAGGCGGAGGGCGGACAACGCCCTCTTCCAGCCCCCCTAAATGGGTCCAGGGGCGACGGATTCGGGGACATCCGTCGCCCCCCAACATCAGGACCCGAGAAGGCGGCGCGCGTAGTGTTCCTCGCGCGCCGACCACAGACGTTGCGGGGGGAGTACACCTCACTCCCCCCGCCCGAGACGGGGCCCGTGTAAGCGGGCCGGTACCAGCCGGGGTTGTGGAAGAATAATGTGTTCCCGCGACCCCGGCGTAGGTGTGAGATGGAACACCGGGAAAAAAAAAAAAAAAAAAGGGAGACGGCCTGTACGGACTGAGCCGCTCCGGGATCAGCGCGGAAGGAGGCTTTCCCCAGGGGCTTACCCTTTGCTGGCGGTCGCTCGCGCGTTTCGCGAGTTTAGGAGAGGAGGATTTAGGGGCTTTCGGACAGCACCGATAATTTGCCGGGTGACCGGATTGGCCGCAGAGGACGCAGCTCGGAGGCTCAACGCATTGTTCCCTATCCTCAGGACGAGAACAGTCGGCGCACTATGTGGAGGTGCCTAAGAGGGCCTGGCCATAAATACATTTTGTAAAAATCGGCGAAAGGTACTCATATTATACCTCAAACTGTAGCTAAGAAGTTAATCTAATATATTATACATAAATTATGTATGTGGTCGCTACTGGTTTATAAAAAAGATCATCTAAACACGATCATTCCTAAACTATCACAAAACGATCTGAATTTGTATTTTTTTCAAGATTATTTTCTAGCCACCTAGCAATGAAAAGTATACAAGTATAATACCATTACAGAAAGCGTATATTATGTACTTTTGACTGATATGCATAAAAATATATTTACTAGAAATATTTATCTCGTGACATATCATTTTTACGTACCTGAAACTTTCAATTAGAGTTTTGACAGTTGCCGAAATTTGCCGAAGGTCTGGAAATTATGTTATTTGATAGGAAATTTAATATTATAATAAAATAAGAAATGAAAAGTTGCAATTTCGTTGCACAACATATGTTAATCTATTATAGCATAAAACAGTAAAAAATCCTACAAATACGTAGGTGATGCTATTTGACTACTTGCTTATTATAGGTCTTATTTGTGACATTTTATTAATTGCGGTTTAAGATAATGTATCGAGTGTTTCCCACCATTTTTTAGTTCACATACATAATAAATTATCAATTATACATATCGTAAACCGCATAACCACACAATGATAATTCGTTCTTTCTACCACAATTTTGCACACGTTTCAAATCAATATTTTTATATAAAATAGGGATTCTGAATACTCAATAATTACATACTGTTTTTCGTTCGTCATTGTCGTTACTTAAAGTGTAGTAACCTAACCATCTACCTTCTCGCAACAATGAGTGAATTCAACTGTACCAAACGTGACTTATGTCTTGTTTTAATTGAAAGTGACGGGAATTATGTTGTTGCTTTAACAAGTTATATACGGAATAATTTTACCAACTTTTCCGAGGCAAATATCGCTAAGATTGTAGCAAGTGTGCAAAAAAATCTTATTACAAACTTTCGTCAACGTTACACAAAATCTGGCAGAAATAAGCAAATATTTTTAAACAAGAATAGCGTTTGGTTGGACGTCATATTTACTGTGAATCTGGAAGAACCTACTTGTGAATCCGAACCTTCGACATCGACAGGAAAGCGAGGACGCCCTTCGAAAACCTACGAAGACAGTTCCGATAGAACACAAAGACGAAAAAACAAGGAGTTGCTTGAAACATGTGGCCTTGATTTTATACTGAATTCATATCTTCAGGGATTGAGATCTCAAGGGGAAACCGAAGAAGCATTCATTGTCGAAATTTTACGAGTATTGCCCATGGAAAAAAAAGTGATATACGTCAAAATCTCCTAAACGAACCGGCACATTTAACAGCGTACTCTAAAGACGAAGCTCTCAGTATTTTCATCGAGTTGGACCTTAATATGGCACAGTATGAAAACATGAGGAGTTACTTAATCGTGAAGAATTGCTTATTATTTCCATCATACAAATCAATTCAGGAAGCTAAAGGAAAGTGCTACCCACCAAGATCAAGCGTAGAAATTAATAATATTAAAGCAAAGGTGAAACTTCAAGATCTGCTGGATCACACTATTGCAAGAATTTTACAAATTGATGGTGTATACAAAGTTGGCAAAACACATTTAATGCTTTATTCTAAATGGGGCTGTGATGGTTCAAGCGGACAAAGTGAATACAAGCAAGTCTTAGTTGAAGAAAGTGAGTTAATTTCTGACACTAATTTATTTATAGCTTCATTAGTGCCTCTGAAACTTATAAATATTAATACAAATGAAACTGTGTGGGAAAACCCTATTCCATCATCAGTATGATTTTGTAGGCCCATTTTAATAGAGTTTTCAAAGGAGACACCTGAAAAGACAAGAAGTGTAGTTAATGAAATTGAAGCTCAAAAGGACGCTCTTACACCAACTTTAGTCAATATAAATGGAGAAGGTATCGAAATTAAACATACATTATTTTTAACCATGGTTGACGGGAAAGTGGCTCAAGTTTTGTCAGAAACTTCATCAGGTGCTGTGTGCACTATTTGTGGTGCAAGACCAACAGAGATGAATAATTTAGAAAAAGTGCAAAATAAACCCGTTGATGAAAATGCTTTCAATTTGGGTTATCGACATTGCATTGCTGGATTCGATTTATGGAGTTAATTTTACATGTATCCTATAATCTAGGCTTCGAAAAATGGTCTGCTACAACAAACGAAAACAAAGATTTGAAAAATCAAAAGAAGGCATATGTACAAAGAAGGTTCAGAGAAGAACTTGGTTTAAATATAGATAAACCTAAACAAGGTACTGGTAACAGCAATGACGGTAATACAGCTAGAAGATTTTTTCAAAATTATCAGTGCAGTGCAGAAATTACTGGTTTGGACGAGGAATTGATTAAACGATTTTATGTTTTACTTCAAGTTATGTCAAGTGGAAAAGTTATTAACGCTACAAAATTCGGTCAGTATGCTTTGGATACAGCACAAAGATATGTTAATAAATATATGTGGTATTATATGCCATCATCTGTCCATAAAGTCCTAATTCACGGTGAAAGCGTCATTCGGCATTATTCAGTGTTACCCCTAGGACAACTTTCCGAAGATGCGCAGGAATCAAGGAACAAAGACTATAAACGATTCAGACTTCATCATGCTAGGAAATGCTCTAGAATAGCTACAAATGAAGATGTTCTACATACACTTTTGTATACTTCGGACCCATACATAACAAGTTTAAGAAAACCATCTAGTAATAAGTCTATGGAACTTATAGATGAAGCTTTAGAGTTAGTTGAATAATACAGTGTTTTTTTTTTAGTTTTACATTTATTCAAGAATACACAAAAAAAAAATCAGCAGCATATCTATGAAAACATGGAAGTTATGGATTTGTGACCCGAAACCGACTCAATCTCCACATAGTGCGGCGGTGCCATGCTCACCTAGACACTTGACGCATCTAGGGGTCGCATAGCAGTTGGACTGCGAGTGACCATACAATTGGCGGCGATGACACTGACCAATCAAGTTGGCTCGGTAGGGCTTCTCAATTGAAATGCCTGAGAGCGAGCAAACCGAGTTCACCTTGAAGATCGGGTGGTGACCTTCCGTGGGGTCACAGATGACCAGGACCATGACGTACACAAGGCCCTGTCTCGCTTTATGCAAGCGATGGACGGCGGATACGGGAACGCCTTGTGCGATAAGGTCGCTCTTAATCTCCTCGGTGGAGATTTCTTGTGGTACGCGCCTAATGACGAAGCGAGTGGGGGTTTCCTCCGGAAGGTAGTAGGTATGAAAGGAGTAGTTCCTAACACGCAGGTGTAGACAGAGAGGTGAGTACCTATTGGTGAGCCCTAAGCTTGTAACCTGTCGCCAGTCTTAATGTGCCAACGGGGCCCTGACCAGTCTAGCGCGAAGGGTGTAGACACACCCTAAAGACACTAGGTGAGTAGCTGGAAAGGAAAACTGTCACCAGAGCCGACTAGGAGACCCCCCAAGGTCGGTTATCTGGGACCCGTCCAATTGACTGCCTCTCCCTGAAGGGGTTCGGCGGGTGTGACTGGGACAACACCCCACTCGGCTTCGTTGGCACCGTAAGGTTTCAACCGAGGACCACGAAACTGTGGTTTTATCCAGAAGGGGCCTAGTGAAGCTACTCACAAACGTCTGTTAATGAAACGAGATTTGCCTTGAAAAAGGCACTTTTTTTGTTGATTAAAATCAAATCAATTTCTTGATTTGATTTTATTTCGGAGTAGTCGGGGCGACTACGATGACGTCACGTGGTAGCGACGAGTAGAAACACGAAACACAACACTGGGCCGGGAGCGGGAGAGCGCACAGACGCGTCCGTCCGCGGCGAGAGTCGAGCGTCGAGTCTAAAAAAAAAGATTTCATTTTACAAGGAGATGCACACAGTTCTTATTACAATTTAATACTTTGCGCTCTGCGTTTTTTTTTTGGGAATGGCATCTCGCAGGTCAACCTATGAGGTTGTCGTCTGCTTAAACGGACTTGGCCTTTTGCGCTCTGCGTTTGTTTGTTTGTTTGTTTGGCATCTCGCAGGTCAACCTATGCGGTTGTCGTCTGCTTAAGCGGACTTGCCTGTGGTTGCCCTAATAAATTAAGTCCTCCAGCCAGGACTTAAACTTAAATACTAACTAAAACTATTACTAATACCAATACTAACTACTGTGGGGTACGAGCCTCGGCTTAGGGCGTCCCTGGAAGAGGGCAGAAAATAACTAGCTGGATCAGGATTGGTATTATTTTTGGACGAATTTAAAGCTACAGGCTCAGCGGCGCGGGCTAGATCGAGCAAGGGTCGGGAGGGGCGTGGATTTGGGCGTCGCGGCGGGCCTCGGCGACGAGGACGGTAGGACGGCGATCGGGTTTTGGGCTTATGTAGCGTGCTGGTTGCCTTACTACTCTCCTGGAGGAGGGTAGTGGCGTCGTCGGAGTCGATTAAAGTATGCCTTGGTCGGCGAATACTGCTAATGCGAGAGGGAGTGTAGCGGGCGGCCGCTGAGATCAAGGGGTTTGGAGTGTTTGATGCCACAGTCAAAGAAACGCTTCGATAAGCGTTTTTGAGGTCGACGTGAAGATCTATGTTTCGGACGTAGTAAGGGGCACCCGTAACCCTTTTGAGGAAACGGTTTTGGAGGGTCTGCTTCTTATGGAGATGACGTGGATGAGCGTGCGCAAATACAACGCAGGCATAGGTCATGATGGGACGGATGACTGCGGTATAAATGCGGAGCTCGCATTTAAGGGATAGTATACTACGGGCTGTCAGCACGAATTGGAGCCTGCTAAGAGCGAAGGAGGAGCGCGCGCGAACCGCCTTAATATGAGCCTTAAAGGTAAGGTTTTCATGGAGGATCACGCCTAGGTATTTGGCTTGCTTCTCCCAGGGGATCGGCTTACCGTACATAGTGATCGGGCTGGGGTTTGCGCGACTAGAGCGAGCCTATTTATACGTTTAAAAACAACTGTCAACGTCACACAGCAACGACTTCCGTTGACATTTGTTTTACAATAAAATTTACATTGAATTTAGTAAAAATAATGCAACAACAATAATAACACTATTTGATTTCTAATTAATAACTTTATTTAATATATACAACTTTATTTATTATAATTTTATTTAATACGATTTTATAATGTAATGCAAAATGACTTATTTATATTTTACTGTACTTATTTGTGTTTCCGTTACGTCATCAGCCGCTATGACGTTTGTTTTAGTCTGTGGTACTGTTTTTATTTGTCAGCGCTATCACGTATGTACTGTTACCTTAGTGTAATTAAGTCCAAAAAAGTATATTAAGCATAGTAATTTTAAACAGGCATCAAAATCATCAAATCGATCAATCACGATCACTCAGCATTATACGAATAAGTAACTATATTTATTATTCTAGTTTAAGAAGTCACAAAATCAAATTCTTCTCTCCTTGTTCATTCACACTATTGTCTACATTTCTTTTGCATTTCTCCTTTCGCAGGTCTGCTAGAAGAAATTTCTTAAGAAATAAGAGTACAGTCCGCGAGGCCTAAGCTGAGCTCTGCATTTATGTGAGTGATTACGAATCGCACCAATGGATCCCTCCATTGGTGCGCACAACGATTCAGGACGATTGTGGTTTATGCAATCGCCCTGAGGCGCTATGCGTCCGTCCTGGGGTGTAAACCAATCGCGCTCTAGGCCGACGTCACATCTACATTATCCATATATGCACTCACACAAATGCAAAGCTCAGCTTAGGCCTCGTGGACTGTACATTTGTACTCAAAACTAATATGTAGTATCTATATGAATTTTACTGCGTGTACATAATTATATAATAAGTTCACACCCTGCTCCGCGCCCATCAATCCGGCCCGGCACGATTTTCGCACTGTCTCAGTGTTCCACTCGATTTCTCTGAAATGGGTATTTTTTTATGTTTTGTATTGTGTAGACGATAATATTTCAATCATATAAATTCTCATCATTTCAATCTTGATGAGACCAAAACTAATCTGCATAACCCTTTCACAACTATTTTGCAGTCAGCTACCAGCCTAACTGGATGAAGCTGATTACCAGTATTTTACACGGAACGACAGCCTATCTTACCTGCAGTTACTGGGTAGCACGATACCCCTTGGTAACACTGGTTGCAAGACTTTTGGACTTCTGACGACCCGTAAAGACTGTCAAAGATCTACGAATGACAGCCGGGACCAACGGCCTAACGAACTTTCCGAGGCACGGAGGGGTCTCGATAATTATGTAATGGATGGTCACCCATCCACGAGCCGACCGCGGCAAGCGTAGCTTTACCTTCGATTGACCCTACAATTACTATATATTTTTTAAGGACATTAATCAAGGCCATTTTTAATCTATAAATCTAGGAAACTATATATATGTAAGATTATGCTAGCGTACTTAATGCATTTCAACCTTACTTAATCAACCGCGTAGGTAACCAATGACGACATTCATTAAAATACAGTATAAACTATTGAAAATTAAAAGCAGAATGTATAGTGCAAGTGACTCGCTTCAGTGCAAAGTTCCATTGAAGCATGTAACGCGAACGGAGCGGTGTCGCTGCGACTTACAAGTACGGACAAGTCGGGAGGGCGTTGAACCGGAATGACGTATGATCTCAGGGAAGGGAGGAGTGGACTATTTAACTAAAGACATTATGGAGGAGAAATACGTCATATTCTCTGAATGTGAAGACAATCAACTGCTCCATAACTATTTTGTGTTCTCATAACACGAAAAAATGGAACAGCAGATTTTTTGACATGATTTCACTTCAGGATTGATCCGATAGTTTTAAATCGTTTATAATCAGAGCCTTTTTTAGAGATTTTCAGTTATTTAAATTACACTTTGAACATTGGTAAATAGATAGTTCACGTAGTGGTAAAAATTTAAACATTAAAAAATTAGCCAATTAGCAGGGTACTTAAGAAGAAGAAAGAAAGTTATTCAATTTGTAGGAAGTAACATGAACAAGCGCATTGAATGTGGCCGCGTTGCACGGACGCCCGCGCCCTGCTCCGCGCCCATCAATCCGGCCCGGCACGATTTCGCACTGTCTCAGTGTTCCACTCGATTTCTCTGAAATGGGTATTTTTCATGTTTTGTATTGTGTAAACGATAATATCGTGTTTTTATACTTACCGTAAAACTGTTTTTTATTTGATTCACCATTCAAATTATTACAACGTCTATGTGTACCGAGTTGTTAAGGTAGGAAGGTAGGTTGGTAGAAAACTATGTACAAAATGTGCTTATTTTAGAAGTGTACTGACGCCACCTTGCAACAAACAAATACACATTCTGTTAATGTCTATGAAAAGCAAACATTAACATGAGATTTAAAAGGTATTAAGTTAAAAAACATAACATAACATCACGCCTTGTTTCCACGAAGGGTTGGGCAGAGGTGTACCTATAGTACACCCACATTTCGCCAGTTATGTTTAAGTCCCATGTAATAGGGGGCGAGCCTTTTGCCATCTACCGGGCACAAATCCAGACTTTGGGCTGCTACTGAGATTTCCAGATAGAAAAACCCAATAACACGTTGCCCGACCTGGGAATCGAACCCAGTACCTCATGCTCAGCAGTAGCGATTGCGACCACTAGACCAACGAGGCAGTTAAATAAATAGATTCATAATTAATTACAAACAACACATTTAGGAAAACATAAAAAACACACTATTGCACAGCAAACCATAAATATTTTCAGTTTCTCTAAAAATCAAATAATTTTAATTGGAATCTTGTTCAGAATTTTTGCTAGATTACTTTTTTTTCTGTTTTTCTTGAACGCTCCAATTTTACATAACAGCATTTTTACAATGGAATTTAAACAATAAACAAAGTATTCAACGTTACGGTTTTTGTTTAAAATCTAAGTGTATCTAAGAACGTGGACGAAGCCATAGGAATAGGTCAACGTTATTAAAATTTATTGTTTAGTGAATTCCGCCCTACGTCAATTTGACTTCTATTCTGTTTCTTTTATCATAGCAAGCAAAGCCGATGTCGACTATTCCGTCTAAATTGTATTAGAAAAGCAAAAAAACGAAGGATAATAACTTTCGATGAAACAGTTGAACCTATAAAGATCTTGTGGGGTTTCACATAAGTTTACCTTGTTATAGGGAGTTCATACAACTGTCGAAGAATGACAGTTGTGATTTGAATATACGGACAATTTAAGTTGGAACAGCCCGATTGAAACTTTATAGCATCTCGGAATATAAAAGAAAGAAAAATATATATTTGACCTAGGTGTGCCTTAAACACAATATAACACGGAACAAAAACAGATGAAAATAGTATTGTGTGCCTCACGGCTGCGCCAAATAGGCCCAGTTCAGTATATATGCCAGACAACTAAGTGCCTGACGCTGGTTTTCAACTAGACCCAACGAGGACGTCTTACGGATGTAAATCAGTTTCTAACGTGTGTATATTTAAATAAAATAAAGGTAGATATGTGTAACAAGTAATAATAAAACAGAATAGATAATTGTTTAAAAATAATAATACGTAATGATATAGTGGTGTTTACGGAAAGGAAAAATAAAACGGTATGGTTGCACAAGAAACAAAGGACTGTCGTCAGTAATAAATATGTCGCATCATGGGTGGCCGAAATGCGAAATATCGGGTCTTCTTTATGATACGACATAGTTTAGACAGGTGTTTATATAGGTGTATTCGAACGAAAAGATAATTCGAATTAAAATAACTTTAATAAACTAGCGAACGAAACAAACACGTGCGTTGGTACTGGAGACTGTCGCCAAACTCGGTTTCTCCTCCAGTCTTCGCTACATCCTCTCCAACGACGATCGTGTATAAGAAGTAGGGCTCGCTTGCGTTTCCGATCACATGTTTATTCGTTTACGAATCAAATTGTTAGATGGCGCTGTCCGTTGTACTTGCACGCCATCTATCCGCGACAAATACATTAGGCGTGTCGCTGTGCTGTAACAAATTTATCGGTCAGCGGGGGTGAATGGTGAGGTACAGCGCAGCGAGTAGCGCACTTCAGAGTCGTCATACCGCCTGAATCGGGCCGTAGTAAACTTGCCTAACAAATAATTGAGTTTACGTGGTGATTTAAAAACGGAATTTTAATAGGGATACACAGATTACATATACTTCTACTGTAAGTAAACTAACTCTTAACAACAGAAGGCCAATTCTCGTAATTATAACCGTTCAAGATCTAGTCGGAAATTATAAAATTACTTCTCCCGCTCTGGGTGGAGCGGGAGAAGTAATTTCGAACAACCCGCGACCCTAGCAGGGACAGATTGAGACAGATTAGAATGCGGACGTTCTTAAAAATACGGGTATTGACCCTCAGGTACCTAGACTTTAAGTAGTTGTCAGTTAATTCGGGTCTTAATAGTTTACGCTGCCGTACTCTTCACCACTAGTTTACAACTATATGGTTTACCGTAATAGGACCTTTTGTATTTACTTAGGCGAGCGTTAGTCGCGCGAACACATTATCACTTTCTATGTATTACGACACCGGGTAAGGCGGAGATTTCAGTGCATATAGTTTAAAAATATGCCTTAGCTGCCAAGTGTTTTCACTGCAATTTTTTCCTCGTACAAATTAGCTTACACGCTTTCCACAATAGCTTGTTCATATCAAAATCATTAAATTGACATAACTCAAACTCAAATCATTTATTTCAATTAAACCATTTACAGGCACTTTTGAATTGTCAAGGAGTCGGTCAGTCAGAAATATGAAGCTAGTTGCCCATTCCAAAGCGTAGTAGGTACCTATGGAGAAGAACGGGCAAGAAACTCCATGGACACTCTTTTAAATAATAATGTTTTTACATATATCTTAGTTACATCGATTAATGTTGTTCACTATAAGTGAGAACGATGTACAAAAAACCGTACACGTTAAAAGCGTCCAGAGTGCATCAAAACATAATTAAAAACAATCCAGCTAATAATTTATTAAAATAAGCCCTGGCAGCTAAGAGATGACCAGTCCCAACTGACGGCGCCCGTTCACGAACATGACGCATGGATCAGCACCATTCAGCTCAACCATTTTGAAGGGAGCTAAATGATCCGACACACGCGCCACCGTCAGCGAGACATTTGAGTGAGCATGACATACTATCAGCCGCCAAGGCACATTCAAGTCAATCTATGACATTACCCGGTAAATGGTAGCTCTATAGTACAAAGTACTCACATCTGTGCAATGCATCTATATAATAAAAAGGAGATTGAGTTTATATAATGCAAATAAATTCTTACTATCTTCAGCAGCTTCAACAGTGATTCGAATGTCAATTAATTAGTTGTGGTGTGGAGCAGGACCGGCATTAAGCCAGGCATTTTTATCAGTTATGTAGTCCTCCAACCTATAATATGCCTGCCTGAATAGTGTGCGTTTGACAAAGGATTTGAATTTTGTCTCATTCAGTTGAAGTATGTGGGGAGGTATTTTATTATAACATTTTAGACAGTACCCCATGAAAGATGAGTCTACTTTAGCCAGTCTGAAACCTGGTTGAACTAATAGGTCCCGATTTCTAGTACTATAATTATGTCTTTCACCTCTTTTACTGTAAAGATGTAAATTTTTTCTTACGTACATGATGTTTTCATAGATGTATTGACAAGGTACAGTCATGATGTTAATATCCTTAAACAATTCCCTTAGAGAATCGCGCCTGCGGAGATTATATATGGCTCTGATGGCTCTTTTCTGCAGAATAAAAATAGACTCGATGTCTGCAGCCCGTCCCCAAAGCAAAATACCGTAAGACATGATACTATGAAAGTAACTAAAATAGACCAGCCTCGCGGTATCTACATCAGTAAATTGACGGATTTTTCTGACAGCGTAAGCTGCTGAACTTAGCCGTCCTGCTAGAGATGTTAAATGAGGACCCCATTGTAGCCTTGAGTCGAGCGTGATCCCCAAGAAAACCGTTTTATCGACGAATTCTAGCTTCTCTTGATTCAATACTATCTCACAATCACTACTCTTGACGTTTGGTAAAGAAAATCTTATACACTTAGTTTTATTTCCATTTAGTACTAAATTATTAGCCGTGAACCAATTTTGGACCAGCAGTAGGGCGTTATTTACGTCGTCAAAATTTGAAGCACGTCTATCTACCTTAAAAATTAAGGAAGTATCGTCAGCAAATAACACCATTTGTGGTTGATTTATTAATAAATGGAGTAGGTCATTAATATATACTAAAAAGAGGAAAGGACCCAATATCGAGCCTTGTGGAACACCCATTTTTACCTTTAAACCAAGTGAATTGACACCATTTATTTGAACTTGCTGTTGTCTATCATTTAAATAAGATTTTATTAAACTAAGCGCAAGTTTTCCAAGTCCGTAATGCTCAAGTTTCAAAAGCAGGGTTTCGTGATCGACGCAATCAAATGCCTTGGAGAGGTCACAAAAGATTCCTATGGCGTCTTGAGCATCTTCCCACGCGTTAAAAATATGTTTTAATAAGGTAACACCAGCGTCGAATAAGGTAACACCAGCGTCGGGTGACATAGTATGTCACCTTATTTTTTCTATAGTAATAGTAACTAATAGTTTCGTTGGCTCCAACGAAGGAGAATACTAATCGTCGTTCTCAAAGTCTTGAAATTAATCTTGGTTTATCTCTGACTGTGAATAAAAACATCACAGTGATTGTCGTCAGTCGACGACAATTTACGACGACGACCGGCGTCTGGTCGACGTTTTAATCTTAAACGAAGGTATAAAAAAACCGGACAAGTGCGAGTCGGCCTCGAATACGATGGGCTGTTCCATACATCCGCACAATATTTTACACTATTTTAAAACACTTTTCATGTATGGGGTTGATTGATTTTTAACTTTATTTTTAATTGTTTTTATAGCGGAAATATAAATACACACTCTGTGAAAATTTCAACTGTCTACCTATTACGGTTCCTGAGATGAAGCCCGCTGACAGACGGACAGCTTGGCCTTATTAATACGGTTCCATTGGCAACCTTTGTACGGAACCCTAAAAAGGTCTGTTGATGTTTTTATAAGGCTGTGCAAAAATGAGGCCCTGACTTTGTGTTGCTCAGGCGTTAAGAAATGCGGATTGCTCTGTGGGAACTGTTCACTGGCCGAGAATCGCTTGGTACGAGTGTCTTGATGTTTGAGGTAGTATCTATATCTTGGTAGCCATGCCAGGCACCCTGATAAAAAGAATATCAGTTCAGCTTACTTCCTCAATTCGCTACCGTAAAAACAAACGATCAACAATAAAATTATGCCTCACTATACCTTGACGACTTTTTAATACCTTTGTCGGTATCAATTCCATATTATCATTATTATTACAAGACCCTTTATCCTTTAAAATAGTTAACAGTTATTGCATAGCACGAATGGACCTACTAAATTTAACGTAAATTTGAACGATTTTGAAATGCTCCGCAGAATACAATCATTTATTTTTTACTTTTAGACTTGGTTCATATTCAAAGGTCATGTGATACTGCATTAATGTAATAACAATAAATAAATAAAAACATTTATTTCCAAGGAACATAACTCTTAACGTTAGTAAAAATTTACTAACAAACGATTTATGTAATATTAACAAAACATTATGTATTAAACAACCAAGTTCGTATTAGCAGGTACATGTATGTAGCTGGCTTAAAAATTAAATGATAAGGCGATGCAGTTTGGTAGCAATGAAAACTAGGAGACTGTTGGAGCTGGCACGCACTCTGCGCAACAGTGGTGCTGCACGCTTGCGTCTGACCGCAGCGAAGCCATCATACCCGAGGCACTACAAAAGCGTGGCAGCCCCAACAGCATTCTGAATGCATTGTTGTACTGGACGCGAAGAGCACAAGCGCGTATTGTACTAGCCGCATTTATCGTCATCATTTCTACCGAAAGAATTCAACAGCCGGACAAAGGCCGCATTATTTTAACCCAAATGTTAAAAGATTGTTTTGTTTTGCGTTCTGTTACCTGACGCGTTCGTGTTACGGCCTTACCCTCAAAAACGGTATTCATAGTCGGCAGATTATGGAAATTATGAGGTCCCTCGAATGAGTGTAAGTCGAGGTAATATGTCACGAATACGTCAATATTCAATGAACTCTTCAAAAGACATTATCGAAATCCGATAAAACACGCGTGTTTTGGTTAAAACCTCCTTGTTTGACTACCTCCAGGATGCCTCAAGGTACATGCCGACGTACCTTATATTTGACAGTTAGTTTTTCAACTCAAACTCGCCTCAACTGAGAAAATAATGTGAGATTTGGAGTAAAGTTGCAACTATGAATATCTAACTACCTAAGTGAGGTTGAGTCAAATATAGTAAACCATGAGGTTTTGACTTAGAATGTGGGTATTAGTATTTTTGTCAGAGAAGTTACTTAATATTCTTCAAATCATATGGATCAGATGAACTCGGAAAGCATATTAAGACTTCACTAGATAAAAACAGTACATAAAAGCAGTAGGTAACTGAAAAAAACATAATTCAAAGTCGCGGCAAACGGTGTTATCACAAACGTGGCGGCGCCATAGAATAGTGCCATCAATACAACTCTATTGAGAGACCGGCCGATACGTCTTCCTTTTGTTAGGTAAAGAATATTAATTGATAGGCGCTGGACAATGCAGATATCATTGTGAGTGGGGGAATTTATTTCTGTATGTTGATGAATAGAATTTTTTCCACGTTGGAGTCGGTGTGTAGAAGAATAATTGCGGTGTCTGATTTCAGTTGAAAGATTTGTTATTGTAGCCTTTGTAGTATTTGTTGAAGCCTCCATAGATGACAAATCTTGAGAAGAGCGTGCACTACGGGCAGACTCCTTAGTAACCAACAACCGTGCCAACAACTAACACTGTTTTTGAATGCATCAATATGATAGGCGTACAAATATATTTGCAGATTATGTTCAAAATATTATTCTCCTTTACCAAGCCTATTCATAATCTAACTGTTGACTTTTATCAAAATAAGTGATGTTTTGTCATAATTTCAGCCAAAAGACGTCCACTGCTGGACAGGTTCTGTGTTTTCCGCATCCAGCGGATTCCTGCGGCCTTCACAAGGTCATTGGTTCACCTTGTGGGAGGCCTGGCCTTCCAACGCTACGACTTCCCGTACGCGATCGCCACTCCAGAACACATAGGCAGTGCAGGGTCCTGGGCACATTGCCCACTTCCACTTAAGTTTGGCGATTCTTCGGGATATGTTGGTTACCTTGGTTCTCCTGCGGATCTCTTCATTTCTGATTTGAATACTTAGAGTAACTCCAAGCATAGCCAGCCATGGTTGGAATCACCCAAAGGGCAATGGAGATCCATTGCCCTTTGGGTCACTTCTAGCCTTATAAAAAGGCCCATTGTGAGCGACCACATTTCACTGCCATAGGTCATCACTGGCAACACGCACTGGTCAACTATCAGTTGCGTTTTCATGAAAATTTTATCACTGTTATTGCTACCAAAGACTACAAAATTATATCTTAATGTAACATAACGACCGTAAACCCCAAAAGGGTTAGACAGAAGTACACCCACAAATCGCCAGTGATGATAGGTGGAAGGCCAATTGCTATCAACTGGGCACAAATCCAGACTGTTCCTAATTCCTGATGAAAAACCCAAATAGCACTAGACAATAGCGCTTGTGACGACTTAACCAACGAAGCAGTAAGTTCTAAATAACTAAATTGTAACTAATTTCTAAACGATATATTTTTCAAATTAACATCTATATAGGTAGTAAAAAGAGCCATCACGTAGCTGTCAACGACACATTTTGTACATTAAACTAAGTAACACTGTACAAAAATAATTGCTGGAAAACGACCTTTATTTGTGAAAATCTTCTGTTTGCGGCAGTGCGCAATGAAACACACGCAACACATTGTGCTTGTTCATGCAATGGTACAGGAATTGCATACAAAAAAAAAAACAGTAAAAGTTGAAATTTTAATTTCTCTGTAACCTGAAGGTTCCAAGGTATGGCCCAATAACGGGGAGTACAATTGACGCACGGCTTCGTTAATGTTACTCCCGTTACATAAAACCCTCTTCACTTCTTATCCACCCCAACGATTCTAAGTCACAAACTACCTACAAAGTGAATGCCGCCTGTTCGCCACGATAAAAGTATTACTCTCAAACATACTTTAATATACACCGCTCATGTAACCAAGAAGTTACGCTGCAGTTTTGAACAAATTTGACAATTTTCAGTCTCTGAGTAATGTGTATGTTAACTCAGAAGTTAACTGAGGAGCAATTTGCATCGCTCAAAAAGAAAGTTTAGTTTCGAATAGACAACAGTATTTGTTTTCAGCCAACATCGACGCAAAATTAAGTCCGAGCGTAACCTGAGGGCCTAGACAAAGTAACATTCGTAACATAAAATACCAAAAAATGTATCGGGTTGACATAAGCTATCGAAATGTCACGTGATCATAGGTCATAGCTTAGTATCAGAGTGGCCCTCTGTTTCTCAATATCAGCGACGCATAATACGCATGTCTACGCTTTTCTGACTTATCACTTACATACATACTTATTGTTTTTATGTATTTGTGTCTATCAAGAAATAATGTATCAGATTTTGTCTACTCTTCTCGTCGTCAAAATCGAGGACGACTATATCTTCTCGAACATGTCTATGTTGAATTGTAAAATTTCGAGAACAATTAGGTGCCATGTTAGGGTTTTTCGAGAAAACATCAAGTTTGACAGAACGAGTTGATATGGCAGCGCTGCCAGAAAAGTGACAGATATAGACACGATGAGAAAACGCCAGAGTGAGTAATTGTCGCGTGTGTCAAGTATGCCCAGATGTATATGAATGTAAACGAGGCAAAAGGAGTATGTGAGAATCGTAGCAGCTGGCGTTCTGTAGTTTCTGCCTATCCCAATGCGTATAAGGCTTAAGTTTATGTATGTTTATGTGCCTTTTAGTCTGTGCTATAAAAATGTAACATCACGCATATTTTCTCTAAATTAAGGCAGAGCTGTAGTACACCCACATTTCGACAGTTATGTTTAAGTTTCATATAATAGGTGGCGAGCATATTTCAATCATCCGAGCACAACTCCGGGCTGCTAAACGGGGGAGTACTATAGGAACATATCGGCCTATCTCTTCGAAGAAAAACAGGCGTGATGTTATGTTTAGTTATGTGAACATGTACATCCATAAAACATATCTCCGAATACGGAATGAATCATTAAATACCGCATAAAATTTCCATTCATAATGTTTGCAAAACAATCTTAGTTAAAACAAATTCTCAAAACGTGTCTTATGTATATTCAACTTTATTCTGCAAGCCCCCACGATCTTTTTAATGCATTTCGTGACCACGTTGGTAATTAATATTCTGTTTTCTTTTGCTGGAGCTCTTCAAACTTGCACTACTTTGTGGAACTAAACCTCTTTGCATAGTTCTGAACTGTTTTGTTGAGGCATTGAAATTGAAAATTTTCTCTTTTAAATTATTTTTTTATTTTTTTAAGTGGTCGTGTTTTAAGAGTGTTTTCACTCAAACGATTTGCTGTGTGTGCCCAGCGTGTTTCCAGCTAAGCGATTTGGTGAGCGAGCTCTCCGCGGGTGCAAAGCGAGCTAGCCACGACAACGTGACTTTTTCTACGCGGTTTCAAAAAATTGGACACTCGCTTGTCTCGCTCTCTCTTGTACAATAGCGACAATCGCTCTCGTAACGCAAACGCGACGAAAACGCTGCGCACACGTGGCGGCTCGCTACGCACACGCAGCAAGTAACATGCCTGCAAATGATCAGTGTGATAAGGCTCTAAGACCACGTTCACGTTCGATTTTCAACGTTCAGTGTTGAACCGAGCATTGAGAATCTAAAAGAATGCATCGCGTCGCGTCAACAGCTCGTAGAAAAAACAAACTGTTGGATTTTCAACTCTCGACGCTAAGCAGTGCGTCGAAGATACAGTGGGCGAAAAAATCTCTACAATCGCTATCGCTTCACTATGATACTAAGATCACGTGACATTTTGATAGCTTATCACATACATTTTTTGGCTTTTCTACTAGCCTCATCGCTAATCGAATGATGCGGAAGTTAATTTGTCGTTTGTAGTGATATGTGAGCTCACTTTTCTCAGTATTGTCACTTTTTCGCACGACTTAAGCTAACGAGGGCAAATCTAGCGATTTAAATATTTGCTTAACAGAGGTTATTCGTTTTTTTTTGTGTATGGCATCTCGCAGGTCAACCTATGAGATTGTCGTCTGCTTAAACGGACTTGCCTGTGGTTGCCCTAATAAATTAAGGCCTCCAGCCAGGACTTAAACTTAAATACTAACTAAAACTAAGCGACAACGCTAAGGGCACCCCCTGTGGGGTACGGACCTCGGCTTAGGGCGTCGCTGGAAGAGGGCAGCAAGGGACTAGCTGGATCAGGATTTCTTTGATTTAGGGACAAATTTAAAGCTACAGGCTCAGCGGTGCGGGCTGGCTCGAGCAAGGGTCGGGAGGGGCGTGTATTTGGGCGTCTCGGCGGGCCTCGGCGGCGAGGACGGTAGGACGGCGATCGGGTTTTGGGCTTATGTAGTGTGCTGGTGGCCTTACTACTCTCCTGGAGGAGGGTAGTGGCGTCGTCGGGGGCGATTAAAGTATGCCTTGGTCGGCGAATACTGCTTGCTAATGCGGGAGGGAGTGTAGCGGGCGGCCGCTGAGATCAAGGGGTTGGAGTGTTTTATGTACACAGTCAAAGAAACGCTTCGGTAAGCGTTTCATGAACTGGTTTATGGTAGGCATTTTAAGGTCGATGTGGAGATTTATATTACGGACATAGAAGGGGGCACCCGTGACCTTTCTGAGGAAATGGTTCTGGAGGGTCTGCATCTTATAGAGATGACGTGGGTGAGTGCGCAAATACAACGCAGGCATAGGTCATGATGGGACGGATGACTGCGGTGTAGATGCGCAGCTTGCATTTAAGTGACAGTTTACTACGGGCTGACAGTACAAAGTGGAGAGATTATTCGTTAGAAGCAGACAATTTTATTGTTAAAATCTAGAAGCAACTCTTCATTGATTGCTTCTATTTATAATTCATTATCTCTTTACCTTTTCTGAAATGTACACCCATCTACAAAATTACAACCACATTCAAAACTTTTGCCAAAGTGAACCTTTACCCAGCTACGTTAAGTCTAAAATAGCTTGAAAATAATTGAAAGAACGCACAACCAGTGTGACTGACTACACAAAACGTAGAACTCTAAGAAAATTAATCATATAAGCTTCTTATTCATAATTCCGCGGAATCTTAAGTCTTCATTTGAGTTGGAGGCATTTATGCAGTACTCGGTTTTACCCGCGAACATGGGAGACATTTAAATAATGTTGTATTATAAGATTTTCGAATTGCTGTGTTTTAGCAGTTAGCAGTAATTTAGGTATTACGGCAATCAAGAAGGGTAGGTACTAAGAAGCCATTTACCTGCTTTGCGTTAATGTTAAATCAACTTAGTTATACGACAAGCACATTGTCTATACGAATATAACGAGGCTCATACAGAGAAGGCACGAGCATTTATCATCACGCTTGCTCAAGACGGGTTGGCGATTTCCGACTTATAATAACTATAAGTACAAGTTTCCTCACGATGACAGTATAACTTAACCATTTAAATAATATAAAAAAATTATAAATGCAAAACTATGTTTTTTTTGTTTGTAACCTTTTCACGCATTATGCCACTGAACCGATCATCATTATATTTTGACTACTAGTTGTCAGGGGTACAGAAAAGGACACAAGGCACATTTTATCCAGAAAAAAAAAACTTTTCGACGGTCACAGTTGCTTTTGGACACTAGATGGCACTACGTGTCTTTTGGATCATGATTGAATAATAATAAGAGAAACTCTATTAGTGTGCTATTTTTTTTTATGTGAGCATTTCGTGAGCTTATAACCTGGATTAACACAAAAGATACTTTTTATCCCGGTAGTACGTTCGCGTGGTATAATTTCTGACCTGACCACGCGGGCAAAAAATAGTCCAAGATAAACTCATAAAGAATATATGAATTGAAAAAGTCATATTGGTACTTGCACGGATTTGAACCCACAACCTTGAGCATGAGAGGCTCAGTGTAAAAGCCCTCACGGGCTTTTACACTGAGCCATCAAAGCATTTTAATACTAATATTATAACGAAGTACAGTATTTCTTACACTCACGCGTAACATCGCGTTCTTTTATAGATTAATGTTTATTTTTATTTTTATAAAGAGGATTATTTCACCACGTCGTCGATGGTAATACAGGACTGTCACTTATTTGAGAGATTCATAAGCTAAGGAACAAGCACTGTTTTCTGTACAAACTAGTTCAACACACTTCCATTCACAAGATTTTCCGGAAAGCATAAGTGAATTTGGTCGGCTAATTAATGCAGCTTTGAGGCTGTCAGCTATCGGCGGGTGGGTAATTGCATTTCAGATCGCCGTTCATAAAATTAGAATCATGACTTCGCTTAACAGGTAAGCTCGTTTGATTCAGAATTTACCTTCACGGCGATTTGACGTGAGTTTGAACGTAGGGAATAATCTTCAGAACTACTAATCCTATTCCGAAAATTCTTTTACTAATGGAAAGCTACAGTATTGCCAAGTGTTATACTATAAATGTTTTATGTTAAAAGAAGAAATTTTACGCGGTCGAAGTGTATTCAGACGCTAGTGGCAAATAAAGCACCGGAACGGTGTTATTGTTAATTAAATATAAATCGTTTTTATTCCTCTTAATACGCTACAACAAAGGTAATAATGGTATCCAGAAAAAAAATAGGTAATCTCATTTTTTTTTCAGAACATAAAATCACTTCAAAATAAAGGTGTAAAATCAACTCAACCCTTAATTAATAATACGCAATAACAGGATCACAATCCATCATTCAAAGAAGATTATTACGGAAAAGTGAAAAAAAAAACTTCAAACGCCGTATGTGTGCAAAGAAAAAATAAACTCAAGCTAAACTTCAAAGCTTTTCCTTCGAAATTGAGTAAGGATTTTTTGTTACAACAAAGGGATTCGATTATAGGCGAAGAAAGCGGGCTCAACACTTGTGTGCCCAAATGTGGACAAGCGGAAGCGAGAAGATTTTTTATTATTTATTGGGGATTTATTTTTGCTTGGTACATGAGTGTAGTGGTTAAATGATAACACCAGCATGGGTCGATCGGAGGTAAAGTTCCGCTTGCTGCGGTCAGTTAAAGGATGGGTAGCCATCCATAACAATATCGAGGCCCCTCCGTGCCTAGGTCGTTGGTCCTGTCATTCGTAGATCTTTAACAGTCATTACAAAAGTCAACTGGACTTAACAAGGGGTATAGTGTTACCCAGTACTGGGTTGTGGAAGTCAAATACCAGTATTCAGCTGCATCTAGTTTTACTGGAAACCAACTCTAGCATAGTTGAGGAAAGGCCAGGCAGGTAATAATGACCTACGATGTATTTCAGATTGTACGTGTTTAAGAAAAGTGTCTTCAAGTCAAGGTTTATGCAATCGAATTCTGTTTTTAAATGCTGTTGTCCTTCAAAAGAAGAATGAGAAACAGAACTACGTATCGCTTGTTTGTGTTTATTTTGCAGAATATTTCACAGTGGGCTTTAAAATACATACATACACATACATAAACTCACGCCTTCTTCCTATGAGTTTAGGCAGAAACCAAAGAACACCACGTGCTACTATCCCTTTTGTCTCGTTTACGTTCATACATCTGGTCATACACGCGTGCTGGTTGCGAATACTACGCCCTGACCTTTTTGAAGAACAACACCAATAAGGACACTATAATTATGTCCTCCTAGGGCGTCTCCTATTGGCGTTTCCACTCACTTCTGCCTTGTAAATACCTGTTGTTAGTCTCCTTTCATTCATCCTCTCAACATGAGCAAACCATCTAAGCGTACTCTTTTTAAATTTTTATCACTACAACTTCTTTTTAACCTCACCGTTGCCTTATCACATAATTCCTCAGCCTATCATTCATAGTCACTTGTACACATGCTCCGCAAGGAACGCATTTTCATAGCATTTATTTTGCATTCATGCTTCTTTTGCCACACCCAACCTTCACTGCCATACATAACCTTAGGCCCCAGTACAAAATTGTGAACAGCCGTGCCTTTTAGGACATCAACTGGTTGGTCACAATTTCATGTGTGCATACTATGTGCGTATATAGTTTCATTCACTTTATTTCCCGCATTAACTCTCCTTTCAATATCTCCATCAATCTTTTAAATATATTAATGAAATATAATAATTATTTCAGAATAAACCCATTTATGGTTCACAAAAACAATTTCCCAAGTGAAATAGAACATTTCAGAAAGAAGTGTATCGTTGGTGTCCATACTAATGAAAAAATCATTGTATCACAAACACCAGCGCCTTCCAAACTATGTGACATTAAAACAACATTATCGAACGTGCCTGAGTTTTCTTCTGAGCCGTGTGAACTTGTCATATGTTCTTCAGAAAGGTCTGGTGCGTAGTACTCGCAACTGGCGTGCATGTATAACCGGATGTGTGAACGTAAACGAGGTAAAAGGAGTATATAACTATCGTAGCAGGTGACGTTCTGTAGTTTCAGCCTACACCCATGGTAAAAAAGCCTGAGTTTATGTATGTATCTTATGTGTCTTTCAGTCTGTGCTAATTCAATTTTGTTGTTGAAGGTGTGTAGGTTTATGGTGGTGGTGTCTGTAGCCTTTCCTTCTGGAATTTCTCAGTAGCAGCCTGGAGTTTGGATTTTAGTCTGGTTGATGACAATTGGCTCACCCCCTATTACATGGGGCTTAAACATAACTGGCTATATGTAGGTGTACTATAGATACACTTCTGCCTAACCCTTCAGGAATTGCAGGCGTAATGTTCAAAAATACATCAAGTACATAACGAAGTAGTCGTAGGAAGGATCACATTTGACTACCGCAGGTGCGAACAGTCAATGGCGAGAGAACAATCATTTTTGCGGGAGTGCAACAATATACTAAGTTACCTAAAGAGGTTAAGAATGCGATCTCGTTTAGTATTTTCAAAATTAAATCTTAAAAAACCACATTCCTTAGGATCAAACACTATTGTAGCACCGAATTTTGAATAGTTTTGAATATTTGCGACATCGGTAATGATTTCTTTTGCGGGTGGATTGAAAAGTTTTAAGTTTTGTGTTAATTTTTATTTGCGTATTTAATAGCTGCTTAGTTTTTGTGCCATAGTTGTTATAATACTATGTTTTAAACTGAAAAAAATTATCAAGTAAATTTAATGTTTGTAATTTCTTATTTAGAAATCAATTTCAATATTATGTTATGTTATTTTATGCAAATAAATAAATACATTTTCTTTGTTTCTTTGCTGTCCTGTTCAATGTTACTTGCGGTCGAATCATTCTGTTTTCCAGTCTCCCCTGTAAGGAGTGCTACACTCGTCTGGGTCGGCACATTCAATTCGGCAGTATTTGTTGAACAATTTCCACCCAAATTCGGCTTTCATTTGGCTCGTGCTGATCGGCAAACTCCGTTTGGCATTACCTTCACTGAATTATGTTCGTGTAGGCTCGGCTCTTCGAGTTAAGCGGCTTTTCCCGAACATGTATCTACATCGCTGTGCCGAATCATGCCAAACCAAACAAGTGTGGATACTATACACAGTGTGCCGGGCTCCCGTACTTGGAGACGAGAGGTCTCGGAGAGCCAGAACTATACAAGATATGTAAGAACCTCTTAGACCTGACAAGCTGCAACTCCTAGCTTGGAAAGTTGGAAGGTGTGGGGGGAAAAGCACTCAGGTTGCAACGGGCAGTGGTAGGTAGAAGTAAAAGGGATTTGCTAAAATGAAGTTGGAGATAGTCTACACTAATTACTTATAAAACTCCTATTCACGGCCTTACCATAACCAGAATTTAAAATAAAAGCATCAAAGAATTGCGCACAAACTGAAACATTCGTTTCAAATATGACATTTACAAAACACATCATTACGTCTTTTTTTCTCACAAGGCTTAGACAGAGTCGTACCTGTAGTAGGTACATTCACATTTTGACAGTTATGTTTAAGTCCCATGTAATAGTGGGCCCTGTTACCATTAAACAGCCAGGTACAAACCCAGGTATATTTCTGTCGAACCAGACAACATTTTATTAATTCAATATATTATAGCAAAATATCTGCTGTTTTTGCAATGACTTATATATTTTGTATAAAAATAAGTAAGGAAACTACGAAACTTTATTTTTAATGTGTAAAACGTAATTATAACAAACAGTATTTAAACAACGATTGTTTTTTTAATTCTTTTGAAGCGGTTTTTTTTATATTTCTCAAGGAACTAAGCAACAACAACCGAAATGAAACTATTTGAAAAATAAGAGAACTTGCGTAAGGTTATACTTGTAACATTAATAATAGTCGGTATTATACTGACTTAAAAAAAAGATAAACATGTTAAGGTGCGATTCTATAAGGGAATTATATTATCAATACATCTATGAAAACATCATGTACGTAATTTTTACATCTTTACAGTAAAAGAGGTGAAAGACATAATTATAATAACGTCTTATGTAACGAAACCGGTATTAAGAAAACGAACAGCGCCATCTATCGAGCTCTGTGGTAAACTTTTGAGGAATTAGTAAAATTAAGTTTTTAATACTACATAAAAAATAAAAAAAATGAAGGTTTTAAGAACACAAATATACCATAATACATTTACTTGGTTAAGATGGTCTGATGCTGCATCCAGTATTATATTAGCACATAGGAACTTTTTAGCGGTAACTTCAAACGTCCTGAAAAAAAATCCATAAATTTGGATGGCAAAACATCCAATGTTCTGCAAAATTTTGTTTATAAAATTTGAAACGGATGGATTATGTGGAAGATGCTTATATTGATGACATGTTTGGACGAATAAGATGTTAAACTGTAGTTATGTCAACATCAATGATTTTATTATTTATGCGAAAGAAATCTTTTTTACTTATGTGATAACTTCATTTGTAGGTTAATAATAATATTTACAAAGTATACAAGCCAATAATAAATAAAATAGAAAAGAATCACAGCGCATCGAAAAATTTCGATCACATCGCTGTCAACAGGAAAAGTGCCCGTGGCATTGCCACGTTGTATAGCGATGCTAATTCTTTGGCCACATAATAGACCAGCCCTCTGGTCACGTGACGAGTCGACTAACCACTCACGTAATTATAATATTATATAATACAGAAAGAAATGGCGAGATGACCTGGACGAGTACCGCAAGGGTTGGTTTGAGGTGGCGCGGGAATAGAGTTCCTGGAAGGACTGCCTCGAAGGAGGCCTTTGCCCAGCAGTAAGACAGTATAGGATAACAAAAAAAAAATAGGATTATGTCTATTCTCATTGTGTGGAGTTCCACTTTCTGTTTTTCAAACCTCCTATGTGTTCAGTACAACAATTTTTTAATGTCTCTCGGCAAACTTCGTGTTTCGTCAGTAGTCGGATTTCTATCAGTTGCCCTTTGCACTTAGGGCAAACCGGACGCTCTCAATCGACTTGGAAGTATAAAGAGTTGTTAATACTCTTTAAACTTAATGTAATTTATTTATAAAATGGGAGGAAAGCTGCTGAAGTCTCAGGCACGACGAGCAGAGGAAAATTTAGAAAATTGTTGTAGTGCATATGGACTTTGAACAATACGAGTATACCAAGCCAGTGAACATGCGGCTTTCATCCGTCTCTCGTACGTATCCACTTCATGATTCATTATCCCCAAATAATAATCTAATATGAAAGGAAATTTGTTTGTTTGCTACGCTTTCAAGCTCAAACAGCTGAACGAATATGAAAGAAATTTGGCACACAGACATACCATGACCTGGTTAAGGATATAAGTTACTTTTCGAGGGCAACAGCTAGTAAATAATATGATAAAACAGGAAAAAGATGATTTTTATAGATTTATTATAGAATCATTATTTCCGAAAAATAAAAGCTTTACATACATACATAACATCACGCCCGTAATCCCAGAAGGATTAGGCAGAGGTGTACCTATAGTACACCCACATTTCGGCAGTTATGGTCAAGTCCCATGTAATAGGGGCGAGCCTATGACCATCAACCGGGCACAAATCCAGACTCCGGGCTGCTACTAAGAAATTCTAGATAGAAAAACCCAATAACACTTTGCCCAACCTGGGACTCGAACCCAGGACCTCATGCTCAGCAGTAGCTCTTGCGACCACAGGACCAACAAGGCAGTCTCAGCTTTAATGCACGAATATTAGTACGAGTACAAAGGTACCTGAGGTTTCTCCCGCCCGACACGTATGCTGCTTCCTACGAGAATTTTAAATGTCAGACACGTGAAGGTTTTTTTAAGAAGTCGTAGTTCTATATATGATCGTAGATGGAGTCGGGCTCGTGGCAAGGTACTTCGATAAGGTTAAGGTACGCTTGCCGCGGGTGGTCCATGGCAGGGTGATCATCTTTATATACCAAGACCCAAAAGCACGAGGAGAAAGCACAGCGTCATTCGTTGATCTTTGATTGTCGTTACGGGTAGTAAGAAGCCCGAAGTCTGACAACCAGTCTTACCAAGGGGTATACTGATCCCCAGTAACTGGGTTGTGGATACTGTTATTCAGCTGTAAGAAACCAACGTTTTCTTGTTCTAAAATTGCGCACACTAAGAATAACAAAAAAACAACCAACAACCAGAAAAAAGCACTACAAAGTAAAAAATTGTTTCGGAAGTCGGTGTCTTTGGTTTTGTATTTTCGTTTTTTTTTGCAACCGACTTCCGATTTTTTTTACTCTGTGGTGTTTTTTTTTAAAGTTGATTGTTTTGTTTAGTAAAATCGGTTTTTTTATTTTTCACTTTTAATTTGTGGTATCCTACCCCACACAAATTTATGTACCACTTCTTGCTATGTAAATAACATTGACAGGAAGGTAATATAAAATCATCAATAAACTATATAACATAATATCATGCCTGTAATCCCAGAAGGGTTAGGCAGAGGTGTACTTTTAGTACACCCACATTTCGCCAGTTATGCTTGAGTCCCATGTAATAGGGGGCGAGCCTATCATCAATACACGCTAAGTGGAAATATACGTATTGTGGCGGCATCTACACCGCCACATGCGAACTAACGCATCAATCCTGCATCGCGCAATCAGAGTTCACCGCGCAGATAGGATATATACAACTTCCCGACAACAATCATCGGGCAGTTGCCCACCAGATACGACATCCATCTGGTCGGAGGATCCTCCCTTTTCCAAGAGTATGAGTGAACTTTACACCCTGGTCCTCATATCTCTAAACTGGTGACCCCGACGTGATGAACGTCAGCGCAGCCTTCGTGCAACTACTTCAGCGTGACGTCATCATCATCACTCCCGCAAGCTTTAGAGCGGCGAGTCACACAGCCAGCCAGCAACCACGGCTTCAACGGGTATTCTGACCATCAGCATGCAGCGCGAGCGCATACCTGGTCATCACCCTCAGCCTCATCAGCAACCTTGGCAGCATCGCAAGATACAAGACTTAGCCCACTATCGACCTCCGGTCTCCGGAGGGGAGTGATGTGGCGGCATCTACACCGCCACATGCGAACTAACGCATCAATCCTGCATCGCGCAATCAGAGTTCACCGCGCAGATAGGATATATACAACTTCCCGACAACAATCATCGGGCAGTTGCCCACCAGATACGACATCCATCTGGTCGGAGGATCCTCCCTTTTCCAAGAGTATGAGTGAACTTTACACCCTGGTCCTCATATCTCTAAAGTATTATTGTAGCTAACTGAAAAACTAACCCAGCAAAAGTAATAAAATTTACATAGGACTGTCCCTGAAACATAACCACACCCATTTAAAAAAAATGTAATCGATCTACAATCTTTGCCGGAAATATCACACCAAACATACAAAAAATAAAGTAAAACATGCAGCAGGTAGTATCAGGGAATATCGTACTGACCATCTAACTGAACAACTTCCTCGATGTGATCAACATTGTAATCATGAAAACATCATCAGCCGTCTCTTACATTTGGGTCGAGTAAGTATTGAAGTTGTGAATAATAATATTAAAAATCGAGTAAAAAACGCGCGATCATTCGCGTTTTTTAATATATGTATTACCCCGAAAGTCATTTTGGAACTCGCCAGGTTCGATGCCACAACGTGATGCTCAAAAACAAAATTTAGCTAGTATGAAATTTCATCAGTCACCAACCTTAATATAAACAAAACATGCTATCATGTACTTTGTAGATTTATAACACGTAGGAAGCTACGCGTGTTATAAATCTATTGAGGAAAACGGATATATGTGCCTTCGAGCCGATCTCAGTGGGCTTATGTCACTACTTATTTAGCTTCTCAGTTTGAAACAAACGACTTTGCTAGCCTACATCTTTGTCCGTTTGCTTTTGTTTTCGGCTAAAAGTAAAAATGAATCAAATACCATTTTTCCTTGCTTCTCTGATTTTTTACTAAATATTTCAACGATAACTACATCACGCGCAACTGCTTAGTATGTAACATTTGGTTTGAATTCGAGGTCGATCCAGTAAGTTTAACTGAATCAAAAATTTCTCAGTAGCAGCCTATATAGTCTGGATCTGTACCCGGTTGATGGTTTGGCCTATTACATGGAACTTCAATATTACAGGCGAAATGTGTTTGTACTGTTCATTAAATAGAACGGCCGAAACCAGAACTATATTCTAAATTACATAGGTACACCTCTTCCTGATCCATCGGGGATTAAAACATTATATAATTGTTATAGTTCAATGAATCCATACTAATATTTTAAAATCAAAAAAACTCTGTATGTTACTGTTTCACGCCTAAGCCACAGAACGGATTTCGATGAAATTTGGCGAGGAGATAGATGGCATCATGGGGTAGGACATAGGCAGGACATATTTCTTTTTGTCACGGTATGCGGTAGCACGTTTCCGTAGGACAATTTCCGACATCCAAACTGGGGGAAGCCACGAGCAGTAGTTAAGTACTTCAAATTGTTTAACAATCTTGGAATAATCTGAAGAGAACGGTCAGCAGCTTTCGCTTATATGATTGGCATGATGTCTTAGAGAATTAACTGTTACCTAATTGTAGTAGTAACTTAGAAACCATCCATAATATAAATACTAGGAACAAACACAAATTTGTTGTTCCTACTACCAGGCTCAAGAAAATTGGTGGCTCGTTTAAATGTCAATGTATACGTTTTTATAATAAACTTCCTAGCCACATTCAAGGACTAAGCCTAAATTCAAATCTTTTATAGGGCAAAATTATGCCAGAAAGCCTTATTATACTGTCAAAGACTATATTGAGGACAGGAAGGCTTGGGATTGAGCTGCTCCAATAAATTTGTAAAGACAATCTTGATGTTAAAGATATTTTTTTTATTATTATGATTTTTTCAATATTTGTACCTGTTTACATACACAATGGCATGTATATATTTACTGTATAAAGTATAATATTATTTAAATTTTGTGAATGTAAGGACTATGTGGGTAATTTTTTTCTTTCAATTGTTTGAGTTTTTCAGTACTTTACGCGGCCTACCCAAATGTCCTTTCTTTTGTATTGTTCGTCAAATCGTTGAACTCCTTAGTTCTGAGTTGAGCTGCACCATGATTGACAAATGCGTGCACTGACTGGAGGTCCACTCAAATCAGTGTGGTTCTTTCCTCAAAAGACCATTTCAGACACCAGTCTACAGGGTCCTTATATGATCTGACCAAGTTTATTCTCGAATTTTTATACAATTTGACATTAACGGACTTAATATACTATACAATGACATGAAAATTTAGTTTGTACAGTATTATAATATTTTAATTATTGTGAATGTGAAGGCAGTGTCGATTTCTTGTTTTTTTTCTCAGTTTATTTTTATTTTTTAAAGTTACTTTTATTTATTTATTATTTATTTATTCAGTTAGACACACATACATTCAATTACATTAAGTTGGTGCCAACATAAACTCATTAGAGTTTTACCGTGCACCAAAATCATCGACGACATCATCTAAAGAATAACAACCACTCAAGAAGGTACGCAGTAAAATATTAAAAAAAAAAAAAAAAAACGGGTATAAGCTAAAACATTATCTTTGACTAACGAGCGAAAATCGTTGACCATTCTTACCGTCCGTCCTTGCAACAAAAGTGGTGGAGGAATGTTTGATTTGATACAGGTTGTGCCTTTTTTAGCAACAGCTTATTTTCTTGTTATTTTTGCTTTATGTTGTTATTCAGAATCAGAATCAGAATGTTATTTGCTATGAATGTAGGTACAGATATAAGATGTTGTATAATAATGAGATCGGCATTATGGCTTCATTGTGTATGTTTTTTAACGATTTTTCAATAATAATTTTAAAACTGTATAACCTTTGACTAATATACTATTCTAAGTATCTATCTTTTGCAAGAAATGTTGGTTTAGTTTGTAGTTGTACGGCCTACCCAAATGTCCTTTCTTTGGTAATGTTCGTCGAATCGTTGAGCTCCTTGAGTTCTGTGCTTGAGCTGCATGATTACTGACAAATGCATGCACTGACTGGACAGGTCCACTCATTCTGTGTGGTTCTTTCCTCCAAAGACCATTTCAGACATCAATCCACATGGTCTTCACATGACCTGACCAACATTATGTCTGGACTTTAAAAGAGACTGTGACCTCTGAGTTTGTTTCGGCCTTTCTTCTCAGAGTAGTCAGATAGAAAACGCCGAAGTCATCTACTTTTAAAATTCAATTGACGTGTAAAAGTGTTTGTAAAAACCTACTTAGACAAATAAAAACATTTGTCATTAAAAAAACCAGGTCTAGTGCTGTTTACAGACAGACAGGTACTCAATATTTAGTCCTTCGAGAGAAAGGACTAAAAGTTCATGTAATAAAACCTAGATAATAATTAATACACTTTCACTTCTTAACATTGCTGCGTTGTAAAGCATTAAGTTATTAACCAGTCAGTCTTGAACTAAAAGAAAGAAACAAATAAAAATACTTTATTCTGCACAAACAAAACGCACATTGCAAAAAAAATACAAACTTACAAAGTAGCCAAAGGCCTCTTATTCGACATTTAAAAAGTTTTGTAATTTTGTCCATTGCTTGATGTTACTCAGCACCATAGACAAAACACATTGCTCTGTGTGTGTTGCGGCAATGGCAAATGACAACAAACAATAATTGTACAAAAATAAACTGCCGATTAAAAAGTGGAAGGATGATTACTTCTGGAACACAACAAACAATAAATAAGCCGTGCGTCGCATCTGTGCAAGAACAGGTCGTTGCTCAGCAAGATGCTGTGACTTCGGACGAACCCATCGTCAACAGCGCTGATTTTCAGCAACTACCTCTCGAACGAAGTAATGACGTCCCGTTGTGTGATAATAAATCAGGTAAGTTAATTATAATTTTCTACAGAAATAAGTGTGATTCGTTCTGAACATAATATATACTTAAAAGATATTAATAGATGTATATAAACACATAAATCTGTATACATATACGTAATTTAATTCAATAAAAAGATAACTATTGTTATGTGTGTAAAAACACACATTACAATGGAATCAAAAATGCCAAATTATAACTCTAGACGGTACAGTGTTTTGTTTTTTCCCATTCATATATTATTTCGACACTATCAAAAACTCAGTCATTGAAAGTAGTGAAGTCTTCGTTGATACACCATAATTATTTCTATGCACCGCTCAACCAATCGCAACAGCGGCCATTTGCAGAACGACATGTTTCGAGGCATGGCGTTGGCAAACGACGACCACGCTTTTTCGATCAAAGCGATAAATCAGCCAATTGGTACAGCTTGATAGTGTTCACCTAATCTTCATGGCAAGTATTACTATAGGTTTTGGTAGGCATTGCATTACTTAACTAAGCTATGTCATGGCAAGCTTGTAATCTTGTTTTGCGCAAAACATTCCTTCGTCTGATCTCTTATTCCGATTACAAATCTCGGGACTAACAACATCTTATAAAGAGAAATCTCCCCGCATTTCAGACTTACTTTTCAGATCTCACAAAAGCCTAAATAAAGTAGAACTTAATATTTCATCTGGAACATGAGACTTAGGATTATTATATGTCATAATAAAAAGGGAGATCTTCATAAAACATGTCGTTTTGGAAATAAACAAAAAAAAGCAAAAGTTTGTATCGTAATATTTTGTAGATTCCCACGTAAATTGTTAGAGAGTGAGGTCGTAAACAGCTCGTCACGGCGTCAGTGGGTAATAAGGGAACCCAAAATTCCGCCTCAAAGCTCAAAGTGTATATAGGGGAAAAATCTCTAGGAATTTTCCGTGGAACATTTCTACTCAGAGGAATTCGATTAATTTGCCAGCACTTTAGATTTAAAACCACTGAAACCTCTATTGAATCTCATGTTTGTTTTATAGCGGCGTTAAAGTGTTAGAACACCCTAAGTAAATAATAGTAGGGTGAAGAGAGAAAATGAAGCCGCTTTTTCTTTTGCGAATTAAAGGTTTAGAGGAAATAGTGTTAAGCCTTGTGAGGCTTTTTATAACTGTGTATCTAGTAACATCTTTTGCCCTTGTAAAAGAAGTTAATAAATTTCTAACACGAAGAAAACAAAAAATTTGGTAGGGAATGTTATTTGTTTTCCCCTCACAATTTGTATAAGGTATTTGTAAGAAGCACTCCACCATAAAAAAAATGTCAAGCATGCAATTTCCTCGCTTAGAAGATAAAAACGAAACATAATCTAAAAAACGCTGAAATAACAACCCTATCGAGATCGCAGTACGCTGTTAACAACTGCGTACATCAATCAATGTCCGACGCTAGGGTTGTACGAAATTGTTGTAGTTTCAGAAAAACGTTCATTGAATGGAGTTTTTATTGGCTAATATTTCGGGTCTGATTCGATGCGGAATGCTTTTTTGGATGCCTAGACCGCAAATGATGTTTGTTACAGCAGTCATTAGATGAATGAATGAATCTGTAAGAAGGCGTACAGAAACTTAGGATTTGTTCTGAGACAGACACAAAGCTTCACAAACATCACAACAGTTAGGGTCCTGTATGATGCACTAGTCAGGAGTCATCTGGAACATAGTGCGGTAATATGGGCTCCACATGAAGCTAAGTACTCTGTCATGCTGGAACGCATTCAGAACAAATTCACGCGCCATTTGTACATGAAATTATACGGAGTATATCCGTTTTACCCACTGATGTATCCCACTCTGTTTGTCCTGGGCATGGTTGGCTATAATCAACTGCAGGTCCGACGGGAGTTTACGCTGGTCGCCTACTTGGTGAGGATGCTTCGTGGAGTGCAAAGTTACCCGGGAGCATTGCAGCGCTTGAACCTTTGCACCGCTACGTGTGGAGGCGGCGTAGCCCGCCACTGCTATGGGTGCCTACAGCCAGAACTAACCTGCTTGCCAAGGCATCCCTTACCAGAGCTATCCGTACCATCAACGACCTTCAAACCCAGATTGATGTGTTTACTCGTTGTTTGAGTGAATTCGCAAAGGTATTACTATTTATACTATGCAACAAGCAAAATAATTAAGCTAGTATATTATGCTGTATGTATGTTATGCTGTTTTGTGTTTTTTGTATCTGTGTAATAGTTTAATGATGGTGTTAGTTTTAATATTTATGTAAGGAAATGATTTCCCATCAATTCCTCAATTTGAACGCGCTCTCATTGAAGCGCGAGTGATTATAGTAGAATGATAGGTTGTATGAATGAAGGATATTTCCTTGACGGATTGAACTGACAGACAGTGAAGTGTCAGTGTGAAATATTATGTTAAATTAAATACCTAAAAGATATAAAGGAGACGATATTCGTGAAATTAAAGCTTTGAATGTTGTTTCTTTATTTACAGGTAAAGTACTATTTTGTAAAGCAATAGATACCTACTTAAGACAACACTGTAAAACAATAAAAAAATACTTTATTTACAGAAACGCAGTTGAGTTTACTTTCGGACGTCGGCTACCTTATCTTATAAAACAACATTCCTTGCAATGGACGTTTTACAAAAATGCATAAACTAAAATTTTAGTTTACAGTTAAAAGTATTGATGACCAAAAATCTAATGTATTGGCTGTTACCTCAATAACGACAAAAGATGGTAAAGCTTACCTTGTACCACAGGAACTGCAGCCAATAAAAAACCATGGAAAATTGATGGAAACCGAGACTTATAAAGCATTAAAAAATACATTCCAAAGGAGGCATGAAACAAGGAGTTTATGGATAACTTTGTCAGATGAACTAAGAAAAACTTACATGGATGACGATGAAAATATACAATTTAATAATTATTTCCTGGAAGAAGTGATAAGTACAACTGAAATTACACAACCTATAATAAATGAGGGTATATCTGAAGAATCACTGTCCAGAATTCTAGAAAAAATTGCTAATATAAATCCACAATTACCTAAGCAGGCTAATATAAAAAAAATCTCAGAAAAATTTGTAATTGAGAAATTCAACGGAGAAAACTCAAATGTAACTCAATGGATGGCTATTTTTGAAAAAGAATGTGCTCGATTGGAAATAGTTGAGGATGAAAAAAAAATAGAGATTTTTAGACTGTTTTTGGAAAAATCGTGTGTAAATTGGTACAGTTCTATGCTATTGAGACTTACACTGACTTCAGAATGGAAACAATGGAAGGAAGATTTTTGTGATACTTATGAAAATAAAGGTTGGACACCAATAAGATATGCAATAGAATTTAGATACAAAACAGGATCATTATTAGACTATGCAATAAGAAAAGAGAAAATGTTGTTAGAAATGAATCGCACAATAAACAAAAGTACTCTGATTGATCTGATTGCAGTAGGTCTACCAAGTTTTATAACAGACAGGATTGATAGAAAGAAAATCAATGAGACTAAAGATCTGTTTAATGAAGTGAAAAGCTTGGAACATTTGGTTAACAAAAATGTTTTTGATAAAAAGAAAATGACTTATTCCACAGTTAAAACCAGAGAGGTTAAAGAACCATGCAAGATTTGTAGAAAATTAAATAAAGGTAATAGATTTCATTCTGAAGACTTATGCTGGTTTAAACTGAATGAAGGCATTAAAGGAAAACAATTTTGTTAACAATTCTGAAGTAGAAACAGAATTAAATGACATGGATCAAAAAAACTAGTAGTGCCACCATTAATCAAAGTCAAGTTAACAATAAATAACACATTGGATGCATTTGGAATATATGATTCAGGTTCAAATATTTCATTAATTAATTCAAAATTGCTGAATATAAAGGAGGAAAAATTAAATAATGCACAGACTGTGAAGTTAACTACGATTAATGGTGTGAAAAAAACTAATGGAATCGTCAAATTGAAAATAAAAATCTTTGGAATAGAAGAAGAAGTTAATGTGTTTGTAATCAACAAAAACAATTTCAACTACGATTTTTTAATTGGATTGGATATAATAAAACAATTTAAGTTGAGCCAAAATGAAAAGCTAGAAATTACTTAAAACATAAATAGAATTGTTGAAATGGAAACAGGGGAAAAAACAAACAAAATTTGTGACAGATTTGCAGTGAACTTTAACGAACATGTTGATGAAACAAATTTTAAAATCCTAATAAACCATCTCGAATTTGCACAAGAAGTGGAAATAAATAAACTAATTGAAAAATACAAATCGATCTTCGCAAAAGACAAGTATGATATTGGAACGGTCAAAAATTATGAAGCCAGAATTGATTTAATGGTCGATAAATATTGTAGTAAAAGACCTTATAGATGCAATATTGAGGATAAGAAAGAAATAGAGAGTCAAGTATCAAAGTTATTGGAGAAAAATCTAATTGAGGAATCATACAGCCCATTTGCTGCTCCGGTAACATTGGCATACAAAAAAGAAGACAATAGAAAATCCAGACTTTGTATCGACTTCCGGGATTTAAATAAACTTATTATTCCACAGTCACAACCTTTCCCGTTAATTGAAGATTTGATGGTAAAAACAAGAAATTGCAAATACTTTTCTACACTGGATTTAAATTCTGCATTTTGGTCTATACCATTACGAATCGAAGACAGAAGAAAAACAGCTTTTGTAACACAGGACAACCATTTTCAGTGGACGTGTTTACCATTTGGGCTAAAAACATCTCCAGCAATATTTCAAAGAATTTTGAGTAATATTATAAGACGACATGAACTTAAGGAATTCACGGTAAACTACATTGATGACATATTGATTTTTTCAAAATCCTTTCCCGAACACATATGCAATTTAACAAAATTATTAGAAGCAATAAAGAAGGAAGGCTTCAGATTGAAATTTTCTAAATGCACATTCGCATCGGATTCGGTGAAATATTTAGGGCACATTATTCATAACAATTCAGTACGCCCAATAAAAGATAATTTAATATCAATAAAACAATTTCCGGTACCACAAAATCAAAAAAATGTGAGACAGTTTTTGGGAAAAATTAATTTTTATAACGAATATGTACCAAATATTGCAATCACGTTGGATCCACTACACAACTTACTACGAAAGAATCAAAAATTCATTTGGACAGAAGATTGTCAAAAATCCTTTGAGAAAATGAAAAAACTACTATGTTCTCAACCTATTATAGAGATATTTGACCCAGACTTACCGATACTAATTTATACGGATGTAAGTATACTAGGCGTAGGAGCAGTATTAAAACAGATACAAAAAGACACAAAAGAAAAACCAGTTGCTTATTTTTCCAAGAAACTGAATGAAGTACAGAAAAAGAAAAAAACAATTTATTTAGAATGCCTAGCAATAAAAGAAGCAGTTAAATATTGGCAGCACTGGCTCATAGGTAAACGATTTACGGTTTTTTCTGATCATAAACCATTGGAAAAAATGAACATTAAATCTAGAACAGATGAAGAACTCGGAGACTTGACATATTACCTTTCTCAATATGATTTTGAGATAAAATATAATCCTGGAAAAAGTAATCTTGAAGCAGACTGTCTAAGTAGGAATCCAGTATTAGAGTCACATGAAAATGAAGAAGATCAGCTGAATGTGGTCAATTGGATAAAACTGGAGGATATTATTGTTGATCAAGAAAATAATAAGGATATACAAAACAAAAAAAAACAAAAAAATATCAAAGCACAACATATACTACAAGAAAATAAAAAAAAATGAAAAAATTATATTATCGGAAGACTTTAGTATAAGATTTATCAAAGAAATGCATAAAGAGTACTGTCACATTGGAAATAAACAAATGCAATGTAAAATTACACCATACTACACAGCTAAGAATTTAAGACAGAACATAAAGAAAATATGTAGACAATGTGAAATTTGCATTAAGAACAAATCAAGAGGCCAGGATAAAATTGGACTAATGTCACATCTAGGACCTGCCACACATCCTTTTGAAATAATGTCCATTGACACAATTGGTGGATTCGGGGGTTCTAGGTCGACTAAGAAGTACATGCACCTCTTAGTGGATCATTTTACTAGATTCGGTTTCATTGTCAATTCGAAAACACAGAATGCAAGTGACTTTATAAAACTTGTCAAAAATGTCACAGAAGATAATAAGTTTGGCATGATCTTAACAGATCAGTACCCAGGAATAAACTCAAATGATTTCAAACTATTCTTAGAGGAAAAAAATATTCCGATTATTTTCACAGCAGTTAATGCACCATTTTCAAATGGAATTAACGAAAGACTTAACCAAACACTAGTCAATAAAATAAGATGCAAAGTAAATGAAGAAAATAAAAATATAGCGTGGACAACGATAGCACACAAATGTGTGGAAAAGTATAATGAAACTGAGCACACTGTTACAGGCTTTGCACCTGTGTACTTGTTACAAGGAAAACATATTACATTTATACCAAAAGAACTAAAAGAAGAAAAAACAGAAAGCGATTTATTGAGAGACAGAAAGTTAGCTCTGAAAAACAGTATAAAAACACACAACTACAATAAAAAACTATTTGATAGAAATAGAAAATATTATGAGTTCAATGTAGGAGACATGGTATTTGCCGAAAATGGCAATAAACTAAACAGAAGAAAACTGGATGAATTGAAGATTGGACCTTATGAAATAATAGAGAAACTGTCAAACTCAATATACAAACTCAATACAGGACATAGAAAATCAGAATCAAACCTCTTCCACATCACGAAACTTCTACCAGCTCCTGAATTAGAAGAACCACATCAACACGAATCTATTGAGTTATACCAACTGGAGTCCAGGTCCTGAGAGGCGCCAGAATGTTCAACCATGAACATACAACACCAATTACTGCGTCAACATCAAGAGCGACATACATTCGTACCACGTGCCGGCAACACCGGCACACAGTCAGCGCTAAGAAGTGACCTACTGAGATCTCGCTTCATCGGCTCAATACACACACAACACACATGGATATACGTATCTATGTGTATTAACCAACAAAGAGGAATGCCCATTTTTCACCTGACTATGTATAGAAATGAAATAAATCTTAAAAAACAGCTTATTAAATTTTATATTAATTACGCTTATCACAATGTTAAAAGAAACGCAGGATTTTTTTTAATTTTGTTTTTTGTTATGCTTATTCTACTTCAAGGGTAAACATATTAGCATGTTTTGAACGCATCTCTACAACCATTTTTTACAACGTTCCATTTTACACACTGCTACTTGACTTTATTCAACTGAGTTTCTGAGTTTCAAGCATTATTTTACGTTTTATTTACTCAGTAAGTATTTCTTTTTTATTGTCAATGTATAATACAGATTATTTAAAAATAAATTAATAATTAAATTAATGAATCATGGAATATGTAATTGAGTTAGGACGATTGAAACGTATTTTTTGACGTTTGACATTTAATGCTCGACATTCAATATAAATTGACAATCATCGAGAGTCTAAGCAGTGACATATGAGCAGCTGGTTTTAAGGAATTCACAAAGTAAAAAAGACGTTTTAGAACATAGATATGTATTATTAAGTAAGTTTTACTATTTTAGACTAAACTTCGAGTGTTAAATAATTCGTTCTAGCACATTTATTTCTTTATAACGGCAAATCCTAACCTAAAAAGTATCATTCATATTTTTTGGACTTCGTGGCGTTTCAATTGTGAAAATGACCATATGACATTATTTTCTAAACTTACAGGTAGTGTTTCTACTATACCTTATAACTATACATAAACTTTCATTATCAGGTTTTGAAATGTATGGGAAGTGGGCATTGTTCTTTGTATATAATTAAGTTAATTATCATAATAAATTAGTCATCAAGCTGGAGTCGAGTTTGATTCACCTTCCGGAACTCCCCTCACTGTGGCCAAGACACCTTTAGCCATCATCGATCCTATGAGTCTGTGGGATCGGCAGTGAGATAACCATTTTCTGTGTACATTGCACGACGTACACAAACCCCTATTCCTACCCAACTTCCGTCTGTTACCGTAGGTCTCATTGTAACAGATTTCCCTCAAGTGAAACCAACGTAACCTGCGTTTGGTATGGTTTGTATGGTAGGTAGGGCATTAGGAGAATTAGGGTGCTAGCTTATTGCTAGAGGGCTAGGTTGTAGTCAGTAGGGTCGTAGGTAAATCCATAGGTACCAGGCTCAATTGATTAGACATAGCCAACTGTACTACTTACATTAATACAATTTTGTTTTATACTATAAATATGTTAGTTGGTAAGGTATATGTCTATGGGCCATTGTAGCCTGAAATAAATGGTTTATTATTATTATTATGCCTTTTATTTATTTTTATCCTTATTTTGCTATATTTTTAAATATTTTTATAAAACAACTTAAAAAAAACATTTAAAAATATAAAAAAATAGTGGTCCGCCGGTAGCGGGAGCAGGGTCCAAGCTACTGGTGGTTAGGGCTCCAGAGACAGGAACCTCCTCACAATGCGGGCCGTATCAAGGAGTACTGCCTTCTGAATCAGGCCCTTGATCCAACCGCCTAACGAAAGCCTCGAGAGATGTTGGTCGAGGCTTTTTGCCATCAGGCCATTGGCCGATACGACAATCGGCACAATGACAGCCGAGCTCACATTCCACATGTCAACAACCTCGTGTGCTAAGTCGAGATATTTAATTTGTTTCTCTTTCTCAGCTTTCACGAGGTTCCCGTCATGTGGAATGGTAACATCGATAATCATTGTGCGGCGCGCTAATCGATCTATCACTACTATGTCAGGCTTATTAGCGATAATAGTCCTGTCAGTAATGATAGACCGATCCCAATACAACGTGACAAGGTCATTTTCGAGAACTGGGTCGGGCACATACTTGTAATACGGTACCTCAGAATCCACAAGTTTATATTTCAAAGCAAGTTGCTGGTGAATAATCCTGGCTACTTGGTTATGCCTGTGCAAGTACTCGCCGTTAGCCAGACGAGAACAACCAGAGATAATATGTCTGATGGACTCACCTGGACGGTGGCATGCCCGACACACGTCAACCGTCCCGTCCTTCATAATATGTCTCCGGTAGTTATTCGTCAAGATAACTTCGTCCATAATTGCGCAGACGAAACCTTCAGTTTCCCCGAAAAGGTCACCAAAACGTAGCCAGGATACGGACGCTAGGAAATCTACATCAGGCTCATGAAGAGCCCGATAGAAGCGCCCGTGAAGCTCCTTGCTTTGCCATACCGCCTTGCGGTCATCGGAAGTAAGTACTACAGGTTTGTGCCAGTTCTCTTTAGCCATGGAGAGCGGGGTGAGCCCCTTGTCCACTGCGACCACATCACGGTGCATACCCATTTCGGTTTTTAAAAAATATTCCCTGAGACTGCACACCTCGCGATTGTGGAGGGTCTTCGCATTTAAAAAGCCTCGACCCCCGCACTTTCGCGGGATGTACAATCTCATCACCGATGATCGTGGGTGATGCATCCGATTTGCGGTCAGAAGTGTACGGACCCGCCTATCCAGGGCGTCGAGTTCGGTTTGGGTCCATTTGAGTACGCCGAAAGAGTACAGCAAAATCGGCATGACCCAACCGTTGAAGGCGCGCACCTTGTTTCCGCCCGAAAGAAGACTAATTAATACCTTCTTCAGGCGGCCAAAGAAGCGCTCCTTCAACGATTGCTTCATGTTAATAACGTTGATGCCTAACGCTTCCGACATACCCAAATACTTGTAGCTTTCGGATGAAGAGAGGGATCTGAGGTGTATGGAATCCGAAAGTTGAATACCTTCGGATTCCATAATCTCACCTCGCTTAACATAAATGATTGCACATTTGTCCACACCAAATTCCATCCTGATGGCGCTACTGAATGTTTCAGTTACCTTCAGTAGCTCCATCAGTTGCAATTTGTTGGGGGCAAAGATTTTCAAGTCATCCATGAACAGAAGGTGAGATATGACCTCACCACCTCTCTTCAACCGATAGCCTAGACCTGAATCCTCCAGCAGTGTGCTTAGAGGATTCAGAGCCAAGCAGAACCAAAGTGGACTCAAACTGTCGCCCTGAAATATTCCCCGTTTAATCCAGACAGGCTCGTCATTCCCCTGGATCTGTTGACACCCCGGATAGCGAAGGACTGTCCTCCATTGCCCCATACAGGAACTAAGGAAGGTGCGTAGAGTTGCATCTATCTTGTACAACTCCAGCACCCTCACAAGCCATGTATGTGGCACCGAGTCGTAGGCCTTCGTATAATCTATCCAGCATGTCGACAGATCCTTGCGGGAGCGACGAACCTGTTGGCTAATGGCCATGTCGATGAGGAGTAGCTCCTTAGTACCCCGGGACCCGTTTCTACATCCATTTTGAGAGGCAGACATAATAGAGTTACTGTCAATGTGTGTATTAATTTTTACTCTCAAAATGGATGTAAGAAGTTTATAGATCGTCGACAAACACGTGATCGGTCTATAATTCTTGGGTTCCGTGGGACTACCTGACTTATGGAGCAGGTGGGTAACGCCTGTTAATAGAAACTGCGGTAGCGACCCAGACTCTAAGGCTGACTGGAACTGAGATGCCAGGCTAGTGTGCGAACTAATTAGCCATTTCAACCAAAAGTTGTGCAATCCATCCGGCCCTGGCGATTTCCAGTTCGGTAAGGGACGGACTGCTCTGGCAACGTCTGATGGCGTAATTAGGACTTTTTCCATTTCTGGTATAGTTTCACACACTCGCTCGACATCCTGCATCCAGTCAGCCTCAATGTGACAGACGGGTACTGTCCAGATGCTGCGCCAGAATGCACTTGTGGCGGCATCATCTGGGCGGCACACGTCTGTCAAATTTTGTTCAGGTCGCTCCCAAGCTCTATATACCCACCTTTCATCGCTCTGGAACATGCGATTCTGCGTGTATCGATCAACCCGCCGCTTATACCGCCGAATACGGCTCGCCCATGCACAAACTTTCTGTTTCAGGAAGTCGATGCGCTCTGTGACACGGGACATGTATTCTCGAGGGCTTACTTCAGTCCCCGAAAATGCCCGCCTCACAAAGCGCATCACTCGTGGTCTTGTATTGCCCTCCCTGAAACAGTATAGTTTGCCTATGAGTACCCTGGCCTCATCGATACGACGCTCGATCCTGTATTGCCAGGCTGGTACGGATGGTTTTGGTCGAGCAGCTCCGTCACAGTTTGGAAACTTGACGTTAGCTAAACGACATGCCGCAACAGCCGCACAATACAGGATCGAGTGTGTATCAACGAGATCCTCGCTGCTCTCGAACACATTCTTAAGTTGCGAGTCCAGGGCACACACCAGCGCCCTATTTTTTTTGTGCATAGGTAGGCGTGGTAATCGTGGTCTAAGTTCGGTCGGAGTGGATCTATATTCGCGAAACGCATCCTCCAGTGCGCTCCTCAATCGGTCGTTGTATTGGCTACTTACTGTGGTAACCCTATCATCTTCCTCTTCAACACCATGATTGGACCGCGGTAGATCAATCGTTGACGCTTGTACCGCGGTTTGTGCCGGAGTCGAGACGATAAGGTTGCTCAGTATCTCTGAGCGCAGCCTATCAAGTGCGGCAGCGTCCAACCTATGATTGCGTTGGATGACCCGCACCTGATCCGACAGTCGTTGGGCCGAGACGCTGACGGTTGGTTCTAGTTCCTGAAAAAGAGACAGCATCCTATCACGGTACGCAGTGAGGTGAGTTCCCCCCTCTGTAGACCCATAATATGCGCGCATGACGTTCTCGTTCATAGACTGAGTCCATCTCATGCGCTGCACACAACCACCGGCAGCGGGGACCCGGCTCGGGGCCGGATGGCCCCTAAGTCCCAAGCTCCTCGGTGGCCGGCCTCTCCCCTGCCGACGAACAGGTGTTGGTGACGTCGGCGGGGAAAAATACTCGTCGCTCGAGCTCGACGCAACTACCGCGGCCGGTGTCGTCACAGCACTCACGGTGGGGCTGGATACCGGCGGCGGCGAAGCGGAGCTGGGCGAAGAGTCCGGAGGTGGTGGGCGTGCTTGACGTGCGGCTGATCTCGTCAACATTTGTTCATTTTCATACTTATTAATTATTTAAATGTTCCGAGGTGACATGACAGATGTCACCTCCGATTCGGCAGTTTATGGCGTGAAATTCTGTTTTATTCTGGTTCATTATATTTTTTATATTGTTTTTTGGACTTCAGGCTTGTAGGGGTACTATGAAAATATAAAAACTGTGTCTAAAATGAATATAAGTAATTGAAAATAATTTTAACAAATTTCGAGACGTGTTGACGTTGGTGTTGCCAGCTATTTATTATTATTATTATTAGAAGACTTTTAATGGAATTTTGTGAAACAAATTTCTCCCTGAAGGGGGGGGATGTAAGGAAATGGTTTCTCATCAATTCCTCAATTTGAACGCGCTCTCATTGAAGCGCGAGTGATTATAGTAGAATGATAGGTTGTATGAATGAAGGATATTTCCTTGACGGATTGAACTGACAGACAGTGAAGTGTCAGTGTGAAATGTTTTGTGTTGGCATGGTGATCTGTAGGTTAATAAAATATTATGTTAAATTAAATACCTAAAAGATATGAAGGAGACGATATTCGTGAAATAAAAGCTTTGAATGTTGTTTCTTTATTTACAGGTAAAGTATTATTTTGTAAAGCAATAGATACCTACTTAAGAAAACACTGTAAAACAATATAAAAATACTTTATTTACAGAAACGCAGTTGAGTTTACTTTCAGACGTCGGCTACCTAATCTTATAGCGCGCCACTGCTATGGGTGCCTACAGCCAGAACTAACCTGCTTGCCAAGGCATCCCTTACCAGAGCTATCCGTACCATCAACGACCTTCAAACCCAGATTGATGTGTTTACTCGTTGTTTGAGTGAATTCGCAAAGGTATTACTATTTATACTATGCTACAAGCAAAATAATTAAGCTAGTATATTATGCTGTATGTATGTTATGCTGCTTTGTGTTTTTTGTATCTGTGTAATAGTTTAATGATGGTGTTAGTTTTAATATTTATAATTTTCATGTTTTAAGTACATAGTTTTGATGAATAGTTTTAAGTTCTTAACTGTCGCATTAGGGTAACCCTGTAAGGATAGTTAAGTTGTTATAAATAAAAAAATAAAAAATGAAAAATAAGGGTTGATTGGTAGAGAACGCCTTTTGGAATTAAGGCCGCCGTTATGTTAAATTGATACCTACTACCTACTTAAGGCGCGGTATGAATTTTTTTTTTGGTAATAAACAATAACAGCGATTTGTTTGTTATTAGTTGAATGAAATGACCAGCAAATTTTTAAGTTTGAATGAAATCCAAAAATTAATACAGAACTCACTGGAATAATTTTTAGGTATTTCTTTAGTTGATCGAATTCTCTTTGATCTCTTTACATAAAAAATAATAGTCAACGCTCAAAATTTTGTTAGCTCTGTTTTGCGATATTTGTATCATGAACGTTTTTAATTTTATAATGATTTTGAAATATGTTTTGTTAAGTATTTAAATTTAATTTAAAGATAAGACAAAAAAAAACTGAGAGTTACGGTGTCCTACGTTTGGGCAGCGCCTTAATGCAATTATTAAATGCGTTCATTCACTGACAATCCACACAGCCCAAAATGGCTCGAGACTTGAAATTTTGCGCAAGCGTTCCATAAGAACCGAAAGCGTGCTCATAAGAGGGATTGTTGGAAATTGACCCCCTAAATGGGTTTAATAGGGGGTGAAAGTTGGTACAAAAATAAAAAATAACATTTTCAATCCCTACAAAATAAGTAATTAAATTAAAGCGTTCTTCCTCTCTCCTATTATTATATTATTATAATCAGCCTACAACAACTACACAGGCCTCCTCTCTATGAGAGGTAGTGAGCCGTAATCCACCACGCGGGCTCAGTGCGGGTTGGTAAATGTCACATGTCTTCGAATTTTTGGTTCTAGGACATGCCGGTTTCCTCACGATGTTTTCCTTCACCGTTTTGAGAGCAGTGTTGATGAAATTATTTACACAAAGTAAAGCGCCTGCCTGGGTTCGAACTCACGACCTACAACTCGTAAGTCGGGGCCGTTACCACTGGGCCACCACTGCCCGCCTCTCTCCTACTTACTTTGTTTTATCCTTTTGCTGTGCCCTTACAGGGTCCATATTTGTGTACCTAGCTTTAAGCCCTTTGTAACATATTTTTACAATATGGAATGCAATAAATAAATGGTTATGATTATGGAAATTCGTAATTTTTGCCGATAAGAAATCCCATTGGGCGCATGTCTGGTCATAATAATAAAATGTTATATTTCCTCTAACAATTTTGCTAAATCTTATAATCAAAAGATGAGAAATATTCAAAGAAGTATGAAATATATTCAGCTAAACTTGTGCATAAGGTTTAATTAAAAACCCTTAATAACAAAGGATAAGTTGGAAGAAAACATTAAACAAACTACTCGTAAAAGCGTTTGCTATAATTTTGGTGTGACAGAAAAAGTAGCTTTATCTACTTGTAATTCTGTGGCTGTAAGACGTGATTGAAGGAAATGGATTTTTGTTGTATCCGGAAAGCAATGAACTAGAAATATGTCAAGATATTGATAGATTTTGAGACCTTTAGATCCGCGTACCTTGGTTAAGGTTTGCACATATCTAGGAAGAAGCAAAGCATAGACTAATTTCTCACTCAGAAATGGTTTAGAAAAAATCTATTTCATAACTTTATTAAGACGTGGGTAAGCGAAACGCTCTCAAATATTAGAAAACACCGCAGTCCTTTCGTTTTTAGGTTTTCGTTGTCAACAAGGAACCCTTATAGTTTCGTTTATGTCCGTCCTTCCGTCTGTTCGCAGCTTGGCTGCAGAGAGCAGAGACTCTTACTACTAGAAAGCTGTAATTTGGCATGGATGTACATATTACTAACACCGGCAAAGTGGTAAAATAATAATATCTTTAAAAAAAGATTTTGGGTACATCCACTACACGTAAAGGGGTCTTTTTTTTCGTCTATCCCGTCTTTCGTCGTGTTCTATCTCGTCTATGTTGAGGGATGTCATTGGAAAGGTAATAAAAAAAATTCGGGTGAGTGAAAACCAGTTTACGATTTAAAAGTATTAAACAGATTCGATTAAACAGATAAAGCGCGGATTTCGAAATATTATTACTATGACATGTTTGAGTTCGAGTTCACAGACTGGTGTATTTTATTTGTAAATTATAATTTTATTAGGGCAAGCCGGGATTATTTGCTTCTATGAAGGTACCGACGCCGCCGATTTCCCCTTCAAAACTTTTTCAAAGAGTGCCATTTAAAGTTATCTTTGACACTTGTTAGCCGCGGTATGAACAAAGACATTTTTTTATTTCATTTTTAACTTTTAAGGTGCGTTTAGAGGAAGTGATTTAAAAAAAGACGAATCATTAAATATAAAAAGAAAACTAAAGTGCTACGAGGATCTTTTAGCGCTTGAATGACCTAATGATATAGAATACGGAAAGGCGTTGTTGTGAAAAAACAAAGATGGTGGATTTGGTTCCGATTTTATGATCTTAACAGCTATATTTTAGGACCAACACTATATTTTTAAAGTGACAAATAATAATCAAACGTGAAGTATTATCATGATCCACCAAAACACAACCATTGAACGAGTAAATTGATTGGCATACACTGTTATTCACAAACTAGAGAAGTCTCCTGCCTATCCGCTTGATTCCATTTGATAGGTCACTTTTTATAAAAATCTGAAAAAAATGCTAGGATATTTCTAGATGGGACTCAGAAGAAGCATAACAATATCAACTTGCAAAACCATTTCATCATTTTCTAAGCTGGAAAAAGCAGCTTACAAATAAAATTTCTTTAAAAACAAAAAGTTATTCTCATCCCGCGCGCAAGGAGCATTGGACACCTTAACGAGATTCTGTTTATCCTACCCTCTTTTCTTTTTCTTCGGATACGAATTGTGTATTTTAATTTATGATGCCTTTTATAATTTTCCTTTATTTTTATGCATTGGAGCAGTGAGTGAATAAAGGTGGAATTTTAATTTTATTATATTAATATGATGGGAAAGCAACGGCTCTTCGGCAGTATTTGGTTAGATAAGGTGTTAGTTAGTTTACATTTTGCTGACGAGATCATGAAACAAGGTTTTTTATTACTATTTTGTATTCCGTTTACATACGTTATTTTCTATTTTGTGAATTTGAGAACAGTGTAGGCCTTGTAGAGTCACAGATGCTTTAATTTCTTGACCATTTCCGATTTTGTTAAGTACCTGTTACTTGTTGACAGGCCTACACCGCCAACCCATACCTATAAATTCTGCCATTTGAATACATTTTATAGGCACAGATAATATAATACTACGTACAGATACCCAATCCTATGCAACGAAATGGCACCTCCCTAAGTCTGGCTATTGAGCTGGCTACTTTAATTCGTCCATGTTTTTACAGATGGCAGCATCAGCGACTTACTTATTGCCAGAGACTGTTGTTTTACAACGCCATCTAGGAGTCAACCTACTTTTAAAAATGTCGTGCAATCCTTTATAAAAAAAGGTTTATAGTTCCAGGTTCAGAAACACATACTAATAGATTTTTTTTATATTTCTATGTAAAGTAATAGATAAAAAAGTTGTCTGATTTAAATTAGTAACTTTACAGTGATTACTGTGATGACAGGGCTAATTGGGTAAAACGACATCTGCTGCACAGAGCTCTTAAAAAAATATCGACATGTGGTTACTATTATCATTTTATGGTTCGACTTGAAGCTTCATTTATGTTTTTTGTCATAAAATCAGTGCATTATGAGTGTAAATAAATAAATCTGCATTATACAAGGACGTTTTTATTTTTACTAATCGTACTTCTGCCAAAATTCTGCCCTTTATCGGTTTCTAATGATTGTTAATTTCACAATGGTATATACAATAACCTATGCTAAAATTTATGATTTCTTTTCAAGACTAATTATAATTTGTCCAAGTTGAGAGTTATTCGCTGGCTTTTCTTCAAAACGACCAATTGGAACCTTGCACCTAGCTTCTTACAATCCAATCAAAACAGAATCCAATCCTATCCAATTGAATCATTAACCTATTCACGCCTAGATTGGTATTTCACCTAGAAATACCAATCTAGGCGTGAATAGGTATAGAATACCACCCTTTTTAGATATTTTCTAAAGAAGGCTTAGTTTCTATGTTTTCAGATAGAGCAGAAGTTTCAAAATTTGTTCTATCATTTCATATAGAAGAATCCAAACACCTGATGAACGTAGAATGGATCCCAGGCATGGCATCGATTCTTGTGAGGTAGGTACCTACTAGGTAATTCAGGGAAATAAATTGACAAGCAAATTAACTACTAACTCCACATCTATCAATAGTTAGAGAAAACAGCGACAGTACGTTATCTACAGGCAGTAATCCCGATACAGTCTCGCTCTCGAATACTGTCAAAACTTCCTGTGATGCAATTAGATAAGTTATAAAATATTATCTCCGTACTACCTATTTATTTTAGTTTATAAGATGTTAGATTATACTGAACTGACAAATTCAATTTGTTTTAAATTTTTGTCTTATGTTATAATAGTAATCTGACTTGTAGTAAATAACCGAAAATATGAATAGGTGAGCTAAATAGAGGGGATTTTACATCAGCCACATTCATTAATTAAATTGGTTTACAATGCCATGCAAAATATTTTTGTAAGTTTTGGGCAGGTAACAGCTTGTAAGATCGAGTTACATACTTAAACGCAATACGTCGTCTTTATCAGGAGACCGCGACCTGATAGCGGACCATGCCCCCATCGCACCGGATTGACGCCTTACCTGTGATACTTTGACTCCACACACATAACACACATCTGTTGCGTAACGTGTCCTAGGTTAATATAGGCGCGTTACGTAAACAAACACAGACATCCGCCACCATACAGGCACCTAAACTCACACGCGGAGGCGCGGTGCGGACCGCGATCCACGTAGACACTGGGCGGTGTGACACACTACAATACCGCTCACACACTCATAATGACGGTCCCTTAGCCCGGACAGTGAACGGCTAGCTCTGTGACCTGGACGGGCGGGGACCACTCACCTACTCTATAACGCGTCGAGTCGGCATCTCCGTCGCTGGTCGTTGTCGCCGGGCCTCCCCTAGGTAACTAGGGGTCTCACCTGGCGGCGACAGACCGCCGGGATGTCGTGAAGAAAGCGACGCTTCACTATAAGCGTCGCGACGCTCCTACAGAAACAAAATAGCAATCACTCACATGGGCGCGCGTTGCCCGCGCGCCCAATCATCTTACCGGCCACTGTAGCCCACATAATGAGGGGCCCGTTTTTACGGGCCAACATAAAGCCTCTGCGGCCGGGGGGCATAGCCCCGGATCCGCTCGCCGCGCCCCCTTACGGGGACGTAGCGACTTCCCACGAAGTTATCAGGAGAGGTCTTAATGTGTGTGAGTGGGTGTGTGGGCGAGGAGATGTAGGTAAATTAAAGTAAATAATAACCTGAATAACCACTCTGTTCACATTAGGGAATGAACAATAATGTAAAGGACGTTCTACCTAGTACGTGAGGCGCGAGCGCAAATCAATCAACAACCGTATTGCAAGAATAGTCACAATGATCACAACCACAATATCACAGTCACCACAAATCAATGCCGGCTTCGATCAGTCTTCTCTCGATCCCTTCTCTTTTTACCGTTTTCTCACTACCCGGGGCTACGTCAAGTTGACAGCTGTCAAATTCGTTCTAAAATACTATTATGTAAGTTTGACGTCGAAACCTTTGAGACGAGCCGTCATACTAATTCATAATCGTACCCGATCCCGATTTATTTGGGGTAAACAAAAAGGAGTACATCCAAGTACAAATTTACAAATTATTTTTAATCCAATCCACCATGTCCACAAAAACATAAGTAAAACACATCCTTCAACACATCTCATTTCAAATTCCTTCCAATTAGTTTTACGCCTTCACCCATCTCGCAATCATAAAACAGGATCGTAGCCATAAAACAAGATAATGTCTGATATTATTAAACATCTTAGCGATATAAATATCGTATACAACACAATATAACACCACATTATGCCGCGAGGGCGTAATATCTAGAGTAATTCAAAATAGCGGCTCAAGGAAAGGTATAAAGAATTCTATCAACGCGGTATTCGCGCCTCTTCGCATTTGGCTGGGCGGATTGGGTGGGGTGTCTTTTCTAGCGAAAGTTATCTTAAGCGTAGCTAAGCGCTGTATAATAAAAAGTTGAAAGGGCATATTTTCGTAATCAGTTTTAAAAGCAGGTCTACACCTGCTTTTAAATCTGATTGCGAAAATATGCCCAAACCAAAAACTTGCTACGATCAACGGTAGCGTTGATAAAAATTAGTCCCTATTAAGATTGTTAAACTTTGGTACTTGACAAACACTTCACAAAAGAGGGTTGGTTTTAGTACACAGTTCGTCGCTTAGTTTCATACTTAACATAACATAACATAATCAGCCTAATATGTTCCCACTGCTGGGACACAGGCCTCCTCTCTGTGAGAGGGAGTGGGCCGTAATCCACCACGCGGGCCCAGTGCGAGTTGGTAGATGTCACATGTCTTCGAATTTTTGGTTCTCAAACATGCCGGTTTCCTCACGATGTTTTCCTTCACCGTTTTGTGAGCAGTGGTGATGAAATAATTTACACAAAGTAAAGCGCCTGTCTGGGTTCGAACCTACGACCTACACCTCGTAAGTCGCGGCCGTTACCACTAGGCTGCCACTGCTCTCCTTAGTTTCATAACGATCTTTATTTGTTCAGAGTAAAAAAATTACTTAACGTAATCGGATACTTTACGGCACACTATTCTCTAAAAGATGTTCATAGGGCCATTTACGGGTACAAGGACAAAAAGCAAATTCGAAGATAAAAAGGTCTTGCACAATAGTAACAAGCACTAATCAGCAGAAAATATATATTGCAATATTCTTCCTCATTTATTTATCCATAATATTCTTTATAATTGGCACCACTCCCTACTTCTAACCTCACATAGGCAAGTGTAAATATGACATGACTTGTCGACTGAGATGAAATAAACTGTGCAATCTGAGGCGTCGTTTGTTGTGTTAGCTCACACTGATATGAAAATTTGGACTTTGAGAGTGGAGAGGGCTCATCCAATCTTTAAGATAATTAGGAATTATTTTGAGAAATAATATTGTATGCGGAAACATCAAAGACAGTTTGTTGTTGGTTAACAAAGTATCGTTTTCTTAACCTACAACAGACAATATGAAAATTAATATCAACGTACACCTCTTATGACAAACGTTACCATTATTGAGGACGTTGAAATTACCCCTCTTGCATTTTGCAAGCAAATAGCGCCCACCCGTATTTACATCTTTTAGTGTTTATCTTTTAAGAATCACAACAATCCCCCACTTACATAAAGAAGATATTTCTTTAAGTAATTACTTCAAAGTAAAACTAAGAATAACGCTGACTTAACAACATCAAACAGTCACAAATTACGTCACAATTCTTTACAACAGATATTAATCTTGAACAGGACGACCGTTTTTATTCGGGTTTGTCCTTGAAAGGCTGTGCTTTTGCCGAATCAAACTCTTGTCAAGGTTTTATCCAGAAATGTCTACCACCATACCTATCAAATGAGCGTTTCAGTTCACTGCTGGACGTAAGCACACACTATCCTCCGCTTTTCACGTCCATTCTGTCCCAGACACCTTTTTAAGGACGTCAGTCATCGAGATGAGAGGCGCCACTACGCTTGCCAAAACGCGGTCTCCACCCCAGGACTTGTCCACCAGCCATCGATCCTTAAACAAACATGGCCAGCTATGTTGCTAACTCCGGTTCTTATCTGGATACCATTTTTATAATAAAAAAATGGCAGTTAAATTAGAAGCCAATTCAAAATTATCATCATCATCGTCATCATTTCAGCCGAAAGACGTCCACTGCTGGACATAGGCCTCCCACAAGCACCGCGACTTCTACCGTTTCTGTGCTTCCTGCATCCAGCGAATTCCTGTGGCCTTATCAAATTAAATATTTACAGTCAAACGAAGATAGACAATATCTTAACAAAAAAACTATTTTCACCGATACAGCAAACATATTTTAAATATAAATATCAATCTTAATTTGAGAGGTTGTCAATCAAATTCCAAGGCTTCTTCATTGTTTTAGATCTTTTGTTTGTCTAGAATTAAGTTATGTCTGGAATGAGAGACGTAGATTATGTAAAATAGGACTTAATACTGGTATTCTGTATTTGTTCATCGTTTTCGTTTGAATACGGCGTACAAGCCAAGCACTTTCTCAAGCCGATAACTTTTTAAGGCATCTCTTTTGTTTTACTCGTAGAACTGTACGAGTATACGATTCGGAACAGCAAACTTCTGAGTTGAGCTATACAATTAGTGACAATTGCGTGCACTGACTGGAGTGATCGACTCAAATCTGCGAGGTTCTTTCTTCAAATTACCATTTCAGACACTTTATCAACATTTTCCTTACATAACCTGACCAAGGTTATGTCTGGACTTAAAAGAGACTTTGACTTTGAGTTTGTTTCGCTCGGGGGTAGTCAGATAGGAAAATATGTCGTCTACATCTATTTTTTTTTGCATAATTGACGTGTAAAAGTGAATCCGATATCCGATTTACAAAATCATCATCATGTTTTCCGTGGAAACTTGTAAATGGCCTTCAATTTCATATTGTCTACGAACACTGTATTTAGCTGTAAGTTTCCCGAATAGAATAAAAGCAAATAAAATAAACAATTTGGTTTCATTTCATAAGATTACGTAAAAGTAGTGATTATTACGTAGGTACTGATTTCTTCTTCCCTCTCTTGAAAACCCCCAAAATACACAAACAGATTACAATCATAGATGTTCGAATGAATGGAGAAAGGTGAATGCTGGAATTTGGCAACGTCGCAAATAGCTGTCAATTCTAGATGATGTTTTGAAATATCGGTCTAAAATATAGAAATTAATCAGTTTATGGTGTAAAAAGAACTTTAGCTACAGCTAAAACTAAATATGCATTGTAAGGATACTAATTATTAATACGAGTAATCAATATTATAATGCACTTATACTTAGAATATGTATTATTAGTATATTATCAAATTCATCCATTTATTTATTTGTCATTCTGTTGATAATAAAATATCAAAACTTCTCGTTTTTTATGAACGTTCGCATTTTAATCGCAGTCTCAAAACCTCTAATTTTAATAAATTTTTGACAAGTTTTACACATTTGGTTGTCACCGTGGTGAGACTGCGACTAGATTTTGAACGTTATTAATTACGGGAATTTGCCTTCCGACTGATTCTTGTGCAGTTGCCATCTTTCAGGATGCACCCTCTTAAATGTGCATCCAGGCGTCGCACATTTGCCTCTAGGTCACGGAATGTTCGAAAGAGACACCGTGGCCCTGGCACAGGCAACTGAAGAAACACGGGTTGGTTTTAGTCAGTAAAAGTCTGTGTGACACGTCCTTCTGCTCCACCCAGAGCGAGAGAATTCATTTGATGATTTCCCACACAAAAAAAAAATGGCGTCGCACACTGTGCAGTCAAGCCAATTCCAATACCACCACGCTATCTCGCTAATTTTATTTGTTATGGCGACATGAGCTATCCTCATCTCCCTATAAACAAGAATAGAAGAAACCTCAAAACAAATCAAAACATTCTCAAGACCCCACGAAAACACTCGACTTCTCCACACTCTCACAGCTCCCGAGGGTTACACGGTGTGTAATAAAGAAAAGCGAAGCAACATTATTGTGATTCAAACGACTCAATGTTTGCCCTAGAAAGTAATTCACAAACAAATTATGTTGTTGTTGAACTTTCGGCTTAATGAGTGTATGTATGGAGCCGTCGAGTTCGAGTTCTGATTTTGTGCCTTTGAAACCGAATTTTTAATTAATTTGTTACACAATGCTATCTTCGGATAATTTATTTATTGACTAGTGGTACTCTTTGGCGCTTTTTACGATCTTTACGTATTGTCAAAACATCAAGATTTCTTTTCAAATTCATTTTTATTTCAGGAAATCCACATATTGTTAGTATTAGTATATCTTAGCCTAGTGTTAGTATTAAAATAAATTTATAATAATAAACAACTAGTGAACTAGTTTATTTCGATAAGTGTGTCTGAACTCTTACCCACCTTCGTAAGAGGGGAGAGTCCCACGTCTGTAAACATTTCAAACTCATAAAAAACTTTCCGGAATAAATTCTTTAGAATGATGTTCAGGAGAATTTTTAATATATTACATTATGTATAAATGTAGATTAAGGTACCTACTAATTGTCAAATTTACACTTGGAGGGGACGCCCTACGACATTAATATTGACCTAATTGGTGATTTTCTTCGGAACGGTCAGGTGCGTAGTACTCGCAACCGGCGCGCGTGTATGACCAGCACCCTAATAGCGTAACACACTATGAATCACAATCTGAATCTTTTTGAAGGATATTGCTAATCCATTGTTTCTTATATTCTATAAATTTGTATGCTCAATAACGTAAATAAAACAATGAATGTTGTTCAGCTGTCAAAATTAAAGGGATTCCTACTGGTAGTGTGCAAAAGGGGTATGTAAGAATCGTCGCAGGTGACTTGCTGGTGGTTTCTGCCTATCCCCATGGGAAGAACGCGTGAGTTTATTTGTATATACCATCTAATTCCAATGATATAAATAATGGTTAAGTTACTTATACAATGTTTTACAACTTAAAGCCTGATTGACTTTACGAAACAAGTCGTTTAATTTTCAGTAGTTTACTAATAATTCACGTGTAAATAGATAACAAAATGTTAGTAATGTAAATCCGGATTTGCGATATTTATGGAACACCACAAAGGCCCTTGGGCTATTATAATTGATATAATAGTTAATTATATTATATTTTAATTTTTTTATCTACTTCTGATATTGGTACTTTATATGCTGCACCGGTTGACGTCATCAAGTCAACGCCGGTGGTTCTGGTTGGGGACATTGTGTCGTGTGCTGAGCGATGGCAGTTTTACGCGAATGTAAAAACGTATTGCCCCCAATTTTACTTTTGTCTTTTTGTATTTATCTACTTTAATTTTTGTCTTACGCTTCGCTAGCTCGCCCGCGCGGAGGTCGTGAATTAACCCACAGGGTCATGCTACCATATCCTATGTAAATCCATGTTATAAACTCATAAAATGTATTACAGTTTCTAATAATGTAATTCAATCATGATTCGATAGACACGTAGCGCCGTCTAGCGTCCTAAAACAATTGTGATATAACTTTTTTCTGCATGAAAGGTACACTGTGTCCTTTTCTGTAACCTCGACAACGTCTATGAACAATTTCATGATGATTGGTTCAATGGTTTAGGCGTGAAAATGTAACAAACAAACAAACAACCACTTTTACCTTCGTATTTCCGTAATCATGACGTGTTTTTGCTCGTCCGAATAACTGAATTTAACTCTTGTTTTGACGGATCTACAACTTCCGGACGGGCCCGTATCTTCGTTGACGGACTGAGAGAGTAGACCCAAATTAACTTACTGTCTTCCTTTTTACTCGACTGCGTGACGCATAGGAGGGTAATGTGTTTATCAGCCTTTTATGCATGTGTGTATGTTAGTTTCTTTGGGGCATTCTAGAGAACACACGCGTGTGCCGATTTTGATGATTCGATTGATGACGACAATCAATTTGTCTTCATCTTGCGAGTGTCACTAAAGTCTTGACAGTAATCAAAATTCAATGTCACTATGTCAAGTGCAGTATCATTGAATAGGTCTTTAAAAGTCAAATTTAGGTTTCAGTCATCCTTTTTCTATTTGAATGACCATTTATGATTTATAACGCTTAAAAGTTGGTTAGCACCGTTCTCATTATTTTCAATTTTTTTAATAAGGCTGTGATAAAAATAAGTCGTATAATAGGTTTAATTACCCTGAAAAATTATTTGGCAATATAGGTGTTTATTGTTGAAGATGCCTCTGCCTGCATACATTAAATTACATACATTTCTTTCAAAATATTGTAAGTACTAATACTGGACTTGGTCCGGTTCCCTCGTGGTATCTAATACCCATTACAATGAACAATAAACCAAGCGTGGTGATGGTTTGGTATTTATAAGTGAAGGCATTAATGCTGCAGTGGGACAACCGAATTTAATTTCCCCCAGTTTCTCATTTCTTAACAGAACTATACAAACCCGACAAACTTAGTCCTTGGAACTTTCAACGATTGAGGAACACAATCAAATAGACATTCTGACCTATATATTTTTGGGCCTCTTACAAAGGTCTGAACTAACACTAAACATTTGCAGTGATTTGATTACCTCAGTATTCCTTAATGTTTATTTAGGACACTGTCCCTTCGATTGGCAAACAGAGCAAAGAGAAATGTATCTTCGGAACTCCTATATCTATATAGATACTTTTTGTAGTAACAAGTGCTATTTTCTTTTGTTTTGATCTGGATTTAAGGATGGAATTGTATTATTTTGATGTTAGATTGAATTTTTTGCATTGCATTGTTCAGACAGAACGGTGGTTGACATAATTGTACTGATATGACATAATTATTATAAGACCAGCTAACCCGACAATAGTTGTCCTTTCCAATTTCCAACACAAAATTATTTTAGGAAAAACAACGATCAAGTCGGCCTAGTCCTTTTATAGGGATGCGCTTCTTGACGAACAGCATTTTATTTTTATTGATACATACTTATACATAGTAAAATGATGCACAATCTAGGTACACCTCTACCTAACCCTTCTGGGATTACAGGGGTGATGTTATGTTAGGTGTTATCTAGTGTTTATAAAGATTGAAAAATACAACTCCTTTGCCTAATGTTGAGCGGCTAAAGTAGTTACTCTAACTTTGTTACAATTTTATAGTCGTAGCTTTCATTTTAACATTTCATTGATATATAGATCATGGCTCGTTGTAGACAAACGATTCTAATAAACGTTTGAATGCTTCAAATATTCAGTAATAATACTCAATAACACTTCCTTCCTAATAATACTTTCGATAGCAGTGGTGGCCCAGTGTTAACGGCCCCGACTCTGGGTCGAACCCAGGCGGGCGCTTTACTTTGTGTAAATAATTTCATCACCACCCCTCCAAACGGAAAAGGAAAACATAATGAGGAAACCGGCATGTCCTATTAACTAAAAATCGAAGACATGTGACATCTACCAACACGCACTGGGCCCGTGTGGTAGATTACAGCCCACTCGCTCTCACATAGAGGTGGCCTGTGTCCCAGCAGTGGGAGCATTATAGGCTGATTATGCATAATAAACACAACATCACGCCTTGTTTCTACGAAGGGTTGGGCAGAGGTGTGCTTAGAGTACAACCACATTTCGCCTGTCATGTTTAGGTCCCATGTAATAAGGGGCGAGCCTATTGCCATCAACCGGGTCCAAATCCAGACTCCGGGCTGCGAAATTCCAGATAGAAAAACCCAATAACACGTTGCCCGACCTGGGAATCGAACTCAGGACCTCATGCTCAGCAGCAGCGATAGCGACCACTAGACCAACAAGGCAGTGGATAATACTTTAAATAAAATAATGTTTATTTTAGATTTCCTATTACCTTTAATGATTACGAGAGCTTATTAGTGGGAGCAGGAACATTTATTCGTGCTCACTGCACTAAATAACATAACATAACATAACATCACGCCTTGTTTTCCCGAAGGGTTGGGCAGAGGTGTACCTATAGTACACCCAAATTTCGCCAGTTATGTTCAAGTCCCATGTAATAGGGGGCGAGCCTATTGCCATCAACCGGGCACTTATCTAGACTCCGGGCTGCTACTGAGAAATTCTAGATAGAAAAACCCAATAACACGTTGCCCGACCTGGGAATCGTACCCAGGACCTCATGCTCAGCAGTAGCGATTGCGACCACTAGACCAACGAGACAACAACAATACGACATAACAATTTAATAACAATAGGTATAATAATGGTTTGCGTAACCGTTACAGACATTTCTTATAAAATTATACTGTAATTAAAGAGTTTTTTTACAAGGTTGTCATTAGACTGTTTTCCGTTATAATGATTCACTGAAGTGTATAGCCAGGTTTGGTAACAATATCGTGTTAGGGCTTAATTTTTTTTTTACAATTTTGTTTAGTCTGTTTTTTATTTATTTATTTATTTTTTTGTTTGTTTGCTATCATGTACATCACACATTTTACACATTTTACTGTCGGTTTTTGTACATAAACCTTGTCAGGGCACTGCAAACATAGATGTCACATACACGCTACGTTATCTTAATGGAGTGTAAACTTATCAGAACAAAAAAACGATACATTTTATAGAAACGAAATGTCTAGAACATGATGTCTAATAATTAAGTCTTATAAATACAATATAAATACACATTATCACATTATTAGTCATATTCAGTCAGATATATAATATTACAGGGTTGGCAGTCAAAATAATAATAATAATAATACGAGATAGTTATTCAACACAATACTTATTCATGGCATAGTATGTCAATATGTAATACAGAATTAATATGTCGCTGGAATAGACAGTATTAAGATTTTGACCAGACCGGATCTTACACGAATAAAATAAATAGTAGGAATAAAGTACCTACATCTATAAAGTTTAATCCGTCATGAATTGGTCTGTTGTGTAATAACATTTTTCTATCAGAAGTGATCTTAGTTTGCTATTAAATGTATTTGGATTTTCGTAATTTTTTATGTAATTGGGTAATTTATTATAAATTGTTGCGATTCTATAGTTGGGGCTATTTTTCATTATTTTTAATTTTGGTGTAATTAACTTGTTTTTGTTTCGTCGGTTATAGTTTTGGTTTGCTTCTATGTTTGATCGAAAATAATCCCTGTGTTTTTGCACAAACGTAGCTGTTTGTAGGATGTAAAGGGAAGGTAGCGTTAGTATTTTATTTGTTATGAAATGTGGTTTACAACTTTCCCATGGTTTAATATTCACTAAGATGCGTATACATTTCTTTTGCATGATAAAGACGTCATTGAAGTCTGTACTTTTAACCCCACAATATTACGCCATAGTTATACCAAGCATAAGCGTAGGCATAGCATGTTGAGAGCGCGGTTTCATAGTTTGTGTCGCTTTTTAATTTGCTTAGTGCGTAAATAAATTTTGATAATTTAGTCTTCAGATTGTCAATGTGTTTTTTCCATGTTAGATTTATCTGAACTAAGACAGGAATAAGAGTAAGTCTGCTGAAAGGCTTACAATATCAGGACTTAAATGGCAATACCAAACTTATAGTTTTTTGGTTTAAACCTTGAAAAGTAGAAATTTACCTACAAAAAAAAGGCTAATTTGTACGTTGTGTCAAGCCAATTTTGTTTCCGTAGTTTATTCTTTACCAAACTAGCAAAAGAGAACTTGGCTTAGAATAAGCACATAACACGTATTTCCGTACAATCTTGTAAGACCAATATTATTAAAATTTCTTTTAAAACAGTGATGAACGACTAATACATTGTGGAGGACTAATTCTATACAAAACATTATGCAGCTGTAAAAGATGTTTCTTTTTTCTGTAAGCACTATGCAGTCTACTAATGTTTTTTTTTATATGTACGTTTTAAACTCTACTGGTTTTATTTAAATTAATTCATTGCTTTTTCTTTGTATTACAATCGAAATCACCCTAGCCTTATTAAAGATCACATGAAAATAATATTACTATAAGAATAACAATATTTTAATAGTAAATTGCCTATATTTGTATATAATTTGTGTGCTTAATATGGAAATACTGAACTTCATGAAATAAATGATTATTTAATTTAATAAAAACAGGTTACAGAAAAATGTGCGACCTTGGACCTTAGAGCTAGGTAGATTACCTGTATTTCAGGAGCCAGCCATATTACTATTTTAAAACACTTCACTAGATCTGTCAATGTTCGACTATTATTTGACAATAATAAATTTTAAAACCAGAATTAATGTTTATGTAGTACCTTTTTGGAAAGTGAGGTCTGTTGTCATGACTTGAGAATGAGATACCAGTTTTCATTCCCTCTCCTTAGAACGAATCAATTTTCTAATCAAGACCATTCCACTCCTCTTTATAAATATTTTACTCGAGCAAGCTTTGTTAATAGAATTCCTTTTATTTTGATTGTAGACCCTAGACCCTCCTTGTAAAATCTAGAGCCTAGCGTTTATTTGCTGTGTCTGTCTACGCATATTTAAACTTGAGAGAACAATTTCTTGGTTTCAGAGATTATTCGTTGTCATTATACAGTGCTGGAACTCTATGCTATTTATTTACAATGAATGTAGGAAACTCTAGTAATTCTCTTTAGAATGATCTGTACTTAGGCTTAGCTCTGTAAGATTATTGTACTCTGCAAACCTGAGCACTAAAGATGGACCTTTGATACTATTTTTATTTTGGGTAGCTTAGCCAGATGGACTAAATAGTCCGCAAAACTAACTGAATACTCGTTTTATGAACAATTTAATAGGGGTATTAAGAACGGATGAATTAGCCACTACGACATGTAAATAAAAATCTTCTAAAAAGAGACTAAATGTACAAAAGTTCACTTTTCATGACAATTAACAATTTTTTTAATTTGATAGGTACTCAAAAGTCTTATTGATTACAAGCGTACAGCACAATGAAAAGAGCAACTTACACGATTTTGGTGAATTTGACACTCGGGTGTACACAACACTTGCATAACAAAGCTTTGTTTAACAAAAAAACTGCGATGATATTGCTACATTTTCGTTCCACACAAATGATTATGATATATCGATTTTCCCCACCACTGCTGAACCTCATTATAAATACACATTATGTCAAAGATATTTTTAAAATCCAGTAAATCCAAGCCTTTGGAGATCACTGCTGATTTGTATTCAGCGCTCACGCCGTCGCATCCGTATTTCTGAGGGACCAATGCGGAATTATGGACCATATTAGTATTACTGTTATCTTGATCAACAGAATAAACTATATTTTCAGTAAGAAATGTAACCATAGATTGTTTTGGTTAAAAACAGTTTTTTTTTAATGCCATTGAGACGCTTTGCATTACTAAAGTCAAAGTCAAATCAATTATTTCAAAAAGGCACTTTTGAACGAAAAAATTAAATAATGATTCTAGTCGCCCCTTCCAAAAGGTAGTTTCGTATGGCGAAGAATTGCTAAGAAACTCCACCGTTACTTTCTTTTTTTACAATATTTTGTGCCTACGAGTATTCATTAATTATCAAAGTATACATATGTATACGATGCACCTAGAATAAAATTACTTTGCCACAATAGGAAAAGAGTGTTAAGTTTATAAAGCAATAACAGGTAAATTAATTATGTGATAGATACATGGTGCTCACATGGTGACACCAAAATATAAGTAAAAGACAAAGATTCCAATAATTTATACCTATTTTCGCGATTTTCGTAAATACAGAAAATAATAAATGACAGCGTTTTAAAAAAACGTCAGGAATGGGTGGAATTTGAGTGACAATTAGTAAAGAGGACTGGAAGACATGGTTTTAAAGAAAGTGATGAGTTTAGTTTATAGCTTCGAAACCAGTCTAGCACGTTTCCATTTATTCCTATTCCCTCTTGTTTGGACGTAGTAGTCTATCTATCGATATTGTGTCAACATGTTCACCCTTTTTAAAACAAGAAACTATGGAGCTTGGATATGCGCCTCTTCTAAAGCCAAACTGTCTTTCATATATTAGATTGTAATCTTCTAAAAAGTTGTACTAGTAGCGACTAGTAAACTTTTTTAGAAGTTTTGATAGAATGCACAAGAGTACGATAGGACATAAGTTCTCTGGTAGTTCTTTAGGACCGCTTTTATGAATAGGTCGGACACAGGCAACCTTCAAACAGTCTGGGAAAATACCGTTTTGCAAACTTAAGTAAAAATATGAGAAAACCTCTCGTTTCAACAGTTTTTTCAAGAAGTAAAATTAGTCTGAAACTAATTTCAACCAGTCCGCCGGTGCTGTCGATTTTATTATTTATTTATTTAATACTTACGCACAAGGATGTACAGAGGCGGACTTAATGCCGTAGGCATTTTCTACCAGTCAACGTTTGGGTGATGCAGAGTCAAACATTGGTAGGTGCAATTTACAAAAAAAAACATTTGGGAATAAATATTTAAATATAAAGATACCTAAACTATAAATATAATACATATATATAACTAATTATATATGAATATAAACACAAATAAATATACATAGATAAATGATTTTACTAAAAACAATTAGAAAACTATACCGGTACGATGATACTGCCAGCTTCTTGCGAATGTGCTCACGAACTTTAACTTTACAGGCTAATCGGTTGGTTTAAGCAGGTCATTAAGTTTTTCTATTTCGTCCTCATACGTTGGGTGGAAGAAGAGTGTGGTGGAGTTTCACGTGGTTTATATTTGCCCGCAAAGGATGCTTGGATGCTCGGATAGTCGCGTCAGTATAAGATCAGAAAGATTTTTGCCTATTGTAATAGAAAAACTATTTGATAATGTGTTAGCTCTTCTCAGTACGTGATCTTTTTCACGTGACTTAATACGGTGAGGGCAAATCTAGCGATCTTTGAATGCATTATGCCACCACAATCATATATGTACACCCTATACGGAACGGGGCAAATTACTACAAAATAATATTTATCTCGCTGTCCAATATTCCAATATGACAATTTGACATATTAGAATGTTGGAAATAGAGTTTGAGTCCCTGGGGGGGACAGGCCTCGTCATCATCAAGGCGGTCCGGCCGGTGATCGAATCATCAATTATGAATTGCATGTTGCGACAATTTCAGTAAAGTGTCCAGCTTTTAATTTACTCTTTAGTGTTCGCTTGTTAACTAAACTAGTATCTTTTCTTAGCCAGTCGATATAATTGAAAATTGTACCTATAAACAAACTCCATCTGTTGACAGACACTGTTGACGTTTCTCGCGTGCATGTAATCATACGTTGTAACGTAATAGTGGATCCTAACTACATGAAAGGATGCAAGTTAACTTGTTACATATAGTTTAATAAATGGAATATAAAATACAGGTGGGACTATAAAAACACTAAAAACGGTTCACGCGTCACTGAAGTTAATAGACTTGAAGTCCGGAGGAGGAGGATGAAGGATCTTCGTAGATTGGCTTCTTGTAGGAAAGAACAGGAGGTCGAGAAAAAGGGTCTTCAGGTGTCGAAGGGACACTTTAGAGTGCCAGTTTCCTTCGACAAAGCTCGACGTAAAATCTCCAGGCAGATTGGTACTCAGCAGAGTGCAGACGTAGAATTGATCGATGAACAGCTGGTTTGTTGACAAAACCTGGACCTCATCCCCGGCAGATGGTTACTGAAACAGGTCCAGACGCCGAATCCCAGGCAGATGGTTAGTGGAACAGGCCCGGACGCCGTATCCCCTCAGATGCTTCAGCTTTTTCTTTTATAGGAAAAATCTTCCTTTTCCAGAATTTATTTTAGATGATTTTTGAAGTTTTAAAATTGTTTTCTTCATTCTGACAGCTCATCTGCCAGCCTGTGTTCAGCCTAGACGTATTAAAACCTCCACGATCGAGTATGGGCGTATCCTTATTAATTATTTTAGATGTCGAAATTCAGTTAATAATCGGTAATTATATAGAAAATACAATATTCCAGCTAAACCTATTGATAAAAAATATAAACCAAAAAGTAATCTTCATAGACTAAAAGAGAAAATTGAATGACAGTTTGACAATTGACTTGTGTCACAACAATGGAAAATGTAAACAATGAATGATTTTTTAAAGATATTATAAAAGAAATTGTTTTAGAACTATTCGTAAAATGCTAGCAAATAAAAGGATATGATACGGGATATGAATGGATGTATGAATGATGACTAATGATGTAAGTATAAGTAGCATATACTATAACGTGTGGCCTTCGATACCAATATCCCTACTACCCTCTACCTACTATCGAAATTTTTTGCCACCAGGTAATGCTGCGAGTATACATCCATTACTTTTGTCTTACCTATATTTAGAATGATACCGTTATCGTGCACTCCGGTAAGTGCACGATAACGGTATCATTGTCGAAGTCCGATTGCAACACAGCCCTGACTTATTGTATATTCTTAGAAGAATACATAAGGCACATGTCGTCCTCATCCGTATAAACCCGATACTTCCTCAATACATTTCAGACGTTATTGACATGCATGACATAGCTAACTGGCCCATATACGGAACCAGTCGGATCGCCAAGATTTGTTGCAACTTCTTTACCAGCCACACCAGAAATGCAGGTCTGTAAGGTTCTGCAACTCAAGTAGTTCCGGAACCCCCTGTTCGTGGGCCCCCTGATCCCACACTCATCCGTGGCCTGCAACAACACCTTGTGGTACAAGGTGTCAAAGGCCTTTTTAAAATCAATGAACAGCGCCAGAACCTGATGACCTTGGTCTATACTTCTATTCATGTCTTCCGAAAACTCTGAGAGAAACGATGTTGTGCTACGATCGCACCTAAAACCATGTTGTGCATCTGATAGTATACGATTCTGCTCTAAGAATTCGCCAACCTGACCGACTACTATTTTGTCCACTATTTTATTGATTAAAAGATAGCGATAGGCCCACAGTTAGCGTAATCTGAGAACATTCCCTGCTTAAAGATGGACCTAATCAAACCTTTTTTTAAGTGAGCTCGGATATTCCCCTTTCAATAAAAAAAGGTTGACGAAGTGCGACAAGACCGGTGAGATTTTATTCTTGATTATTTTTAAGTCAATGACTCGAATGCAATCAATTCCTGCAGCAGCCTTAGCACTGCTCAGCTGATCGATATCTTTTCACACCGCGTTGCTGGATATTGGCCTAAAGAGAAACGTAACATTACTTGAAAAAAACATACTTACTTCTGTCTGCTAATTTAATATCACAGGTATGTTTAATAATAATTATTTCTTCAGCAAATGTATCTGCAAAGTTACTGCGTATATTATACATTGTGTACCTCCAAAATAATTTTTAACTATATCATCTATTTTTGCTTTTTACCTGTCCAACTATTAATTTTATCAAAATTTTTTGGGTCTCCGTTACATTCTTTATTTCTTCTTGCCGAAATTTATTTCTTGCTTGAAATATCGATTTGTTTGCTTTTTTTCTTAATCGTGTATATGACAATCTTTTAGTGTTATTGTTAGGTGTCTCTTTCCAGTTCCTAAATAGCCTATCCCTACGCAGTAACATATTACTTTAACCTCTTAATATCGAAGGTTGTGTATCCAGTTTTTAGTCTTTGACATTAGTCTTACCACACGATGATCTGACATGAAGTATATTCAAACTTTTCTCACACCCGCGACGATAGCTTCTCGCACCACCTCTGTAGGTACGCGTTGTAAGTCTAGTGCACACAGGAAGTCTGACATTTGATATTTTATGACTTTCACTCACTTCTATCATATTCATGTTAACGTCACCTTATATGATGATGTCCTCGTTCGCTGGGATCATCCTGATTATCTGCTCGATTTCATCCACAAATAGTAACATATTCGTTATAAGTGGTATGTAGACTGCAAGGATATTTATAATTTAATGCTTAAAAGTTAGTTTTCCATGAAGACCTTCCAGAGAACTCGTCAGGATATTACTCGCATTAAAAATAACATATACTCCTTAGGATAAATAAGCACACCTCCTCCTCTTGTATTTTCCCTGGTGTTTGTAAATACATAACTATAATATATAACTGAGGGTCAGGAGGGATCTCGCACTCACCTCGTACATATTCAAAGTAATCAGAGGGAAGGTACATAATGCGGACATATTAGGGCACATAGGTTTGTGTGTTCCGGACAGGTACGTGTGGCGACAACGAAAGCCACGGCTGCTGGAAGAGCCGCGCGCTCGGACCAATCTTTTAAGTGAGTGAGGCGCCACTGACGCGTGCACTCCGCACTCTCAACCTCATAGCTAGTGACACGGACCTTTTCTATTGTTCTCTGAGTGAGTTCACAAAGAATGCATTGTATGTTAGAACTTACAAAATGTAATTATTATAATAAGTTAGGATATATATGTACACTATCGCAATAGGTGTAACCTGTAATGATAGATATAAGTTGGATAATAAATAATTAAAATAAATAAATAAATATTGTACCCTTTGCATCATGTAGTAGAATGATATCACATTGCCATCTCCTCAGAGCATTTTTTTTTAATCAGCACTTCATTTAAGTGTTTGTTATTGAAGTGCACTGTATGTACAGTGCACTTCAATAACCGGTCAATAACAAAAAACTACAGTACATCTAGCAACACCAAATACCTACTCTGAAACCAAGTGGTAGCATTTTTAAACCTAGTAAATTAAAACTCCAATGTGACAATCGCTTCGAAACTATCCACTATTGTGTGTTAAGTCTTAATAAATGCTCGTAGCGTACACTTCGCACCATGTGTACACCACTAGACGCGTACCTTAACTACAACTGGCAAGCTGCCGTAGTTGCATTGTTTTCTATGAATTGTTAATTATCACGTTCACACTTAATTTTACTATCCGTACCCAGATGTACTTGTAAGTTTTCTTAAGTTGGTTTTTCAGTAACCCATAGAAAATAAAAAAAAACAGAGAAAAGGTGTTCTAATCCAAGGCCGTTTTGGTCATACGTAATGAAATATTACTTTTCTTTACAATCTAAGTTTGGTCTGGTGGTCGCAAGCGCTACCGCTAAGCGTGAGGTTCCGGGTTGGGCAAAGTGTTATTGGGTTTTCCCATTTTCAATTTCTCAGTAGCAGCTCGAAGTCTGGAATTGCGCTCGGTTAATGGTTATATGCTCGCCCCTATTACATGGGACTTAAAACATAACTGACGAAATGCGAGTGTACCATAGGTACACCTCTGTCTCACCCTTTGAGGAATACAGTCGCGATGTTATATTATATTAGGTAAGTTTGAACTATTACCTAACCATTGTTTAATGTTTAAGAAATTCATTTCACTCAAAAATAATACAATTATTAAAGGGCAGAATTTTGTCTGAATTAAGATTGGTAATAATCAGAACTTCCTTGTTTAATGCTAATATATCTATGTACACTCATAATGCACGTATTTTCAACAAAAAACATGAATAATGATAAAAGTAGCCATTTGTTAATCATTTTGTTTAGAGCTCTTTGTAATAGATGGGGTTTTACTCAATTTGTCCTTTCGTCACAGTTAATACTATCGTTACCAACGTTATAACAAACAACTTGTTTTTTTTTTATCTATTACTTTACAAAGAAATATAAAAGAAATCTATTATCACATTTTTCTGTACCCGGAACTAAACTTCATATGACGATTGCGCGAAAAGTTTTAAAAGTAGATCGATTCCTAGATGGCGTTGAAAAACTACAGTCTCTAGCAACTAGTGAGTCGCTGATGCTGCCATCTGTTGAAAAATTGGATGAAGCAAAATTGCCAGCTCAATAGCCAGACTAAGGGAGGTGTCATTTCTTTGTATGGGATTGGGTATCTGTACGTAGTATTATATTATCTGTACATTAGGTAGAGAGTTAAAGAGTTCAGCCCCCTCATATATGACAGTCTTTTTACCGTAGTTTGTCATCGGTGCTCTTAGAATTATATGGTTAGCCTGCCTCTTTCTTACTGGGAACAACGCGGCAAGGTCTTAATAAACCAAAATTAAATGTCATTCTCAAAAATCTCCGCTCGCTTTCAAAGGCCCTCAGGGTCCCAACTAACCTTGCATCAAAATCGCCCTACCTCCGGGAAATTACTTCGGAAAATTTATTCATGATAATTTTTCCGTAACCGATTTTACTAACGAATTTCCCTATAGCAGAATAAGGACTGTAATGGGAAATAAGATCAATATGGACTCGATAAGGAAATTCATGTGGAGGGATGGTGTTTAGAAGAATAAACATGGAAAGAGATATTCTGAGGATTCTTTGGGTTCATGATGGAGTGATTATATATTTTGTGGATAAGATAAACAAAAAACAAGCGTAAAACAAAAGTCGAAAGGTGATAAGAATCGACCAACTTTATCAGGACTGAATAACTGATTGCCTATACAAATTTTCTATTTTTTCCGCAGAAATCAGGATGTCGGGAGTGTCGCAGATTTTATATAGTAAGACTAACTTTAAACGGTTCGTTATTTAGAAAATATAAACTTAAGTGAATCGTGGTAAACTTTAGTAACTGAAGTAAGATGTGGACTTGACATTGCAACTAACATAGCAGAATGTCGAGTTCAGATAATTCTACTTTTAGTGTTTGTAGACAAGAACCCCAAAAGCTAAGTAACACCAGGCCCATTCTATTTTACTCTGTGACATCCCACAAATGGGCGAACAAGGGGAAGAGCCTCTTGAAAAAAAAATGGATGGATATGTCAGCCAATCACTGCTAAAAACTTAGGTAAAATGAACTGTCATTAGTGTTCATCCCTAGCATCAGGTGGAATGACAGCTTAAATCAAGCTTACTTCACTTAGTTTTTCACGGTTACATTTTTTACAGAAAAGACCGCCAGTACTAAAATAAAAGCCAAAAACACAGATAACGCAGCAAATATTTCTAAAGTCTGATTCAGTAGATACAAGTCTGTATCTGAAAACAAAATATCGTGTTGAGTTTTGAAACCTGGCTATCCATTCAGAGCTACACTTTGAGCCAAAAGAAGTGGGACAGTTTGTTTGCGTTACAAATGTGAATGACTTTTGTTTTTGCAGATGTTTTTTTCTATGTTTAGGTGTCAGTGGATTTTTGGGTCATATTGTATGGTTTTTGTGTATCATGTTTAAGGAACAGGAATTTTACATTAAAGTTAGCAAGTTATGAGTAGCTTCTCGGTCGGTTATTTAAAAATAAAATCGCTTTTATGAAACAGCAGACTTTTTTTTTTGATAACCAACGAAAAAGGTCTACGGTTGGTTCTAAAATTGTGTGCTGAATTCATGGTTATAGTTTGCGCAACGATGAACGTTGGTATTAAAATCGACTCAAATATTTCTTTCTTTCAACAGAGAGAAACCAATAACACCGTTCTGTTCTGAGAAACTGAACTTAACAGTTACGGAAGGGTGTGAGTTAAAGTAGAAACATAGAAATAAAATCAACAGCCATTTTCATTCCCAAAATTCCTAAAACTGTCTTCACCTTCAATAATACAAAGTGAACAATCGACAATCACTAACAATGCTACTTACAGGAACTAATTACAGTGCCCCTTGGAATTATGCGACCGGAATACTAAGTAGCATTTAGCGAAAATACACAGACGAGCAACATAAAAAGCCACTAACAAAGTGCCTAAAGAAATTTCAATATCTTCTAAACCAGACAAGTTAGTTTCATGAACCAAAAAAAAGACTTAAAAATAGTAATACATTGCACATTAGAACCGGCCATACTGGCCTGTTTGAAGCCATAAGTAGAAAAGTTAAAACAAAATTACACTTTTCATAACTTTGGATTACATTTGAATCCTTTTATTTAAACGTTGATTTAATTATTGTTCTTACCTTCGCATATCGATTTTTATCTCAAATTGCGGCGGACGCTATTTTCCATTTTGTAAACCAACTTTAAGAGTAGTTTTTGTTATTTTTCTTCTTTAACTCATGAAACTTTTATTTTTATTTTGTTTGAATTTGGTTTAAATGCGTTACATCTTGCGTGGTTTCGGAAATATTTCTTGATAAATTAGTGGCTTTTCTTCTATTGCTCGTCAGTGTAAAACCAGAATAACAATTTTTGTTTAAAGTAATTAAGGTAAATTTTTAAAGAGTCTTATTGAATTTCATTAAGCTTATATATTATGAATCAATTACTGTTAGTTGGAATATTTAAGTATATTTTAAACCAGAAGTATTAAATGGAGGTATTTGAATTTAATTTGTTTAGTTATTATTAATGTTGCAATTAGTATTTATGTTGTAAGTTCCTTTGAGTTAATAATATCAAGGTCTAGTTTAGTTGAATGTTAAATCATTATTTTAATTTGTAAGTTACAGTTAGTCTTTCTTTGTTTATTGCCTAAAGTGCCTTCATCGATGGTAAAATTTTATTTCTGTTTAATGTTCAAACCGGTTTTTTTATGGGGCATTAAGAGCTACAGAAAAATTATGATCTGCATGCACAGTTTTTTTTTTTTGGATAGTTGTTCTCAGTGTCATGTATTCACAAGTTTCTTACAGTTCATGGTTTTGTTGTACAGTTCCAACAGTTTATTCACTTCTATGTTCAAGCGTCTTCGACAATCTTCAGACGCGTTTAAGATAAGTGGGATAGGTCAGATCACGCTGCGCTTAATTTTTTAAATTATTAATTTGTGAGGCGGCTGTATCTCTCTTTGTTTCCTATGAATAATTTATTTTTTCATTTTGTTCACCGAATAGGTACTAACCCATAATTGTTTGTTACATGTACTTCTTTATTTTATGTTGCTTCCTGTAATTTCTGAAGGGTATACCATCGTTGGTACATTTCAATAAATAGAATCACAAAATAGTTAGTTATAGCGTTAGTAAGCCGCGTCCTGTACGGATTGCCATTGAAAAACTAGTGCTCTGACATTCTGGATACTCACTGATCACGTTTGTAAAGCGTTACTTTTGAGCAGGGATTTAAAACCTCTTCATAACGGTTTCAGAATTATAAGTGTTGTATTCTGAATTGATAACAGAATCAAATATATTGTACTCTTTATACTCTTAAATGTGTTAACCCAAAACACTAACAAAAGTGTTACAGTGATAGATCTGTAATGGTTCGGATCAGGTAAACGCGGAGTTGCCAAAATACCCCATATCCCGACTGGTTTGCGGATATTTTGGCGACGCCTCGTGTGTATGTCCGCCACGCTTTGTTGCGGTACCGTGAAATATAATTATTTATATATAATTTCTGTAACACATAGTAACACTTCTTAACACATTTAAAAATGTATACTTTGATGCTATAACCTTATTGTACCTGTTACATTATTAAATGTATTTCTTTTAAAACAGTTTTAAAAACAGTTATTACGGCTACAGTGTGAGTACCTGCTTTTGAGTAGCGTCTCGAACGATGGGTCTAAGTTTTTCGTACTGACAAAGCTCAAATTCTTCAAGCAACATAGAAAATTATGTTGCTCAAATTTTTTAATTTCAAACAAGTACTAAAGAAAAGTATCATAACTCTCGGTTCTCATAACTTACAACATCAATGTACTTCGCTTATACCTGTTTCTCGCAAGAAAATTAGTATTCTGCGCCGTTGGCTCCAAAATTAAATCATTCTCCGTTTTATTTACCAAAATATAATCTTAGCGTTGAAATTTCAATGATAAGAGCTATTTTGTTGGTAACATCGTAAAGTAACCTGAGATAAGATGATGCTAAATTTGCAGTTTTGTTGAAACAATGGAACGTGAGATTGTTGTGGCAGCGCGCAATGATTTACGTCTATGGTGGATGCATGGAGTATTCGGGTAAAATTTTGCCGTATGCCTTTCGTAATTTATTATATTATTTTATTAGGTATAGACTATAATCTCTTCTTTAAAAAAGGCTTTAAAAAATCATAGCCTCTTCCCAAGACAAGTTGAGTGGCAGTCTGTGTTTTGTCTATCAACAGACGTCAAGTTACTCGTGAGATTTTTTTTGTTTAATATTATAAATTATCAGCCTATAATGTTCCCACTGCTGGGGCACAGGCCTCCTCTCGGTGCGGGTAGATGTGCGGGTCACTTGTCTTCAAACTTTTGGTTCTAGGACATGCCGGTTTCCTCAAGATGTTTTTCTTCACGCTTTTGATAGTGGTGATGAAATTATTGACACAAATCGCCTGCCCGGGTTCAAACCCACGACCTACAACTCCTAAGTCGGGGCTGTTATCACGGGGCCACCACTGCTCCAATATATTATTTTTTATTATATTATGCCTCGTTGGTCTAGTGGTCGCAATCGCTACTGCTGACCATGAGGTCCTGGGTTCGATTCCCAGGTCGGACAACGTGTTATTGGGTTTTTCTATATGGAATTTCTCAGTAGCAGCCCGAAGTCTGGATTTGTGCCCGGTAGATGGCAATAGGCTCGCCCCCTATTACATGGAACTTAAACATAACTGGCGTAATGTAGGTGTACTATAGGTACACCTCTGCCGATTCCTTTGGGGAAACAAGGCGTGATGTTATGTTATTATATTTATTTAAATATTGTATTGGATCCTTATTATTATGTTCATGGTCAAGCTATCATTATCTATACTCCATTCGCAGCAAACAAAAATTAAACCTACGTCATTCATCAAATAATTAAAAAAAAAAAACACTCAAACATAGAGTCGTAGTTTATTATGAGTCCAATCAAAAGCATTCAATAAACAGCGACAATTATAATAACATTTTGAAATAATTAAGGAAAACACAGTACAGCATTTCTCCTTCATTTCACAAAGTACCCTTCCAATCAATCTCTCTTAAAGACGGTCTGCTTATTGTGTACATTTAAATGAGGTAAATAAAATTATATTTCCGCCATTCCTCTTCATCGATGAGACAAAAAGACGCGGTACATTGTTGATCAATCAATGTTTTTTTGTTTGCAAATCATTTGGTAAGAACGAAGAAAATAAAGACGGATGAGGGACAGTTCAAAATGTTGAGTCATTGGCGTCTCCGATTCACTTAAGAATCAAAGCCAGGGTCTCTGCATCCACCGTACTGCGGTTCAGGCAGGGACTGAAACTGTAACCGTATTAAGTTTTTATTTTTATTTTTATTATTAGTGTTTTTAACACTGTTTTAAAAAACTATTTTAAAAGAAAAACCTTCATAAATGTAACAGATACAATAATGTTACAGTTTCAAAGTGTAACCTTTATGTGTGTTAGTAAGTGTTAGTATGTGTCGCAGAAATAAGTAGTTTAGCGAGGCTATTTTGGCAACGCCGCGCTTACCTGTTACACTTCCTAATACTGTTAACACTTTTATATCGGTTACAGATTTATTACTGTTACACTTTTGTAAGTGTTTTGGGTTAACACATTGAAAAACACATATATGTAAGTGTTACATATTTGATAATGTTATAAATTCAAAATGTAACACTTATAATTCCGTAACTTTTTTGAAGGTGTTTTAAGTCCCTGAGTTGCCAGAGAGCCTAACTCCAAAAAAACTGAATTCTATAAATAGGATATATGTGATTTTTAAGTAAGTTTGATTCCCAAACACAATTGTCTTAAACATACAAAACTAAACCAGCCAACCTACTTTACGATCACCAATTCAAGAGCTAACCGCGGCAAGTGTTCCTTAAACTTACGGAGTAACCACCATTTCATGCTGTAATTATTTCACTAAAAGTCCTTGAAACATTAAATATATACGGGGTGTCCCGTAAGCCGACGTCAAGTCGGAATCGGGTGAAAATTTCAGAAAATAATACTTGAAAAAATTGCATAATATTTTAAAAATTACTGGCATTGATAAAAAATGGGAAATCTAGTGCTAGTGACGGCCTTTTAACACCTGTTGCTACATTGTTTTTTTTTCTGTTAACTACTAAGACTCGACCCGACTCCGGCTTGACGTCGATGTACGGGACAGCCTGTATAAACCTTTTCTCTGGCAAAGAAAATTATGATTTTCCTCCTAGAAAAAAAAAATAATCTGCCATCTAACTATTATATTATAATAAATATGATCAGTCGATCGATCGATGCCCGAACATGATAGATGACGGATACCGTTATTGGCCAGAGCTTCGTGTTTTAATTAAACTCGCAACAATGATTCATTTGCGACGTGATCGATCTCTCGATTAAAGTAACGTCTACATGTATTTGCATACAATGGATTTTTCATAAACCATTAACGTTTAATGTCAACCGTAAGTGTAGGAGAATACTAAAAACTATGAATGAATATGTTGCTAGGTGCAGTTTCAGTCCTGCCAGGGTCGCGGGTTGTTCGAAAGAGATACCGTGGCCCCTGTCAGTAAAAGTCTGACACGCCCTCTCGCTCCGCCCAGAGCGGGAGAAGTCATTTGATGATTCCCAACCGCAAAAAAGGTGCAGAAAACTGCACAATAGACAAAAAAGAGCCTTAATAAATTGGGACCTGCGATGCTTCATAATCTCGAAATGGTTCGAACCCACACAACCACGTGATCTGAGGGACCTTAATTTCTGGGCCATCCGGGCCAACATGACCGTTTCATTTAGACATCTATTCAAATAAATAAAATTGAAGTGTCTGTTGGTAATATCAAAATACAAGATGTTTAAATTAAATATGGAAGTATACACGGTACTAATTACAAAAAAAAACAATTTCTACAATTTTTGACTGTCTGTCTGTTTGTAGCAGTCTGTCAATCTGTTTAACAAATTACCAGCAGAAATCAAGAATATTCAGAATGTGAACATGTTTAAAAATAAACTCAAAGCATTGTTAATAAATAAAGCCTATTACAGCGTTGACGATTTTTGTAATGACAAACTAGTATTAAATTGAAGGTACTCCTTTAATACTAAATATTTCGAAGATAAATGTATTTTTGTAGAATTTTACGGAGGACTTTGTTTTGTATCTATAAGAATTTTAATGTTTGTAAAGTTAGTATTTTAATGTTTATGTTGCTTCTTTTTTGTGTACCCACTGCAAATATTTCGACACAAATGTATTTTTTGTTATGAAATAAATAACTTGAACTTGTTCATACCTTTTGTCCCGTAAGCACGTTCTCGTAGGACAATTGTGTACATCCACGCGGATGATCCCGCGAGCAGCAGCTGGTGATTAACATAAATCTGGTCTTCAGTAGTCGTTATTCAAAAGACTCACCTACACAAAGTGACGCAATACTCCAGAGAGTCTCTCAACAAAAGATAATTAAGTCACATTAGCAGATTCTATGGGTTATTAATGTCAGTAGAATGGTATTTAACAAATGTTACTGTTTGAGGGTACATGTAAATAGTTTCTCGGATGTGAGGTACCAATAAACTAACTGCTAGCACCTACTCGACTAGGCTCAGCCAATTTTAAAATAAGAACAAAACCTGGAAGGTGTGTCTCTCTTTTTCTTGATGATCTTTTAATTTACGGAAAAACAAAGGCAGAATATGTTCAGGGTTGAGAAATCACCTAGGCAGATGCACTAAAATCAACAAAACTAAATATTAAAAAAACAATTTCAGACTGAGGGAGAAAAAATAATAGGTGCTAGACTTTTACTGAGTTATTGAATACTTTACTTTGAACCGTCACGCGTCACGCTCTGGTCGGTGACGCTGAATCGGGTATACTTCGCTCCAGTCGGTCGGTGACGCTAAATCGGGTATACTCGGCTCCAGTCGGTCGATGACGCTAAATCAGGTATACTCGGCTCCAGTCGGTCGGTGACGCTACATCGAATATACTCGGCTCCAGTCGGTCGCTGACGCTACATGGGGTATACTCGGCTCCAGTCGGTCGGTGACGCTAAAACGGATATACTCGGCTCCAGTCGTAAGTTTTCAGTCCTATAATGTGGTACACACCCTCTACTTTTACCAATAAAATATCGTTTTCTTAACCAATTCATCCCAAAATCAATACCTCATTACCAATTTACAAAGGCATACGCCCCCAAAAAAAAAAAAACAACATAAACATTTTCCGCCACACTTCAACGTAATTAAAAAGGCAAAAATATTGAAAAAATACTTGGAAACACTGGCACTCAGCCACCGCGAAAAGATGGTGGAGCTAAAACAAAATAAACATTAATGAATTAACTTTGTAAGAGATCATCCGGTCCAATTTTGTTTTCAATTAGTCTGAAAGGGGCTTGTTTTGGACATTTGAATCTTAGCGACACAGTTTCGATCAAAGATACAGTACTTATCTACTTACCTCGGTCCATTTACCTTTAGAGGGTGAGATACATTCTATGGAAAGTTCTGACACATAACGGTACTTAGGTTAGAACTGAAGTTACTTCTTGAGGTGTTTTGGGTAATGACGGAGCAGCTAAAAGCTACGGTTCGACTTTCCGCCTAAGAAAACGTATGATGACGTTTTCTTAGACACCTCTTAGGAAAGTTGGAGAAAGATTTACAGCAATACAATTGTTGCTTTTTTTTTAATGACCTCGTAGATAACAAGCTAACTGTTTTACTTATAAATTACTCAAAGTCAAAGTCAAAGCATTTATTTCAAATAGGCACTAAAAGGCACTTTTGAACGTCAACATTTTCATTTAAATAGAATTGATTGATTGATAGGCGCCTCTTCCAAAAAGTAGTTTCGTATGGAGAAGAAGGGGCAAGAAACTCCAACGGTTACTCTTTTATAATAAATAATAATTAATTTTTAATTTTCTCCAGAAATCCACAAGTAATTCTAAGTTGAACTGTTTTGTACCTGCAGTGCACGATTACATATAAAGTGTTCTGTGGGTAGTGGTAAATTATTTTCTGTATAATAAGTAGTTTAATCCCTGTAGAACCATAAGATTTATTTACGTGCTTAAACACATACATCTCACGCCTTCTTCCCATGGGGTTAGCAGAAACTACAGAACGCCACCTGCTACGATCCTTACATACTCCTTTTGCCTCGTTTACTTTCATAAACTTGTGGTTATACACGCATTCCGGCGCCGGTTGCAAGTACTACGCTCCTGACCTTTCTGAAGATAATCACCACATAAACATAACATATCATCACGCCTGTAATCCCAGAAGGGTTAGGCAAAGGTGTACCTATAGTACACATTTCGCCACTTATCCTTAAGTCACAAATCCAGACTCCGGGAGTACTAAGAAATTCTAGATTGAAAAACCCAATAACACTACGTCCAACCTGGGAATCGAACCCATGAGGTTCTAGGTTCGATTCCCTGGTCGGGCAAAGCTCAGTAGTAGTTCTTGTGACCACTAGACCAACGAGGCTAGAAGACATCACCAACAAGTAATATAATCTATTTGTTTAATGGCTCGCTATATTTCGAACTTATAAACAGCAAAATTAAGCAGTACAATTCACCTCTGCTTAACTCTTCATAAAGTACAGTCGTTATGTTACCTACGCCAAATGATGATTTATTGAAAAATTAAGACCGAAACCATTTAAAGAAAATAAATAAAAATGTATCAGAGAAACAGTTACAGTTTAGTGTTGGAAATAATTAATTTTCAGGGGTGTGTGACGAACCTTCGAAGCGACGTTTGTTCTGCGCATGCGTACAGTCGTTGATACGAGCCGGATTTTGTAGGGTGGGCACACTGAGAGGTGATTGTGGTACTGTGTGTTTGGGTGTAGAGGGTATGATTGTGGTTAGTTTTTTGTGAAGTTAAATTATTAAAATTAATGAACATTTTCGGGTTTTATGAATGGTAGTTGTTGTAATGGGAGTTTTGAAGATTGGTTAGTAATTATACATCTATGAGTGTCAAGACCTCATTATCAGTTTGGTTATATTATTTAATAAAAAAAGAACTTAAACATAACTGACGAAATGTGGGGGTACTATAGGTGCACCTCTGCCCAACCCTTCGGGGAAACAAGGCGTGATGTTATGTTATGTATCTAAAAAAAGAAGGACTATCGTCTTAACTATATGGCTTTAATTTTGGCGTCACAATTTGTTATCTTACTATCCTTCGCTTGTATTAACCACCACAATAAATTACTCTAAATTAAAATATTGTACGGAACCACGAAACACGACTTCTAATCGAATCCCCGAAACTCAACTACTTCTATGACATAACTTGACATATCCTCACAAAATCCCTAAAAATATCCACCCTAACTGCAGCTTCCAGCACCCGAGGAGCTTTCATATTGACCTATACGTATTACGAGTACTCTCCGTACACTTTCAGGGCGTGCGAGCGGGAGGGAAGACTCAAGTAAGCTCCAAACTGACGCGATAGAAAGAGGCAGATGTAACCGAGCGAACGGCCCGGCCCGCACGTTTCAGTATACCCCGAACGTTTGCGAGACTTGGTTCGGCGCGATCCTTTACGAAACACGTGCGTAAGGAAAAAATAGCCAAAATATAGACACGGTGATCGTATGTTCACGGGCGGACGGAGTGCAGTCGAGTGCAGTGTTTTCCAATTGATTCAGTGTGTTAAAACTTGTGTGTTGTGTCAATAGTGTGTTCGAGTGATTTGTTCGTTCCCGCGAGAGTACGAGACACGGTGAATGTGAGTAATTTCATTATTTTTACGTTTTATACAGATATTTAGATGTCTCAGATGGAGTTTTTCTTCTTGGTAGATTTTTTGTTACGTCAGAAATACATTTAATTTGAAAATTGTTACTAATCACAACAATTTTGACAGATTTAGTCGTAAATGTCGTACTTTTTTATTTCTTTTGCAAAATGTACAAGTGAAAGTTCTTGCGAAATGATGTATATGTCCACATAATCAGTGGCCAAAAGTAACTAAATAGCTATAATAAAATAACGTACTCGATAGTGAAGTACCGTATCCGTACCCTGATATTATTTCCGAATTAAAGAAATTTTATAATTTTCTACTTTTATTTAGACTCTTTACCTAAGAAAGTCTTGCCTTTTAATTTATCCCTTCTTTAGACTACTTTTTAATACTAGGTTATTCTAAAATTTATTAAATAAAACATTAGGTATACACAAATATTATAGTTTCGATAGTGTAGTATAGGCAAGATTAGATTATATTAAAATTTGGATCGTTATGTCTTCTAACCAATATTTTTTTCTTGGCTCTCTAAGAAAAAAAATCTCCTACTTACTACTATTTTATATTAGGTGTCTCTTGAGAAACATCTCTTGAGAATAATGTTCAAGGGTTGCTTGTTTTTTTCGTACTTTTATTTTTAATGAAATAGAAATCGATCATAAAAACTCCCAGTCACAAATTTTACATTCTTTCATTTCTTCTTACGGTGTAGATAAATAACACTTTATCATTAATTTATCACATCTATAAATATAGTTTAAATATTGTATTGCCTTGCGTTTGACTACCACCTCACCAGGTATAAAGCAATGATGCGTTCAACAACGTTAAACGCTTGCCTGGACGTAGCCTATTTAGGTACTCGTGTCTTGAAGTCACCCTGTTTACCTAGTTATCGAGAACCACAAAGTCTGGCAAGGACTTCCACACGTTACATTTACACGCTGCAAGTGTCTTGCCTGTGGCATACAATAAAATTTAAGCACTTGGTCTTGCATTGTCTCAACACGTTTTAGATTGCGCAACTTTTATTGTGGCAT